>CM077094.1:142573739-143173739 GCA_039513925.1 Platanthera zijinensis
AGTTCCTGTCCAAGCTTGTGCCTACGACTTGTACGCTCCATCTGCGGGGAGTGTTGGAAAAGCCCATGTAAAGAGACCCAATTGGAGCCCTTTTAGTTAGTTTTCTTCTTTCCTCTTCTTTAGTCCCACATCATATATAGGGATCTCTTCTCTCTTTCTCTCCCTCATATAAATATGTATTCATACCTTGTATTTGATTATTGAGAAAGTATATACAAGTTTGAGGTTTTCTCCACAAATGGAAACCCTCTTGTTTTCACACAACTCGAGAAACACAATTGGTTACCTTCAGTCTTTGTGGTGGATGGCTCTCAAGATTTAATTTGCGGCTCTAGAGTTGCGACTACTGCTACTCTTCTCCAACTGGAGCCGGATCAACCCCTGATGGGGATCCATCAAAGCATGCACCAGGAGGGGTTCGCCGCAAGGCGGGACCCATGTTCGTGTACTATCCATAGAGCTAAAATTTAGCGTGAAGCATTATACCAGTCTTCAAACTCCCAACCATCAAGTTTAAATGGAAGATGGGTAAGATGATGCACATGACGTATGCCAGATAACTACATGGTCACACCCTTCTTCCATAATTAGAGATTAGAAAGGTCAAGATGGAAGTGGTAATTTTAGTATTTGCAGGAACGTTAGTTGAAGTCAACATGTGACACAGCGGAATTGGTATTCATGTTTTTCGACATTGGTAAAAAGCATATTCACTTGCAAGAAAAGGATAACGAATATGATTGAAGATGAAAGATCACATCGACAAAAATACAGTAATTGAATCTACAAAAAGTGTATAATAGAAAGTAGAGTTAGATCACAAAAATCATTTTATAGTAATTTAATCAACACAAAGAGTATAATGGAAAGTAGAGTTACATCATAAAAAGTAGTTTACAGCATGGCAAGAAACGGCACAAAGCGTTTAGTTCCAAGGAATGGAGAATGAATCTAGAAGATCGAAGAAGTCAGCACAATATTATTGGAAGAAATTGGAACCGAATCAGAAGACTAGAAGACACTCGGCTAGTGGTTCTAAGATAAATGGCGTCGTCGATCGCAAAATGCAAAGCGACGGCTGCAATCACAAAATACAAAGGAGTCATCGTCGTAGGTTACGTTGTCTTCGATTATAGGTTTCATGGTGGTCGATCGCAGGTTTCGTTGGTAGAATTGCATCTCTTGTGTGTGATATAGATCAGTGACCTTCGTCGCTATGGTGCCGATTTTAGGAGCTCCTGTAGTCACCTCCCACAACCCCAACAACCTCGGGTGAGTCACCCACTACATTCTTTGGCCATCCCTTCCTCACTTGTCCCATGTTTGCTCTCTACGTGCAGCTAATTACCTCATGACACATGGAATCATTTTCAGTTGCCACTGGAGCCATCGTTTGGTCCATCATATAGCAAGGCCGGATCTCCTCCTACCTTCCATGGCGCATTCCAACCTATGCAGCTGGGAGTCAATGCGGAATCTAGAGGGGCAGTGGCTCATAAGCTAGAGAACGAGGCTGTGGCTGGGGTTCGAAGAGGAAGGGAGGTCGGATGATGGGAAGGTGGGGAAAACCTATTGATTTGATATAACAAATTATGTTAAGTGATATGGGATATTCTTTATGTTTTATAAAAAGGAAAAGAGTCATTTTATACTTTACAAATGGCAGGTAGAAGCTCAACTGAATAATTTAAGTAAAGTCGAGTGCAGGGAACTTGCAACGGGTAATATTGAACGTACGTTGAATTGGTTCTCAGCAGACACTGACTGCATTAATGAGAGGCGGATGAAAACCTATCAATGCCTAGGACGGAAATAGACGTGAGTGGGCCATCGAGACTGTCGATCACCTCATGTATAGTGATCTCCATCAAAAACTTTTCTTACATGGATGAGAGGCAAGGAACCTTTATATTCATGATATGGGTCCTTAAACAATATTAGAGGAAAACAAAATATAAAGTAGAAAATACTTATTTCAACATATGTTGAAGTGAAAAGCATAAAACAAACCATGCAGACAACAAAACAAAATTTTCTCATAACTACGATAACTGCATTTTTATTAGCCTTTATTTCATGTTTGTAACCCCCGAATTCGACAGGTATCTAGGATGACAAATTTCAAGGTGTAAAGAGATGCAGGAATCAACTGAATCATATTTCAGAATTGAAGACAAATTATTGGCCTTAACAATTTTAACCACAAATATCAGATGCGACTTTTTGAAACAAGTTGTGTTGGGTTAAGAACTCTGTAGTTAAACGTGCTCTGGTGGGAGTAGTTATAGGATGGATGATCACCTGAGAAGTACTCGTAGGTCACCTATGGAAAAGGATAAAATGTGTGCTTCAACTTAGTATAAGATGAGATGAACCAAAGCGGACAATACATTTGATACGTGAGTTGATTGTTAAATGTTCAATAGCATGAAAACAGATAATGTATCTCTTCACGGCTAGTTTAACTAGAAGCATAAAAACAAGGAAATTGTAATGGCACGAGCCGAATAGTAAACATAGCAGGACTGTCTTCACTTTTAGATTAAGCAGCACCATACAAACATTATGCTAATTACAAAAATATAGTCACAACGGAAGTGTCATTAAGGATAAAATCTGCTAAGGAACATCAAAAAGAAATGCAGCAAAGAAGCTAAATTAAGGAGAGTAACGATGGTGCAGAAGCTACTTCGAAGGAGGTGTGGTGCGAGCAATTTGTGAAGCCTAGCAATTTGCTCCTCTTGATTAATATCTCTGAACTCCTCCTGAAAATCCTCAATACTTGGAAACTGGAAGAAGAAACACAAGACAGTCGAAAGTTGGCAACAAGAAAACGTAAGTTATGAAAAATAATATGAAATCAGAAAAAAAAAACTGAAGTGGTTTTACGAAGAAAAATAACAGAAAAAGGATATCATTTCAATTACACCAATTACAGTACATTACAAATGCAATATCCCATAGTTCTAGATAAATTGAAATCTTCCCCATTACCTTGTAAAATTGTGTGAATTTTCATCTTAACATCAACACAGATACGTTATAATCACAGTACGAACATGGAACTAAAGAAATAAATTAACAAAAGACTGACTGGAATAGCATGTCCTTAAGTACTACAGGGCATGAAATATATCAAAAAAGGAATATTCGCATGACAAACAAGTCACAAAGAACATAAGCTTGTAAAAATTCCTAATGACTCCCGGGAACATAAGCTTGTAATACATAATTAAGCAGTACAAACGTTTAAGAAATTAGAAATATAAATGACACGTTACAGTAGCAAATACAAAATGTAGAAATATATAGCTAAAGACGCCCCACAAATATGCAGTTGTAGCATCATTTATTTTATGTCATCAAGCTACTTAAAGCTAACATACAACTGCAGCATCATCACAGTGCACCTTTCAACAAAAATAATGAAAAAAGAAGTATTAACCTTTCCATCATCAAGAAAGTGCATCAACATGAAAAGTTCATCCAAGTTATTCTGCAAGGGAAAGGGAAAAAAAGATAAAAGTCAGCGCAAAGACCCAAGAAAGTAACAAGTATAACATAAGAAGAGTGGGATTAAATATAAAAACATTTTAACAAATTACAGCAAAAGAGTAACAAGTACAATAGCAAAGGCAGGCATCTGAAGCAGCATGCAAGCATTAAGTTAACAGAAGCAAAAAAAACAATCAAAAACCCGTTCATTGGAATGGAATTGGGAGAGGAATTTGAATTGGACCTTTAATTCAATTCAGGTGTTAGACATGCATATTAAGAGGACATAATTGGAAATTTAGGGAATTCATAGAACAAATTGGCCCCTCCAATTCCAACCTAAATAGATCTTAATGCACGATTAACTCCTCCCTACGCCGATCTCACAACCTCCAATGCCGTACTCTCCCTCTCCCGATTGTTGCAGCCGATTTCGGCGCTGCTCAACAACCCTCATTCCATCCTTGCCGGGATGTGGATTATCCCCTGTTCGAGGCCTCTTTCCATCCTTCGCAGGCTGTGACTCTTCCTTGTTCGAAACTGAATACGTGTATGAGATGCTCTCTCATTCCAAGTACAGGTCCAGCAATGTCAGGCTCGTGTGTGTGTGCGCGCTTAACATGGATAAAGGGGACATGGCTCCACTTTATTATTATTTGCTTAAAATGAATCAAAGATCCCTCACTTTGCTCGTTCTAGCAAAGGGAGGTAAACCCAAAGATCAGAGCAAGAATCAATATTTTTCTCTGTTGAATGTGGGCACACCGACCATAGAAAGGTCAAGGCCTACCATAGAAAGGTCAAAACCCGGGCCCACAGCCTGACTGCAGTCGGTGCACCCCAACCCACTCTCCGCCTTGGATATAAACCGTGCGGCGGGTTGTTGAGGCCGGGAATCGATCCCAGGACCACCTTTATAAGAAAATTTTATCTCATCCTCTCATACCCAATGATGAGGAGGAGATAAAATTCTCTTATAAAGAAGGTCCTGGGATCGATTCCTGGCCTCAACAACCCTCCGCACAGTTTATATCCAAGGCGGAGAGCGGGTTGGGGTGCACCGACTACAGGCAGGTTGTGGCCCGGATCTTGACCTTTATATGGTCGGCCTTGACCTTTCTATGGTCGGTGGGCCCACTTTCAATAAAGAAAAATATGATCACTAAAAATTTAATGCAGGAGTTTACATGGATAATTTCTATTATTAATGACTTCAACCATCAAATCAATGAACAACAAGAGCAAACAATCAACTCTGGTAATTAATAAGGGCATGTTCATATATGAACAATGTGTGTATGTGTAAGTGTACCTATTTGTGTGGATTTTATGTGCAAGGGTCTAATGTTTAATAACTTCTTTTTCAATTCCTCTCATGAATTCCAATCTGCAGCCAAATGCAGCCAAACAGTGAAATTGTCGATTCCAATTCCTGTAGTTGAATTCAAGATGCAGTCAAACAACAAAAATGGAATTGACCTCGATTCCAATTCCTATGAGAAATAGAATTGAGTCAACTCTATTTCTCACCACCCAATTCCTTCCAAATGAGTGGAACCTGTTAGAGAATATGAGGGAAAACAATGTAAAAGCAAATGTATAAGGCTCATCTATAGGACCGCTTATTCTTTCTTCTATTAGTCTCACATCTCTTGTATAGGATTCTTTCTCCTTCTCTTCTCCTATATATTTGTACACTCTTGTATTTTGGACATGACAATGGCTCTGTTTGGGACAGCTCTGGCGGATTGAAAAGCTGCTGTTCGGATAGAGCTGTTTTAAAATAGATCTCTGGGGAGCAGTTTTGAAAAGCTGCAGAGTGTTTGGGTGTTCTGTGCAGAAGTGCGCTCGGAATCGCCGGAGAAAGGCCGTCGGGGGCTCGGAATCGCCGGAGGAAGGCCGTCCGGCCTCTGAACATGTTCCAACTGAAGAAACCATTAGATTTCCAAAACCTGTGAGAGAGAAAGCTATTTTGCGGAAGGTGAAGCTGGGGGGGAGATTTCTGAAGAGCTGCAAAACAGCTCTAGATTTCTGAAAAGCTGCTCTTAAGGAGCTGTCCCAAACAGCTAAAAAACAGCTCTAGCGGCTGGAATAGAGATTCTCCAACCGCCAGAGCTGCGCCAAACAGACCCAAAGTATATACAAGGTTTGGCTCTAAGTTTCTACATGGTATCAGCGCGATCCGATCCCGGGCGGATACCAATTTTGTAACCGCAGCTATTCGTGCGACATCTTCCCTTCTTCCCACTGTTGTTCCGCGGACTCCTCTTTACTGACTGCCCCTACTCTCTCTGGCTTCCACCTATCTTCCCATCCCTCTCTCTACTTGTATAGACCTCTTCTCTCTGACCGATGGGACCCCCCACCCCCTACCAGCTGTTCTCTCTTCTACCCGATGCGGGTTGCCTTGTTGTTGCGGATTGCCTAGCCGATACGAGTTTTCTTGCCGCTAAGGGTTGTCTATTCGCTGCCTCTTGTTGTTGCTCTTTGTCGCTGCTTATGGCCGTTGCTTCTAGTCGATGCCTTTGTTCGCTGTTGCTGGCTGCTATGTTTGGTTGTTCGGCCTCTCCTCGCCGCGGTCTCACCTATCCGCTGGCGGTTGGGAATTTATTCTAATCGTTGCGGTCTCGCCTTAATCGCTGCTTCTGTTCGCTGCTTCTGTCTGCGGCGGCCTGGTGTTCTGCTCGTCGCGCGCTCTCTTAACCGCGGCCTCTCTTACCTTATCCTTCTCGCCGCGGTCCCATCCTGAACTGCTAGCCTGGTGTTCTGCTTGGCGATTTCTTCTAATCGATGCGGTCTCACCTTAAAAACTACTTCTGTCAGCTGCTTCTGGCCCTTGGCGATTTCTTCTAAAACACCGCGACGGTCTCTATCCGCAGCGGCCTGGTGCTCTGCTCCCCGCACAATCTCTTTGTCGCAGCCTCTCTACACAGAGCTCTTTTAGCCACAGCGGCCTGGTCTTCTTACCACTCGAATAGTTTTCCCAGTCGCCGTTCTTGGCGTTGTCCGCATGGCTTTCGACTAGCCTACTCCTTCTGATTCAACTGTTCTTCCCGGACATCCTCGTGTTTCTCCCTTGGAACTTCGTGATGAATTACATATTACCACCATTTCTCTGTGGCAAACCAAATTTTGTTGAATGGGTTCACTCAGTTCGCTGTGTGCTGCAAACTAAAGGTCTCATTCATCACCTGACAAGGCCTCCTACCACTGAACCTACTGACGAGTGGATCCGAGACAATGGGCGTGTCCAATCTTGGATTCTCAATTCTCTGGACACTGAGCCGTATCGAATGGCCATGTATCACGAGACGGCTCACGCTATGTGAATGGACCTTCATTCTCTCTACTCCGGGAAGGACAGTCTTCAGAATTTATTCGACATTCTTACCGATCTTCAGTCCCTCGACCCTGGACCATGGAGCTACTGGTGACTTGACGTCCTTTGTTGCTCAGGCTAATACTCTTGTGAAGGCTTAGATCCAGCATCAGCCGCCCACCACGGATTTGGTTACTCAACGACAGCAGAAATAAGCAGTTGGGATCGCTATGACGATGGCCCGTGTTCCACCACATCTTCATAGTGTCCGCGCTCATATCCTATCTTCCGTTGGTACTTCGTCCCTCTCGGGCGTTTGCTTGATGCATATGAAAGTTGCCCCCCCCCCCCCCACCGGATGCTCTGCCTCTCTCTCCAGCTCTCTTTCAACAACATGTGGCTACTCTTGCTCCTTTTACTCGCGGTCACCCGGCTCATGGAGGTTGCCAGTCTCGGGGACGAGGTAATGGTGTTCGTACTCTCTTCAAGTGCTCTCACTGCGGCAGGGATGGTCATCTGGAGGCCACTTGCCACCGCAAGCATGGTCTGCCCCCTCACCTTGTTGCATCGGCTACTCTCACACCTCCCTCTGCCACTAGTGAGGATATTGCTGCTCTACGTGATCAACTCTATCAGCTTCAAGGGGTAGTTAGTCGCTCCTCTGGTTCAGTGGCCTCGATCTCAAATGAAGGCATATCTTGCCTCTCATAAAGCTCTTACTGGACTGTGGATTTGGGTGTTACGCATCATCTCTCTCCGCAAAAGCTGCCTCAATACTTAGCTTCTTCTTATCCCAAGTTCATCACTGTGGCTAATGGTGACACCGTCCCGATTTCTGGCACAACCCATCTGCCTCTTACTTCTTCCTCTCCTTATCCTTAGTTCTTCATGTTCTAGGATCCCCTTTCAATATACTTTTTGTTAGCCATCTTACACATAACCTTGATTGTTGTGTAACCTTCTCACGCTCTTCCTTTGTTGTGTAGGATCGACTAACGCAGAATATACTTGGTAGGGGCGAATGTCTAACGAGCTGTATCTTCTCGATGTTCCTCCCGCTGATCTCACTACTGTCTCCTCCACTGATTGGCACTGTCGTCTTGGGCATGCTCCTCTTCTGATTCTCAGGAAAGCTCTTCCAACTGTTCCTCTTTAGAGTTTTTTTGTGAATCATGTACTTTTGGCAAACAACACCGTGTATCTTTTACTTCTTGTACTCGAAGCGATACCCCTTTATCTTTAGTGCATTCTGATATCTGGGGACCATATAAGATCCCTAGTGTTTTTTTTATCACTATTTTGTAACATTTATTGATGATTACTCATGGGTTACTTGGCTGTACTTACTTCATGATTGTACCGTACTCACCTCCACGTTCCGTACGTTTCTTACGGAAACTCGTACCCAGTTTTCAACGTGTAAAAATTCTCCGTACTGACAATACTCGTGAGTATAATAGTCGCACCTTCTTCAATCTGTGTGTCGAGTTTGGTATTATTCATCAGACTTCGTGTGCATATACCCCTCAACAGAATGGCGTAGTGGAACGGAAAAATCGTCACCTCCTTGATGTTGACAGATCTCTCATGATCCAAATGCAGGTTCCTCCTCTCTACTAGAACTTTGCGATTTCCATTGCTTGTCACCTCATCAATCTCATGCCCTCGTCTATCCTCCACTTTGTGGCTCCCATCACTCTCCTTTACCCATCCAAAACTCTCTTTTCTCTTACTCCTTATGTGTTTGGATGTACATGTTATGTCCATCACCTTGGTCCTCCAAATGACAAGTTAGCCCCTCGTGCTACCAAAGCTATATTTGTTGGGATACTCTCGCACTCAGAAGGGGTATGTCTGCTATTACCCTATCACGGGGAAGGTGGTTGTCTATGTTGATGTCTCCTTTTATGAAGACCAACCATATCACATCAGTCCTACAAATACTCTTCTTCCTCCTCCGCTATCTCAGCCCACAGTTCCAGTTACGTCCCCGCTTCCAATTCCTACACCACCACCAGTCCCCTCCCCCCCAACCTCATATCATTCAGGTTTAACTCGTCGTCCTCCATGTCCAGATGCCCTGCAACAGCTTCCCTCTACCAGTGTATCATCGCGACTTGTTGATTCGGCATCACCTTCGACGGCTCATCCCTTGGCCAATTATGTCTATTTACATCGCCTCTCTCCACCTTTTCTTACATTTGCTCTCTCTCTCTCTCCTCTATCTCTATATCTAACTCTGTGCAGGAAGCTCTCCAACATCCGGGGTGGCGTGCAGCCATGGATGAAGAAATGACTGCCTTATGGGGTAATCAGACTTGAGAACTTGTCTCTCTTCCTCCTGGCCAAAGTTGTGTAAATTGCAAGTGGATCTTTACAATCAAGCATGTGGTGGATGGGACAGTTGATCGTTTGAAAGCTCGGCTTGTGGAAAGGGTTTTACTCAACAATACGGCCTTAATTATGATGAAACTTTCTCCTCTGTTGCAAAATTAAATTTGGTTCGGGTTCGACTCTCCTTAGTTGTTCATCGCCAGTGGCCCCTCCATCAGCTGGACGTGAAAATGTCTTTTTGAATGGTGATCTTGAGACTGTTTGCATGCATCAACCGCCCAGATTTGAGATCACGGGGGAGTCTCATATATGTTTGCTTCGAAAATCTATTTATGGTCTCAAACAGTCTCCTCGGGCGTGGTTTGAGAAATTCAGCAAGGTCGTTCGTGAGGTTGATTTCAAACCAAGCTCCGCAAATTTCTCTTTTCACTCGTCACCAATCAACTGGGACTGTAATACTGCTGGTTTATGTGGACGATATTGTGATCACGGGTGATGGCACCGCTGGGATACATGTAAGCAACATTTAAATTTAGTCTTTCTAATCAAAAATTTTGGGAAACCTTCGGCATTTTCTTAGACTAGAGGTTACACGGCGACCTGATGGTCTTGTCTTATCCCAGCGCAAGTATTGCATTGACCTTCTGCAAGATGCTGGCCTCTAAGGGTGCAAACCTGCGGAGACCCCGTTGGAAGTCAACCACAAGTTATGTGCTCAGGGATCTGAGTCTAACTCTCTACTTCCAAATCCGGAAAACTATCGGCGTCTTGTGGGAAAACTGATATACCTATTAGTTACAAGACCAGATATCTCATTTGCGGTTGGAGTAGTCCGCCGCTTTATGCACACTCCACGGGTTTCTCATCTTCAGGTAGTGAAACACATTCTCAGATATCTGAAGACTGCTCCTGTACAAGGACTTGTGTATAAACCATCTTCGAGCTTTCTCTTATTTCTTACTCTGATGCGGATTATGCGGGCTTGTTGGACGATCGACGATCTACAACTGATTTTTGAACTTACTTTGGAAGAAATTTTATCACATGGCGGAGTAAGAAGCAGTCGGTGGTTGCTCGCACGTCTGCTGAGACTGAGTACCGTGCTATGGCGGTTGTTGTATCAGAACTAACCTGGCTTGGACAAGAACTTATAGAATAGAGTACTCGGCAAGGCCTTAGTAAGAATATCAGCAACTTGGTCAGCAGCTGGAACATGTCTCAATTCCAGTTTCTTCATTTAAACTTTCTCTCTAATGAAGTGACAATCAACTTCAATGTGTTTTGTTCTTTCGTGGATAACCGGATTCTTAGCTATGTGTATAACAGCTTGACTATCACAGAGAAAGGTAGCTGGTGAGCAAAGTTTTACTCCCATATCACCTAGGAGACTTTCGAGCCAGGTAAGCTCGGATACAGCAGATGTCATCGAACGGTATTCAGCTTCAACTGAAGATCGAGCAACCACAGCTTGTTTCTTGCTCCGCCAGGTAACAAGATGACATCCCAAGTAGGTACAAAAACTGCTGGTAGAGTGCTGATCATCCAGAGATCCAGCATAATCTGGATGAGGGAAGTTTTACTCTCATATAGCAGCTTGACTATCACAGAGTAAGGTAGTTGGTGAGGGAAGTTTTACTCCCATATCACCTAGGAGACTTTCGAGTCAGGTAAGCTCGGATACAACAGACGTCATCGAACGGTATTCAGCTTCAGCTGAAGACCGAGCAACCACAGCTTGTTTCTTGCTCCGCCAGGTAACAAGATGACATCCCAAGTAGGTACAAAAATCGTTGGTAGAGTGTCGATCATCCAGAGATCCAGCATAATCTGCGCTCTGAATACGCAACCAGAGTTGGAGAAGAAATAGAGGAAGAGGTTTTGTATACCAGCCCTTGACCAGGAGCAATTTTTAGATATCTAAGGATGTGTTCGACGGCCTGTAGATGAGACATCCGAGGAGAGTGCATGAACCGGTTGACAACCCCAACAGCAAAGGATATGTCAGATCTTGTGACTTTAGGTAAATCAATTTTCCACAAAACGTCGAAAGTATTCTGGATTTGAAAGAAGTGGATATGTAACTGCGCCTTCAGCACAAAGCTTATGATTGGCATCCATGGGAGTTTTGGTCGGCTTGCATCCAAAATAAACGGCATCCTGAAAGAGGTCGAGACAGCACTTCCGTTGAGATAGGACAAGGCTGTCCGGACGTCTTGCAATCTCAAGGCCGAGGAAGTATCGTAGGTTCCTCGGATCTTTAATTTGAAAAACAGAACTCAGATGTTGTTTGATCATTTTTATTCCCTTTAAGTCATCCTCTGTGATTAGGATGTCATCGACATATAATAAGAAGAGAACAGTGTCTGTTGTGTGATGTCGAGTAAACAGAGAGAAGTCTGTCGAGCTCCGAGTAAAAACCGACCTCCCGCACAGCCTTACAGAATTTGTCGAACCATGCCCGAGGGGATTGTTTGAGACAATAAATCGACTTTTTGAGGTGACAAACCTGAGACTCCCCCGTGGTCTCAAACCCCGGAGGTTGTTGCATATAGGCTGTTTCTTGCAGATCACCATTGAGAAAGACATTCTTAATATCCAGTTGATGTAAAGGTCATTGGCGATGTACAGTCACGGAAAGGAGGACCCGAACCGTGTTGAGCTTGGCCACTAGAGAGAATGTTTCTTCGTAGTCGAGACCTTGTTGTTGAGTAAACCCGCGAGCCACCAGTCTGCCTTTAAGACGGTCAATCATCCCATCAGAAGCATGCTTGTTAACAAAGACTCATTTACACCCAACTAGAGTCTGGCCTGGAGGAAGAGGAACCAGATCTCATGTGCGGTTAGCCAAGAGGGCTGTCATTTCTTTGTCCAAGGCTGCCTTCCAGCCTGGATGTTGAAGAACCCCTTGCACGGAGTTAGGTACAAAAACAGAGGATAACGAAGTAGCGAAGGTGCGAAGTACCGTGGACAGCCGATGTAAAGACACATAATTTGCTATGGGATGGGTGGTGGAGGCAGGTGTCGGGTCAACAGGCCGCAGAGTGTCAGAGGTCGAAGCCGACTGCATTGTCGTGGCGGAGCAAGGAGGGCGACGAGTATAGACACGAAGAAGAGGGGGTTTTGGAATAACGAGAGTCAGAGCAGATAGGAGTGGTGGTGGAGGAGATGTAACAGGGATGACAGGTCTTGGCAAAGAAGGCGGTGGAAGAGGTAGGTTTGGAGCGGCGAAGTATAGATGATCTTCCCAAATGATAACATCAGCAGAAACTATCACCTTGCGGGTAGTAGGGGAATAGCACACATATCCTTTCTGGGTATGGAAATAGTCATCAAACATGTGTTTGGCTGTCCGGGGAACAAGGACGGACCAAGAACTTGAACATAGCAAGTGCAACCAAAGATGCGAGGAGTGAGAGAGAATAGCGGAGAAGACGGGAAAAGGAGACTAAATGGAGTAGCATTTTGGAGGACGGGGGAAGGGAGACGGTTAATGAGATGACATGTTATCGAAAGAGCAAAGTTCTAATACACCTTTGGGACCTGCATTTGAAGAATCAGGGAGCGAGCAACATCAAGAATGTGTCTATTTTTACGTTCGGCGACACCGTTTTGTTGTGGTGTAAAGGCACGTGAAGTCTGGTGAATAATGTCAAAGTCAGAGCAGATGTTAGCAAACTCATGACTAGTGTATTCGCGAACATTATTAGTTCGGAGCGTTTTAATATTGGCAGAAAATTGTCTGTGAGTTTCAAGAATAAAAGCTCGGAACACACGAGAAAGCTCGGAGCGATCACGAAGCAAGTATAATCATGTTGTCCGAGAATCGTCATCAATAAAGGTGATAAAGTAACGATAATCAGACACACTAGATATTTTGTACAGGCCTCAAACATCAGAATGCACTAGAATAAAAGGAGCGGAGCTCCGAGTACAATGAGGAGGAAAAGATGAACGATGTTGTTTTCCCAAAATGCATGAATCACAAGAAAAAGGTGAAAGAGAAATATCAGGGAGAGCCTTCTGGAGGACTGTTAGAGGAGCATGCTCAAGACGTCGATGTCAATCAATAGAGGAGATTGATGAAATGATGGTAGGAGAAATATAAGAAGGTAGAGCCCGTTTTGCAGTTGTCCTCTGCCAATGATACTCTGCGTCTGTCAATCCTGTGCATCATAAACAAAGTAGAGGTAAATTGACAGAACAACTCAAATCTTCAATGAGGCGACTAACAGAAAAAAAATTAAACGGAGAGCCCGGGACATGAATAGCCGAGCAGAGAGATATAGATGAATTGAGAGGAATGTCAGCAGAGCCCGAGACAGGAATGGTAGCACCATTGACCACAGTAATACACTTAGGATATGAAGAATCCAAGTAGTGATGTGGCTTCAGCGAGGTGATATGGTGAGTGGCTCAGGAATACACTATCCAGCGCGAACTCATGAAAAGACAAGTGATACCTTCATGAGAGACAGAGGTAACAGAGGAAGGTGGGTGACTGAGCATCCCTTGGAGTTGTTGGAGCTGGAGGCGGACTTCGTCAAGATCAGCAACAGAAGCAATCGGACGAGGAGGAAGACCATGTTTGTGATAGCAGGTCGCCTTTAGGTGTCCCTCCTTGCCGTAGAAAGAGCACTTAGACCGTGGTCGGCCACCACGACCCCTTCCCCGAGCTGAGCGTCCCCTACGAGTATGAGGAGGGAGAGGGAATAATGACACAGAGGAGTGCTAGAGAAGGTTCGGGGAGGGAGGTCCAGTTGTATCAGGAGGCGGGAAAACCTTTAGCAGCATGGAGCACACATTAGAGAACGAGAGAGTCGCAGCAGACGAGGGGATCTGAGCCCAAACACTCTGAAGATGAGCTGGGACACGAGCCATCATCATGGCAATACAGATTGCTTCCTTTTGACCGTGCTGAGCAGCAAGATCCGTAGTCGGGTGCTGATGCTGAATCTAGGCTTCAACCAGAGTCTTGAACCGTGCAACAAATGAGGTTAGGTCGGTAGCATTGCCGGTGTCAAGAGTCTGAAGACCAGTAATGATATCATAAAGGTGCTGGAGATTGTCTTTGCCTGAGTAAAGGGAATGAAGTTCATCCCACATCGCCTTGGTCGTCTCATGATACATGGTCATACGGTAAGGTTCGCCATTAAGAGAGTTAAGAATTCATGTCTGAACGCGCCCATCGTTGTGAAGTCAGTCATCAGTAGGGGCATCGGGAACACCCTGTGTTAAATGATGCAGAAAGCCCTTTGACTGAAGAACCCGACGAACAGAATGCACTCACTCAACAAAGTTTTTCTTCCCTGTGAGAGATAGTAGTGATGTGTAACTCGTCACGGAGCTCAGGAGTAGGAGCAGCGATCGTAGCAGGAGAGGAAGTAGCAGTAGACAAATCCATGATCAGACGGATAAACGACTAGAGCAGCGGGTAGAACAGCAGCTAAAGCACGCGGCTGGATCAGCGGGTAGAAAATGCGGCTAGATCAAGCTGCAAGAGCAAGTGGCTATAGCAGCGAATAGATCGGCAGCTAGAAGAAGCGTTCAGAGCAGCAGCTAGATCAACGGCTATAGCGGGAGATCGTAAGTGGCTAGATCAGCGGCTAGAGCAGGAGACCGCAAGCGGCTAGATTAGCATCTAGATTAGCGGCTAGATCAGCGGCTATAGTAGGAGATCGCAAGCGGCTAGATCAGTGGTATTATCGACCAAAGCAGCGGCTAGATTAGCGGTCTGATCGACCAGAGCAGCGGCTAGATCAACGGTCAGAAGAAGTCGCCAGAGCAGCGGTTAGAGCAGGAGAGCGCAGCGAGAAGAAGTCGAAGTTAGAGAAGGAGACCGCAGCGAGAAGAAGTCGCCAGAGCAGCGTCTAGAAGAAGTCGCCAAAGCAGGAGACCACAGTGAGAAGAGAAGAAAAGACTGCGTACAGAGGAAGACCTTGCGGAAAAGAGACGGACCGTGCGGCAAGAAGGTTTGCGGCTAGAGAGGAAGAGAAGATTTTGCAGCGTTTTAGAGGAAACCAAACAAGAGAAGGCAGCAGTTAGGAGCGCGGAGATCGCGCGACAAGAAGGTCTGGGACGGAGAGATCGGTAACGAGAAGAGCTGCGGCTAGAGGAGAGAAGAGACGCGGTCGAAGCACGGCGGTTAGACAGAGATCCGCGGCTAGGAGGGGAAGGCCGCGCGAGGAGTGGTTCCACGAGAGAGAAAAAAGTTATAAAAGCTGAGCGGGAGAAGGAAAGGAGGGTGGTTCCACGGGAGGAGAGGAGACGCCGGGTAGAATGAAAAGAGACCGCGAAGACGAAGCGGTTAGAGAAGAGAGAGCGAGCCGGCGGTTAACCACAGACTTTGGGCGGGTAGAAAGGGACTAGCCGCCCGAAACAGGAGGTAGGACCGGATCGCTCTGATATCATGTAGAAAAGTACACAAGTAAAGCAGTAAATCCAGTGAACCTTGTATATCCTTCTTGTGTATCTGAATACAATGTATGAGTACATATATATAGGAGGAAGAAAGAGAGAGGAGTCTCATATACAAGGTGTGGGACTAATATAACAAAAGAAAAGAAAACAAAATGGGTCATTAGGTGGGCCTTTACAATGTCTTTTCTAACAAAATCAAAAGAACTTAGTTATAAAAAGTAGAGCCAATAGATCAGAAATAGATTTACTCTTGCTAAAAAGAAAGAAAAAGCTTCTTGCAAAATTTGTACAGACAATTCTAAGAGATCTTGGCCATGCAATCTATTAGTAGTTAACGAGGTAAAGTTAAAGATTATAAAAAAATAATAAAAATAAATAATTGCCGTAAGATTAAGGGATGAAATTATATGATACATTATAAATTTTGAAAGATGGATTGTTTTAGGGGGTAAACTACAGTCTTTTAATGAAGTCAAATATGATGCAAGAAAAGATAGCTAATTCTATTTAGTGGACCCAAATTTAATGGACTACATGATGCAGCTCAAAAGATAAATTGAAATGAAGTAAAATGATGTGTGAGCTTCATGGAAATGCGACCCCTCATTTGAAAGCATAACATCATGACTTGTTCCATACATATTTAAATGGGGCGGTTGAAGAGTCCTTCAATTTTGTTTCTCCCCCAGGCACACTTCTAACTTGATGAATATTTTTTTGAAGCAAGGGTCATCACGTTCAAGCACGACCAATCCAAAATATAAGTACATAATTTCAAATCAGGAGCTACTTTTTTCAAGGAATAGCTGTGCATGCATTGAGATAAATCCTAATTGATTGTGTAGCTTCACATTTATTAATATTTCATGTTTTCACTTTTTTGGCATGTTCTACAAGTCACCCTGCTTTCCTAAAAATATGGCACATTAGCCCCTTCTAATGTCATATTTGCAATGGAATGAAAATTTTTCCTGGGGCTTGTTTGGGGGCTCACACCGAGGGGTGAAGGTGTAACACAACTTTCTGGCCCACCTCTTTATAGTTTAGGGGCACCATCATTCGGCCTCTATCAAGACCGCAACGAAGACTCGTTGCCCAGCTAAACAAGTTTGTGTCTCGTCCATGGATTCGACAGTGATTTGGCACCTCCATAGTAACCGGATTAAAAATAGATGAATTATAGATAAGATTTGGAAATCTGGAGAAACAGAGTACTTTGGTTAACTAACCTTTAAATAAAATTCTAATGTTTACTATTACATTCTAAAAAGAAAATAGATAATTAGAATTTTGTTAATATTAGGAAATAAAACTTTTTAATAAATCCTAAAATAAATTAAGAAGAGGGTAATGAGACATAAAATTAAAACTAAAGTCCACAAAACTAAACCAATTTAACTCATGCCAAGTAAAGTCAGTGTAGAAGAATTTTATATTAGATTTTAAAAATAAAAGAGATAATTAGAACTGTTAGAATAATTGTACAATTAAAATTAATAAATCCAACAATGAATTAAGGTGAGGGTTGTTGATCATCGGAGACTCCGTCAATGAATATGGAATGATGGTCAGGGTCACAGCCATAAATCAATTTGAATGGTGTCAACCGCATCGAAGCATGGTATGAGATATTGTAGCAATACTCAGCCCAAGCCAAGTATGTTGCCTAAGATTTGGAGTTGTACCACACTAAGTACCGTAAATACATTTTGATTGGCTTATTCACATTATGGATGATATGTAAAGGAGAAGGCCAACTTGGTCCACCAGACGAGGAACAGCTTGCGCCAAAAAACGGCATGTAAATACCACATCGCTATTAGAGACGATGGTTTTGAGTATCTCATGCAATTGAACAACGTATTCTGAGAAGGAGTGTGTCACGTTGATCGTTGTGCAGGGGTGGCTCAATGCTATGAAGTGCACCTCATTGAAGAATCGATCCACAGCGACAAGGAACAGCGTCTTGCCTTGTGATCGCGGCAACCCCTCTATGAAGTCAATGAACATCTCTGCTTAGATCGGTGATGGCACCGTGAGAGGATGTAGCAGCCCTATCAGATGCGTTTGTAGTCTCTTGTTTTGTTGGTAGATGATGCAGGTGCGAGCGACTTCCATGAACCTGTCCATAAGCCCATTCTATTGAAAATCTGCATGTACTTGTTGTAGTATTTCCTCCACTCCCTCATGACTGAGGTTGTCAATGGTGTTGAGGATGAGAAGAACTAGTGGCAAAGCCGGTAGAAGGTAGACTCTCTCGTTGAGCCTGATCAATCCCTCTTTGTAGCTCCATTGACACGAAGCTCAGCTTTATCTCAATGCACACACATATCTGCCCTAAAATGGGGTTAAAGGCCACCTCTTGAATGGCCTCGAACAGTGTCAGGTGCGACTCGAAAATTAGGGAGCAACCCTCCTTCCTCATTGTGATGATAAAGAGCGTCCACAACTCCATTAAGCTTTTCAGCTCAGTATTTGATAATAAAGTCAAACTCCGAGAGCTACAATAGGTACTTCAACTTGTACTGATTGAACGTGATATTGAAGAGACACCCACATAATTAAGGCTAATAATGTTGCGCACCAATTTCATCAACCGGATCAATTTTCGCTAACAAACCTTCACCAGCTAGGTCAATAAGGCTGCCAATGTCATACCACCTTCACAAACCCGATTAATTCAAGCACATATGTCGGTAGCTTCATGTGATGGGCCACCATTTGTAGCTGAAAATGCAATGGGGTGCTCCTGCTGCGATTGGGCAGCGTCAATCTCTCTCCTCAAAGAATTATATTCCACTACAAAATCTTGCGTGAAGTTGAGGAGCTATAGGACTAGGGTCGCTGCTATTGTTGTCTTCAGGGCCAGAAATGCATAAGTTACCGTAAGTATCCACTGAAGTCATTCTTATTGAGAAGTCTCGTCAAAGGGGTAGCAATCACCTCATAACTCTGGATGAATCTACAGTAGTAGCCCGACAAGCCCAGGAAGCCCCGCAACGCCAATGTAGATAGGGGATGCAGCCACTTCTCCATTGCATCTAGCTTGTCAGGGCCAGCAGAGACCCCTTAGCTATGAATTATGTTGCTCATATAGACCATTTGCTCCCCACTGAAAGCACATTTGGAATGCTTGAGGAAACGCTAGTTCCAATGGAGATAGGCAATCCACACGTGGTGGTAGTGCTCAACCCAAATGGAGCTATAAATCAGCATGTCGTCGAAGAAAACTAAGACAAAATGAAAGCTTTATCTACGGTGTCTCCGTGCATCCGAATTTGTTGGTAGCCGGAGTGCAGCTCCAGTTTGGAAAATAGTTAGGCTTTATGCAGGTTATTGAGGAGCTCGTCGACTATTATAAATGGGATTTTATCTATAATAATCTTAAAATTCAGTTCCTGATAGTCTGCAAAGAAGTATCACGACTCAACATGCTTCTTGACCGTGAGAAAGAGAGATGAAAATGAGGATTGGTTGGACCGAAGATCCCATGTTGCAGCATCTCTCGATATTGCTTTTTGATCTGGTCCTTTTGAAGGAAGGGGTATCGGTACAGTTACAGGTGACAGATAGATTGGTGGTCCTAAGACCTCGGCAAGGGAAGCTCGATTGGGTTGAAGAGAGACGTGTGCTCCTCCAGTAATCTGTTAAGGTCCTAACTCGGTGGTGGCCGGAGGTGGAGACGATGATGGTGGAGGATAGCGTAGAGCCGGAACCGCGGCTGCCTAGGAGGGGTTGCTCGTTGGAGGAGAGAGCCACCAATATCTCACAACAAGGGGGCAAGGAAACTAGAACATCATTTCATATCACCAACATACAATACTCATGTCTTTATATAGGCTACAACATATAAGAAGACAAAACACTAATGATGACATCTAATACAAGACTCGGGCTCGAGGCTCCTACAAAATGATAAAAATAATAATAATACGCAGCACGACACACATCATAACTCATAACATCTCACTCTTCCTCCAAAAAAAAGCTTGACCTCAAGCTTTATCAGGTGCCCTCGTCGTCAGAATCCTCAACGTGCAGGTAGAAAAGTCGGTTGCATTTGTGGTCGCGAGTGTACTGTTCGTCGCAATTGAAACATAATCCCTGAGCACGGCAATGCAGCATCTCAGCCCGAGATAATAGTCGGACCGGTGGGGCTGGGGGACCCTCGATACGGCCCTGTTGAATAATGTTGGTGGCGGGTGGATAGACTTCCTGGGTCAGCTGGAGGCGACGATCGCAGAGCCGGGTCAGACTCATAGCAGTTACTAAGTCCGGAGGGGCCTCAAACTCAACATCCAATCGCAGACGCTCGCGAAGTCCAGCGGTGAAAATGTCGACCTGCATATCAGGGGCAAGAGCGACATACGCTAAGAGAAGCTGAAATTGTTTCAGGTACTCGTCCACGGTACCAGTTTGGTGTAGAGATGTGAGTGCGGCGAGGGAGTTACTGCGGATAGGAGGTCTGAAACGCATGTTGCAGAGTCGCTTGAAGTCGTCCCAAATCAGATTCGGCCGGTCGGTGAGAAGTTGAGAAGCCCATAAAACAGCGGAGTCGAGCATATAAAAAGATGCTAAATGGATCCGGTCTACGGCCGATGTCTGTTGGTGGCTGAAAAATTGCTCACATTTGGTAAGCCAGCACAATGGATCCATTTTCCCATCATAGGTAGGAAATTCCAATCGGATGCAACGTGGAATAATAACAGCGTGGAATAATAGCAGCGTCGGGGTGCGCGAGGACTGGCGTCAGAGGCTCATGGATGGTCAGGGGCGGCGGTGCTTGGTGGAGAAGCAGTGGTGCCTGACTGCTACTTGTAGGATCGAGTGCGGGGGTGGTAGGAAGATCATCAAGGCGCTTGGAGAGCGCAATAATGGCCTCCTGATGACGGTCCGCGAGGGCAGCGTGCGCAGCTTGTTGCACCATGACGGTTTGCAGCATGGTCATAATCTGACTTAGATGGTCCGGCGAGTCCCCCATAGTGTGGGATTAGCGAGAAGAGGAGCGGGTGACCGGGCGGTTGGAGTGCGCCGATTCGGATGACTGAGAGTGGCCGCGAGAGCCGCGGTGGCGCCCAATATTGATAGCAGAGGAGATGGGCCCACTAGAAAATAAAATAAGACTTGGAGCAGGTCAGGCCGAGCAGTTTAAATATTAAAATGGGGATGCTGGATGGAAGAGAGGGTGGGGGAGTAATTAAATAGAAATAGGGTGGTTGAAATTATCATTGTGGTTGCAGGTTTGGAAAGGGGTGGGGCTCGAGGTAGGAAGAAAAAGAGAGACCGGCGGTTCGATGGAGGTGGGCTCGAGGGATAAAATTCCCGTGCTGCTCGGGATTGCTTCGACGGACGACGCTTCGGTCGGCGGGCGAAGAAGAGGCGGAGGGCGTGCGGCTCGAGAGAGAAGGGCTCGTCGAGTATGGTTTCTGGTGTCGATGGAGAGGCGCGGTCGATGCAAGGGTCGGCGACGAGATCGAGCGGGAAGAGGAACAGCGGTGAAGGTGCGTACCTGGAAGCCGACGTGTGCAGCTGCAGCGGAAACCGGAGTTGCGCAGGGAGGAGCCGCCGCCAGAGAAGCTTCGTCGTTTTCCTCAGTCCACGAGGGTGCTATGCTGGAATGGTGTTGCTGTTAGAGTGCGGAATCGGCCTGGGTTTTGATGTCGAACCGTCAAAGGAGAAACGAGGATGGAGTGTCGCTTGGGGAGGACCTGTGCCTCTGATACCAAGTTGTTAAGGTCCTAACTCGGTGGTGGTCGGAGCTGGAGACGATGATGGTGGAGGATAGCGTAGAGCCGGAACCGCGGCTGCCTAGGAGGGGTTGCTCGTTGGAGGAGAGAGCCACCAATATCTCACAACAAGAGGGCAAGGAAACTAGAACTTCATTTCATATCACCAACATACAATTCTCATGCCTTTATATAGGCTACAACATATAAGAAGACAAAACACTAATGATGACACCTAATACTAGACTCGGGGCTCGAGGCTCCTACAAAATGATAAAATAATAATAATACGCAGCACGACACACATCATAACTCATAACATAATCCCTCCAAGATCCCATGCTGAGAAGTGGAGTACCGCATAGTGGTGAGGCGCAAGGAACTCTGTCGCTCATCGCCCAACCAACAGACACGGTGTGACTGGATCCAAAAGTCATGGTGAGGGTGTCGAAGTCCCACCCAATTGGGTCGATGGTGCGGAGCCAATGAACTCCCAAGAACGTGTCGAAATTGAAATATTAATCAAGTTAGATTTGAATTAAATAAAACTAGGGTGTAAGTTGAAACCAACCGAACAGCCTAACCGAACCAAACCAACTCAATATGCCTAATCGAAACGAGCCAACCCAAACTGTACTGTTCGTTTCGATTTTAGTAGTTGTTGTTCGGTCACGGTTCCAATTTTTGAAAACCCTTGTGGTTCGGTTTAGTTAATAATTTTGAATGTCAACCCGAACTCTGTCGAATCAAACCAAACCGTATTAGCACATACATTAACATTAGTAATTTAATATCCTAATATGTTTGATTTATTTAGGCGTTATAGTAGTTGTTTAATAAAAACTTAATTTGTGTTACAAGAAGTTATTAAATTCACGTGTAGCTTCCCTTCTCACGTAATTCACGATAATTTATGCTTCTCACGCTAGCTCCGGTTTAATAAAATGCAAATTTAGGGCTTCTCTGTCAATGCCTCTTTCTCGTCTGGTCACGCAGAGCTATAGCATTGCTTCACATTCAAAGGAGGGAAATAGGAAATGTTATTAAAGTTTGTACTATGTAAATATGTAGAGTTGTAAACATGATGTATGCAAGTATACAACTATGTTTTTTTATTTTTTGTACGATTATGTATTCATATTTCTATTTAAACCACCAAAACAGAATCATTCGGTTTGGTTGCGTTTCAATGGTTTGCATGGTTCAGTCCAAATTCTTGAAACCACATAGGGGTGATTCGGCTTGCGGTTTTGCTTAAAAACTGAACCGTTACAGTCCTAAATAAAACCCAAGTTTTGGAAATAATTTATGGCATTTAATTAAATAAAATTAATTAAATAAGGAATTACTTTTTGGCTATGAACCAAAAAGGGACATTCCCATAAGCCATAACTCATCTCTCAGGGTTATCAAAACTCTCTCGCTTTAAGTGATATAAAAGGTTACATGTTCAAGGGGTGTAAGATGAAACGGTACCCTTTCAAAGAAAGTGTTAGCTATGAGAGAACCAAAGAGAGAGAAGTAAAAGGATATTTGTACTTGATGAAACTAGTACTTCATTGCGTAGAGACGGGCGATTTTCATCCTTTTGAGAGACTATTGGACGGACTGCGTTGGACTTTCATGAGTTTGTGTGGATACCGATAGAGGTGTGGATACCGATAGAGGTGTGGATACAAATTCTGCATTGGGTCTTTGACAAAATTGATTTCAATTGGTTCTCTTAGACTGGTAAGGTCTATACGAGTCCAACGGGCTCTCCGTGCACAATCCCGATGAGTATCGCCGTATCGGAGAATTTTACATGTCGACAGAAATTTAACATGTTAACCCAAAAAGTCAAAATTGAGTAAGCTACCTCAGAATTGACCCCAGTTGGTTTCGTTGGACACGTAAAGTCAATATGAGTCCAACGAAGTCAGCCATGCTAGATTCGGATGAGTATCGAAGAATTTTGCGTGTTGGCGCAGTTTTAATTAACATTTTTACCCAAAAAAGTGGAAATTCAGTAAATGACATCTTAATTGACCTCAGGAAGTTTCGTTGGACTCATAACAGAAATACGAGGCCAACGGAGTCGTCGACGTGCGATTCCAACAATGTTAGAAGAGTTTTTGACGATCAAGCCAAATCGGGTTGTAAACACTCGGGAAGTAAAATATGAGCAAACGAAATCGGAATTGACCTCGAATTATTTCGGTGAGTGCATATCGACGAAACGGTCGTAACGAGTTCGCCTGAGACAAATTCGGAGTCCCCTAGAGCAATTTGCACTTATTTGAATGAAATAAATCGTGAGCCTCCTAAATTCCTAACCAAATTTATTAATATAAATCCATACTTAAGTTCTTAGGTTTAGAGCCTTACCTCCCACCCGCAACTCACGATGCAGCCCGCTGAGCACCCCCCCCCCCCGATCTCTCCCTCTCCTCTGGTTGGCGAGAGTTCCTCCGGCAAAGTCCTCTCCGACAATTTCACCATCTCTGACAACCTCCTACCCAACCACTACACCAAACCAACGCCAACCAACTAGAGCTCATCTCCCTCTTTATCATGTCCTTCAAGGCCAGCAAGTCATACGGCCGACCTAGATGCGCCAGACATCCCCTCCCAACTCTTGCTCCGACCTAGCCTCTTCAAAGCCGACAGCCTCCTCCCCAAATACTCCAAATCGAGGCTCACACTCAAACTTTTGGGCATTGAAGACTTAGCTGGGTCTGAAGTAATAAATGTTATTCGCAATGTTCAGATACTATTCTTCCAGTATTTCTGTCAATAGCACAGGTTCTTTTCCAGCCCTCTCGCATTGACATGAAACTGCAGGAATCCATGAGACTACATACGACTCAATCATGAAACGTGATGTGGATAACAGGAAGGGCTTGTATGGCAGTGTTGGCTCCACCATGTTCCCTGGCATTGTCGATAGTATGAGTAAGTAGATCACTACTCTTGCACCTAGAAACATGAAGATCAAGGTGGTGGCCCCTACAAAATGGAAATATAGTGATTGGATTGGAGGATCTACCTTGGCTTCCCTTACTACATTTTAGCAGATGTGGGTATCTAAGGCCGAATACAATGAATCTAACCCCGATATCATGTACAGGAAGTGCTTCTAATTATTCGTCCATCAAGTGATATAGATTTTGAAGGCCGAATGGCGGAGAATATTTATGATTTAAGTTATTCGGAATTGCCATTTTGAAGCAACTCCATCTTCGGTGAGATCCGGCTATGGATGGGAGAGACACACAAATGTCGCCTCCGCAACAATTGGATAGCATGCATGGACTCCCGGTGAGTTCCTTCCCACCGCCCTCTGAACCTTAGATCGTAGAATCTTAATTGCTAGAGTCTCTGATGTAGGGGTAGGCTAGTGGTGCTCGGGCGCTAGGACTCTACGTATAGGTGCGGGGGATATGCTAATGCAACACCTAAATGCAATGTGACAGTCGGATGACGACAACAATTAATTTAAGCAATGAAAAGTAATAGCACCACGCAGTTAATCAAAATAAAGAAACAAACAATTAATGTTTAGCAATTTGGCAACGGCTTCCTCGCTCGAAGGGCCTAAGAAACCGTACGGCGAATAAATCCACAAACAATTAATAGCATAAAAGGAAATAACTACCACACAACCGTAATCGCAGCACATTATAGATAAACAACCAAACGAAAAATGTCAAATCACATAATACAATACCACAAACGCTCACAAAATAGAGGGCTGAACCGAGACACTGAATATTTGGATGGTCGGATGTGTAGATCGGCGATCAGAGGTGGAACCAGTGGCGAGACGACGGTGACGGTGGCTGCCCTTGGCGGGAAACGGTGGTAACAAGTAGTAAAACGGCGGATCCGGCCACGAATAATTAGATCCGGCCGGGGATGGGTAGATCCACTATTTAGGGGCGGATCCGGGCAAAAATGGAAAGTTTGCGTGGTGGGAATAACGGATCGGGTGACTAGAATCCTAGATCTAGACTGATCTAGAATTTTAGGGCTATTGGGATGGTGGATCCACGGAGGGGAGTTGGCGGATTAGGAAGGAGGGGAAGGTGGTGGTCCGGGTGAACAGTGTTTCGGGTGAACAGTGACGATGAACAGTGTTCGGGTGAACAGTACTCACATGAACAGTGCTTGGATGAACAGTGTTTGTGTAGGGAAGAGTGGTTGCTGGCTGGAATGGCGGGCTGCAACGATTTTGGGGGGTTTCCGATGGCTGGAAAAGGGATTTGAAGGGTGGAAAATGAAGGTGGGGGTAGGGGTTACCTTGGGGAGGAGTTTGGCAGCCTAGGAGTCGTCACCTAGGGTTCCACGGCGTCGGCACCGGGGAGGGATCGCTGGAATCCGGGAATACTGCTCTCCAAATTCTGCAATGCTCTCAAATCAGTCCCCTAGCATCCTATTTATAAGAAAACACAAACTAGGGCATCCCCATCAACGGCTATGATTGTCTGGTGGGTTAGCTCTTAAAATACATCAAAATAAACTCAAAAAATATAAAGTAATATAGCGTTTTGACTCGCGGCGATGCTCCGGACGCAATCGTGGAGCCCGATCGTCGATTCGGGCACGCCATATATGAAAATTTGCCAAATCAGCCCCGAACGGGCCCAAAACGCGTCCTCGTCTTTGCTCCGCAACAGTATCTCTAGTAAATTCCTCGTTTTTCCGGCAACCCACGGACACCCGAACTAAGTCGTCGAGGTGGTCGTGCATCACCAAGGGTGAGCCTTAATGGCCCCTCTTCATGAGTCTCAAGGCATGACACTAACAGTCGTATATAATGTTGAAATGCAAGATTGAAATAATGAGGATTGCGTTGTGGAAAATAATATAGAATCGCACGGTCGAAAATAGCAACGATCGCGCTATATATAAATAATATTGAATCACGTGATCGAAATAACGACGATCGCTTGGTGGTGAATAGTATAGAATCTTGCTATCGAAATAACGACAATCGTGTGGTGGTAAATAATATTGAATCACGCGAACTGATCGCGAGGTGGAAAATGATATCATATCGAGCGACGGAAAATAAAGTCGAATCGTGCGACAAGAATTGACGGTGGATCCCGTGGTGGAGACCGGCGATGAATTGTGCGACGAAATCAACGGAGAATCGTGCGATGGAAATCAACAATGAATCATGAGACAAAAATCATCGATGGATCATGCAATGGAAATCAACGATGATCGTGCGATGGAAATAAACAATGATGCTTGTGGTGGAGACTTACGATGAAGATGAAATCAAGTCTTTTGTTTACACAGTTCAGATTTAGGGTAGAATCATCGAGCTAAGGAAAGCATCGCCTATTTCAATAATATTTAATCATCGGCATGATGCCTTCCAAAGACAATGTAGTTTTAGCCAACAATTAATGCATATGAGGCGGATAGTTTCAAATCTTTGTTTAGAGTTAAGAATATTAACCCTTGAAGTGCTTGGGTGAGTCAGATGACCAAAATAGGTATAATGAACTTAGATTTTGTATAATTAGTAGGTTTAGACGATTATGATGAAACCAAGATCGAGTACAAAATGATGATTGCAGTCTTGAGGTTATGAATCTATAGATAACTTGGACAAATATAGAATAGAGCGTGGTTAATATGGTTATCGATTGAGGTTGGATTAAGGAACTTGAGTGGATCTAATTTAAAAATATATAATTGGTTGCACGTCTAACAAACCGGTCTCTTCCTAAATCACTGAATCAGTTGCTAGTTTAGTTCAGTACTTTTATGAGACCAAATCTGGAATGAAATAGTATGTGCTTTAACATACTTAAATATAGTTGTGCTTATGTAAAGAATAACATTATAATGGATTGGCATATGTGGAGATGATTAGTTCTCTTGAGAGGGTTAAGCTACGGGTTGATCGCCTCCCCTAATTGGTAATGAGTTAAAGTGTACTCTTCCTATATGAAATGATAATGCATATGAATGTATGTTGAGGGTCTCCTAGACCTGCAGACAGCACACAACGAAGGGTTAGGACAGTCACTCATGGATAGCGTCATGATTGAACGACGGCGTGTTCCCTAACCTAGTTGATGTTTGTCCATATGTTAGCCACCTGGAGTTCGACATGAGTTATATTTTGGTTCTTTTGGTTACATCGCCAGCATGGGTGAAGAATGAGTACGGGCTCAAACAATCGTATGAAAGGCCTAGGGATGATTGTGCTTAAATACCCTAAAAATAGCCAAGACGTGTCATTGTCACCGTTTGGCCACAACAGTGGTGTCTGTGGGCTTAGCTATCCGAGGAATAAGTGAGCACAGTAGTTAGTTTGTACTATGTACTCGATTACGATCGGGTGCTTACGTCGAGACACCGTACATGAGGAATCTATGTCGACATAGAGTGTGGGGGGTGCGTGGGTGTGTGCATGTGTGCATGGGTGGGCAGGCCAGTCGGACTATATTGTGGAATTGAATTGGTAGATGATGAGAACATCTTCATCTTTGTCTCACTCTTCTTTTTCCCGATCTTCTAACTATTAGATTATGAGGCACCCTTAGGGGAGTGAATGAGGGTTTAATAAAACTCCTTTCTACTCAATTTATTTTTCAAAAGGACTTTGAACTAATTCAAGTTAACATTCAGAAATGAGATCTTCATATAATAAAAAGAGAAATACATGATTTCATTTATATCAAAAAAGATTACAAAGTTAGATTTCACTAATGCTAGAAATCATTGTGACATGTAGAAAATCACTATTTGTTTTCAATGCCAACTCTCTCACAGAATTGGTTGGCCTTAGTCTATATCTCTCAAGATAGTCCTCAAATAGCCCTCTAGACCAATACCTAAGTCTAGTTGCCTACACAAGAGGCGAATTGTCCCCTAAGCCACACACAGACTTAGTTGCAACCATTCAGGCAAATTCCTCTTTGCTTAAAAAGAAGGTGACCAAAAGTGAAAGAAATTACAAGAAAAATGAAAGAAAACTTGTGCGCATGTGTGTTTCTACGCGTGTGCGACTATCCGTGTGCGTGTGTGTCTATGTGAATGTGTCTGTGTGTGTTTACATAATATGATTCGAATGAGCCGTGTGGTTATGGGTTGTGTGATAGTTGGAAATGTCATGCAATGTCAGTCTATTAGTGTTTTGTAGTAAGTGGGTTTTGTCCCGCACCATGAGTCGAGTGTTATATGTTCATGTAAACTCCTATATAATGTCCCATTATGGATGAAAATACAAGAACTCTAATTATTTCTCTTCCAACATGGTATCAGAGCCGGTTTTATTTCCTCCCTGATTTTCTAAATCATGTATGTTAGGTTGCAATCAAGTTTTTTGCTCTGTCAAAGACTTCTGATCCCATCATCTACCTGTTGGTCTACACTGCTCTCGTAAGTCGTTCGTCCCCCTGCTCCCATTCCGACGTCATTATTTCTCCTGTAGATCTGTCTGTTTCTCGTTAGGTCACTTGACTAATGCAACCGATCTTCCCTCCTCCCTCGTCGACAACAACTGGAGTTTCACCTGTCAAGCCTCAGCACCAATCATGTCGTTGCTTCTGCGCTATCGTCGACAAGCTTCCTGCCGATTTCTCCTCTGTCGTCGACTTCGACTTTGCTTCCCAACGCAGCTCACGTGGATCTCATCGACAACTATTTCGAGTTGCTACTATTCTTCGATCCTTTTGGCAGCCGAACAATGGCTCCAGATCCAGTTGGTTGCAATGTTGCTCCTCCAGATATGTGCCCAAGCTTCCCTCAGTGGATTCCAGCCTCCATCCAGCAACTGTCCCTCGTGTGTCCGTGCTTCCAGCCGCTGCAGCTGCTTTCGGGGTATTGATCTCTCGCAAAAGTTGAAGTTTTTTTGTGTGTTTTTAGTCATTTGTTCGTGGTTTTATCATTGTATTTGCTTCTTGTTGATGTAATGTCTATGTCCACGTGTTTTCCACGTGAGGGGGAGTTTTTGGGATGAGGACGACTCAGATGTTCTTTCCCGTTGTTTGCTTTAGTCACACATGGTCTCCAAGCTTATATCATTTGTTGTTTGCATCTCCTCATGTTTCTTTTGATTGTGTTGGGACGCAACTGGTGTTGGTGTTCTATCTCAGCGGGTAGTGTGGCGTGGGACCGTGTCATGCAGGACTGTGTCGTGTGGGACCGTCCTTTGTGTGGATTATCCCTGATGGATTATCCCTGATCATTCGTTTGATGATTGACTCCTCATTGTTTGTTCCCTTTCGCAAGATGTATGTGTAGATGATGTGGGTTGACCTTCCTATTCAGAGGGTTGTAATGTGTGGGAGTATCTCGATCACCTGCCTGTTGATTTCTTTCCAGTGAGTTCACGTCGGTGTGAGACCTATGTCGTATGTGGGTCTACGTCGTGTGTGGCTATGTCCCCGACTTGATTCCACGGTTTGGATTTTCCCCGGTGGCTCGTCTGTTGCTTTTTTCCCGCATCGCCTATCTCGATTGTCATTAGTTGATGTGTCCAAGCTGAAGGTTCCCTCTTCAACATGAGTGGAAGTGTTTGAAATGTCACGCAATGTTGGTCTATTAGTGTTTTGTAGTAGTAAGTGGGTTTAGTACCACACCATGAGTCGAGTGTTATGTGTCCATGTAAACTCCTATATAATGCCTCATTGTGGATGAATATACAAGAATTGTCTAATTATTTCTCACTTCCAACAATGACACTCCTTTAACGAGGACAGGCTTGCTTAGCCTTGCATTTCGTTTAGACTTGATAGTGTAGTTTTGATAGTGCATTAGTTTAGATTGTGCAAGAACTCAATCATATAAATTCGTAAGAGAGTTTTTATATGATTTGCAACTCATGTTTGATGTTTCACACTTATTTACAATATTTAATGTCATATAAGTGTGCATGCATTGTAGACACCGCAAGGATAGAAACTGTTATAATATGTATTTATCTCATGTTTTTATTTCTTGTTATATCTTGTGTCCGCCTCCATATATAGAGGTGACAACATCATTAGAATTAATTAATTTTGGTTCGGTCCAACATGATATCAGAGGAGAGCGAGCCCTAGCTGCTCAGCACCTCTCCCATTTCGTCGTTCGCCCGCTCGTTCTCCCCGCTCTTCCGCGACTCGCTGGCGACATCCGCGACAGACCCACATCAGGCGGCCCTCCCCACTCCAGGCAAACCTCCCCGGTCGACCTTCCAGCACCGCCGACAACGCACCAGGCGGCCCTCCCCGCTCCCAGGTCGACCTTCTAGCGCCGCCGACACAACACCAGGCGAACCTCCTTCTCTTCCATCCCCGCTTCCTCCCTCTCTTCCAGCGGGCCTCCTAGGGTTTATCGCCCCTCTCCTTCCGGTGCCGACATGCGGTGAGGCTTGTCCTTCTTTCCGGCGTCGTTTGCCTTTCCAACCTTGAAATGGAGTTGATTTCTCTTCATCTCCTCTTCTCTGTCGATCTTTGTTCGGCGTAATCGGTCTCTCTTTGCTGCTTGGCGTGGCGTGTGGTTTCCAGATTTATATTCTTGGACCACTATGTCTTCTCTCAGTGATTCTACCTCCACATTGGTTCCTCCTCCTACAAAAGCTCTGCGTAAAATTCATGATCACAATACTCCGCAGATTACTACTATCCAACTAGATGATACAAATTATCTTTCCTGGTCTCGCTTTATCACACTTGCTCTTAAGAGTCGTCGTCTCTTTGGCTATGTCACTGGGCTCGCAAGAAACCGGAGTAGACTGCCCCTGATTGGCCTCAATAGGATTCCAAAAATTTCTTAGTCATGTCTTGGCTAACAAATTCCATGCAGGAGTCTATCGCTCGCCACTTTTTATTTCTGGATACTGTTGTTGATATTTGGCGGTGTGCAGAGACTACTTATTCTCGAAAGAAAAACGCTGCCCAGATCTTCCAATTGAGAGGGAAAATATCCTTCCTCCGTCAGGGCGATCGCCCCTCGTCTGCTTACTATTTGGAGTTCACTCAATTGTATCAGGAATACGATCATTTGATTCCCTCACTTTTGTTAGCCCAGTTGATGAAGCTATGGTCCGTGCTCGGGAGGATCACAACCGGACTTTTGAGTTTCTTCATGGTCTCCATCGGGACATGGATCAGATTAGTGTTCAGATTTTGGGCCGTGTGTCGTTACTGTCCCTTCCAGAGGATTTATAAAATTTTCCAACATGAGTTTGATCGTCGTCAGTCTCTTCTTCCCGACCCTGCTCCTGAGAGTTGTGCTCTAGTTGTTAGTACAACTTCCTTGCTGGGGGCTCGCCCTGCCTGTGATTCTAAGATGAAGGGTACTGAGAAAGACCGCCTCCTCTGTGATTATTGTGGGAAGAACCGTCATACCAGAGACACATGTTTTCGACTCCATGGTTTCCCACCACCGAGAGGTGGCACTCCTCTTCGTGGTGGTCGTTGCTTCGGCCGCTCCACTTGTCACACCTCCTCGTTCGGCCCATCTCACTGATGTTGCTGTGGATACTTCTCCTGCTCTGACGGATGTTGATTCTTCTGTCCTCCCTGGTGCTTTCTCGGCTGATGAAATCATTGCTCTTCGCCGCATGATGCAAGTTCTTTACACAAAGTCTTCTGCGTTGTCTTCGTATACCCACACTGGGACCTCGGGTGCTCACTCTGTTGTTTCTCGCCCTTCCACTTAATGGATCATTGACTCCGGAGCCACCAACCATATGACTGGCTCCGCCTCAAGTTTTATCTCATATACTCCTCTCTCTGGTCGTGATAAGGTGAGCATTGTTGATGGTTCCCTTTTCTCTATTACTGGGAAGGGTTCTATCTTTTGTTCCTCTCTCACCTTATCGTCAGTTTTACATGTTCCAAATTTCACATGTAATTTGCTATCTATTAGCCATTTAACTAATTCTATGAACTAATCAGTAACTTTTCACCTTTCCTCTTGTGTATTTCAGGACCTGAAGACGGGGACGGTGATTGGCTCTAGTAGTCTGGTCAATGGTTTGTACGTGCTCAACTCCAGCCCAGTGGCGCCTTCTCTGGCCATTCACTCCAGCACATCCGACCTCTATTCCTAGCATTGTCGCTTAAGACACTCATCTATACCTGTTATGAAGCTTTTGTTGCCTGTTATGTCTGCTGCTATTTTTACTTCCTTTGTTTGTGATGTTTGTGTTATTAACAAACATTGTCGTGTTACATTTAATCATGTTTCATTGCCAAATTCAATTCCTTTTATTGTGATTCACTCTGATGTTTGGAGACTCTATCTCGTCCCTTCTATTTCTGCCTGTATCTGGTTTGTCACTTTTATTGACTGTTTTTCTCGCACTACCTGATTATATTTATTGCGGAAAAAAGTGATGTTTTCTCCACCTTAAAAACATTTTATAACATGATCTCCACCCACTTTAATGTTAAAATTCAAATCCTCCACGGTGATAATGGTCGTGAATATCTGGATTCACACTTTGTTGAGTTCTTGGTTGAGCATGGCATTATACATCAAACCACTTGAGCTTATTCTCTTGCTCAAAATGGGGTTGTGGAGCGTAAAAATCGTCACCTTTTGGAAGTGGCTCGTTGTCTCTTAGCCACAATACGTCTTCCCAAGTATTACTAGGGAGATGTTGTCCTTACACTCGCGTATCTTATTAATCGCATGCCCTCTCGTATTCTTGAGAATGTCACTCCACTCGGGACTTTACGGGTTCCTCCTCAACTCCCTCCGAAGGTGTTTGGTTGTGTGTTTTGTTCACATCCATCATGCTCCTCTCACCAAACTTGATCCTCGCGCCCTACGGTGTGTGTTTATTGGCTACTGTCTCACTCAAAAGGGGTATAAATGTTTTCATCCTCCTACTAAGAGGGTCTTTGTTACCATGGATGTCACATTTCGTGAATCTGAGGCCTATTATCCACCTAAAGGTGACTCACCTTCTTTGCCTTTTTAGAGCTTGAGGAGACTGGGCGGTCTTATGACTAATCGCAGCGATCTGCTTCTCTCAGCGGTCTGACGGTTTGGCTCAGCGGTCTAATGGTGAACATCAACTAGCGGTCAGGAGGACAGCAGCAGTAGCAGTCTAAGGAAAAGCCGCAGCAGTAGTCTGGTGATTAACCGCAACAGCGGTCTAGAGGTTAGCCGCAGCAGGCTGGGTGTACCTGCAACAGTAGAGTGGATGTTAGCCAAAGCGGTCTAGATGAAGTCGTAGCAGCGGACAGATGGTTAACCGCAACTGCAGTATGGTGGCAACCTGCAGCTACGGTCTGATGGTTAGTTACAACTGCGGTCTGGTGGCAACCCGCAGTTGCGGTCTGGCGGGCTGGACCAGCAGTCTTACATGGCATTGTGGCGGCTTTCCTTAGTTGCCGCTGGGTGTTCAGTTATTCATTGTATAGTATGTGGTTTGACCATGTCAAACCGCATAGTCCGCCCGACTTGTATTTAGTCTCACATCGATTGTTGTATTCTCTCATCTCCCCCGTTTTCTATAAATAAGGGGGCATACCTATGTAATGATTACCTTTTTGGAGCAATAAAATTTGCCTTTATTTAGCTCTTTTTACATGATATCAGAGCTAATCGGTCTTTTGCTCCAGTTCGCGCAGCTTGTTTTTTGTTCGCGCGGTTTCCCTCTGTTGAAAGAGCTCAAATCTTGTATGTATGACTTGTGTGTCTAAATACAAGGAGAGAACACAAATATATAGGAAGAAGAAGTGAGAAGAAAATCCTATACAAGATGTGGGACTAAAAGAGGAGAGAAGATAAAACAATAAATGGGCCCAATAATGGGCCCTTTACATGGGCTATTTTAACACTCCCCCGCAAGCTGGAGCGTACAAATCGTATGCGCCAAGCTTGGACAAACATTGATAGAAGAGTGTCTTGGAAAGAGCCTTCGTGAAGACATCCGCGACTTGTTCCGATCCTGGGACATGCTTTAGGTCAAGCTTCTTCATTTGAACCTTTTCCCGTATGAAGTGACAATCGACCTCAATATGCTTCGTTCTTTCGTGAAAGACCGGGTTCTTTGCGATGTGTATGGCGGCTTGACTGTCACAAAGGAGAAGAGCTGGTGATGGTAATTTTACACCCAGATCAATAAGAAGACTCTCAAGCCATGTCAATTCTGATACAACCGATGTCAATGCCCGGTACTCTGCCTCGACTGAAGATCGAGCAACGACCGCTTGTTTCTTACTTCGCCAAGTAACAAGATGTCCGCCAAGATAAGTGCAAAAACCACTCGTAGATCGTTGGTCATCGAGAGAGTCAGCGTAGTCAGCATCAGAATATGCCACCAATGTTGGAGCAGAAGAGGAGGTCATGTAGACAAGTCCTTGACCAGGAGCGGTTTTCAGATACCTGAGAATTCGTTCCACTGCTTGAAGATGAGATTTCCGAGAAGAGTGCATGTATCTGCTGACAAGACCAACAGCAAAGGAAATATCTGGTCTGATAACCGTGAGATATATCAGTTTTCCAACAAGACGTCGATAATATTCAGGATTCTAGAGAAGGAGATCGGAGTCAGATGCCTGGGCACACAGTTTGTGGTTTACATCCATAGGAGTATCGCTTGGCTTGCTGTCGGACTGACCTGCATCATGAAGAAGGTCAAGACAATATTTCCATTGAGAGAGAGTGAGCCCATCCGGCCTTCTGGCAATCTCAAGACCCAAAAAATAGCGAAGAGGTCCCAAATCCTTTGTCTGGAAGACTGAGTTTAGATGGACTTTGACTGCCTGTATCCCTTGAGAGTCATCTCCAGTAATGATAATATCGTTGACGTATACTAACAGAATAACCGTTCCTGTTGGTTGGTGACGAGTAAAGAGCGAGAAGTCGGCCGAGCTCCGTGTGAAGCCAATCTCACGGAGGACCTTGCTGAACTTTTCAAACCAAGCCCGCGGAGATTGTTTGAGATCATATAGAGCCTTTTTAAGATGGCAGACCTGAGACTCCCCCGTGGTCTCAAACCCGGGTGGTTGTTGCATGTAGACAGTTTCCTGGAGATCCCCATTCAAGAAAGCATTTTTGATATCCAGCTGAAAGAGAGGCCACCGACGATGGACAGCAACAGAGATGAGGACGCGAACACTATTAAGTTTCGCAACCGGAGAGAACGTTTCCTCATAATCTAGCCCCTCCTATTGAGTGAAACCTCTAACCACAAGACGGGCGTTTAGACGGTCAATTGTCTCATCGGCAGCATGTTTGATGACAAAGACCCACTTACACCCAACTGGTTTCTGGCCCGGTGGAAGGGGAACAACCGACCATGTCTGGTTAGACCAGAGAGCAGACATTTCTTCCTCCATGGCCGCTCGCCATCCTGGATGTTGAAGCGCCTCCTGCACAGAATTAGGAATAGCAACCGAAGAGAGAGAAGTAGCCAAAGTGTGTAAATGGGGAGAGGAGCGATGAAAAGAGATGTAGTTTGCCAGTGGATGAGCAGTGGAAGGCGATACCTGATCATTTGGACACGGAGTATCCATGGTAGAGACCGACGGCAGAGGGGCAACGGAAGTGGTAGAGCGACGAGTGTAGACGCGGATAACTGGTGGTTTGGAGGGAACGACAGTCTGTTTTGAGGGAACGACAGTTGGAGGAGTAGTTGCGGGAATGACCGGGCGGGGGATGGATGGAGAAGTAGGTGTGGGTGGTAGATGGTCAGGTAAGGGAGCGAGAAAGAATGGTTGATCCTCGCGGAAAGTGACATCAGCAGACACTGAGATCTTGCGTGTAGCAGGAGAATAACATACATACCCCTTTTGGGTGCGTGAATATCCAACAAAGATATGCTTGGCCGCTCGGGGATCCAACTTATCCGAGGAAGGCCCCAAACGGTGGACATAGCAGATGCTACCGAATACACGAGGTGGGAGAGGAAAGGCCGGAGTGGAGGGAAAGAGGATGCTGAATGGAGTAGCATAGTTGAGAATAGAGGAAGGGAGACGGTTAATGAGAAAACAGGCGGTCGAGACCGCAAAGTTCCAATATGGTTTGGGGACATGCATTTGAAGCATGATGGAACGGGCAACATCGAGTAAGTGGCGATTCTTGCGTTCGGCAACACCGTTTTGTTGCGGCGTGTAAGCGCAGGAAGTTTGATGTAGAATCCCGAACTCAGAACATAAAGCAGTAAATTCGTTACTAGTGTACTCACGAGCATTGTCAGTTCGTAGTACTTTGATGGTCGTGTGGAATTGCGTACATGTTTCGAGGACAATGGCCCGAAAGACACGGGGAAGCTCGGAGCGATCACGAAGTAAGTATAGCCAGGTAGTGCGAGAGTGATCATCAATAAACGTTATAAAATACCGGAAACCAGAAATAATAGTAATTTTAAATGGTCCCCAAATATCTGAATGCACTAAATCAAAAGGAGCAGCGCTCCGAGTACAATGGGAAGAAAAAGATGAACGAGTCTGCTTGCCGAGGATACAGGAGTCACACTGAAAGGGGGTAAAAGAAACATCGGGGAGAGCCCGCTGGAGGACCGGTAGAGGAGCATGACCAAGTCGACGATGTCAATCTGTTGAAGAGACGGATGAGAGGATGGTGGGAGAGTCGTCGAGAAGGTATAGCCCATTCTGAAGCCGGCCTTTACCAATGGTAGTCTGCGTCCGCCGATCCTGTATAACAAAAGAAGAGGAAGTGAATATAACAGAACAATCTAGATCATTAGTAAGCCGTCCAACAGAAAGTAAATTGAACGGTGAACTCGGGACGTGAAGAGCCGAGCGAAGGGAGATGGAGGAGGTGAGAGGAAGATCTGCCGAGCCAGAGACGGGAACAGTAGCGTCATTGGCCACAGTAATAGACTGTGGATAAGGGAAAGTCAGGTACTGGGCAGGTCGATGTGGAGTAATGTGATGAGTAGCGCCAGAGTCCACAATCCAGCCCAAGCCGGTGGAGAGACAAGCGGTACCTGTGTGAGAGACGGAGGCAATGGAGGCAGATGGTGGGTGGAGCAATCCCTGGAGATGCTGGAGCTGAAGACGGACACTCTCAAGATCAGGAGGACCAGCATCGGTAGCAACAGAAGCCGTCGGGCGAGGAGGATAGCCAACTTTCTTGTAACAGGTTGCCTCGAGATGACCATCTTTCCCGCAGAAGGAACACTTCGGCCGACCCCGGCCACCACGACCACGGTCGCGAGATCCCGAACGACCCCCCCCCCCCCGAGTAGAAGGAGGAGGGAATGGTAGAAGCGGAGGTACCTGCTGAAGAAGGGCCGGAGGAGCCGTAGTATCTGGAGGAGGTGATACTCGGAGAATCATGGAGCACACAACAAAAAAGGAGGGTGTGGTAGAGGACGTCAAGACCTGAGCACGAATGCTCTGAAGGTGAGGGGGAAGACGGACCATGATGATGGCAGTACAGGCGGCTTCCTTCTGAGCGCGCTGAGCAGCAGCATCATTGGTGAAGGGCTGATGCTGGATCCATGCTTCAGCAAGAGTCTTCGCACGAGCAACAAAGGAGGCCATATCTGAAGCCCCTTAAGCGTCAAGAGCAAAGAGGTCAGTTAGGATGTCGTAGAGGTGCTGGAGGCTGTCCCTTCCAGAATATAAGGAGTGTAGCTCAGTCGACATATCTTTGGCAGTCTCATGATACATAGCCATTTGATATGGCTCACCATCTAAAGAATTCAAGATCCAGGTCTGAACTCGGTCATCATTGCGGAGCCAGTCATCGGTAGGAGGAGTGGGAGGAGCCTGAGTAAGGTGAGGGAGAAGGCCCTTGGCCTGAAGAACCCGTCTAACAGAATGAACCCAAAGGACGAAGTTCTTCTTTCCAGAAAGAGAGATGGTAGTGATGCGCAGCTCGTCACGAACTTCTGTAGTGCAAGTCGGGCGGTCAGTCGGACAGGCCGGGCGGTCAGCAGGCGGGCTGTCCGTCGAGCCAGAGGAGTTACCGGAAGAGCCCATAAGGGCAGACCGCAGAGGCAGCCGGCTGAGGTCGCTGCGAGAAGGGCAGGAGGCCGCTGCGAGAAGGGAGCAAGACCGCGGTGAGAAGAGGACAGACCGCCTGCGAGAAGACAGGGAGGCCGCCGCGAGAAAGACTGAGGAAGACCACGACCAGAATGCGGATAGGCAGCAGTCCGCACAGTCAAGCCAGACACCAGCGAGTAGTCAGTTCACGACCAGAGGGCAGAAACAAAAGAGAGAGTCTGCCCCGGTCTCGGTGAAGCCAGCAGCGGTCAGATCGCGGAAGGAAACCGCGAGAGAAAGCAAGCGAGAAGAAGGAATAAGAGAGAAGGCGAAGCCGCAGCGGACAAAAGGCGAAGCCGCAGCGGACAAAAGGCGAAGCCGCAGCGGACAAAAGGCGAAGCCGCAGCGGACAGAAGGCTAAGCCGCAACGGACAGAAGGCGAAGCCGCAGCGGACACAGAAGCCCGTGGATAGAAGGGAGAGGAACAGCCCACGGACAGGCCGTGCACGAAGCAAGAGGGAGAGGAACTCGCAGCGGATAAAAGGGGAAGCCGCAGCGGATAGAAAAGAAGTGGACCCCACGAACTAGAGAGAATGGTTGCTATAAAAGGACCTGAAGAGGGTGGAACCACAGAGAGGGAAAGGAGAAGAGGAATGCAGAGGCAAACCGCAGAGCCTGCGGATAGGAGCCCGCGGATAGGAGACCGGAGCGGGTAGGCTCACAGTCCGCAAGAGAAGCGGAGAGGGCGGGGGTGGCGGGTTGGGCGATTAAAGAGAATGAGACCGCACCGGAGAGACCGCTCCCTCTGATACCATGTTGAAAGAGCTCAAATCTTGTATGTATTACTTGTGTGTCTAAATACAAGGAGAGAATACAAATATATAGGAAGAAGAAGAGAAAAGAAAATCCTATACAAGATGTGGGACTAAAAGAGGAGAGAAGAAAAAACAATAAATGGGCCCAATAATGGGCCCTTTACATGGGCTATTTTAACACCCTCCCTTCCCTTCCTTGCTTGTTCTGTTTGTGCGGTCTCTGGTCTATTCGCGTGATTTGCTTTGCGAATAGTTCTGTTCGCGCGGTTTCCTTGCGGCTTGTTTTCCTTCCTTTTTTAGTCGCTTTTCCTTGCGACTTGTTTAGTTCGCGCGGGTTGTTTCACTCTACCCGTGCGGTTTCTTGTTGTTTTTAATGGATACTCCTGCTCTATCTTCTTCTACTGTCTTTGCCCCTTCTTCTACTTCTTCTTTCTCTGCTTCTGATAATTTGGGTACTGCTTCGAAGCTTACAGGACCCAATTACCCTGACTGGAGTGTGTCCTTTATTTTTCTATTGCGGTCTCAGCGCAAACGTCATCATTTGATTGATGATCCCCCTCCTTCTGGCTCTGTTGGTTTTGATGATTGGGATGCTTCTGATGCTTTGGTGTATACCTGATTAGCCAATAGTTTGTTTGATGAGTGTCTTCCTGTCATCCGACATGATCTGACCGTCAAGACTGTTTGGAATCATCTTGCCGCTTTATATTCTAAGGGAGCTCAAACTTCGCGCATTTATACTTTGTATGCCGATCTTTTTGCTCACCCAGTCATGACTCCTGCTTCTGCCTATCAGGAGGTTCAGGCTCCTGGTGTTGAACTTCTTCAGCATAGATCTTTTTCTGCTGATCTGGCTGAACAACACAAGCACTTTCAGGAGCTTCTTGTTGTTTGTTATCTTCTTCGTCTACCGGACTCTTATGATATGATCCGTCAGCAGATTATTGGAGAGGCGGATACGCCGACTCTGGATGCTACTGCTGCCCGCATTATTGTTGTTACTACTCTTCTTCAGCGTTCTTTGCTTCCCTCTCCTTCTCTGTCTCCTGATCTTGTTGCTCATCCTGCTCGTCGTGACATTTCTGGGGGTCGTGGTGGTCATACTAGTGGTCATGGTGGTGTCCGTGATTATTTTAAACATCTTTGTTCTCATTATGGCCGACTTGGTCACTTGGTTGATCATTATTGGACCAAACATCCTCATCTTCATCCAACGTCGGTTGATTCCTCCAAGCCATCTACTTCTTCTCTAGCTACTTCGGGTGTTGCTCAGTTGGCGACAACGGGTAAGTGGCTCATTGATTCTGGTGCTACTAATCATATGATGGGCAATTCTCCTCTTTTCTCTTATCTTGACAAGAGCACCTGATTACCTCTGGTTCTTATTGCAAATGGTTCTTCATCTCCAGTTTGTGGTTCTGGCACCGTGCATGTTACTCACTCTCTTCAGCTGCAGAACACTCTTTATGTCCCGAATTTTTCGTGCAATCTTCTTTCTGTTACTGCTCAGTGCAAACAGTTGAAATGTGAAGCTATTTTTACTGCCTCTACTTGTGATTTTCAGATTCATCATTCCAAAGAGATGATTGCTACTGGGACTGAGAGCGGCAGCTTGTTCTATCTTGATGCTTCTTCTGCTTTTTCTGCATCTACTTCTCTGCTTCAGTGGCATCTTCTCCTTGGGCATCCTCCTCCTCGGATTCTTTATCAGCTTATGTCGGATTTACCTCGCGGCGACTCTTCTCTTGATTGTGAAGCTTGTCAGTTTGGCAAGCATCACCAGTCTACTTTTCTGGCTAACCATAGCCGCAGTTCTTCTCGGACGTTTGACCTGGTTCATTCGGATATTTGGGGTCCTGCTCCCGCCAACTGTTGGTAGGAGTAGTTTGTATTTTGTTACATTCATAGATGATTTCTCTCGTTCTACATGATTGTATTTGTTAAAAGAACGCTTTGAGATTTTCTCTGTTTTTTCTGCTTTTTATAATGAAATTCATACACAGTTTAATACCTCTATTAAACTCTTCGCTCTGATAATGCTAAGGAATATCTTAGTCATCAGTTTACTTCGTTTTATTTGAATCATGGCATTGTCCATCAAACTACTTGTCCTTACACTTCACACAGAATGGCGTTGCTGAACGTAAAAATCGTCATCTTCTGGATTCGGCTCGTAGTTTTCTCACTCATATGCATGTTCCTCGATCTTATTGGGGTCATGCGGTTCTTCTCTCCTGTTTTCTCAATAATCAAGTTCCGTCTTCGGTTCTCGATGGCAAGACTCCTTTTTCTATTTTATATCCTGATGGGACATCATTTTCATCACCTCCTCGTGTCTTTAGATGCACTGCATTTGTCCATTCTCCTGCTTCTGGACGCGACAAACTCTCTCTTCATTCTATCAAATGCGTCTTTTGGGACTATTGTTCGACACAGAAAGGGTATCGCTGTTTTGATCCTGTTCTTCGGAGACAGTACATGTCGGCGGATGTTACTTTCTTTGAGGATGCTCCATTCTTTTCTTCTCCTTCTCTTCTTCCTTCTTCTGATGGTTCTTCTTCTTCACCCAATGTATCGGCACCTCTTCTGGAGTCTGCCCTGCTTTCTTCTCCTCCCATTTCTGAATCTTCTATTTCTGACTCTTCTATTGTCCCTGATTCTTCTCTTGAGCTGCTGCAACCAGCTCCCGGGCTAGTAGTCTCTTATTTGGATATGGCTGATACAGTAGATAGGTCAAATCTGGATCTTCCGATTGCTCTTCGGAAACGTGTTTACTCTTGCACCCAGCATCCTCTTCAGGTTGTGGTCTCTTATGCTCAGCTCTCTCCTTTGTCTAGGAGCTTTACTCTTGCTCTCTCGGCGAATGTTGTTCCCGCCTCGTATCAGGATGCACTTGTTATCCCTTATTGGAAGGCTGCTATGGATGAAGAGATGCGTACTCTTACTGAACGGGGTACTAAGACTCTTGTTCCTACTCCTCCAGGCATTGATGTGGTTGACTGTCGCTGGGTCTTTGTCATTAAGTTTCTCCCTAATGGCTCTATTGATCGTTACAAGGCACGGTTTGTTGTCAAAGATTTTACGCAGACCTATGGTGTAAATTTCTTTGATACCTTCTCTCCTGTGGCAAGGATTATTACAATCTGTGTGCTCTTTTCAGTGGCAGTCATCAGAGACTGGGAGATGTCTCAGTTGGATGTGAAGAATGTCTTTCTTTATGGTGATTTATAGGAAACTGTCTATATGGAGCAACCTCCTGGGTATGTTGTTTGGGGGAGTCTCAGGTCTGCAAACTGCGAAAAGCGATCTATGGTCTTAAGCAAAAGTCCCAGGGCCTGATTTGACAAGTTCAATGAGGTTATTTCTTTGGTTGGGTTTGCTCGAAGTGTTGCGGATCACTCGTTATTCATTCGCAAGATATCGGCTGGTCTTGTTGTTTTTGTTGTTTATGTGGATGATATTATTATTACAGGGGATGATCAAGAAGGTGTGGATATGACAGAAGCATCTTCTTCAGCATTTTGTTACTAAAGATATGGAATCTCTGAAATATTTCTTGGACATTGAAATATCTAAGAAACCAGGGTCTATTATTCTTTCACAGCGAAAGTATGCATTGGACCTCTTAAAAGAGACGGGACTCCTTGGAGCTAAACCTGCTCGATCTCCGATGTCGGTTGGAGATAACAAGTGTTGGAGTGAGGACTCACCTCTTCTTGAGGATGTCACCAGGTACAGACAGCTTGTGGGGAAACTCATTTATCTGACAGACACAAGACCGGATATTTGTTATGCAGTGGAAAGAGTGGGTCAGTTTATGCAAGTTCCTAAGGAGTGTCATCTACAGTCGGCAATAAAGATACTAGAGTATATGAAATGTGCTCCAGGAAAAGGACTTCTGTTTCAGAAAAAGGGACATTTGAAGGTTGAGGCATATTCTGATGTCAGCTATGCAGATGATAAGGAAAATAGGAAGTCCATATCTGGGTTCGTCTTTTTGTTGGTGGGAATTTGGTCAGCTGGAAGAGCAAGAAACAAGTTGTTGTCTTCAGGTAAAGCGCAGAAGCTGAGTATAGGAGCATGGTTATAACTATTTGCGAGCTGAAGTGGTTACGGACACTTATGCTTAATTTTGGAGAGGTTTATGATCATCATCTGTCAGTGTTCTGTGACAACAAGGCAGCCATATATATTTCGAGGAATCCTGTTTTTCATGAGAGGACGAAGCATATCGAGGTTGATTGCCACTTCATTAGAGAAGAGATTTTGAAGAATCAAATCTGCACTCCGTTTGTTACCTCGGAAAGAGAACTAGCTGATTTCTTCACTAAGCCAGTTACTCCTTCTGAAGAGATTTGTAGCAAGCTGGGCATGATAGATATATATGTTCCAGCTTAAGGGGGAGTGTTGGAGCTTGAGGAGACCGGGCGGTCTTATGACTAACCGCAACGGTCTGATTCTCTCAGCGGTCTGGCAGTTTGGCTCAGCGGTCTGATGGTGAACCTCAGCTAGCGGTCAGGAGGACAGCAGCAGTAGCGGTCTGAGGGAAAGTCGCAGCAGTGGTCTAGTGATTAACCGCAGCAGCCGTCTGGAGGTTAGCCACAGCGGGCTGGGTGTAACCGCAGCAGTAGAGTGGATATTAGTCGCAGCTAGAGGTGAGCAAAAAGACTGGGCCCGAAAAGCCCGTCTGGGCCCGAAAAGCCCGCCTGGGCCCGGCCTGGAAAAAGCCTGGTTAGGCATGGTCCCGGGTAGGACTGGTCCAGGCCCAGGTCGGTCCTGAGGGGCCTAGCAAGACCTTAAAATATAGATTTTGCCTGGCCCGGTGCCCGGCCCGGGCTAGGCCCAATCTTGGCCCGGTCCCAGGCCTTGCCTGGGCCTGAGCCCCCAAATTGCCAAGACATATGCCAGCAACGTCTCTATGAAGAGACATTGCCAGCTGGCAACATCTCTTCATAGAGATGTTGCCACTTGGCACTTGTCAGCAACGTCTCTATGAAGAGATGTTGCCAGCTGGAAACGTCTCTTCATAGAGACGTTGCAAGCAACAGGTGCAAATGGCTATGAGCCATTTACGGGCTGTGCTTGGAAATGACATTTTCCCGTTGGCATTAAAATTCCAACGGGCAAATGTCATAAATTCATAATTAATTTTTAATTTTTTAAAAAATAATAATTTATTAAATTCTTATATTAATTTTTAGGATTTATAAATAGTAGAGTAGATAGCTTGCATTGTCTAAAACTCACATCATTTCTTAATCGAAGACAGCTCCTCGTCAGTCGAAGGACTGAGTTCGTTAAACTTGACCGATGAAGATTGAGTAATAGTGATGTATTTTATTTTATTTTGGGTTGACTGTCATACGGTGTTTTGACACCTTACTTATTGTGGGTGGGTGGGTTGAGAGTTGTGGGATTTTGTGTGTTTTGTAAGTTCAGGTAATTTTTCTCGGGATTGGTGGTCGACCCATTTGTGTGTGTTGTAATATTTTCAATATGGAATAAAATATACATTTTATCTTATTAAGTATTAAAAAAATTAATATATAAATCTTAATATAATATTAAATATTAAATATTAATTAATTTTTATTAAAAATGATTTTTTTATATTAAAAAATCGGTCATGGGTAGACCTAGGCCTGGTTGGGCCTGGTTTAGGCCTTGCCGAAAAGGCCTTGTAAGGCCCCATTCATACAGGGGGCCTGGGCCTGGGCCTGGGCCTTGTTATTGTCAGGCCTGGGCCTGGGCCTGGACATAAAAAGCCTGGGCCTGGAAGACCCAGGCCTAAATTGGGCCTGTCAGGCTTTATGTGTACCCCTAGTCGCAGCAGCAGACAGATGGTTAACCGCAACTGTGGTATGGTGGCAACCCGCAGCTGTGGTCTGATGGTTAGCTGCAACTACGGTCTGGTGGCAACCCGCAGTTGCGGTCTGGCGGCCTGGACTAGCGGTCTTCCCTGGCATTGTGGCAGCTTTCCTTAGTTGTCGTTGGGTGTTCAGTTATTCATTGTATAGTGTGTGGTTTGACCATGTCAAACTGTATAGGCCGCCCGACTTGTATTTAGTCTCATATCGATTGTTGTATTCTCTCATCAACCCTGTTTTCTATAAATAATGGGGCATACCTATGTAATGATTACCTTTTTGGAGCAATAAAATTTGTATTTATTTAGCTCTTTTTGCAGCCCTCTTCGTCTGTGCCCTCACCGTATGTACCTCTGCTTGTTCCTCCTTCATATCCCTCACTTCAGGGGGAGCTTCTACCATCGGAAGTGAATGATATTCCTATCCATACTACTCTTCCTCCTACTGCTCCTACTTTGCAGGTGTACACTCGGTGGAGAAAGAGGCCCAACGACCTGTTACTAGAACAATCATTGGACCCAGACTCAGGGCCTTCTGAGCTTCCAATTGTTCTCCGCAAATGTATCTGGTCCTGCACTCAACATCATCTTTTTAACTATATTTCTTATGACTCATTCTCCACATCCCATAAGACCTTTGTGTCTTCCCTTGCGTCCATATTCATACCAACATCCTGACAGAGCGCCCTGGAGATTCTTGTATGGAGAGAAACGATGTTTGAGGAAATTACTGCGCTTGAAAAGAACGGCACATGGGATTTAGTGCCTCTTCCCCCTGGGAAGAAACCGGTTGGGTGCAAATTGGTGTTCACAGTCAAACAAAATTCTCAGGATATGGTTAAAAGGTGTAAAGCGAGATTGGTGGCAAGAGGGTACACTCAAACTCTTGGAAATGACTATCAGGAAACATTTGCTCTTGTAGCAAAGATGAACACAATCAAAGTCCTTCTATCCTATGTTGCTTGTAAAGGATGGGACCTTTGGCAACTTGATGTAAAAAATGTCTTCCTCCATGAAAATCTGGATGAGAAAGTTTGTCTCTCCCACCAGGCCTTACTCCTAAAAGTTCAGTAAAACATGTATTCAAGTTAAAGAAAGCCATATATAGACAGAAACAGTCACCAAGAGCTTGATTTGGGAGATTTCACAAAGCCGTGTTGTATTTTGGGTATTACCAGGGCAATGTCAATCATACTCTGTTCATCAACCATAGGACAGGTAAACTTACAGCCTTCATTATTTATGTTGATGACATCGTTATCATGGGCAATGATGTGGAAGAAATCAAGCTTCTAAAACAAAAGTTGGCTTCTGAGTTTGAGGTCAAGGACCTGGGTGCTCCCAAATACTTCTTGGGTATTGATGTGGCAAGGTCCAAGTATGGGATCTTTATCTCTCAAAGGAAGTATACTCTGGATCTTCTTGAGAAGACTGGAATGAGTGGTTGCCGACCAGCGAACACTCCAATTGAAGCAAACCACAGAATGAGTCGTGATGATGGGAAGGAGATTGAAAATATTCCTGAATTCCAGAGGCTTGTAGGGAGACTGATCTACTTGGCTCATACCCGTCCAAATATAGCTAATGTTGTGAGCGTTAACAGCCAATTTATGCACACTCCGAAGACTCGTCAGGCTGATGCTGCCAACAGAATCCTCAGATATCTCAAGTCCTCACTTGGGGGTGGAATATTGTTTTCCCCTAATTCGGCTCTAAAAATTGAGGTCTACACCGATGCTGATTGGGCCGGCTCTGTCGACGATCGCTGATTTATCTCAGGGTATTGTTCTCTTATTGGTGGAAATCTAGTTACCTGGAGGAGTAAAAAACAACAGGTCGTGGCGATATCAAGTGCTAAAGCAGAGTTTCGAGCTATGGCTCACGGTGTATGTGAAAGTATATGGTTGCGGTCGATGCTAAGTGACCTGGATCTCTCTGAAGATGAGCTTATCCGGTTGTACTGTGATAACGCTGCTATTAGCATCGCTCACAACCCGGTCCAACATAATCATACAAAGCATATTGAGGTGGATCGTCATTTCATCAAGGAGAACATTGAAAAGGGACTTGTGTGTACTCCCTGTTCCCTCAGATAGACAACTTGTTGATATTCTCACGAAAGGCCTGAGTGAAATTACCTTTGAAAGAATTGTTGTCAAGTTATGCATGATCAACATCTCACGCACAACTTGATGGGGAGTGTTACAATATGTATTTATCTTTTGTTTTTATTTCTTATTATATCTTATGTCTACCTCCATATATAGAGGGGACAACATCATTAGAATTAATTAATTTTGGTTCGGTCCAACAGAAACAATCATGCGTTTACTTGCTATTTATTTAGTACCGCACTCCTCGTACTTTGTTACTACACTTCTTTAAACATGCAATTCTTTGCATTGTTTCATATTGTGTGTCTATATATATATATAGCACTGTTTTGACACTTACTACAGGACATTTTACCGCATCCCTTAAGCATATTAGAGGCTCGGGGGAGATGCGGAACATTGTCAACCCTCACCATCAATTGACAGCCTCAGGTGTTTTAGGAGCTATAACGTGGATTTGACGTGGAAATCGAATACGTACAAAGGATTGTTGTTACCCTTAATAGATAACTCATAATTCGTCGAGATTAGAAATGCACAAGGAAGAGACCTTGGATGTTTAGCTCGTCGACATTCTGAATTCACCTTGGCGGGCCTCCTGAATTCACCTCAGCATCCTTCAACTCAGCAACCTTCACTTCGGCATCCTTCCCCTAGACAAACTTTGCCTCGGCAGACTTCACATCGACAAACTTCCCCTCGGCATATTTCACTTCGGCATACTCACCTCCATAGACTTCACCCTAGTAGGCCTCAGGACCTTCTAGAAACCTCATCGGGCCTCAAAGACCTTCTAGAGGCCTCGTCGAAGGGGGAGGGGGGCTACCCCTAATCTTTTCCTATAAATAGGACCCCATTGTAACGGGTAGAAGGCAGTTCACACCCAGCGAAAAGTCGCTCATTTGAATATTTGGTGGTCTCGCCTGCCTTCTCCCGAACTCGCACTATACTTAATTCGGGATGGGGAGTTTCTATACACTCATGGGTATGCGGCAGGACCTCCACAATATAGCACGATCACCTCGTCTAATAGAAAAATAGTCGTGACCTCTCTCTTGTTCGCTTTATGTCAATGTATGCTAATTTGGGGGTTAGTAACCTCTGGCCATCTTTTTGGTCTGAACATTGCGAATCGAGGTCTCAGTACTCGAAAGGTCATAGATCTCGGTTCTAACACGTAGCAACAACATCATTTCTATAGTTAGCTCAGTCAGTCTATAAATTTACAGTATTTTGTATATTAGTATTTATCCGACTTGGCATATTTACTTATAAGCCCCCAAACTTTCTATAGATTGTTGTACTTAGACTGTGGGGTCATCGTGTCAAAGTTGTGGTTGTTTTGTCTCCTATAACTTGTATGTTTATGTGATCTACTATGTGGTTGTTAGTCTTCCGCTAATACATCGTCTGTTATTTCTTATAGTGTACTCAAAAAATGTTGTGATGGTATTCGCTTAGCACCATCGTTGGTTTGTAGTGTTAGGAGAGAATGAAGAGAGAGGGTTGAGATGTTCATACCTCTACTCTTCCATTATTTCCTTCTTTATTGTGGATTAGCGATGGTGTGCGATAAGATCCCCTCGTCGTGCCTAATTTCTGGGGGGGGGGGGGTCTTACATTTAGTGTATCTCCATTGCGCGTTTAACACCAATGAAACCCAACAACGATAAGTCTCGCTCGAATCTACCAAAACTTGGATGGAAGGTTGGCCACCTGGGCCTACAACTACAACATTTTTACAATTTTAGCATAGTGTGGAGAGAAATCTCTAACACGTCCTCGTCCGGGGGAACCATGTCCCTATCATATTCCACCTCCAACCAAAAGAGCTTTTTGCACCGAGGCCCTGGTGCATAAACCTCATCGCAATTAAAACATAGCCATATGGTTCGATGCTCTGTCATTTCCTCCAATAATACAGATGAACGGCGGTGGACCAGTTGTTGGTTCTTTGTCTCTTCCTCTAAGGCGATGGGCCCTTCGATCAAAGGGTCAGTGCCTAAGAGGTGGCGACATTCATTGGTGGTTTCCATCACTGTTTATTTGGAGTTGGCGGTCATAAATCCTTGTCAAGCTCATAGCCGTCATGAGGCCAAGAGGACCCCAAACTCGGTGTCTAAGTATAAGGCGCTCTCGGAGCCCTGATGTGAAGATGAATACATGTTGCCCTGGTTGGATGTAAAGCACGTGCAAGAGGAGAGTCTGAAACATCTCCAAGTAGTCATCAATCTCCCCGGAGTGTTTCAGAGAAACCAAGTTCCCTAAGGGATTTCCCTACAAAGGGATCCCAAAGCATATGTGACAGAATTGCTTGAAGTTGTCCCATGTCATGTGGGTTTCTCCATATCTTGGTGCAATAACCACATTTAGAACACTCTTACCAAGTGATATGTGGCGAGTGAAACACACTTAGTGGTTGGTGTACTTTGAGCAAAGAACCAGTCGGATCGGATCAGCCAACCCAGTTGATCGCCCTTGTCAGCACAAGTCGAAAATTCTAGCTTGACATAATGCCAGAAGAGTTGATTTATAATGCACATGTGGAATCCTTTTGGATCAATGTGGAAAGGGGCGCATCCATGGTGACTGCTTCCCACATCATCGCGACAAAAGTCTTTGCTCCCATGTTGAGGAGGAATAAAGCCCTCCATGAGAGTCAAAATTCGTTCAAGGACACCTGTTGCCGATTCTCGGATGCAGAAAGTTGGTCCATCATCATCTTGTGCGTCCTTTCAAACAAAGCCTCCATGGGGTCGTTGAATCCAGTCATGGTCGGCTCTGATTCCAAGCTGTAAAATGTTTGTGCATAGCATAAGGTCACGAGATGGGATGCAATAAAAAAAGATGGGGTTTGATGGGAATGGGGATTGCTATGTGCTCCTCGGTGTCGACCAATGAAGAGTCGAAGGTTGGAGCATTCCGTCCAAATCATGGGCGTCGGTGAACGCAGAGATAGTGGAAGCAAAGAGTAGGGAGGAGTTGCCCAAGCGACGGTGTTGTAAGAAACCAACTCCTTGAATCCTTGTGCACAGGCACAGAGCACGTTCAGCGCAAGTGTCGTTGCGATGTCGTCGTTCATTGAACCATTGTGGCTTCTTTGGCACGCGATCCTCCGGTCAATAGGTCGTGACGATCTTGGGGTTGTTCGGATTATTAAAGAGAAAGAGAAGGAGGAGGGATCGGAGGATGAAAGAAAAGGAAGTTCTAAGACCTCAAGGATGCTCAATCAAAAATATTATTCAAGCATGTATGGTTCTAACGTGAACCTTAGTATAAATACAAAGTTCAACATAAACTAAATTGTGTGTGGTTCGTTCCAATCTGTACCATTAATAGATTTGAATTAAACAAATTGACTCAAATGCGAAATTAAAAATAAATAGAATTAAAGGAAAGAAATCGGCGTGTTAACGCCGCGTCAATTCGTTCTCTCCTTACATATTTAAGTGTAATGAAAGTGTTTGTGGCAGTGTTGTTGTTGCTTGAGCTACTAAACATATAACTACACAAATAACTTGAACAATGTGTTATGGGCTTCCGATTAAGATCTCGTGACAAGCCTCGGCGGAGGAGGATGCACCGGAGGATGGGGGGATCTCCCTTCCTTTGACCGGGAGGTGCTATGGTGGCGATGGGATCGTGTGGCGTGACCTGTGAGAGACGGTCGGGCGAGCGCTAGTGCAGTTAGGTCGGAAAGGGGGTTTTTTTGCGGGTTAGAGAGAAAGACAGGAAGAGGGGAAAAGGAAGAGAGAGAGAGAATTGGATTAAATTCTTGCATAGCAAACTAAGGCCCAACTGGTCGGTTAAGAAGTTCCACAAAGCTTCCCCCCATTTGGGCTTACAACATATGGGCAAATACGGAATTAACTGTACTATTTAACATAACATAACACATGATAAGATAGAAGAAAATAGCACGGCTCGTCACGCCTTTGTTGCATGTAGACGTCGTTGGTGCGTGCGGCCCACAGCGCGGGTTGGACTTGTCGCGCATCATTACATCGCCGTACTCATCGGAAGACAGCGTGTCCTCAAGCTGGATCGGAATGTAAACCAAGGGCGCGGTTGGCGAGGAGCCCACATATAGCATGAGTTGAGAAATATGAAAAACATTGTGAATGCGGGCAACCGGGGAAAAGCCGAGGCGGTAGGCGACATCACCAATGCGACCCATGATCTGAAAGGGACCATAAAATTTCGGCCTGAGCTTGTTTGAGGTGGGTCTCGTGGCGGAGACTTGGCGGAAGGGCCGTCGACGCAGCCATACCCAACGCGTTCTTGAGTAATAAGCCGACCAACGGCTCGGCCAAGGTGTTATAGGCACAAATGAAACGGTGATAGTAGTCCATGAGGCCAAGGAAGCCGCAAAGATCGGTGGGGGATTGCAAAAGAGGTCATGCCGCCACCCTTTGTAACTTTGTCGGATCGGCGGAAACCCCCAAATCGTGAACGATATATCCCAAGTAGGCCACGGAGCCTTGGCCAAAGGAGCACTTGGCGGCCTTGAGAACCAACTGCTGACACCAAACAAATTGGAGGACCTCATGGAGGTGTTTCATGTGCTCCCTCCAGGACTTGTTGTAGATAAGAATATCATCAAAGAAAACTAGAACAGATTTCCGTAGGAGGGAGTGGAATACCTCATTCATGAGAGCTTGAAAGGTGGAAGGGCATTCATAAGCCCAAACAGCATGACCAAGAATTCAAAATGATCGTGGTGAGTACGAAACCCAATCTTCTTCATGTAGTTGACCATCATGCGGACTTGATGATATCCAGAGGACAACTCCAATTTAGATAAACATTTGGCCCCGTACAGTTCATCCAAGAGTTTTTCCACCACAGGAATCGGAAACTTGTCCTTGACAGTATGAGCGTTAAGTGCTCGATAGTCCACGCAAAGCCACCATGAACTATCCTTCTTGTGCACCAAAAGGACTGGAGATGAAAATGGGGACACACTACACTGGATGAGTCCTTATTGGAGGAGCTCACGCTGTCGTTCAATTTCATCCTTTTGATGGAAGGGGTAACGGTACGGTCGTACAACAATCGGGGTCATCCCCGGATGGAGGCAGATGTGATGGTCCTATCGGCGACGAGGGGGAAGGCTGATGAGAGGGTTGAATATATAGGTGAAGGACTACAGGGGGTCCGAGAGTTTGTAAGGGTGCTTGTTCCGTTGTTCGCAGCCGGAGAAGTAGTGAAAAGAGGGTCGGTCGGTCTGCACCAAGGAGGGGAGCGGCCAAGGGGCATAGCCTTGCCACTGCACGAGACGGATGCCCAAATACAAAGAAATGGTCAAACGATCGAAGTCCCATGTGAGGGGAGCAGCCAAGGGGCATAGCCTTGCCACTGCACGAGACGGGTGCCTGAATACCAAGAAATGGTCAAACGGTCGAAGTCCCATGTGAGGGGTGCCAGGGTGAGAAGCCAACGGACCCCCAAAACTACTTTGAAGCCTAGAAGATCCACCACAAATATGTCTGCTTGTGAGGTGTACCCATCTACCAGAAATTCCACCTTCTGACATACTCCGGGGCACGTCATATGTTGGCCATTGGCCGCGGAAACCTTGACATGTTGGCGAGGGGCAAACGGAAGGCCTAATCGAAGATCCGTGTAGTGGCAAATGAAACTATGGGTGCTACTGAAGTCCATGAGAGCTAGGAGTTGGATCCCATCAATGAACACGAACATTTGAATGGTTTGACCCTCTTGAGGTCCCTCAATAGCATGAATGGAGAGTTGCGGTACGCTCGGTTCTTCTCCCCCCTTGGCATCGTCATCAGAAGGATCATCCACTTCGAGCCAAAATAAGCATTTGCACTGATTCCTCGGAGTGAAAGCCTCATCACAGTTGAAGCACGATCTTTTTTCACGACGAGCGGCCATTTCGGGCTGGGATAGGCGGCGGCGAAAAGTAGGCCGGACCGGCTCTTCCCCAATTGGACCCTTGTCGGTTGTACCGGCGAGAGGCCGGGCTGCCTGATAGTTGCGGCGTCCAAAGGCGGACGATCTAAGAGCAGTCGGCGTTCACAAGCCCGGGCGAGACTCATAGTCGTAGTGAGATCGCGCGGCGTATGGAATTCCACATCCCAACGCAACCGCTCATGAAGACCAACAGTGAAGAGGGGGACTTGTTGCTCCGGTAAAACGGACGTCGCTCGCGATAACAAAATCTGAAATTGTTCCAAATACACTTTGATGGAGCCGGCTTGTTTGAGGGCCACTAGGTCTCCCAGCGGGTTTCCCAATAGAGTCTGACCAAAGCGTAAGGTGCAGGCAGCACTAAATTCCACACAAGAGGAATGGGGGCATTCCCGCATAAGTTGTGTAAACCACAACTGTGTCGGGCCAAGTAGGTGGAAGGAGGCGATGCCAGCACGTTCGTCATCCGGCGTACGTTGATTGGCGAAGAAAATGTCACAACGGGTAAGCCACAGCAAAGGATCTTTGCGACCTTCGTAATTAGGAAAATCCATTCGGACGGAACGGGAGAAGGCGGGAATAGTCCTCGAGGATCGGCGGATTCCACCCGGCTTGTGCGGGGATAGTCGTCCGTGTGCAGAGGCGAAAGTGGGGTGCACCATGTAGTGTATCTAAGCGTGCGTTGAGGTCCTCCATCTTGAAGTTTTGAATCGCGAGCATGGTTTGGAAGAATTCTATCACCTGGGACATGGACGGACCACGTTCAGACATGGGAAGGAAGGCGTGACGGGAAGTGGGAGGGGTCGGTAGCAGGCCGGCGAAGGTGCAGGGCCATGGGGCTGTCATCGCTGTTCGGGAAGGCCGTTCGGGAGCGGAAGAAGTGTTGGGAATGGAGTCGTCGGCATTTGGCTCTGATACCAAGATGTTATGGGCTTCCGATTGAGATCTCGTGATAGGCCTCGGCGGAGGAGGATGCGGCGGAGGAGGCGGGTCTCCCTTCCTTTGATCGGGAGGTGCTATGTTGGCGACAGAATCGTGCGGCGTGATCTGCGGGAGACGGTCGAGCGAGCGCTGGTGTAGTTCGGTCGAAACGGGGGGTTTTCCTGAGGTTAGAGAGAGAGACAGGAAGAGGGGAAAAGTAAGAGAGAGGGAATTGGATATAATTCTTGCATAGCAAACTAAGGCCAAACCGGGCGGTTCAAAAGTTCCACAAAGCTACCCCTCATTTGGGCTTACAACATACGGGCAAATACGGAATTAACTGTGCTATTTAAAATAGCATAACACATAATAAGATAGAAGAAAATAGCGCATGTTGTCACGCCTCCGCTGCATGTAGACGTCGTTGGTACGTGCGGCCCCAACGCGGGTTGGACTCGTCGCGCATCATAACACAATGTTCCTCCAAATTATCTTAGATCTACCAAATTTCTTTCCTAATCATTCAACAATAATTTTAAGTATTCACCTAATTAGCATACTTAGCTAAGTCAAATGTGCAAAATTTAGATAGAATGAATGAGTGGTAAAAATCAAAGAAACTATTATATTTGAACCAGCAAGTTAAAAATATAAATATATATACAATAGAGTTAGGCATGTAGCTCAAATGATAGAAGTTGCAGAAATAAAAATGAAAGGAAGAAAACACAAGGTTTAAAAAGTAAACTAAAGGTGACATGGCTATAGGTTGTTCCAAATAATTTTAAGAGAACAAAGCCAAGACTTTGTGTAGCAAATCAACTAGTCTATAGAAATGAATGGAGACGAAGGATTTATAAAATCAACAACAGCCGTCTAGTTCAAACCTTAGAAAGTACACAAATTAACAAGTAGATTTAATAAAATGTCCACTAACCTGAAGAGGAGTTCCAGTTAGAAGCACTCGATGCTTTGCATTAAAAAGTTTAAGTTGAAGAAACAATTTAGATTCTTTGTTCTTAAGGCGGTGACCTTCATCTACTATCTGCACTGATAAAATCGATGATGAAGACACTAGAATGAATATAGACCAATCAGCAAAATAGTATAATAAAATTAAGGAAGTGCGAAAACAAAGGAAATTACCATGCACTTCCAGTTAATAGGTTTCAGTGATACTGAATCCATGTTAATCATTTCGTAAGATGTTAAAAGAACATCAAACTTCGTTCTTTTTGCTCGTTTCCTTAGTTTGGCATCTTGAAAAGATTTCTTCTTGTGCTTTTTTGTTTTCCCTTTTGGGAAGAAAAACTCATAATCCCTTATTACAGTGCGAGCTTGGGCTGATCCAAAGTACATTACCTACAAAAGGAAAATGATTATCCAAATAATTAGGATGAAACACCAAAATGATTTCATTCCAACAAAAATAAAGTTTCTACTTACAACATTCATTTGTGGAGCCCAAGTTAAAAACTCACGCTCCCAGTTTCGAAGTGTTGAAAGAGGTGCTATCACTAAATGAGGAGAAGTCCTTTCTTCGAAAAGAGAAGCCAGAAAAGCAATACTTTGTATAGTTTTTCCTGCATTGGGCTCACAAATATTAGAGACAGATTTAGAGTAAATTGAGTTGAGAAAACATGATCTATTAAAAAAATTCTTCTCAGAAATATGTACCAAGACCCATCTCATCGGCAAGGATCACATGAGTACTTTTAGACCAGGAATACCGCAGGAAATTTAATCCTTCAAGCTGATATGGATGCAATGTCCCTAAAATATTCATAACAATTTAACTATTAGAAATTTTGTCGGCTTAAGCAAAAATATAAAATAAAATAACATGCCGCCATACCACCGGAAAGAAACTCTGGAGTTTTATCAAACTGCCAAAATTCTTTCTTTATCTCCAACTGCTCAAACTCGTTGTTTTTATCCAACTGATGTAACTCTTTCTTCACATGTTCTGGATCTTTTGAATCATGATTCAGGGTTTTGTTCTTGGCATGAAGTTTCTTACGGCCTCTTGACTGGATCATATTGAACCTCTCAATTTGAGGTTGGAAGATAGAAATATCTGATTTCACTTCCCACGAGCATTCATCGTAAGGAAGTTCCTTCCATTTCACAAAATATTCACGTTCATCGCTGATTTTTCTGCATAAAATACTTCAGTACTAAGAGCAAAAAAATAACCCTAGATAGAAACTGCCGTAAGATGACAACCAAGTATCAACTATCAAATTAGAAAGCAATAAATATTAGATCATAACATTTTGGATATTTCTTCTCCATTAAATCAGGTTGAAGGATAATCTAGTTAATTGACATTCCCATCCATATAATAAGAGTTTAGGCTGCACCCCAATTAGTCGAGAAGATTTACAAGGGATTCGTAAACAAAACATTACCTTTCAAGCACTAAAGACACTTCAGAAAAAGAAATCTACTTCACAGTAGCCTAAGATTCAAACACCACAATCTCCATTATGAATAAGCATAAGTGTGCTCAAATTACAGTAATATATAAAATTATTTTGAAACAAGTACAAAACAAAAGATAAATATGATAACCTTTTTGAAATGATTCTGTCAACAGTTGTCCATTCCGGGCGAATGGCAATCCAATCATCCCCAGTAGCACCCATTGTATCCATTTGTTTCTGGAAAGTATTTAATCGGGTTCTCAGTCGAGGATTTACTTTGCAAGCTTTTATAAACTCCTCTTCAGGCACCCTGTCCAAAATTTAGGATTTGTAAAATACATCAGAATGCAAAATTGCAACGGCAAAAAAAAAAATGTGCTTAATTGATTGGGATCAGCAGCAGGATCGACATTGGAGATCGGACTGCCAATCAGCGGGGCTTGCATTTGCAGTATATGTACTCGCATAGGAAGCTCGATTTGAGACCACGGCACTTCCGGAGCGTCGTTTCTCTATTTTTATGTATTTTCTTCTTTTAGACTTTATTTATTAGCATTCGAACCCCGGGCATTATGGACAATCATAGTTGTTCACACCAGGTGCCCTAGTCCTTTTTCATTATAAATAAGATGTGATGGTTGTCTTTGTGGGACATTGTTAGCCTTGTGAAAAATTCAGAACCAGCAACTCGTGGTGCGTCGCCGCGAGATCCTGGAGTGCAATGTCCAGGTTGATTTACTTGTTTCAGTCCCTCAACACACAATTGTAACCCTAACCCACTCGCACACATCTTCTCAGTTACCAACCGCTCTACCTCGTCCCTCCCGATCACACCCAAAGCAACAAACCACTGGCCTTCGTATGCCCCTGCAACAAGCAAAAATCTCTGATTACAACTCTTGTCTCTAATCGCATCCTTGGCCTCTGACTCATGTTGCAAGCCCCATCCTCCGTCCCTGACTTCTGCCGCAAATCACATCCTCCATCCCTGAATCTTGTTGCGAACCACATCCTCTGCCACTTAACTCTTGTTACTGAAAAATTTTGTGATAGCGGAAAACGGGACACCAGGCGCAGGAACACTCAACCTATCCGGGTCCAAATAACCAGATGCAAATAGAAGAACAAGAAACTTGTATTATCAAAAAATCTTTACAAGGCGATGTATACATTGCGAGACATGATTCGTCAATGTACCCGATGGAAGCAAATTACAAGGCAGAGAAAACAAGTCGGGCGGACTCAAAGAGTAACTGTCGACCCTGCTGCTAACTGCTACGGAGTCCGCTCAAACCGACAGATCGTCAGACTGAGACCTAGCCGCGCGGACTGCCCGTTATCCAATGTTGAACTCTAACCGCCGATCTGCAAGCCGCCTAACCGCACGGTTGTTAGCCGCCAGATCGCGCGAGCTGCTGCCGAACTGTACCAAGCCGCCAGATGCGGACAGCTTATTGAACTGGGAAACTAGTTGCAGAAGAGAGAGACCGCCAAGTCGCAAACTGCGACCTGCTGTTAACCGCTGGTTGTTATCCGCAGAGTCCGCACTGTCCCTGACCGCAGTCAGAACCAAGTCTCTGGCTTTCCAGCGCTATCCGCACAACATGCAATGCACAAACCGGTCAACCTCCTCAAACCGCGCGGATACAAAATCCTAACCGCAGCAACTATCCGCGATTTCACTTACTGTTCAGTTGGATATTAATTGATGTGACAGGGGTCATATTTATAGGCGCGAAGAGAACTGTGATCACCTCCCTAGCTGATAGGATAACCGCCCTATCTCGCGGCGAGCACCAACGTGTATCCACTAAGCCGCGGATACACAACCAGACCATCGTGACTATGCGAGTTAGCCAGCCCGCCAAGGTTGCACCACTAAGGCTGGATACCAAGCCAATCTTCCTTGTCGCCAAGGCCCAGTCAGACTTCATCGCCATACAAGCGAACTCTGCGAGTTCCGCCCCAATCCGTCCACCTGCGGACACAGTTCCAGTCCGCTCGCGCCTACGGACACCACTCCAGTCCGCATATCCCGAGCTCGCAGCCAAAGCACACAAGGCTAACTGTCGAACACGGCGAACAGAGATATCAGTCCGCGCAAACCGCGCGACCTCCCGTACTGAGCCATCCCGCACAACCCGGTGAACCCCGGCACCAGTCCGCTCTAACCGGCGAACTCTGTGGTTACCACCAACCGCGCCACCAGAGCTAGACCAAGTCACAGGCCATGCCGATCTCCCGAGCTCTAGTCCAGTCCGCAACCCGGACTCCGCGAACTTCAACCGAGTACGCACCTCGCCAGTCTTGGCGAGCTCCGCGGATAGCAATCCTATCCGTCTGGTTACTTTCTGGGAACCAACAGCCGGCTGAACACAACCCGGCCTGGCTAGCCTCCTCCTCTATCCGCACAGACCGCGTGAACAGACCGCCCAGGCCGCCAGAGCACAAGTCGACTGCAACATCATTGTCGACCTTGCAAGCCGCCAGTCCTGTCCGCACAGGCCGCGTGGACAGGTCGCCCAGTCCACCACTTTCACTTCAAGATTTTCAACACTCCCCCTTGAAGTGAGAAGTGGTGACCAACCCCAGCAGTCCCCGTAACCATGAGCATGACCTCTCCGATGGCGGTATCGAGAAGATGTCCGCGACATAGTCCTCGCACCGCATGTACCAGACCATAAGGGATCCCTCCAGCACCTCCTGAAATGAGTCATGTTTCCCTCCGCCTTCTTCTCCAGCTTCAACACTCACTTGTACGTCACAGGAGTAACACTAACCCTGGGCACAAGGTCACAAGCCTCGTCACCCCTGAGAGTAGTCATCTCCCCATCCTTGGCGCTTTCCCCCACCTTGACTCCAGTGGTGCCTTCAAAGCTAGAAGGCTCTTGCTCGATCTGAGGGTCTGCGAAGAAACAAGAGACCAAGCTCACTGCATTTCCTTCGCAATATCGAGCTGATGGGTTGGTGATCCCATTTGACCTCCGAAGAGCCTGATCACGACTAACCACCTCCGCTGCATATCCTGAACCAGCTCCGATCCCGGGCAAACCTGGAGTATCGCTCCCCTTACTTCCTGAACAAGAAGCCACCGCCCTGGAACTAGAAGCACCTGGAGCATCGCTCCCCCTGCTTCCTGAACCCGACGTATCTGCCCCGGAGCTAGAACAACCTGGAGCTCCTGGTGACACAGGCAGCTCCAACCGAAGATCTTCAGCAGCCTCCTTCTGCCCACCGTCTGACCTGCTCTCCTTTAACTCCACAGATGAGTTACCTTCATATGACGTCAGTTCATCGAAGACAACGTCTCTGGACACGATAAACCTCTTCGTCGCAGGATCCATACACCTTCATACATTCTTCTGCTCATCATAGCCCACGAAGACAAGTTTTCTCGTCTTTGCATCCAACTCTGTCCTGAGAGTATCCGGTACGTGTACATAACAGGTCGATCCGAACACCCGAAGGTGTTTCACACTGGACTTTTCCTTGAACATCAGCTCAACCGGAGACTTCATATTGATCGGACTCAGAGGTATCTGATTGATGACATACGCCGCGCAGGTCATCCCTTCCGCCCAAAAGGCCTTAGGAATGTCTTTGCCATGAAGCCAACACTTGCAGGTCTCCGTCAAATGACAGATCTTCCGATCTGCTATTCCACTTTGTTGTGGAGTATGCCCACAAGAAAGCTCTCTCTGGATTCCGTGCTTCCTGCAAAAGTTAGAGAACACGATTGAATCAAATTCACCTCTGTTGCCCGTTCTCAACTTTTTGATCCGCAGGCCAAGTCAGCCCTCCACAAGCTTCTTGAACTTCACGAACAAACGGAACGCGTCCGACTTCTCCTTCATGAAGTACACCCAAGTGTACCTCGAATAGCCATCAATCAACACCAGCATATACCTGCTGCCTCCAAGACTGGTGGTGACGGTATGTCCCAACAGCTCACCATTGATGCACTCCAATGGTTGAGAACACCCAGTCTGCGACTTATCAAACGTGAAGCGATAAGCCTCACCGTATTGACATCCCACGCAAACATGACCGTCGCCGAAGGATGACAACATAGGCAAGTCTTTCACAAGGCTCCTTTCCGCCATTGCTTTCAATTTGTTCATCCCGACATGTCCCAGTCTTTCATGTCAGATAGTCGCACTATCATTGGCCCTCATCTGATCAACATAAGAACTTGTTGAAGCCACAACTAAGTTCTCATCCTTCTCCCTATATGAGCGACGTTCGCCAACTGAAAGATAACCTTGCAGTCCTTCTTGAAATGGTCAGGCTGGTTGCATCTATAGCACATTGGCCCTTCCTTCCTCTTCCCATCAATCCTAGGAGCATACCTCTCCTCTTCCTGATATGAAGTAAAAGGTCCATCACCAGCAGCCGACTTTTTCTTCTTGTCCCATCTCCTTTTCTTCCCTGAGAAGAGCACTTCACCATCTCCTCCAGAAAAAATGACTCTAGCCATTTTAGTTGCTAATCTCTCCTGCGAAGCCAGCAGGTTCTACAACTCTAGCAAAGACGGCTGATTGTTCCAGCCTTGAACGGAAGTGACAAAGGCCACATAATTCTTCCGCAAACGGTGGATTATGTGCCTCTTCAGCTTCGCCTCCGAAATAGGCTCATCAGGGTCCAACGCTGAAATCTCAGCGCACAAGTTCTCCATCTTCAGGAAGAACGATGAGATGGACAAATCTCCCTGAGTGGCACCCGCCAACTCATTCTCCAGGAACTGTAGTCGAGCTGCATTCTTCAAGTTGAACAACTTATTAAGGGAAGTCCAAATCTCCGCAGCAGACCGACATCCGATGATGTGGTCAAAGAGCTCCGATGAGATAGCCCGCTTGAGAGTAAACTCCGTCTTCGCATTTGTCTTTCTCCAAACTCTCATCGCATCAGCACCAGCAGCCACCTCTTGCCTTTCGTCACCACAGACGACCTCCCAAAGATCCTCGCCCAAAAGATAGCATTCCATACATGACTTCCACTTTTTAAAGTTAGTCGATGTAAGAAGCTCAATTACAAGACCTCTTGTCATACCACCTTCCATTGCACTAACCCTGGTAACTTAGACTCCCAGAAGCAAAAAAGCAAACTTCCGGATGATATTTTGTGATAGTGGAAAACGGGACACCAGACGCAGGAACACTCAACCTACCCGGTTCTAAATAACCAGATGTAAATAGAAGAACAAGAAACTTGTACTATCAAAAAATCTTTACAAGACGATGTATACATTGCGAGACATGATTCGCTGATATATCCGATGGAAGCAAATTACAAGGCAGATAAAACAAGCCGCGCGAACTCAAAGAGTAACCGTCGGCCCTGCTGCTAACCACTACGGAGTCCGCTCAAACCGACAGATCGCCAGACTGCAACCAAGTCGCGCGGACTGCCCGTTATTCCAATGCTGAACTCTAACCGCTGATATGCAAGCCGCCTAACCACACGGTTACTAGCCGCCAGATCGCGCGAGCTGCTGCCGAACTGAACCAAGCTGCCAGATGCGGACAGCTTATTGAACTGGGAAACTAGTTGCAGAAGAGAGAGACCGCCAAGTCGCAAACCGCGACCTGCTGTTAACTGCTGGTTGTTATCCGCAGAGTCCGCACTATCCCTGACCGCAGTCAGAACTAAGTCCCTGACTTTCCAGCGCTATCCACACAACCTGCAACGCACAAACCGGTCAACCTCCTCAAACCGCGCGGATACAAAATCCTAACCGCAACAACTATCCGCGAGTTCACTTACTATTCAGTTGGATATTAATTGATGTGACAGGGGGTCCTATTTATAGGCGCGGAGAGGAGTTTGATCACCGCTCTAGCTGATAGGATAACCGTCCTATCTCGCGGCGAGCACCAAGTGTATCCGCTAAGCCACGGATACACAACCAGACTGCCGCGACTATGCGAGTTAGCCAACCCGCCAAGGTTGCACCACCAAGGCCGGATACCAAGCCAATCTGCCTTGTCGCAAAGGCTCAGCCAGACTTGATCGCCATACAAGCGAACTCTGCGAGTTCCGCCCCAGTCCGTCCACCTGCGGACACAACTCCAGTCCGCTCGCGCCTGCGGACATCACTCCATTCCGCATATCCCGAGCTCGCAGTCAAGGCACACAAGGCTAACTGTCGAACACGGCGAAGAGAGATATCAGTCCGCACAGACCGCATGACCTCCCGGACTGAGCCATCCCGCACAACCCGGCGAACCCCGGCACTAGTCCGCTCTAACCGGCGAACTCCGCGGTTACCACCAACCGCGCCACCAGAGCTAGACCAAGGCACACGCCATGCCAATCTCCCGAGCTCTGGTCCAGTCCACAACCCGGACTCCGCGAACTTCAACTGAGTCCGCACCTCGCCAGCCTTGGCGAGCTCCGCGGATAGCAATCTTATCCGCCCGATTACTTTCTGGGAACCAACTGCCGGTTGAACACAACCCGGCCTGGCTAGCCGCCTCCTCTGTCCGCACAGACCGCTCAGGCCGCCAGAGCACAAGCCGACTGCAACATCATTGCCGACTTTACAAGCCGCCAGTCCTGTTCGCACAGGCCGTGCGGACAGGTCGTCCAGTCCACCACTTTCACTTATGATTTTCAACAGTTACAAGATGCAACCTCTGACTCCTATTGCAAACCGCTCGCGCCACTCTCCTTCCACTGCAACCATCATTCATCCTTGCTCTTACCAGTGCCGCAATTTCCACCCAACTACCAGCCACAACCTCTGTTTCCCTACTTCCCTCCACCAAAGGCACTTCCTACTCGTGACACTTGCCCGTCATCACTTTTCACGCCGGAACTTCTTACTGGTGAGTATCTAGTATTGTGTTTTCATCTTCGTTATTGAATATATGGATGAACACTGCCTAGTTTCCTGAAAATCGTGACTTGTTTGTGTTATTCTATTGTCTTCATATGTTCCTATAAAACCCGTTTTTGTGAGTTTTAGTTCAAAACCCTTCGTGTGAAAAAAAAGACGTGAATTGTTCGCCCAATTGAAATTTTGTGAAGGTCGTGTGACACTGCTCGCTTTATTGATTACTATGCCAAATTTATTCTGATTAATTTGCATCATACTCACATCATATACGTTTGGTTTGTGTAAGTCAACTTGGCACTACTTAGTTTTTGCATTAGTGTCAGTCCACTTACACAACCTACTTTGTGTCAGATTTGGTATCAGAGCTCAAGGTTTGGGACATTTGCATGTTACGTATCGGTATGCCTTTTCGCCCACCCATGTCCAATCCGAACCTAACCGACAAAAGGACCACCAACTTCAACTCCAAGAAGACATGCAGAATTCCAATGACTGTTGCTAGATTGGTTAGATCAAATGAATGCACATTCGATGACCTCCATACTCGCATCAAAACCCTCGAGGATCGGAGCGGGCAAGCCATTCCCCGGGGGAGAGGGGACGTTGTCATCCCACCTGAATATCTTTAAGAGAAAGAGCAGGACACCCACCCTCCTCAAGATTGGCGTGCTAGCAATCAACCCCCGGGAGAGCACGCGCAACCTATGAGGGGACCCATTGAACACTCATGATCGTCGACATGTACCTGTCCAGGATAGACCGTTCTGTCCTTAGGAGGACTATCAGCCTCGACGCCCAGCCCCTCGTGATCGAGCCTCAGACCATTTTGACTATGGGCGGGATTACTATTATGATGGTTATCACAATCCACGTAGAGTACCACAGTCCACATGAGGACGACATCACTCCCCGCATATGTATCGACGCTCCTGCCGTCGACGGCACCTAGATCCTATTCTGAGTAGTGCAATGTGACAGACGAGTAACGTGTTAGATTTGCGAGAATGAAGCTTATGGGCTCAGCGAAGATCTTTTGGACTAGCCTGGAGTGATCACTCCATCGAGACGAATATCACCCTATAATCCATTGGAAGGGCATGAAGCGCTGATTAAAACGTATTTTTTGCCTCCTATCGGGACTAGTTGCTTGATCAGTTTATGTGTTGCGTCAGAGCACACTATTTGTGTCAAAATATCTGTGAAGATGCGCATCCTCAACGCCCGGCTCGACTTCCTCTAGCCCCCGCAGCAAGTTACGTCTGACTCCTCGCTTGATGTCAACAAACCTTTGAGCCTTAGGCCGAAGGGGTGGCATCCATCGCTCTGTCAAATGGATTTTTCTCATTTTTGAAGGTCGCGAAGAGCCCCTCGCTTCGCTCACCCACTGTGAGATTTTCTTCACCAACAAATGAGCGTCATTAGAGGAATGGCTTGGGATCGCCTCCTTTCACCTCATATGCTTGGCTTAATTATGGTTCACTCATCTTCAACAGGAGCGACCACAGCTCAAATGGGAGGAATTCAAGGACTCTCGCATGCTCTGACTTGGTCCTCCGTTGCACAGCAACCCTCTCGACGACCTCAATGTTGTCAAACAAACGGTCCCCATCAACGAGTATTTGGAGCGGTTCAAGATTTTTTAAGCGTGTGTTCTTTCTATGAGTCCCTATACAGTAGGTCTTTAACTTCACGACGGATCTACATGAGCGCTACGTCTCGATGTGGAGTTTCATTCCCTTCTAGATCTCACTACTGCAATGAGTCTCGCGCGGGTATGTGAGAAGCGCTTGCTCTTGGATCAGCCTTAAGGGGGGCAACGGGACATCGATGGTCCGTCCCGAAGCAGTATCACCATTACTCTGCAGACGCCTCCTAGCTCTATCAAAGGGGTCGGATCCCGCCCAACCCCCCACCCCCATTCCGTCGACATTTCTCTCTCGCCGAGATGGTCGACGGTCGTGCCAAAGGCCCCTACTTCAATTGGACGGGTACATTGGTGCAAACACCTCATTTGGGTGGAAGTGGACGACCTTACCAGATGACGACGAGGACCTCAGGGGTCCAAAGATCTCCCCGCACGCCATATCTAGCCCACAGGGCGCCATATCTCCCTACTCACGCACATGGATACGGGGATTACACAGAACTTCAACAGCCAGATCGTCGCACAACGATTACACCTCACTGTGAAGTCTCGCAGTCGCGTGACCAAGACTATGGCCAACGGCAACCAGATAGCATGCCCATGCATCTACCGTCGGGTCCCTATCGTGGTGGAGGACCACGACTCCTAGGTTGACCTTCTCGTAATGGATCTTTAGGGGTTTGAGGTAGAGTTGGTCGTCTGATGGCTCCAGATTTTAGGCCCTTTTACTTGGGATTTCAACCACCTAACTATGCGCTGACTCCATGGCTCTCATCTGATCGAGTGGTGTGGCTACCCACAGGCCGTCGGGACCTCTTCCCACCACATGCTGACCATCATCGCCACAAACTCCTCTGATGTTTCTATCATGGCTCCTCCCGACCTCCACCAGCTCCTACAAGAATTTTACAACACATTTACACCACCGGATGGACCACCTCAGATCCGCAGCTAGGACCACCACATATGTCTAGTTTTGGGCCAACCTATTGTGATGGTCCACCCATACTATTACCCCTTCCTTCAAAAGACTGAAATTGAACACCAGTGCAGTGCATTACTTCAACAGGGGATCATTCATCGCAATGTGTCTCCCTTCTCTTTGTTGGTTCTTCTGGTGCATAAAAAGGATGGCACGTGGTGAAGGAACTTCTGGATGAGTTACGTATGGATTATAGGGAGCTGAATGCAAAAATAGTGAAGGACAAGTTCCTTATCCCAATGGAGGAGGAACTTCTGGATGAGTTATGTGGAGCTCGTTTCTTCTTCAAGTTTGATTTGATCTCGGGATATCATCAGGTGCGCATGGTCCCTGCAGATGTGGAGAAGACCACCTTTCGGACCCATCAGGGCCACTTTGAGTTCTTGGTCATGTCGTCCAGGTTCACGAATACCCCATCCATATTCCAAGCCTTTATGAATGAGGTATTCCATTCTATGCTACGCAAATTTGTGTTAGTGCTTTTAACGAAATTTTGGGGTACAGTGAGAGCTGGGGACATCACTTCGAGCACCATGGTATCATCTTCCAGCTGATTCGTCGACATCTCCTCATCCCCAAGCTTCCAAGTGTTCTTTCGACACGAGTAGCGTGACCTGCTTAGGAAGTTAGGTCATGTCATACATGCACACAATGTTTTGGCTAACCCGAAGAAGATTTAAGGCATGATACCTTGGACTATATCTCAGACACCGCGCGAGCTCCGCGGTTTTTTTGGCCTCATCGGGTATTATCGACGCTTCTTACGCAATTACAGCGCTATCGCTGAATGGCTTCTGGACTTGTTGCAGAAGAATGCCTTTGTGTGGGGAGCAACTAAGGATTTCAAAGAGCTCCAATAGGCATTGTTTTCATCCCCAACTTGTGTCTTTCTGACTTCATCAAAGAATTTCAAGTGGAGTGTGATGCTTCTGGGTAGGGTAGCGGGGGTATTTTGCAGCAAGAGGGGCGCCATATTGCGTTTTTCAGCAGAAAGACAGCCCTCCGCCATCAAAAACTATCGGCACATCAAAGTTGCATCGGTGAGGGCCACATTTCGCCTTTTTGAACCGAAAGCGCAGGCCTCATAATTTATCGAAACAGACTGTACTTGGAGTCAGCGTCCCTCCTTATTAGCACCATTTTGGAGGGCACGAAGGGGCCACGAGACCCTTCAGCACATCAGGGAGTTCTTTTAGAAAGGGTTCCGGAAGCGCATTCAGGAATCAGGACTTCATTGTGGCATGTCATATGCCAAAATAAAAAGGTTGATCACCTCCTTCCAGCAGCTTACTACAACCACTGCCAGTTTCGACACAAATCCGGGATGACCTTTCAATCGATTTTGTTGAGGGTCTGCCTGCCTCCAGGGGAAAATCAGTTCTAGTGGTGGTTGTGAACATCTTTTCCAAGAATGTGTTTTATTGGCTTGTCCCGCCCCCATCACTGTTGGGGGTGTAGAGCGAGTTTTCTATGAAAGGGTGTTTTGACTACATGGATGCCCAAAAGCATCATCTTTGATCGCGACAAGATTTTCACTGGCCGGTTTTGGAAGGAACTCTTCATTCTCAGTGACACCAAACTGGCCTTTTCCACAGCCTACCACCCACAGTTGGATGGGCAGATCGACGTGGTCAACCACACTGTGAAGATGTACCTCTGCTGCATCACGAGAGACTGCGCCAGGGACTGGGTGCTTTGTCTACCATGGGTCGAGTACTGCAACAACACTTCCTACCATACCGCCCTGCATACTACATCTTTAAGACTCATCTATAGGAGGGATCCTCCCCGCCTGTTGTCCTACGGTGGCGGCACGACCCTGGTTGATGTAGTGGATTGAGATTTACTAGACTGGAATCAGGCCCTATCCACTGCTTGAGCATGCCTCCAAGCCCAGCAGTGCATGGAAACGGCTTACAACCAAGGCCATCGTGAGCTCTCCTTTGCCATCAACGATTGGGTTTGGTTAAAACACTGCCCCTACTGTCAGAACTCAGCCTCCATGACTTCCTCCAACAATTAGGGTCCTAAATACTACATCCCATTTCAGATCACCCATCGGAATGGCGAGGTGGCCTACCGATTCCCACTTCCATCGGATTCCCACATCCACGTGTCTTCCATGTATAACAATTGAAACCATTTGTAGACACCCCTCCACCTGAGCCATAGGTCGTCTTACCGTCGCAGCTTGAGGACAAATAACCTCTCAATGGGGAAGGATATATTATGGATTCACATTGGGGTCGGATCTACCAGCATTGCACGCATGTCTCCAAGGAGTGACCGCGCGTTATCCTTCTTATTTTCCTAGCATTGTATTTTCATCATTATTATGCTTTAATGAAAATCTGGATGTATGTTTTAATTTCCCTTGTAGTAACACTCCATACTTAAGGGAATGAGGGCACTTTGAGAAGGCAACCAATGAATTAATATTTCCACTTTCTCTTTGTCTATCTTTCCTCCCCCCCCCCCTTTCTCGTAACCTAGCTTTCATCGAAGGGAACTCACTGCAGGGCCTCGCTCAACCGCAGAAATCGTTCGTCGGAAATCTCTTCCCCTCTCGATCCAACACACATTCACCGTAGCTCCTCCGGTTTCTCGGAAGGGGACTCCAACCATCTGCAGAATCTCTCCCTCATGATCCCTAACACTCGGTTTCAATCAGGAGCCCACAACATCCTGTTGTAAGCCGCATTCTTCATCCCTAACTCCTACTGCAAACCGTATACTTCGCATCCAACTCTTGTTGCATGTCGCATCCTCTAACTCCTACTACAAACCGTACTCCCCTCTCTACTCCCATCACAGCCATCGTTCATCTCTCTGCTCTCAACAGTGCCTCCATTTCATCCAGCAACCATCCACAACCCCCATTCCCCTACTTCCAGAAGTCAAAGCCGCCTCCTACTCATGACAGTCACCCGCCATCACTATCCTCCGATGGATCTTCTTACTCGTGAGTATCCAGTATTGTATTTTCATCTTTGTTATTGAATATATGGATGAACATTGCATAGTTACCTGGAGATTGTGACTTGTTTGTGCTATTATTTCTTATTTTCCAATAAAACCCGTTTGTGATATTTTAATTCAAATCCCTTGGTGTGAAAAAGACGTGAATGGTTCAACCAATTGAAATTGTTGTGAAGGCCGTGTAACGTTGCTCGTTTTACTGATTACCACAATTAAATTTATTCCAATTAATCTGCAACATACTCGCATCATATAGGTTTGGTTTGTGTGAGTCAACCTGGCACCACTTACATAGGTTTTGCATTAGTGTCTGTCCACTTGCACAGCTTATCCTGTGTGATTAATGAGTGTTGGTTTTACATGGGAAAAATGATCAATTACAAAAAGAAATGGACGTTATTCAAACATTAAAGGTTTTCATATATGGAAATAAATTATATGCGTGTACATAATAAGAAAATAATTAGGTTTATTAAAGTGTAAATACAAGAAAGTTAGCAAGTCTAGTTGTTTGTATCATGATTTACAATCAAAATTAGAGGGTACCAAGTACAGTGAAGATACGATAATCCCTTCCACTTCACTAAATAATGTTTTACACCAGTTTTTTTGGGCCCGTATTGTGAAACAACGGACTCATCTTCTTGAATTGCATGTGTTTCACAGTCTAAAATCTTATCAATCTCATTGAGGGGGTTTACCTGCAGAGAAGGCAATAATCAATAAATGGGTAAAACTTTCTACAAGTATAGAAGGAAAGAGGACTTATACTTTCAATTTGATAGATTAAATTAGTTAGGATCCATATGGAACCCAATTCCTCAAATGCTGAGATCATAAATTCTAGTAACAAGGGAAAACATACACATTCAGGACAGGTCCAGTTATCCGTAGCAGCTTTCCCAGGATGAATTAAGCATTTCTGATGGAAAGAATATGTACAGGTTCTACAATCAAAAAGGTTTCCAGTTTCTCTGCATGCTTGGCATGCACCTTCTTTCTACAAAAGTGACAAGCATTATCAGCTCTCAAAAAACAATGCCCTATGATCGTTCAGAAAGCAACATCTGCAGAAGCTTATATTCAAATAAAAATACCATTATTGATCTTAGCCATGAAAAAAAATATTTTGGAGACCCCTTGCATCTCCATGAGGTAACTGATAGGGATTTCACTCCATCAGTTATCAAGTAGTTACATTATCATGTTTGTTTATGTTATCGAGTCGATTCTTATGTATTGAGTGAATCTAAGTTTTATCGAGTTAAGTCTATTCATATTATCGTTATTATTATCCTTATTTGTAAGGGCTAGTGTTGTTGGTCTATAAATAGAGCGGACATTGTATAAGCAAGGATATCAAAAAATTAATCTAAATTACTCCTCTCTCAAGCTTCCTCTCTCTCTCTCTCGTTCCTCTTCTCATCTGATTTCACATTCCAGGGTTTCCACGTTGTATATCCCCTCCTCCACGCCCTCGATGAAGCCTCCGAAGTAGACCCATAACAACTTGGTATCAGAGTTTTCCTTCCTCCTCTTGCTCCTCTTCTTCCGTTGCGACTCACGGTATCCGTCATGTTCCAACAATTGTCTCTCTTCTCCTCGCGACAATGTTTCCTCATCGAACCGCGTCTTTCCTGATTGCGCCTCTGTTCGTCGACGTCGCAGCCCCTGGTTACGCCATTGTTCTTCAGCGACGTTCCCTGTACCGTCTGCATCATCCATGCTCCTGTCTGCATCATTCCTGCTCCTGTCTGCATCATTCCCATCGGTCGTTGCTTCTCAATGACGCACACCCTTGACATCCATCATTCGCTCCATTATCAATGATGTGCATCTTCATTGACCCCAACAAACTGAAGCGCCTCACCTTCATCGACGCCATCAAGCGGGCCTTTCTTCTTCCGCACGGATACCATCTGACGACCCCTCCCTCAGGCTAGTCGTCCCCTTCCAGAACTGAATGTGTCCATCCTCCATCATCATCATCCCCACGCCTTTCGATCGGACCTACCAAACCTCCCAGTCACAGCTTCTCGATCAGTCACTTCTTCTTCTCTCCCAAAGAGCCCCACGCCTTGTTGATTCCTTCCGCGGGACGACATTTCCACTGGGATCGACACACACCTCTTACTGCGACATCGAGCAGCTAGTTCTTCATTGAGCCGAGTCCTCTCCTTCTGATCTTCATAGTCGTTGCGCCTGATCCCCCTCGAGCCCCGGGCCACACACTACCTCCCATCAAGCCTCCTGCCTCGAGCCTCCCAAACCGTAGCGGGCCCTTCTTAATTGGTGTGTTTGCCCGTTAATTGATTTTTTAATTAATTCTTACTTGAATTAACTATTTAATGCATTAATTGTGATGGACATGAAAATAACTGCAACTGAGGCGAGGAGTTTTCTTTGTTTGCGGAAGGGTTCACTCTATGCAGTATCGACACAACACATCATCGACATCCGCAATGGAACATGGACAACAACTACTCCATCGTCGATGACGTTTCCACCACTACCACTCGTGACTCTGATGGACTCTACCGACTGACTGCCAACGCAGCTCCCACCTCCCCCGTTGTTGAGGCAACTACAGCGGTTTCCGCTTCTACCATCAGTGGCAGACGCGCCATCACTCTCCACGGTAGTTATCATGTCGTCATCACCTCCTATAGGCTCCGCCTCACAGTTTCCTCCAACGACATTCCCGCCTCTTTAGCCAGTCCTTCATCTGCCAGACACTGCAATGTCAGACCCTACTATATCAGAACAAAAAAGATATACAATTAAATAAATGATTTGACTAGCATCTCGATGAATCAATTTGGATTCATGTCAGGGTGGTCGACCATGGACTACATTTTTGAGGAAATTTATTGACAACTATCGGAAAAAAATAAAAATTGTATATGTTGTTTTTCAATCTTGAGAAGGCTTATGATAGGGTTCTAAAAGAGATCTTATGGAGAATCTTAGAAAAGAAAAGTGTAAATGCATCATACATTGACGTAATCAAAGATATGTATACAAATTTAGTGACGAGGGTGAGGACATCTGAAGGATTAACACAGAAATTCCCTATCACAGTTGGCGTGCGTCAAGGGTTAGTTTTAAGCCTATATCTTTTCATCCTTGTCTTAGATGAGCTTACCAGGCATATCCAATAAGCAATACCTTAGTGTTTATTGTTTGCAGATGATATTATTTTGGTCGATGAGACGAGCGAGGGTGTAAACACAAAACTTGAATTCTGGCAAGACACTTTACAAAAGAAGGGTTTTTTGTTGAGAAAGACAAAGACAGAGTATATGGAGCTTAAATTTAGTAGTGCAAAAAAATACGAAGCTTAAATTTAATAGTGCAAAAAAGATGGATGACTCCATCACTAAGTTGGGTGACAAAAATATTTCTCGCAGTGAGTGTTTCAAATATTTGGGATCGATAGTTCAAAACGATGGATATATAGATAAAGATGTGATACATAGAATCTAAGCAAGTTGGTTGAAGTGGAGATGTATGTCAGGGATCTTATGTGATTGCAAAGTACCATTAAAACTTAAAGACAAGTTTTTCCGTACTATAAATAGACCAGTGATGTTTTACGGTTCTGTGTTGGGCAGTGAATTATGTACATAAGCAAAAAAATGGGAGTTGCGGAGGTGAGAATGCTTAGATGAAAGTGTGGAAAAAATTAGGAATGAATATATCATGGACAAGACGGGAGTGGCACGAATTGTAGAGAAGATGTGAAAAACTCGATTAAGATAGTTCGGACACATACAAAGGAGACCATTAGAGGCACATGCTAAGCGCTGTGAGAGTTTATCCACTAGGCATGTTAAATGAGGGAGGGGTAGACCAAAGAAGACGTGGAACGTAACTATAAGTAAGACATGAAGTACTTAGGCATTAGTGAGATTATGACTAAAGATAGGGTGCACTTGCAACAAAGGATCTATATAGCTGACCCCTCTATGGTTGGATAAAGGCTTGAGTGTTGTTGTTGTCAGTTTACAGCATTCGCCTAGTCCCCCATCATCAACTCAGATGTTAATTCCATGCTCCTCAAAACTCCCCTATCTTCCAGTACACGCCTAGCCTCCTCCGCCCATTCCAAATGTGAAACTCCACTCCATAGCCCTGCTTTTCGTCCCACAACCGACCCAAAAATTTCCTTTAGTGCAGGAAATTATTCACATGAGCCAGGAGTCAAAGAATCCTTGCAGTTACAGCACCATCCATCCCAAAGTCAGCCCCTTTTCACTTCCCGGACTGTTATTACTTGGGTAAGTTCTTGTATAGTTGTATGAAGTCAATATTGCTTGTTGTTGCTTATTTGATGAAAGAACAAATTATTTAGGATCTAGATTTGTAAAAATTTGCTCAAATTTAATTCAACATAAAAGGTTTGTTCGTTAAGCATTTAATCAAAGCACTTTCTCTTTAATTAAATTGGATTTTGCTTGTATTTCTAACGCCTAACCTCTAGCCTCTCCTAATAAGTTCATAAATTAATATAATTATTTATCGAATAATTGTATGAACATCGCATTATTTAGATTCACCCCAATACTACATTATAAACCACTTATTAGAGTTCCATTAGGGCAAAATTGTGCATAATCATCATATTCATTCTGCTTTAGTTTGGAATAGAACCTCAAGTTTAGGCTTAGTCTAGGATACGTGAGACTAAAGCTTATATAGCATTCATAGCATATAATAGTAACTCTCAGTCGTCTAGCACGATATGGTTATGGTCATGATGAGCGTCATCTAGAATATGGTCATGACGAGCATTGTCTAGATTATGGTCATGATGAGTGTCATCTAGATTATGGTCATTATTCCTCTCCTCAATTTGAGAATTTTGAGTCTGTTTATGCACGACCCCGGAGAGGTCCTTACGAGAAATCTTCATGCTATTAATCTATTATACAGATCATCCTCATCTATCCTTTCGTAGAGCTCTTGTTGACCCCCCCCCCCCACCCGCCCAAAACAAAAATTATGATCCAACTATGGCGGGGATGAATACTCTTATTATGATAATTATTCAGAGTCACATCAGGGGAGGTACCATACAAAGGGTGATTATGAGTACATATTTTGGAGAGCTGCCACAACTTTTGATGGCTTAACGAATCCCGCATCTTTTTGTTATTGGCTTGTAGATATGAAATACTATCTAGATAGATGCAGGATATTAAGTGTGTCGAGTTAGATTTGTGAAGACTAGACTCTTTGATCTGGCTAGAGCATATTGGAGTAGGATAGAGTAGACTCTTAAGAACGACCATCTTCTCCCCGTTACACGTTGAGTTGATATGAAGCATAAAGTATGGAAGTATATTCTAGCTTCTTATAGTAGTTGTTTTTCCTACAACAAGGGTGAATGTATGTTATTGATTATGGGGCTAACCTTGACGAGTTAGTAGTGAGTATCGACATCCAAGAGGATCCCACTGCGGTCGTATACCTGTTCCAGTCTAGGCTTCAATCTGAGATATATATTGAATTGACTCATCATTACTTAGAGTCTGGCTAACAGACATTTCAGCTCGCTCTTCAATATGAGGAATCCTTGAGATTTGCTATAGTTAGTAGAGTATACTCACACCCTGAATGGCCAATCATAAGGAGTTCTCCCTAGTCGGAGGTCACCATCATGTCGGAGTAAGACTTGAGAGCCTAGTAATGGAATTGTAATGGATGTCTCACCTTTTTCTGAGGACACTATATTTCGGGAACCTATTTTGGTACTCGTCGCATTTGCGGCAGATTTTATTTGCCCCTCCCAATGAGCCACCTAATGAGTGTTCCCGTCGTACAGGCATTTGATATATCCTAGAGTGATATCCTAGCGTCGATTTTTCTTGGGCATTCTTCTATATGATCATTGTCTTCGTGATGACAATTCCTATAGGCAGCTTGGTGAGCCTCTTGACGAGTCACATCCCTTGAAAGACATTTAGTATATCATGGACTCGTACTTTAGTATTGATACCTCATGTAAATATTTGAATGTTCATCCATGCTCGACGAGTCTTGGAATATGTTATATATTGCTAAATTTATAAAAATCAATAGAAAAAAATATGATTTCCAACTATTTCTAATAAACTAATATGTAGAAACGCTATTCCACAGCCCGCTTAGAACCGCAAATCCCTAAAAAATGTAGTTTTGTGCCCGATTCCAAACGCATAGGAGTCACATTTAGGAATAGTACTTTATCTCCATCCCTAACCACTTATCTCCAACAGCCTCCGCCCACCCCAACGGTCCCTAAGTGAAATTGTTGCTACCGTTTGAGATGGCTATGATGCAATAGAAACAATAGATTAGTATGTGTAATAATATGAGATAGTTCTATAATTCACACAAACAGGACTACTGTGGTTGATAAATTTTCATTTGAAGCTTACCATTGACAACAAATCAAAAAATTTAGATTCACAATGAGCTCAGGGTTTAAGTTTTGATTGTCGGAAAAGAAACTTTATTGGTTTCAACAAGGAAATTATACAACCCAGTGTTCGCCGAGTGGGTCCAACAAGGCAGAAGAGGAGACCTCGATGCAAGCCGACAAGCATCCGCCAGGTAGGCGAGCGAGCCGGGGCAGGCCGGCCCGCATCCGCCAGGTAGGCAAGCGAGCCAGGACAAGCCGGCCCGCATCCGCCAGGCAGGCAAGCGAGCCCAGGGGGCAGCCGGCCCGCCTCCGCCACGCAGGCAGGAGAGCCGCGCGAGCCAGCTCGCCAGCCCGCGTCTACGTAATTGGCCGCCAGACCAAGCCCGTCGACCCACCTCCAAGTAAGGGGCAGGCAAGTCGCGGGGCCCGGCTCACGCTCGCCTGAAGAGGGAGGCAAGTCGCGAGAACCAGGCCGCATCCGCCCAGTCGAGTGGCGAGTTGGTCCTGATTTTCCCTTATGAGTGGGGTGCAGATATCATGTGGTTAACTTAATTTGGTCTGATAAATGTGATTAGATCTGCATTTAGCTCCTCAGAATAGCGGAGTTTCGTTGTTAGCAGATCTTCTTTTGGCTGCACAAAACCGTTTAGAACAGCGGAGTTGCGCTATTTGCATGTCAGGCCTAAAAATCTATAAATATACCCAAGGGGGTACCTCAGAAGGTAAGTTTTCCAGTTCTCTTCCTCTCTTGTCTTATAGCACTTTCTGAGGTGCCCTTAGCTCACTCAGCAAAAGCTAAGGAGGGGAAGCGCTCTAAGATCTTCTGGGTGTGTGGTGGGACCTCCGTACTAGAGCCTTGGGTCAGTTTTGAACTCTGAGTCTTCGGTCAGCTAAGCTTGCTATGAGAAGTAAGTGTGCGGTCACCCCTTCCCCAAGGGTTCGAACTCCACAAGAGGTTGGTTTCCGATTTTAACATTTTGGTGCGGTAAGCGTGGAGAGTGATCAGCACCAAAAACCTTAGCGAGCCCAGGGGGCAGCCGGCCCGCCTCGCCACGCAGGCGGACGAGCCACGCAAGCCAGCTCACCAGCCCGCGTCTGCCTAATTGGCCGTCAGAGCAAGCCCGTCGGTCCGCCTCCGAGTAAGGGGCAGGCGAGCCGCAGGTCCCAGCACATGCTCGCCTAAAGAGGGAGGCGAGTCGCGAGAGCCAGGCCGCGTCCGCCCAGTCGAGTGGCGAGCTGGTCCCGATTTCCCCCTATGAGTGGGGTGCAGATATCATGTGATTAACGTAATTTGGTCTGCTAAATGTGATTAGGTCTGCATTTAGCTCCTCAGAACAGCGGAGTTTCGCTGTTAGCAGACCTCCTTTTGGCTGCACATAACCGTTTAGAACAGCGGAGTTGCGCGATTTGCAGGTCAAGCCTAAAAATCTATAAATAAACCCAAGGGGGTACCTCAGAAGGTAAACTTTCCAGTTCTTTTCCTCTCTTGTCTTACAGCGCTTTCTGAGGTACCCTTAGCTCAGCACAGACTAAGGAGGGGAAGCGCTCTAAGATCTTCCGGGTGTGTGGTGGGACCTCCGTGTTGGAGCCTTGGGTCAGTTTTGAGCTCTGAGTCTTCGGTCAGCTAAGCTTGCTAAGAGAAGTAAGTGTGCAGTCACCCCTTCCCCAAGGGTTCGAAGTAGAGCAGTAAGTGTGCAGTCACCCCTTCCCCAAGGGTTCGAAGTCCACAAGAGCCTAGTTTCCGGTTTCAACATTTTGGTGCGGTGAGCGTAAAGAGTGATCAGCACCGAAAACCTTAGCGAGCCCAGGGGGCAGCCGGCCCGCCTCCGCCACGCATGCGGGCGAGCCACGCATGCGGGCGAGCCGCGCGAGCCAGCTCACCAGCCCGCGTCTGCCTAATTGGTCGCCAGACCAAGCCCGTCGGCCCGCCTCCGAGTAAGGGGCAGGCGAGCCGCAGGGCCCGACTCACGCTCGCCTAAAGAGGGAGGCGAGTCGCGAGAGCCAGGCCGCGTCCGCCCAGTCGAGTGGCGAGCTGGTCCCGATTTCCCCCTATGAGTGGGGTGCAGATATCATGTGGTTAACTTAATTTGGTCTGTTAAATGTGATTAGGTCTGCATTTAGCTCCTAAGAACAGCGGAGTTTCGCTGTTAGCAGACCTCCTTTTGGTTGCACATAACCGTTTAGAATAGCGGAGTTGCGTTATTTGCAGGTCGGGCCTAAAAATCTATAAATAGACCCAAGGGGTACCTCTGAAGGCAAACTTTTCAGTTCTCTTCCTCTCTTGTCCTACAGCGCTTTCTGAGGTGTCATTAGCTCAGCACAGGCTAAGGAGGGGAAGCGCTCTAAGATTTTTGGGTGTGTGGTGGGACCTCCGTTCTGGATCCTTGGGTCATTTTTGAGCTCTGAGTCTTCAGTCAGCTAAGCTTGCTAGGAGAAGTAAGTGTGCGGTCACCCCTTCCCCAAGGGTTCGAACTCCACAAGAGGCCGATTTCCGATTTCAACAGAAATGGAATAGAATAATCAAAGATTTACATTAATTGAGTTATTTCACCTCTGTTCGCATCACTGGACATAAAAAAGTTCAGACTTTACAATAGCCAGTTAATTTAAGAAACCATAGGTCAGATGCATCAAATGTTATCATCCTAAGCATCACTACCAACATCATTAGTCTCTTCCCAACTATTTGGAGTCCTTAAAAATTCTCAGTCTCCATTCATGTTTCTAAAACTGTTCTGTGCACATAAAATAATCACAAATTATATTTACGCTATTTTGGCATTCTCCGGTAACTTAGAGCTAACACCAAAAAGATTCAGGAAACCAAGTTTAAGTAAAAGCATACCGCATCTTCTCTGACAATCCGTTCGGATGGCTTCTCCTGCAGCTTAGAGCCAGGTTTCTTCTTCGAAAGGACAAAATCATCATCGTCTGATCCTCCGTCACTGTAGAAAGGCCTCCTATCAGATCTCACACGAAGCCTCTCCACCAAGCTACTCATCCTCAACTACGATCTACAATCGAGAAAGAAAAGGAAGTAGAATTCAGGAGAACAATTGAGTCTCGAGTAACGACATGGGGGAAGAAGAGAGACGGGGCATATTTTGCCTAGGGTTGAAACTCCGGGGAAAAAGTGCATCCTACCGACTCCCAAAACAAACAAAAGTAACGAACGCCGGAGAACTCAGAATGGCAGTCAGTTGAGCGGAGAAGCATGAACTGAACCAATTGGCCGGAAGGCAGAAATCTGTATATCTCCGGCGATCGTCGCCGTCCAAACGTCGGGCGCCGGGGAGGTGGCACCTGTCGACGGATACTCCGGGGGCCTGATAGCGAGATCTTAGTTAAGGCTACTGATGAGCGAAGCGGGTCGGACGCAATGCAATCGAGAAATTTATTATACCATCTCCGATCCCGAGTCCCGACAGCCCGGTCCGCTAAAAACCCGGTCCGCTGAAAACGGAGCTCGCGTGAACCGGCTGTTTGGCTTCTAAAAAAAAAAAATCAAAACATCATATTTTTAGAGATTTGTTGTATGCAGGTACATGACTATATGCACGCTATTAAAACAAAATAATCTCTTTTTTTAGAGTTGTTAAAGGCACCGCATTTTTAGCTAATCGCAGCACAATATCTTCTAATTTGATGTTAAAAATACTCATAAAAAAATACAAGTCGCACCGCACTAACTCGCGCCGTAATTTCTCTTAATTTATGATGTTTGGCTTCTAAAGACACCAACACCGGTGGAGTCTTCCGCTTCTTCGGTACCATCTCCAACGGAGTGTGTTCAACACTACCGGAGAGCGGAGAGCAGTGGCCGTTGCGGAAGAACGAGCAGAGATGTCTTAGATGCTTCCCGAGTAGATTGTTTTTCATTTTTGTCCACCATCTTTGCTTCTTTCCAGTTTTTTTGTTTAGATTTCTTAAATTTCTAGTAAAAGTCACTCCTCTCAATCCATTTTCTGACATTCATTGGACCTTTTTTTATTCAATTTGTAAGTGCAGTGTCTTTATCTCAATTGTGGTGTGATTAACAGTTTGTGATGCCTTTAACAATATGTAAAAATTTGCAGTATTTTTTACAAAGCGGTGCAACTAGCCAAAAATGCAGTGCTTTTAACAATTCCTTTTTTTTCATTCTCACAGACCCTAACCTGTCCCCTCTCGCTTCTGCTGATCTCTCGTGCCCTAATCTGCCACTCTTGTTCGGCAGAGCTCTGTTATGATTATGTTTGGGTTTGTTATATTATGTTTGGGTTTTTTTGTAATTGTTGTTGGGGTGAGGGACAATTTAGTCGTTTGTGCCTCTTTAGGGCTTTTGTTATGTATCTGGTTCTCTTGTTGAACCGGTATAGAAGATTTTGGAGTGTTTTTATGTGTCTTGTTGGTGAATACTTTGGGAGAGTCCCTGCACCACCTTCCAATTCGTTCAGGCGTGCCTTCAGATTGTGTATCTCTTCTTGTTTCTCTAATTCCAGTTTGGTGTTGAGTGTGCATATGTGCAAGCATTTTTGGCAAAGCCACTCTCGGCGTGTGATGATGCCGCTATCTGATGTCACTCGATCCAAGGACCAACAGGCAGAAATCGACGCCCACAAGCAAGGCCAGGAAGACTTACTCCGCTCAGTGGAGGCAATCGGGGAGGACATGCGCTCCATTCTCGCTGGCTTGCGGGGTGATCGGGCTAGCGAGTCTCACCGGGCCCAATCCCCTGATGGCCATCATTCGGCGTCTGCAACAACACGCATCGCCACGCGCTTTCCGTGCCTCGAATTTCCCCGGTTTTTCGGTGAGGATCTTCTCGGCTGGATCTATAGATGTGATCAGTTTTTCAATATTGACGGCAAGCCAAAGGATATGAAGGTGAAGGTCGCCTTCGTGCACATGGAGGGAAAAGTCCTCTACTGGCATCAAACTTATATGAAGGCTCGGCTAGCTCGGCAGTGGCCAACCTAGACCGAGTAATGTCAAGTGTTATAGGGCCATTTTGGTTCTGTTATCTTTGATGTTTTCATGGACGAACTCACAAACTTGTGGCAAACAACTTCGGTACAAGCCTATTTGGATGCCTTTGATATGCTTTTGCATCGTGTCTTTGTGGCCGAGAAACATGCCATTAGCTTTTGTTTGGTCGGGCTTCGCAAAGACATTCAGTATGGCATGAGAATGTTCCAACCAAAATCATTACAGGAGGTCTTTTCTTTGCCACGGCTCCAGGAATAAAAATTGGTCTATCATCGCCATCGACCAGTCATTAGAACAGAACACCAACCCCCGTGAAGAGCGTAGCAGCCCTATCTTCCGGCTAGCAGGCCGCATTGCGGGCGATACTTTGTCGACGCAGCTGGAACACACCGAGGCCAGCACCCGTCCTACCCCTCCTGCTACATGCAAATTGTCTTCGTCTGAAATGGATGAGAAACACCGCAAAGGTTTATGCTTTTGGTGTGATAAACCGTTTGTGTCGGGCCACAAGTGCCCAAATCGGAGACAAGCTTACTCTTTGGAAGTGGTCGTGGAGGCGGTGCATCCTGAGGACTTACCGACGGAGGACGATGAGGTCCTGGAACTAGCGGTGGAAGCTGAGACTCAACCAGCCCCGTAACTATCCGTGCATGCCTTGGCGTGCATGACCCACTACCACACTATGCGAGTCACGACGTCCTATGACGGTCAACCAATACACGTGCTCATTGACTCGACTAATACATAACTTTTTGGATGACGGAGCGGCATTGTGCCTCTACTGCCCCTTAACGTCCATGTCGCCCTTCTCGGTGGTTGCGGCAAATGGGAGGAAATTATTAAGTGCGCACAAGGTGGTTGATTTCAAGTGACGGATGCGAGGCGTTGTGTTTATGTCGGACATGCTAATTTTACCGCTTGGCAGGTGTGACCTGGTATTGAGGGTTCAATGGTTAGTTACACTTGGGTCGGTGCTATGGGATTTTTATAATTTGCGTATGGAGTTTGTAAGACCCCCTTTTTCCGGGTCTTATGCCCATAACCGCTCTTTGTGGTGACACCAACTCCCGAGGAGGTCATCGTCACAAATTGTTGATTCTGCTGGCAAATACTCAACCATACATCACAGAAGAAAATAAGTAAACATATATAGATATTAATCCAGTCCACAATCACAATGCAACATAAGAAAGTTCACACAAATTCAAAAGTTGATCAACATGAAATAATAGGTCTGAAAGGAAGATAAAAGGTGGGCTCCTGCCCAGTACATATAGTCCTCATTATATAACGCTCGTGGAAGTATAGTTACTAGTCACTCACTGATCTCATGATTGTTGTTACTGCTGCCGCACTGGACTAGGTTGGTTCACCTCCTCCTGGATGTGCTGGTTCCCCTGGTGCTGGTGTTCCTGTTGTTATGCTCATCAGGTCGTTAGATTAAACTAAGTCTTGATCCCCTCCCCCCCCCCTGCGATACCCAGGCACCGTGCGAGGGAGGATGAAAGGAAAAGAACTGAAAGTGGAGAGTAAGCAAGAGTAGGTGACAATGGCCATAACTATCATATATTAGAAGTATCTATCACATTAATGACAGGTAAATGAACAGTAAGTATCTATCTCATGACTGCTGTTGTTGCCGCACCTGGACTAGGTTGGTTCACATCCTCCTGGATGTGCTGGTTCCCCTGGTGCTAGTGTTCCTGGTGTTATGCCCATCAGGCTGTTAGATAAAACGAAGTCTTGATCCCCTTCCCCCACCCCCACCCCCCCTGCGATACCTAGGCACCGTGCGAGGGAGGATGAAAGGAAAAGAATTAAAAGTGGAGAGTAAGCAAGAGCAGGTGACAGTGACCCTAACTATCATATATTAGAAGTATCTATCACATTAATGACAGGTAAATGAACAGTAAGTAAAAGTAGAAGTATAATAGAAACTATAAATTAAAGTAAAGGCAGAGCAGCCATTTATCATCACAGAGAAAGTAACCTTAAATTATAAGAATATCCATACAGACTTATAAGTCAATGGGTCGTTTTACAAGACCTATCATATAAAAGATCCCATAATAATTTATACGTTAGGGGTAGGGGTGTTATGCAAGCTATGTATGACATGGAATGATATGCATGCTAAATGATGAGTTCCACACAAGTGCAACGCACACACCTGACTCCATGCGCACAGACCTTTAGTTCCCCCATTTGGAGTTAACTAAACTCTCAGCTACCTCCCGCAGTGGCATACAGAGGCAGTGGGTTGGGCCTCCCCACTCCTAGGTCGGTATTCACACTACACATCCTACACCCTGCGTACTACTCGGTACACCCACAATTAGGTGATACGGAGTCTCTTGTACTAGTGCTTGCCAATTATCCAGTCTTTAATGGGCTAAGTGAACACTTACACTTGCTGAGTCAACGTTTCGACGTCGGTGTGAACGACCGTCCAATAACGAGGACCTACCACTTAATGCACGTGCACACATGTTATAAAGAGATCTCGAGCCATCGGCTCAGCAATCTAAGCCATCAAGGCTCTGTTTGGGACAGCGGTTGCGGATCAAAAAGCCGCTCTCTGATCCGCAGCCGCTAGTTTTTGTTATTTGGCTCATTGGCGGTTCAAAAATCGCTGCTCAAAATTTCACGGATCCACTGATTTTTTGAGCGTTGCAGACCCCCTGCGTCTGGCTCCCGCAAAAGCGCGCCCGCTTCCGCCTACGTCTGGCTCCCGCAAAAGCGCGCCCGCTTCCGCCTATTCTCTTCCGCTTCCGTATATTCTCTTCCTGATCAGTCCGTCTATCCTCTTCCGCAACTTCCTCCAGGATTCATTTTTAGAAATCGATTTCCTCCTTCCAAACTTTCTGCATTCGCAAATCGCGACGGAGCAACAACCTTCTCCATCGCCGAGTAGTCGCAACCTCCTCCATCGCTGAGTAGTCGCAACCTCCTCCATCACCGATGTAGCAGCAACCTCCTCCATCATCGATGTAGCAACAACCTCCTCCATCTCCGACATAGCAACAACCTCCTCCATCGTGGCCGTAGCAGCGTCCTTCTCCATCGTCGTCCTAGCAGCGACCTCCATCGCTGGCGCCGCTCGCGACCATCTCCTCCATCTCCACCAGTTGTTCCCCTTCCACCAGTTCTTGTAACTCTCAGGTCTTCTATTGGGAGTTGTTCTTATTTTTTTCCAGGCTTTCACCATTTTGCGTCCAGTCTTTTCTTCTCCAGTGGATGAATCCATTAGTTCTTGTAAGGTTATTCTCCGATTGGTAGGACAAGGAGAAAGCTAGGGCTAAGTTCTGATGGAATCAGGGAGAAGAGGGCAAGCATCGAGTTGGGGAATCGAGGAGAACAGTTCCGGTGCACCCAAACATCATGCAGCTCTATCATTAGAGCTTCTCTGAGAGCTCTTTATAACAACTCTACTCCATTCGTCACTTTTCCATCCGTCAGAGCTGTCCCATACAGAGCCCAATTCTACCAAACATAGAGTCCACTGCTCGTGAATCTAAACCAACTATCCTCCCGAAATGACTGGGTGAGTGTATGCAACGGTGATTTATTATTGGTTACTCTTTTAGTCTGCTTATTCTTACAGTTTGGGGTTAACCATGGACTGCCCAGGGCATGCCCGGTGAAGGGCTCTCGAGGGCATTAGGAACTACGATGAGTCAGAGCTCAAAGTTTCCTTTCTCAAGGCCTTACTTTTATGGGTTGCTATTATTACCAAAGCGCCTTTTCTCTCATTACTCTTTAGCTAATCCTAAGTGAATTATTATTCTCAGGGCGAAGACGATACTGCGTCGGCCCCGAGTGTCACTCCATCTCCTTGATATGTAGTCTTCCTAACATTTGCCCTAAGGGTGACCTCATCAAGACTCCACCCAAATTAGGTGCACCCACTATATTGTCCTCATGTGAGACCTACTTTTCTACCTTGACCACTTTTATTCACTGTATGCAGACCAACCGACTAGTTTAAGTGTGTGAAGATGAATACTCTATTTACTATGTCAAGATTATTACTAGGGGTCTATCATGACATGTTGAGCCTAAATCCAGAATTTGGTATTTTTCCTAATTAATTCAGCATTTAAATAATTTTCTCTAAATCATGAATCCTAAGACTTGAACATGAAGTATACGTTTCTTACATGCAATGATCACACCAAAATTTATACAGCCTCTTATTGACTAAATAACAACAAGGTATGAGTTTCATAATTTTCCAAAAATTATATCTATCATAAACCAAATTATAAGTTTTTTGATCAAAATGATAACTAACGAAGGGGTTATAAGATTTTATCATCCAAAAATTATAATAAAATTACTTTAGATCAATAATGATTAGAAAGTGTCACTGCCCAAATTTTATAATCTTCTAACTTCTTTTTGCCACATAAATAAATAATGAATAAAACTTCACCTATGACACCTTGTGAAAGAACCTTTATTTATTTACTTCCAAAAATTACAATAAAATTAACAAGGTACTATTGTGGTCTAAAAAATTTACTGGCCAAATTTCTTAATTTTCCAGTACTCAGTTTCTCCTGAAATAATTATTTATCTAATCATCAATTTCTAGAATTATAAGAAGGTATAAAAATTCTTCGTCCAAAAATTGTAATAAAAATTACAGACCTCTATAACATCACTATAGGCCCTTCACCCAAGTTTCATGACAAAGCAATACTGTTATGACATGTTTCTGCATTAGATAGGAATGTCGTCGAGATCACTCAACGCTTTGTCGAGTCCAGGATTTTCTGTCAAGCGTCGCATGCGTCGAGTATCACTCAATTCCTCGTCGAATGGCATCGAGATCACTCAACGCCTGCCGAGTCCAGTATTTTTCTAAGTTCAAGCGACACATGCGTCGAGTATCACTCGACGCCTCGTCGAATGACATCGAGATCACTCAACGCCTACCGAGTCCAGTCAACGCACTCAACGCTTCGTCGAGTCTAGTCGACGCACTCGACTTCTGTTACCAGTGCACACAAGAAAATTAGGCATATTCCCTTAGGTGGCCAACCTTGTTCACCAAGTTACCCCGCCAAATCAACTCCAATTGGGTTGATATTTTTTCTTGGCATTATGATATCCCCTGAACAGGGTTTGGGGAAAATTTGAGGTCCATAGACCATATTTAAGTCACATATATGAATTATTAAATTGTAACAAAAACTATAGGAAAATTATCTCCAAAAATTCTGATTTTTGGATAAGTTGTGGGTCATGGTTAGACCAGCCTATGGTCCAAAGTTCAGGTCATTTAACTGAGTGGGCCACTGGGGGCACTCATTTCAATTTCTGGTTGGCCTTTGGACACCTTGCACCAAAAAGTGTGTTGAGAGAAATCCAGTGATCTAAATGGGTTGATTTAAATTTTGGATTAAAGTAGACTCCAAAGGCTAGGTTTTTTTATGTTGGACACATTCACAGTAAATGCTTATAAGTATTTTTAATAATTAAATTAAGTAACTGATAAAATGTGACAGAATACAGATGTCTATATATATATATATATATATATATATATATATAAATTAAAACCGACATGCGTATAAATGATCACGCCGATCCAACGGCCACGGGTCATCGTACCCAATGAGTCAAGGGCCAGGATTAATGCAGCCTGGAGCTTTTCTAACTCCAGTTTTCGGCCACCCAGCCACCTCCCTGGTCGGCCACCGCCACCACCACCTCCGTTGAGGTGGTGGCTATTGTCTAGCGGCGGCACTGCCGCCGGAGGGGCCGTTTCCGACGAACCCGAGAGGTTGATTTTTTTTAACGGAAAACTCACATTTTATCCTCACTGATCGGGCTCGATTGAGCCTGATTTCTCCACCTAAAGATATACAGATCTAGCACAAAGGAGAAGGAAGAGGATTAGATCTGCAGGCGGGCTTGACGGCATGTGTGGTGGTGATGTGCTATGGACGACAACCTCAAGCTTTTTCCTGGCCGAATTCTCTGTTCTCCACCTAAACCAATGATGTAACTGTTCGTTTTGATTGCTAAGAGGCTTTTAAAGCTGATGGAGAGGTTGTTTTGGGGAGTGGGAGAGGCAAACCGTGAATGACCATTAATGGCCTTGAATTTGATATTTCGGCCACCTCCCAAACTCTTGAAATTCCACCCCTAGGTGGCCGGGAAAACCCCTCCATCTCCCCTTAATTGACCAAGGGGAATGAATGAGGCCTTTAAGAGGGATTTGAATGCCCCATGACCTCCCAAAGCCATGAATACCCCTCTTTCTCTCTCCTCCCTTAGGTAGAATTTCCACTTTCTATCCTAGTCATCCCATCCAGAATTTTAGTGGCATTCTAGGTAATTTTCACTTGTTGTAACTAGTGGGCCATCACAATTGAGCCTATCCCAATTGGATTGAAGTTGGTTTTGACATTTTCCCCATTTTGAGCTTAATTGACCTTGGTTAATTAGGCTCAACCCTTAGGTCAAGCTAGATGATGTGATTGACCCAAGTGAGGGTTCACGGGTCCCTTGACACCACTCAAGTCTATTTATGACTTGGTGAAGACAACTTAGGCCAAATTAGAGCAATTTGACCTAACTATGGTTAAGGTTGACTTTGTTCAACTCCACCCCTTTGGTTGACTCTAATGGGTTGTCAGTGCTCTAAAGGGCCCTTATAAGATTGAAAGTGTTATGGTGGGGTCCAATAGTCAAGTTGGGACCCAAAAGCCAAACCCTAGGCTAGGTGGCCAGAAATTACTATTTGCAGAATAAGGTGATTTCATCTATTTTGCCTAGGCACTCATGGTCCTCTTGGTCTTCTTAGCACTTTGTCATGACCTAGTCATGACAAAACTTCTCAGGGGTCTGGTTGTTTGTAGGATGTTACAGAGTTTTCCAGCCAAGTGAAGCGGATCGTTCTTCAGGGATCGTAGCAGGGTATGAACCCTTGGGGGAAGGAGAAGCATGTTCATAAATTGATGAGGAAGGAAGGACAACTTAGTATGCTTTCCCTTTGTGAAGTCCAGGAGAGTAGCGTGGATGGACCTATACTCGAAGGGCCGGGATTCCGGAACTAGCAGGTGGGTGGTGAACGGCCTTCCCAGACCGACCAGCAACTTCTTACACACCAATTGCATCGCATCTTAGATTTGTTCGCGGAGCCACAAGGATTACCACCACGGCGGGAAGTGGACCATCGCATTGTATTAAAGATACAGGGATGGATATCAACCTTCTCCCATACTGTTATCCACCACTGCAAAAGTCAGAGATTGAACGCCTCATCGCTGTGCTGTTGACCACAGGGGTGATTCGGCACAGCTGCAGCTCCTTTGCCTCTCCTGTGGTCCTTGTTAAGAAGCATGATGGCTCCTGGCGTTTATGTGTGGACTACCGCTGTCTTAAACAGAACACGGTCAAGGACAAATTTCTCATTCCGGTGTTCAAAGAATTAATTGATGAACTCCATAGGACTAGGTACTTATCCAAGTTGGATTTGCGAGCGGGTTATCACCAAGTGCGGATGGCGGACGAAGACATATACAAGACCGCATTTCGCACCCACCAGGGCCATTACAAGTTCGTGGTTATGCCATTCGGCTTGACAAATGCTCCATCGACCTTCCAGAGTCTCATGAATCGCCTCTTTCAAGGTCAACTTCACAAATCCATCTTAATATTTTTTGACGACATTCTTGTTTTTAGTGCAACTTGGGCAGAGCATTTGGAACACTTGGAGTGCACCTTTGACATTCTCCGCGCAAACTAACTGGTCCTTTGACAAAGTAAGTGCGAATTTAACTTGACACAAGTTCACTATTTAGGGCATGTGATCTCCGGCCATGGGGTGGCCATAGACTCGGCCAAGATACAAGTCATGTTAGATTGGTCAATACCCACATCGCTCAAGAAGGTGCAGGGCTTTTTGAGACTAACCGGTTATTACCCCCAATTTATTCAAGGCTATGGGAAGCTTGCAAAACCTCTCACGGAGCTATTAAAACAAAGACCGTTTGTGTGGACGGATGCGGCTGATACGACGTTCCAAGCCTTGAAGCGGGTCGTGACCAAGCCACCGGTAATCCAATTACCAAATTTTCAACTCCCCTTCGTGGTGGAAACGGATGCCTCCAACACGGGGGTAGGGGCTGTTTTATTATAACACGAGCGGTCAGTTGCTTATTTTAGTCAAGCACTAGGGGCACGGAATGCGGGATTGCCCACGTACGAAAAAGAGTTGCTCGTCATCGTCTTAGCACTGCAGAAATGACAACATTATTTATTGGGGTGTTCATTCGTGATACGCACCAACCACCAAATCTTGAAATTTCTGCTTGAACAAAAATTAGCAACGCCGACGCAACGTCTCCTTGCCAAGCTCATGGGGGTATGATTTCTTGGTGCAGTACAAAAAGGGCAAGGAGAATATATGTGCGGATATCATGGCTCCACGAAATACCCCAAGCCTCGCGACACACCCTCTACACCTTACAATTGGACATTCTGCAGCAGATCCGAGATTCTTGGGGCTCAGATTCCCACCTCCAGCAAGTGATCTCAGCCAAGGAAGCGGGGGCGAAGTCTCATCAGAAGTATATATGGGAGCATGGGGTGCTCAGCGGAAGGGAAAGCTTGTGATGGGTAATGATCTGAACTTGAAGAAACGTTTATTTTAAATGTACCATGCTGGAGTTATGGGGAGTCATTCCGGGATTTCAACTACTTATCAACGCATGAAGAGACTCTTCTATTGGAAGAAAATGAAGTCGGAGATTTATAAGTATATTCAACATTGTACGGTATGCCAACAATGCAAGCCCGACAACCAAAGGCCGAATGGTTTACTCCAACCACTACCGATTCCGAACCAAATTTGGCGTGACATCTTGCTCAACTTCATTGATGGGTTGCCAAAGAGCCACGAGAAATCCACTATATTGGTCGTCGTGGATCGTTTAAGCAAACAAGCTCACTTTATCGTCATGTCGCATCTATACACAGCTGTGACAGTGGCCCAAGCTTTCTTAGACTCCATTGTCCGGTTGCACTGGTTACCCACATCCATTGTGCGTGATCAGGGCAACGTCTTCATCAGCAATTTTTGGCAACAATTATTTCGGGTGCTCCAAGTCCAGTTAAATATGTCGTCGGCATATCACCCCCAATTCGACGGGCAAACGGAGGTGGTGAATCGATGTGTCGAGAGCTACTTACGATGTATGTGTTTTGAGAAACCGAAGAGTTGGGCTAGTTCTTTACCACTAGCGGAGTGGTGTTACAACACGACGTATCATAGTGCTATTCGGATGACGCCATATGAGATGGTATATGGTTAAGAGCCTACGACTCTTCCTCCGTATGTGGATGGTGCAGCCAAGCTTGACGCAGTTGACCGGTCCTTAGCCGCTCGAGATTGAGTGATGACGATGCTTAAAGAACATTTATCCCAAGCTCAGAACCGCATGAAGACATTGGCGGACTCCAAACGCAGGGAGCATGTGTTGGAGGTGGGAGAGTGGGCATGGATACGCTTGCAACTGTATCGGCAAGTTAGTCGTCGTGGACACCAAATTCATAAGCTATCACCAAAGTTATAGGTTTGCATTTTGACCCAATATGGGAAGCGGCATCTGTTTTTGGGCCATTTCAAGTGTTGGAGCGGGTTGGCTCGGTGGTATATAAATTGGAACTTCCAGTCGAAGCCAAAATACATCACACGTTCCATATCTCTCAGCTAAAAAAGTACTCGGGGCCATCGACTTGCCCAATTCACCCCCTACCCGAGACAATCACTGAGGAGGGCAATCCTCTTGTGGAGCAACTCCCCATCTTGGACAGACGCATCGCCAACCGAGGGGGCGCGTTGTGACGCAACTCCTCATTCAGTGGACCAGTGACAGATCCAGGAATTTTGCAATGGGGGGCACAAATTTTTTTTTAAAATGAAACAACAAGATAATGTAAAATATTTTGACATTTCAAATTCATACAAAACTACATTTAATTCACCAAATCCGAAAATACAAAATTACACAAGAAAATTACATTTGTCCACGACGAGTCTTCATTTTTTGAAAACGATCGATAACATCATCGTCACGGACTTTCAAAAATGCATCTCTCTCAATAAAAGTAACTAGACAATCATTCAACATTTGATCGCCCATACTGTTGTGCAACTTGTTCTTGACGTAGTTCATGCCCGAGAACACTCTTTCTACACTTGCAGTAGCCACCAGAAGAATTAATGCAAACTTCAAAAGCTTGTAGATCGGTTGATAAGCAATATGTTTACCAGTTTCAACAAGTTTCGTGGAGAGATGACAAAGATCCTTCAAATCAAAAAATCTCTCATCGTTTCTCATGTCGGCAATGAAGTTGTCGAGCTCTATTAACCTCCCTTTTTTGCCCACATAACGCAAACAAAGAGCCAGTTGCTCTCTATGTGACACATCACTAGATTCATCGGCTAGAATAGAAAAGTGACCATCATCAAGCTCTTGCATAATAATCTGGGTTGTTTCCTTTGCAAAAGCATTAATTATATCTTTTTGGATTGATGGAGCAATCAACTGGTTGTTTTTCGGAGCATTTTTTAAGACATGTTTACCAATTTTTTCATCAATATCCGCCAGCCACTGCAGAAGTTCAAGAAAATTTCTCTTGTTAAGTGAATCTTGGCTCTCATCATGACCACGCAGGGACAAACCTTGACGCAAGAGAAATCTTAAGCATTTAAGAGAAGCAACTAAGCGTGTTCTATGCTCACACTTACTAGCATCTGATTGTTTATCAAGAGCAACAATGATAGACTTCTTGGGTTCTTTTAGAGCTTTGAATTTTTGTAAAGCTGGTTGATGAACGCTATTAATCTTTCCGACATGTTTTTGGAATCCTTCAGATTTGTTCCATGACTTATATCCTCCACCAGTGACAAAAGCATCACCCCCAACAGCAGTAGTTGCAGCATCATTCTTGAACAAGTAGCACACAAAACAAAATGCAGCATCCTTTGCTTAAAGAATTAACTAAAGTAGTACAGATATGTATGAGAGTATCAAGTCAATGATCTCAAACAACGATTAGACGCTTGAGTTTTCTCAAATCATTTCCTCAAGTGGTTGTTGGCTTTTATTAACAGTTAGACGCTTGAGAATTAATTTCCATCTTGAAGAAGGATGCTTAAATAAGTAAGATTGCAAATTTTTTTGCATACACCAATGGGAAAAGGACAACATGGATAAGCCTACCATCAATAAATGGATTTGTATGAGAAAATTAAAATGTATATATCAACAAACACAACCGCACAAAGCTCAGATTTGGAAATTAAATTGGAATCAAAATTAACAGCCATGATGGCTGTTAATTAAACCATGTGCTAAAGTTAACAATATGCTCCAGACCAAGTCTAGATCTAATTTCCATCATCAGCAAAGTAAAAGGTTATTTGTAAAAAGGGTTGAAATGTATAGGGATCATTTAAAAGCAAAGCTATTATTCTATGGGAGCTGCCACCTTGAGATTTTCAGCTTCAAAAACGGCGTGAGGAGAGAAGATCAAAGGCCAAGAGAGTGAAGAGAACAGAAGCTAGTTAGCGAATGGTGCCGGGTTGTAGGTGAACCATACGGTCCATACCTGATCAAGCTTGGCTAGGTCAATGGCTCATAAGTCGAACAATATGATGGCTTCACATTTTCCAAATGATTTCATAATTTATTAACAGTTACTTTATGTTCTTGTGAAATCTGGACTGATTTCAGTTCAGATTTCAAAAAAAATCTGTACTGAAATCAGTTCAGATTTCACCAAAAATCTGGACTGAAATCAGTCCAGATTTCACCAAAAATCTGGACTGAAATCAGTCCAGATTTTTGGTGAAATCTGGTCTGAATTTTAGTCCAGAACTAACAAATGTTAAACAGTTAAAACTAACAGTTAAAAACATTTATCCAGGGAAGAAGAAGAAATCTGGTGAAATCTAACAGTTAAAACTAACAGTTAAAATCTGATGAAATCTGGACTGATTTCAGTCCAAATTTTTGGTGAAATCTGGACTAAAATCAGTCCAGATTTCACCAAAAATCTGGACTGAAATTCAGTCTAGATTTTTGGTGAAGTCTAGATTTTTGGTGAAATTCAGTCTAGATTTCAGGCCAGATTTCACCAAAAATCTGGACTGAAATCAGTCCAGATTTAACTGTTAAACAGTTAAAACTAACAGTTAAAGAAGAAGAAGAAGAAGAAGAAGCAGCAGCAGGGGAAGGGGGATACCAGCAGCACGGGCACGGCAGGGGAAGGGGGATACCAGCAGCACGGGCACGACAGGGGAAGGGGGATACCAGCAGCACGGGCACGGCAGAAGGGGGCACCTAGGGCACGAGAATGGCGGAGGGGGTAAAAAATCGGGGCACAACGTGGTACAGGAATGGCGGACGGGGTTAAAAATCGCAGGTTAAAATAAAATTTGGGGGGGCACCGGGTTGGGCGAACCAAGCCTAATAGAACTCGCGAAAAAATTTGGGGGGGCACGTGTCCCTATGGCCCCCCTGTAGATCCGCCCATGGTGGACAAACGGATCTCCAGAAGACGCAACCTGGGAGGATTTGTGGTGCCACCGGAAAAGTTGGCCGAACTGCGTTCCTTGAGGCCAAGGAACATTTCATAGGGAAGGCAATGTTATGATTATGTTTGGGTTTATTATGTTATGTTTGAGTTTTTTTTGTAATTGTTGTTGGGGTGGGAGACGATTTGGTCTTTTGTGTCTCTTTAGGGCTTTTGTTATGTATCTGGTTCTCCTGTTGAACCGGTAGAGAAGATTTTGGAGTGTTTTTGTGTGTCTTGTTTGTGAATTCTTCGGTAGAGTCCCTACACCACCTTCCAATTCGTTCAGGCGTGCCTTCGAATTATGTATCTCTTCTTGTTTCTCTAATTCCAGTTTGGTGCTGAGTGTGCATTTGTGCAAGCATTTTTGGTAGTGGATTCTGGTATTCTTCGGTTATTGCACGAGGAATTCAGCGGCATCTGAGGAATCAGCTGAGAATACGCAACAAGCTCCACCGGCGTACATCGTTGACTTCCCCTGTTCGCTGGCTTCCATTGTTCGCCGATAAGCTTCCATTGTTCGTCGGCTTCCCCTCGTGTCGCAAGAAGTTCCATTTTTTGTCGGCTTCCATTGTTCGCTAGTAAGCTTCATCCTCATGATTTCTAGGATTTAGGCTGCGTTTGGTGCGGCTTACCGCGACTTATTTGCGCCGGTGAGGTTGGACAAAAATGTCATCGTCATACCAAAATTTTATGCCCCAAATCAGTTGCTTTTTTTGAAAACGGTAGTAACATTTGTCATACCAAACATACAATGACGTTTTTTATCCAAGCTCATCAGTGCAAATAAGTTGCTATAAGCCACACCAGACACAGCCTTAGACCTGTATACGGTGAATTATTGAGTTCATCTTCATCGTGCACGCCATAACCCACTATTTGTCCATGCCCTATTTTTACCAAACCGAATCCTTCACGCCTGAGGGTAATATTTCTTTTTCTCCTTGGTTGTGGCTCAAATTGAGAAATTCATGTTGTAAATTTTGTTCGAGTTTTATATTATTAATGTCGAATTTTTAATAGTTGTAATTTAGAGTTTTATACCAACTTTATCTGTATTAAAGGTTTTGTTTGTTAAGATGGTAAACATATTATTTCAGGGATTTTCTACAAGCTAGTTGATGGGGTGTTCCTAAATTTTTCAAGTTGAACCGGAGAGGGTTTCAGCCAATGACACGGGAGCAAGCAAATTCGGCCAGACGAGCCGTTCGCAAAAAGCAGCGCTCACCCAAAAGACCCAAAAATACCCAAGAAAGGGACAAAACCGCACCCCCCCCCCTCCAAAGCGCCTGGACAGCGCGCGCAGAGAAGCGCCCCGCGCGTGCACGGCCGCAGACACGCAAGGCCGCGCGGCGATACAAGGCCACGCGGTCGTGCAAGCCCGCGCACCGCGCGACCGCAATGCGCGAAGCTGCGCACCGCGCGGCCGCCCAAGGTCGCCCGCCTGCTCCCCGAGTGTGGCCGCGGCCGGCGGGTCTCGCCGTCTCCGGCCGCCTCCGAGCACCTTGTCCGAACTATCCGGAGGGCACTCCTGTCATTTCGGAGAAATTGGCGATCCAGGTGATCAAAACGGAGCGACTTCATTCGCTAGCGCAAATCACTCCCCGGCGTAATTACTATCATAACCCTCCAGAAAACTATAAATAAGCCTATGGGCCTTTCTTTGAAGACAAGCAACTCCAGAGGCAAGTGAGAGCTCTGAGGTTTTCCGGCGAGATCGTGGACTTAGGCTGATTCTCTGCTCATGATTCACTCTGCACTTCTCATTGGGCTAAGGCTTCAACATGCTCCAAGTCACGTCAACCACCTCCGCGAAAGTGCTCCCATCAAGGCTCCGCACCAATGAGAGCGCTTCCTCAAGATGCTTCGTGGACTTAGAGAATTTTCCAGTCGGAATGCTCCCACCAAGGTTCCACAAGTCTAGCACCATTCCAAGGCCGGAGCGCTTCCATCGAGGCTCCAAGGACTTAACCGTTTTCCTCATTTTTTGTACTCAACACTTGTAATGGAGTGGCAGCATGTCGCCCTCCAAAAACAAACTTTGTAAAACTCCGTGAAGCCAGTGGATTTTGGCTCGACACAGTTCCAGTCACGTGGTTTGTCACCCTTTCCGAGATTTCCACGTAAAAAAGCATCTTGTCATTTGTTGCGGTCCGATTCTGAGCTAAGACGGTCTGATTTCTCCGGACTGGGGAAAGACTGGACGAACCGCAACAGTTTGACGTTGTCTGTGGGAACGTGTTCCCAAAAGCTCTGACAAGTTTCAGCATTCCCCAACTAGCAGCAATGATAAAGGAAAGTGCACAAACTGCTAGTAACGTGACAATAGAGGAGCACACCAATCCATCCCCCGCCAACTTGCCCGCCGACAAGGCCCCGCTTCAGGAAGAATCTACCGTCACCGCATCCTAAGCATCAGAGGAAGAATGCAGGCGTCTGATATGGGAGCGCCACGCAAGAACGCTAGCCTTGTTGGGAAACTTAAGGGCTCGACCCTCCCGACACGGATATCTCTCCTGAAGGCCAACCACTACAGATCCCGAGCCAGATAATGTCTTAACACACTGCCCGCTCCAAGGATCACATCGCAGACAAATCGTCCGACATTGACAGCTCCACGCACCCTGCAATTCCCGACGAACTTCCCAGACCTGCACATGAAAACTTTCATACTATGAAGGAAGCCACTACTCCGATCGATAGAGGACTCACTCGCGAGGAAGTGAGGCGCGTGATCAAGGAGAAATATGGGCATGGGGGGCACCACGACACAAAAGTGTAGTACGTCTCTCCCTGGCTTCGCAGATCCTGACGTATCCCCCTCCACCTGGGATCCAATTCCACGACTTCGAGACATTTGATGGGTTGGTCGACCCTCTGGAACGCGTCAAGCATTTTGAAGCTGTCATGTGCATATACAACGCTACAGACGCGCTCTTGTGCCAAGTGTTCCCAACAATTCTTAGAGGAAAATCCCGCACCTAGTTCCACTCTCTGAAAGGGGGAGAAATCAAGAACTTCACAGAGCTCACCCAACTTTTTACGGATCAGTTCATCCCCAACCAACGGATCGTTCAGGACCCCTCACATCTCACGGGAATCCTGCAGACTGAGGGAGAATCGCTCAAGGATTTCTTTCGTCGCTACATCGCAGAGGCACGACAGATTTCGGGGTTAACCCCAAACTCCTGCGAGGAACCTTCCTCGGAGGACTCATAACAAGAAAATTCTACTCCATGCTGATGAGTGAAACACCGCCCAAAACACCGCCCAACTATCAGGACCTCATCCACCGAGTTAAGGATCAAATCATAGAGACGAAGCCATCAAAATGCATCGACAACAATTCGAAGGAAACTCGAAGAGGAAGAGGAATTCGGAGCCACTACGAGGCCCCAAGGGAAACGATGAGGGTCACGATAATCCCTATCAGGACTAAGGAACTCGTCTACATCAAGACTACCCTCTCTTGAACACCACTCGAACCGACGTGCTCCTTGCCATCCGTGATAGCAGTGAGCTTCATAGGCCCGAACTGCTTGCGCCAAAGAGAGGAAACCAGTCATAATATTGTGACATCCATCGCGGATACGTCCACGAGATAGAGGGTTGCAACCGGTTGAAGGATGAGATCGAGCATCTCGTCCAACAAGGTCTCCTCGAAAGATTTGTGCAAAACTCTGCCCCAAACAAGCCCGCACCGCGGAGCGACAATCCAACCAAAGGCTGTAACACCCCTATCCGTCACATGGCATATAGCAGTAGGTCCGGCCGGGGCCCGACGCCATATACCGCAGACCGACCGTGGAGTTACGCATCGCATTATCATACTCACAATTTGAAAGACAACGTCCTACGCAACACCTAGCGGAAGCATTTTAGGTTATTAAAAAGAACCCAACAATAAGCATGAATGTCCACTAATGGCAAAACCCATAGGAATGAAACGACTAAAAATACACAAAACAGTCCTCGGCCTTAAGGCCTTACAAACATTGTTCTCTTAACCAAATAGTGTCTTTCATACATCGGCGCGCAGGCCGGCCAAACATGAATATGAAAAACAAAACTAAATCTTCAGCCTTCATGGGCTAGCGCTGCAACTTGGGCTTTAGCCTGCTATTTGCCGCTCGGCTCCGCAGCAGCACCTGTAAGAAGCAATCCACCGAAGAGGTGGCAATTTACACGAGTAACCGGTCAGCAACGCTGACCAAATTATAACGACCCCGCCCCGCAATTGCGGGACGGCGGTGCTCCTTCCCTGCATAACAACTAACATAGCAATATATAAATCTATATAACTATTCGCCACAAGTGTCGGCACGCACGGCCGTACACCCCGTGCTCTCAGGGCACTAATTGGTGAATCCGGTCCGGACCCGGTCCGTTCCCGCGATTCCACCGTCGTCTCGTAGACGACAATTCTCGTGAGCAAATAGCCCTTTCAGCCGAAGCCTAGGCCCGTTTCCAGCCCCCCGGGAAGTCCCATGTACTTTAGGTCGCTTCTACCGAGACCACTTGGAATGGGTAGAGTTCCACCCGCCCGTTGCTCACTTCACCACGGCCATTTAGCCATCGGTGCGGGCCAAGTTTCTCCTCATTCCCACAATCGATCAAAACACGCACATAACCCCGTTATGTACCGATTTGCCCTCCAAGGCAACATCGTGGCGGCAATGCGATTCCGCCCAAGCTTTCCGGGTGCGCCTCGAGGTTAATCCCCAAGGATCCCTGTATGCAATCTACCGCGTAGAAATTTCGGAAAACTGAAATCATCGGTGCGGAGTCTTCTCCGACCATGCAATGCAACATCACCGATTCGGGCTAAACCCGAATGGGCTTCACACACAATGCCTACACCCGTACTTCGATTCCGGGCTCTAACAACGGGGACTTTACATATCTACCCGAAGGGATTCCGCTCCTCAACGCTTACTCGCGAGAGGGGGATTTCCCCATGCAAAGGAAGAAGGGCGACTACACATGCCCTATGAAGAGGATCGTTACCCTCGTAGATTTTCGCGCGCCCGTCATGAAGAAGTAGACGGTTGAAAAGCTTCGCCTCGCTCTTGCCGTCGAGGATCCGGTCTCGGATCGAGATTCGGTGCTCCGGTGCTCCGCCGGCGGCCGGATCTCCTCTTCTCCTTCCTTGCTCTCCCTTCTCTCTAACCTTTTAGAAAGAGAGTCTAGGGTTTGAAATGAGGGTTTAGAACCCTTCAACCCTAAATTAAATGTTTGGGCGGACCATCCTAGGCCGTTAGATGAGATTTGATGGAAAATCGGACGGCCACGGAGTCATTTTACGGATCCTGCACCCGTCCGCACGACCAGTGGCGCACGGTCAGTGGTCGTGCGCCCTATGTCAGTGATCGTGCGTTTTCGTTAAACAGGGATTTGGCATTATATTTTCTTTATGCACGACCAGTGGCGCACGGTCAGTGGTCGTGCGCCCTGTGGTCAGTGATCGTGCGCTAAGGGAAAAACTGCACAGTTCAACGCCCTTCCGCCGACGGTTACTCTACCGCGAGGCGTTAACTCCCACCGACTCCAGGACTGAACATGGGGTGTTACAACTCTCCCCCCCTTAAAAGAATTTCGTCCCGAAATTACGAATAGCAAGTAAACAACTTAAACTTAAACGGTACCTGAGTTGAAGAGTTCGGGGTACTCCTCGAGCATGGTTTGCTCTCGTTCCCACGATAGCTCCTCACGACCGCAATTGTCCCAACGGACTTTCACCATCCTGATTTCTTTGTTCCGAAGCCGCTTGACCTCGAAATCTTCGATAGAAACGGGCTTGACCTTGGTCGTCAACCCTTCCTCAACCGGTACTTGATCAACCGCTAACACTTGCGACGGCTCTTGCACCGCCTTCCGCAATACTGAGATGTGGAATACGTCATGCAAACAACTCAGTTCCACAGATAATCTCAACCGGTAGGCCGCTTCTCCGATCCGTTCTAGAATCTCGAATGGCCCAAGGTATCTCAGACTCAACTTTTTCAAGCGTCGAACCCGTGACACCCCCTTGAACGGTTTGATCTTCAGGTATACCCATTCGCCAACATTGAACTCCACGTTCCTATGTTTGGCATTAAAATACTTAGCCTGCCTGTCCTGAGCTATAAGCAAGCGCTCTCGTATCGTTCGCACCAAAGAAGTCGCATCTTCGATCTCCTGACGATTGTAAAGTTTCGACTCACCCGTCTCCAACCATGACAACGGCGTGCGACACTTTCTCCCATAAAGAGCTTCGAACGGTGCCATCTGGATACTTGCTTGGTAACTGTTATTGTACGCAAACTCGACCAAGTATAAGTGATCCTCCCACCGTTTGCCGAAGTCCAACGCACACATGCGAAGCATGTCTTCCAATGTCCTGTTGACTCGCTCGGTCTGGCCATCCGTCTGCGGATGAAACGCCGTGCTAAACTTCAGTTTCGAGCCCAACATCTGATGTACTAGCCTCCAGTCATTGGACGTGAAGCGTCCATCGCGATCACTCACAATGCTGCGGGGCACTCCGTGCATTCGCACAATATTATCCACGTAGAGTTTTGCTAGCTTCTCCACCGGATCATCCTTCCTCATCGGGATGAAATGCGACACTTTTGTCAATCTGTCCACGATCACCCAGATGGCGTCGTTTCCCTTCTGCGATCTTGGCAATCCATGCACAAAATCCATAGATATGTCGTCGAATTTCCACTCCGGAATGGGTAAGGACTTCAAGAAACCTCCCGGCTTTTGACATTCCGCCTTCACTAGGGCGCAGGTTTGACACCTCGCCACATAAAGCGCTACATCTTTCTTCAGTCCTGGCCACCAGAATAGTTTCTTCACGTCTTTGTACATTTTTGTACTCCCCGGGTGGATTGAGTACTTGGTATGGTGAGCCTCGTACAACAATTCCTCCCGTAGATTACCTACGTTGGGGACGCACAAACGATCGTCCTTTCTGAGCAATCCGTCCTCCAACATAAATTGGGAATTTGACCCATCCAAAACACCATCCATGAGTTGCTTCATAACATCATCCACAGCTAAAGCCTGCCGAATCCTATCAGCCAGGTCATACTGCACCTCTGTCCAACTCAAACGCGCTTCGGCGCCCGTTTGTCTATCTACACAGAAGATCTCCAAATCCTCTAACTCTTGAATCAATCGTGCATCATGCACCAACAGCCAACTAGCACGTGCGGGAGTTCTGCGACTCAACGCATCTGCCACCGCATTGCCCTTCCCCGGCACATAATGAATTTTGAAGGTGTAGTCCCCCAGGAACTCCATCCACCTCCTTTGCCGCATATTCAAGTCCTTCTGATCCAGCAAGTACTTCAAGCTCTTGTGGTCGGTGTAGATATCAACTTTCACACCGTAAAGGTAGTGTCTCCACAGCTTCAGTGCATGTATCACGGCCGCTAACTCCAAGTCATGGACCGGATAATTCCTCTCGTGTACCTTCAGCTGCCGCGAGCCGTAGGCAATCACACTCCCACGCTGTAGTAGTACACATCCCAAGCCACTCCCCGAAGCATCACTGTAGATTTCGAATCCCTCGGTCCCACTCGGCGAACATAAGATTGGCGCCGTGGTCAACCGACCCTTTAACTCCTCAAAAGCTTGTGCGCACTCCGGCGACCACACAAACCTTTGATCCTTTCTTGTCAACGATGTGAGAGGTAACGCTATCCGCGAGAAGTTCTCTACGAAGCGCCTGTAGTAGCCGGCAAGTCCTAGGAAACTTCGGACTTCCGCTACCGAGGAAAGAACAGGCCACTCCCGTATCGCCACTATCTTCGCCGGATCTACCGCAATCCCTGCTCCACTAATGATGTGGCCAAGGAAAGCCACCGAGGATAACCAGAACTCGCATTTGGAGAACTTAGCATAGAGCTGGTTCCTCCTCAGTGTCTCCAACACCATGTGCAGATGTTTGTAGTGATCATCTCCGCTCTGAGAGTATACCAGGATGTCGTCAATAAACACGATCACAAACCGATCCAAGTACTCTCTGAATGTTCTGTTCATCAGATCCATAAATACGGACGGCGCATTCGTCAGTCCAAACGGCATAACCGTGAACTCGTAATGCCCATAACGCGTGCTGAACGCCGTTTTAGGGATATCACTCTCCTTGATCTTCAACTGGTAGTACCCAGACTTCAGATCCAACTTCGAATAAACTGTAGACCCCACTAGCTGGTCAAACAGATCGTCGATCCTCGGAATCGGGTATTTGTTCTTCTCGGTGAGCTTGTTCAACTCTCGGTAGTCGATACACAGCCTCAGACTTCCATCCTTCTTCTTGACGAAGAGGACCGGTGCACTCCAAGGTGACGAGCTTGGACGCACGTACCCCTGATCCAACAGTTCTTGCAATTGGACCTTCAGCTCTGCCATCTCCTTCGGCGCTAGCCGATAAGGTGAGCGGGACACAGGTTTGGCACCTGGCACCAGCTCTATTGTGAAATCAATCTCTCTTTGGGGTGGAGCCCCAGGGAGATCATCGGGAAACACGTCAGGATACTCCGAAACCACTGGGATACTATCCAGACTCGTCTTAGGCTTTGCGGCCTCCACTAACGCGAAAAAACAGCTCTGCTCCAGCACGAACCGCCTTGACCACCTGAAGAGCAGACATCAGTGTCTTGCTCGCCCCTTTAATGCCCTCGAACGTAGTCTCGCGACTAGTATTTGCCCCCAGTTTAACTTCCTTCCGACTGCAGTCAATATAGGCTCGCTGCTCCGAGAGCCAATCCATCCCAAGGATCACGTCAAACTCCACTAGCGGAAGTAACGACGCCTGCAGATCGAATTCCTGATCCCCAATCTGAATCTTCACGAGGCATACTCTATCTACGCGCATAGAGCATCCATTGGGGAGTAGCACATCCAGTTTGTCCTTAGCCATCGAAGAAGGGACTCCGATGCGCGATACGAATTCTTCGGACATAAAGGAGTGCGACGCTCCCGAATCAAATAATGCCCTTGCTGGGCTATCGGATATCAAAACGAAGCCTAGCATAGGAAATATAAGCTAACATGCAAACAGGTAATTATTCAAATAAGGTTAAACTGCAATAATTTAACTCATACCTGTCACCACGTCAGCCTGTTTGATGGCTTCTTGAAGGCCAAGGTTGTACACCCTGGGCTGAGCTGGAGTATGGTGAGATGCGGATGACTCCGCCATCTTCCCTTTCTCCTCATAAGTTGCTCCTGGCTTTCTCTCGGACTTTGGACGTCCGCTCCAACAATCACGGGCAAAGTGCCCTGGCCTCCCACAGTTATAACAAGCACCTGGGGTGCGCGCTGTCGTTGCTCCCGAGGCACCAGAAGAGGGGGCTTGACTTGACGTCTTGGCCCTCTTATTCCACCTCTGAAACTTTGACTTCGTAGCGTTCGGCACCTTGAACTCGGGCTTCTGCACACCCAGCTCTTTCTTTCCAGAGATTCTTGCCAACTCTCGCTCCAACGATCGAGCCGAGCCGACCAAGGTTAGAAATCCTTGCGTCAACGGCCCTGATAGAAGTACCTTGAGATCATCTCGCAGTCCTTCATAGAAACGGTTCGTCTTCCGTTCCTCATCGCCAAAAGTAGGAGCTGCATAACGACCCAGCCTTGTGAACTCATGCAGATAATCATCCACATTTTGACTCCCTTGTTGCAGTCTGAGGAATTGATTTTCCAGTTCTATCTTCTCGGTCGACGGTAGGTACCGCGCCATGAACATTCTCGAGAATTCTTCAATAGAAACCTCTTCCAACTGTCTTTCGACTAGATGGTGTTGCTCCACACCGTCCCACCACAGCCTTGCCTCGCCATCCAATAAGAAAGTGGCTATGGCGGTTTTCTGATCCGCTTCGGTTCTGGTTGTCGAAAGGATCCGCTTAACGCGTGATAGCCAATCCTCCGCTTGCGATGGGGTTCCACCCCCCGAGAATATTGGCGGATTGAAGCTCATCACGTGCTTCAGCTGACAATCCGTCGTACGCCTTGGTGGTCTAGGCTCCTCAGCCACCATAGGCACTGTCGCTCTCGCAGGTTCTTGCTCAATCTCCGGTGCTGGACGTTGTACCTGCCCTGCAGGTTGGGCATTTAGTGCGGCAAGCACCGCCTCGGTAACCAGCCGAATAGTTTCAGCAGATGGAGGTGTTGCAGGCGCCTCGCTTGGTGCCCTACTCTCCGCTGAACGTGTACGGGCTGACTGCCCTGCCCCACTCCTAGTCACCTAGATAAACAAAACCGACAAATAAGCGACAAGCACATTGCTAAAAAGCAATCATTTGAACATTTAACTTGTTCAAAACTGTGTATTTTCATTCCTAAGTGGACATTCATGGGTTCTTTTTCATGTTATAACGATGACGCACGTGATAGTGCTCACCACCCCTTAAAAGAATTCGTCCGCGAATTCTAATAAGCAAGACCGAAACCGTTAGTCTGATACCAATTTGTAACACCCCTATCCGTCACATGGCATATAGCAGTAGGTCCGGCCGGGGCCCGACGCCATATACCGCAGACCGACCGTGGAGTTACGCATCGCATTATCATACTCACAATTTGAAAGACAACGTCCTACGCAACACCTAGCGGAAGCATTTTAGGTTATTAAAAAGAACCCAACAATAAGCATGAATGTCCACTAATGGCAAAACCCATAGGAATGAAACGACTAAAAATACACAAAACAGTCCTCGGCCTTAAGGCCTTACAAACATTGTTCTCTTAACCAAATAGTGTCTTTCATACATCGGCGCGCAGGCCGGCCAAACATGAATATGAAAAACAAAACTAAATCTTCAGCCTTCATGGGCTAGCGCTGCAACTTGGGCTTTAGCCTGCTATTTGCCGCTCGGCTCCGCAGCAGCACCTGTAAGAAGCAATCCACCGAAGAGGTGGCAATTTACACGAGTAACCGGTCAGCAACGCTGACCAAATTATAACGACCCCGCCCCGCAATTGCGGGACGGCGGTGCTCCTTCCCTGCATAACAACTAACATAGCAATATATAAATCTATATAACTATTCGCCACAAGTGTCGGCACGCACGGCCGTACACCCCGTGCTCTCAGGGCACTAATTGGTGAATCCGGTCCGGACCCGGTCCGTTCCCGCGATTCCACCGTCGTCTCGTAGACGACAATTCTCGTGAGCAAATAGCCCTTTCAGCCGAAGCCTAGGCCCGTTTCCAGCCCCCCGGGAAGTCCCATGTACTTTAGGTCGCTTCTACCGAGACCACTTGGAATGGGTAGAGTTCCACCCGCCCGTTGCTCACTTCACCACGGCCATTTAGCCATCGGTGCGGGCCAAGTTTCTCCTCATTCCCACAATCGATCAAAACACGCACATAACCCCGTTATGTACCGATTTGCCCTCCAAGGCAACATCGTGGCGGCAATGCGATTCCGCCCAAGCTTTCCGGGTGCGCCTCGAGGTTAATCCCCAAGGATCCCTGTATGCAATCTACCGCGTAGAAATTTCGGAAAACTGAAATCATCGGTGCGGAGTCTTCTCCGACCATGCAATGCAACATCACCGATTCGGGCTAAACCCGAATGGGCTTCACACACAATGCCTACACCCGTACTTCGATTCCGGGCTCTAACAACGGGGACTTTACATATCTACCCGAAGGGATTCCGCTCCTCAACGCTTACTCGCGAGAGGGGGATTTCCCCATGCAAAGGAAGAAGGGCGACTACACATGCCCTATGAAGAGGATCGTTACCCTCGTAGATTTTCACGCGCCCGTCATGAAGAAGTAGACGGTTGAAAAGCTTCGCCTCGCTCTTGCCGTCGAGGATCCGGTCTCGGATCGAGATTCGGTGCTCCGGTGCTCCGCCGGCGGCCGGATCTCCTCTTCTCCTTCCTTGCTCTCCCTTCTCTCTAACCTTTTAGAAAGAGAGTCTAGGGTTTGAAATGAGGGTTTAGAACCCTTCAACCCTAAATTAAATGTTTGGGCGGACCATCCTAGGCCGTTAGATGAGATTTGATGGAAAATCGGACGGCCACGGAGTCATTTTACGGATCCTGCACCCGTCCGCACGACCAGTGGCGCACGGTCAGTGGTCGTGCGCCCTATGTCAGTGATCGTGCGTTTTCGTTAAACAGGGATTTGGCATTATATTTTCTTTATGCACGACCAGTGGCGCACGGTCAGTGGTCGTGCGCCCTGTGGTCAGTGATCGTGCGCTAAGGGAAAAACTGCACAGTTCAACGCCCTTCCGCCGACGGTTACTCTACCGCGAGGCGTTAACTCCCACCGACTCCAGGACTGAACATGGGGTGTTACAAAGGCTGAGTAGCAACACGATACATATAAGTTATGAGGCATAAGCGGGGGTCGATCCCCCTAATAATGCGCGTAAAGTCCGCGTCTCAACTTCTTGTTTTTTCCTTTGACTTAATAAGTCATAAAGTGAAACTTGCGTGCACGCTTATGTATCTCCTTTTTATAATATTGCAACTGCTTTCGACTTCCATCAGACATATACGTCTCTCTGAAGCAAAGATCTGAGGTGAATACCACAAGCAAGCGACAAGAAACGTGATGCATCTATGAAGCCGGGTGTTTCGCCATGTATTGCAGAGCATCTCGCTCCCACGTTGTCGGGTGTTTTGCCCCTGCATTATATAACATTCCACTCCCACGCTACCGGGCGTTTCGCCCCAGCGTTGCAAAGCATCCAGCTCCCACGTTGTCGGGGTTTCGCCCCCACATTGCCGAGCATTATGCTCCCACGCTAGGGTGCTTCGCCCCCGCGTTGTAGAGCATCTCAATCCCACGCTGCAAAGCGTTTCGCCCCCGCATTATAGAGCACCCCGCTCCCATGCTGCCGGACGTTTTCCCCCCACGTTGTAGAGTATTCTGCTCCCACACTGTCGGGCATTTCGCCCCCGCATTGTAGAGCATCCTGCTCCCACGCTGCCGGGCGTTTCTCCCTCGTGTTGCCGAGCATCCCGCTCCCATATTACTGGGCATTTTGCCCCCGTGTTGCAAAGCATTTCGCTCCCATGTTGTAGGGTATCTCTCCCCCGTGTTGCAGGGCATCTCGATAAGACGAATCTCCCAAAGGCGAGATGAACAAAGATCCTTCTACACCTTTCAAGTGAGATGGACAATGGTCTGTCTGCACCTTCACTAGGGCGAACCCCGATTCTCCAAAAGCATGATCGACCAAAGGTTCTTCACCACCTCCTCTTGGAAGAACCTTGGTTCTCTCAAAGCGTGATCGAACAAAGGTTCTTCGTCACCTCATCTCCGACGAACCCCGGTTCTCCCAATGTGTGATCGAACAGAGCTTCTTTGTCATCTCCACTTGGAGGAATCTCGGTTCTCCCAGGCTCGAACAAATAAAGGTTTTTCGCCTCCACTCGAATGAACCCCGATTCTCCTAAAGCACAAACAAAGGATCTCCACCATCTTTGCTCAAGGCACAAGCAAACAAGGGCTCATCGCGCCCAAATCCTGAGCAGCTTACAGCTCTCCCTAAAATGTGAGTAAACAAACATCCACCACCACTCAGACGGACCCAAGTCCTCCTAAGACGTGAACGAACAAAGTTCTTCACCACCTCCACATGGACGGGCTTCGGTCCTCCCAAAATACAAGTGGACAAAAATCTCCCGTTAGCAACCTGTTCAAAATGTCAGCGTTCAAGCTAAGCGTTACTCTTCTAAACGTGTACGCACACCAAATCACAACTAGAATACAGGAGATCCAAAAAAGAGAGTCTCCCTTCAAACAAAAGTTGCCACATAGGCTACATCATCGTATGACGGTGCAAAGACACACCTGCAAGATAAATCAAAGGAAGAGTAAACAAACAAAAAGGGCACAATGGAGTCATCCCTCAACATTGATGAAAGTCTTGTTTTCAAGGTTAGCTAAACACCTGGAGGGGAGGGGTGAATAGGTTTTTGTCTTTATTTTACCTTTTCTAATTTGTTATCAGATTTTTGTGTCTGTGATTAGGTTAGTTATCAGCTTTCAATAACATTCGCAGACGACACAACAATTTTATAGTGGTTCCTCAATCTTGGGTAAGTCCACTGTCCCTCTGCGCCTATCTAACAGTGTGTTAGATTCGGCTCTCCCTCCAAAACTCAGCTACTTAATAGCTTACAACACAGATCCCGCAGGACCACACAAGTCACACAGACCTAACAATTAGGCACTAAGCCAACCCACAAGTCACAACGACCTTTCACCCGACACAAAGCCAAACACAGTTCACAAAGACCTTAGCCCCTATAAAACAGGCTTACAACTCCAGATTCACCAAAAATATTTATACAAGAAAGAAATAGAGAAAGATTATATGATTAGACACCAAATCAAGAACTCGGTGTCATCTTCTTCCTGGACTGAGCAAATATCAGCCCAACCTTTTGTTGTTGAAGACAATGATATATGCAGTAGATTCTTTCTTCAAACAACTAACATTCCTTATGCAAACCTTGTAGATCTGCTCCCTCAGAATGAATTCTGATCCTCCTGTTGCGAATGGTAATTGCTCCAGCTATCTCCTTCTCAGCAAAGTTCTCTGTACAGAACTCCTTCAGGCTCGACGAAAATGGCGAGGAAGAAGATGATGTTCTCCCGCCCTTCTTCTCATTTTCAGAAAATCTAGACGTATTCTCTTGGTTGTGTTGGTTATTCTTTTTGCTCTGGCCGATTGCTTCCTTTTATACTCTGAAGGTCAATCAAGCCGTAGGCCCCACCATCAGGATTGATGGCTAAGATTAAGCCATCCCGCGCATCCCTTCTGTTTAAATTTGATTTAACAGATCCTTGTTGTGTGTGGGCCCCAACACTTTATGATGGAAATATTCCTTGAAAAGTGCAGAAGATGATGACAGCTGGCTGCCAATGTCTCTGGCAGCAATTCCGCACCATTTGAATTTTGGTTGACAATTTGACTTTGCTGACGTCAGCATGACCCAGCATCTTTGGACTTAGACAAAATTCAATCATCATAACCAAAGGCATTGAGTGAGTAGGTATCACTCAACGCCACAACACTTAGACAAAATTCTGTCTAAGTATTGAGCTCGACGAAAGCTACGCTCCGTTCGACGAACGTCGAGCTCAACTCGACGAATGCAGAAGTTCAGTTCGTCAAACTGCAAACTTAGATCGATGAAAGGACAAACTCAGTTCGACGAACTTCAGACTCAGTTCGACAAACGGCTGAACTGAGTTCGACGAATGTCGAGCTCAGCTCGACGAAAGTATAAGTTCAGTTCGATCTGTGGACTTAGTTCGACGAAAGGATGAACTAAGTTCGACGAACTCCAGGCTAAACTGAGTAATTTGGCTCAGCTCGACGATCGCTGAGCTCAGTTCGACGAAGCTGAGCTCGACGAAAGTCAAGCAGTCCACGCTTTTGGACTTAGCCAAATTTCTGCTCCAAGGCGTTGAGAGCGTTGAGAGCGTTGAGTGAGCTTACCTCACTCAACGCTATTTGCCTTAGCAAATATTTCCGCGCCTTGGCGTTGAGAGAGTAAGCTCCACTCAACGCCAAACAACTTAACAGAATTTTCTGTTATCTAGCGTTGAGTGAGTAAGCTACACTCAACGCCTGTGGACTTAGTGAAAATTTTGCCCAACTTTTCTGTAGAGTTGACTGACACAACAACACTCAACGCTAAAAGTTGTATGCGTTGAGTGAGTAGAGCACACTCAATACTTGTGGACTTGGCCACATTTTCAGCAAATTTCTCTAGGCTTAGACTGACTTAGCCTGACTCACATCCTTTCTGCTGTATGGTGTTGAGTGGGTAGACTACACTCAATGCCTGTGGACTTAGCCACATTTTTGGCTATCTTCCAGTTAGGATGGGACAGACTCAACGCTATATGTTATATGACGTTGAGTGAATAGACTACACTCAACGCTTTTGTATTTAACCAAATTTCTACTAGATATTATTGAGTCCATACTGTAAGAAACGAACAAAAATAAACCGAAAGTTGTATAACTGAAACTTTATTATCCCAAAAAGATGTCTATTACAAAGGTATGGCCTCCCTTATATAGAATGAAGGAGAGATGAGAGACAACAAATAAGAGATGTGGGACTAAAATGTTGGGGCTTGCGGGTCCGGAATTGCCCCCGGTGTTGCGGCACTAGTCGAAGCAGAAGGACGTGTTCCCTGCGAGCCTAACTGGCTGCCCCGTGGATCCGCCCGAGGACCTTTGATATAAAGATTAGTATGCGCCTTTGACCTTCAGGCCGGTCTTTTGGTGCAGTTGGTAGCGCTAAGTCCTCTCAAGTGGTATCAGAGGGGGTCGCGGGTTCGAACCCCCGGGGTCGTTTCCGGGGGGGGGGGATTGTTGGGGCTTGCGGGTCCGGAATTGCCCCCGGTGTTGCGGCACTAGTCGAAGCAGAAGGACGTGTTCCCTGCGAGCCTAACTGGCTGCCCCGTGGATCCGCCCGAGGACCTTTGATATAAAGATTAGTATGCGCCTTTGACCTTCAGGCCGGTCTTTTGGTGCAGTTGGTAGCGCGGGTCCGGAATTGCCCCCGGTGTTGCGGCACTAGTCGAAGCAGAAGGACGTGTTCCCTGCGAGCCTAACTGGCTGCCCCGTGGATCCGCTCGAGGACCTTTGATATAAAGATTAGTATGCGCCTTTGACCTTCAGGCCGGTCTTTTGGTGCAGTTGGTAGCGCTAAGTCCTCTCAAGTGGTATCAGAGGGGGTCGCGGGTTCGAAACCCCGGGGTCGTTTCCGGGGGGGGGGGGGATTGTTGGGGCTTGCGGGTCCGGAATTGCCCCCGGTGTTGCGGCACTAGTCGAAGCAGAAGGACGTGTTCCCTGCGAGCCTAACTGGCTGCCTCGTGGATCCGCCCGAGGACCTTTGATATAAAGATTAGTATGCGCCTTTGACCTTCAGGCCGGTCTTTTGGTGCAGTTGGTAGCGCTAAGTCCTCTCAAGTGGTATCAGAGGGGGGTCGCGGGTTCGAAACCCCGGGGTCGTTTCCGGGGGGGGGGGGGGGGATTGTTGGGGCTTGCGGGTCCGGAATTGCCCCCGGTGTTGCGGCACTAGTCGAAGCAGAAGGACGTGTTCCCTGCGAGCCTAACTGGCTGCCCCGTGGATCCGCCTGAGGACCTTTGATATAAAGATTAGTATGCGCCTTTGACCTTCAGGCCGGTCTTTTGGTGCAGTTGGTAGCGCTAAGTCCTCTCATAAAAAAATTACATGACACAAGCGGACTATACAGACACAAACCGCACAAGCCGCGCGGTTAGATAGAAGGACTAACCGCTCGGCAACAACAAGAGAGAGAGATCGCCATGGGAGACCGCCAGACCGCCCAGTCTCCAAGTTGCTAGAGACAAACCGCTAGACCGCTTGGACCTCAGACAGTAACACACAGAACCCAAACCGCTGAAGGGAACCGCCAGACCGCGCGGTTATCAACCCGCCAAGCCAGACCGCCAGACCGCCAGACCGCCCGGTCACCAACTTCAACACTCCCTCTCAAGCTGGAGCATATATATCGATCATGCCCAGCTTGTCACAAATATGAAGAAACGAGGCGGATACTGGCTTGGTGAAGATGTCAGCCAGCTCTTTATCAAAAGTGACGAAGGGAGTGCAAATTTGTTCCTTCAAAATCTCTTCACGAATGAAATGACATTCGACCTCAATGCGCTTGGTTCTTTCATGGAAGACCAGATTTTTGGAGATGTATATGGCAGCCTTGTTGTCACAGAACATAGGTAGAGGATGGTTGTAGACCTCTCCTAAATCTAGCATGAGAGCCCGTAGCCATTTTAACTCACAAGTGGTCGATGTCATACTCTGATACTCTGCTTCAGCACTGGACCTGGAAATGACAGACTGCTTCTTGCTCTTCCAGCTTACCAGATTTCCCCCAACAAAGGTGCAAAAACCGGAGGTAGACTTGCGATCCCCTTTGTCATCATCGTAACTCGCATCTGAGTATGCTTCAACCCTCAGATGCCCATTCTTCTGAAAGAGTAATCCTTTCCCAGGCGCTGCTTTGACATACTCCAAGATCCGCAAGGCGGACTGTAGATGGCACTCCCTAAGTGCTTGCATGAATTGACTCACATTGCCCACAACATAGGAAATGTCGGGTCTGGTCACTGTGAGATATATGAGCTTACCAACTAGACGCCTGTACCGCGTAGTATCTGAAAGAAGAGGCAAATCATCTGTCCAGGTTTTGTCTTCTCCAATTGTCATGGGGCATCGGGCAGGTTTGGCTCCAGTCAATCCTGCCTCTTTTAACAGATTAAGGGCATACTTACGCTGGGATATGACTAAGGAGTTGGGCTTCCGAGAGATTTCGATCCCCAGAAAGTACTTTGGAGAGCCAATATCTTTCGTGACCAGATGTTGACGAAGATGCCGCTTTGTCAAGGCTACCCCTTCCTGGTCATCGCTAGTGAGAAGAATATCGTCGACGTACACAACAAGAATCACCAGTCCCGAGGAGGTCTTGCGAATAAATAGCGAGTGATCGACAGAGCTTCGCGCAAAACCAACGACCGTCACGATGCCCCTGAACTTGTCAAACCAAGCTCGAGGGCTCTGCTTGAGACCATAGATTGCCTTCTGCAGCTGGCATACTCATATCTCCCCCTGAGCAAAACACCCAGGAGGTTGCTCCATGTAGACGGCCTCCTGAAGATCACCATAAAGGAAGGCATTCTTGACATCCAATTGGGAAATCGGCCAATCTCTATTGACCGCCACAGAGAGAAGGACCTGTATAGTGCTGAGATGAGCCACGGGAGAGAAAGTGTCAAAGTAATCAACCCCATAGGTCTGAGTAAAGCCCTTAGCAACAAGGCGAGCCTTATAATGATCCACAGTGCCGTCCAGAATTTGACCACAAAGACCCAGCGACAGCCAACAACATCAGTACCGAATGGAGGAGGAACAAGAGTCCACATACCCCGCTCTGTTAGGGTCGCCATTCCTCATCCATGGCCATCTTCTAGTGATAAATAACAAGGGCCTCCTGGTAGGAACGAGGTGTGGTAGTGGCAGAGATAGCCAGCGCAAAGGCCCCGCGAGAAGAGGTAAGACGATCATATGAAACAACAGCGGCAAGGGGGTGTAGGGCACACGTCCGCACCCCTTTGCGAAGAGCTACAGGAAGATCAAGATCAGCGGGTCCCTCGGTATCCGGAGCATCCGTGGTAGAGAGAGCTGACCCAGGAGGAGAGAGCGACGGCGGCGGAGATGAGGGAGATGGTGGCGGAGAAGTGGGAGAGAGAGGCGGAGGGAGAGGAGTGGACAGAGACGGTGTAGGGGTGGATATCGCAGTAGGAGACGAGGGAACGAAGGGAATATCAGGAGAATAAGAAGCTGGGGGAAGAGGAGAGGAGTCATCCGAGAAATAGGAGGCATTGTCGAAGAAAGTAACGTTAGCGGAGACAAACTGCTTATGAAGAATGGGGTCAAAGCAACAATAGCCTTTCTGAGTGGTGGAGTACCCCAGAAAGACACATTTGGTGGAGCGAGGAGATAGCTTATCACGGGTGGCAGATGGGGCATGAACAAATGCCGTGCAGCCAAAGATTCGGAGAGGGAGAGGAAAAGGCTTCTTGCCCGGATACAGAATTGAAAATGGGGTTTTCTCGTGGAGAACTGTAGAGGGAATGCGATTGATGAGGTAGCAGGCAAAGAGAACAGCATAACCCCAATATGAGCGGGGAACATGCATCTGGGTCATCAATGTGCGAGCGACATCGAGGAGGTGACGGTTTTTGCGTTCTGCCACCCCATTTTGCTGGGAGGTATAAACACAACTAGTCTGATGAATAATGTCATGTTGCACACAAAAAGAGGTAAAGACATGACTCAAATATTCTTTAGCATTGTCGGAGCGAAATGTTTTAATACAAACACCAAACTGAGTTTTAATTAACTGATAAAAAGAGAGCAATACATCGAAAAATTCAGAGCGATCTCGTAAGAGATACACCCAAGTACATCTAGAAAAATCACCAATAAAAGTTACAAAATAAGAACTACCCCGACCAATGGTGAGGGTAGGAGCAGGTCCCCAGACATCGGAGTGGACTAAATCAAACGGACGAGTAGAGCCTCGACCGTGCTTCGGCGGGAAGGAGGAACGGTGATGCTTACCCAGTTGACAAGCATCGCAGTTGAGAGGAGTACTGGAGGGAGGGAGGTGGGGCAGAAGCTGATGTAGAAGCCGTGGTGGAGGATGACCGAGGCGGAGATGCCACTGGAGAAGATCCGTACAAGAAGATGAGAAGGCGGACAAGGCGGAAATGTTGTCGAGGAAGTAGAGGTCGCCGCTCTCAGTCTCAGTAGCAATCGTCCGTTGGGAGCTCGGATCCTGAAAAGAACAAGAAGTCAGAGTAAACGTCACAGAACACTGAAGCTGCTTGCATAAAGAGGTAACCGACAATAAATTACACGGAAACTTGGGCACATAGAGAGTGTCCGCTAGGCGAAGGGACGGAGTAACATGAACCACTCCCGACCCATGAACCGGGGAGGGAGAACCGTCTGCAACGAGGACCGGTGGCAACCGATCATGCTGTTCGAGGAGAGAGAAGCACTGAGGATTGCCCATCATATGATTAGTCGTACCAGAGTCGATAAGCCATTTACCTTGTGTCACCACGTGGGCACTACCTGATGATGTACCACGGAGGCAGACGGCTTGGAAGAGGAGGCGGAAGAGTCACCGGAGGGGCGAAGATGGGGATGCTTCGTCCAGCAGCGTTCTATAGTATGTCCGGTGCGGCCACAGTGAGAGCAGAGGTAGCGGGAAGGAGCACGTCCGCCAGACTGGGGACTGCGGCTACCAGAGCCACTCCGCTGAGTTTGATGAGCATAGTTGTCCGGTGGAGGAGGAGCAGGCAGAAGCAGGCGCTGTAGGAGAGAGGTGACATCGGCGATGCGGGCAGCGGTGGCATCTAAGGTAGGAGATTCCGCCTCACCCAAAATTTGCTGGCGAATCATGTCATAAGTATCAGGAAGCCGGAGCAGATAACACACAACCAGAAGCTCCTGGAAGTGCTTGTGTTGTTGAGCCAAATCCGTAGAAAAGGGGCGATTCTGAAGAATCTCAGCTCCAAGAGCCTGAACCTGTTGGTAGGCCTGTGCAGGAAAACCGAAAACCGCACCAAACCGCAAAACCGCACCGCACCGCACCCCATTCCAAACCGCACCGATCGGGTGCGGTGCGGTTCGGTTTTAGGGGTCTGAAAACCGCAGGTTTATTGGCGCGGTGCGGTTTTCAGTTCGTAAAAACCGTGTAAACCGCACCGCACCGCGATTATGATTTATAAATTTTAAAAGAGGAAGGTAATTGAAAATATAAAGGTTTATTGTAGTTATTAATTCTACGCACACTTGTCTTCAGCGGCTTTATAAATATAAAAGAGGAAGATAATCTACACATAATTGATAACCTTCCTCTTTTATAATTTATAAATCATAATCAAGGTTTATTGTAAACTGTAGAAAGGTAATCTCCTCTTTTGTAATAATCCTCTTTTGTAAAAAAAAAGGTTTGTATAGATTATGTTTAAACCGCATGAGTCTGTCTACAGTTCTATACATAATTAATAATCCACTTTTATTTTGTGTAGATTACCTTCCTCCTTTATTTTCAATTATTAATCATCTTTTATTTTCCGCTTTATAATTCTACGCGCACCGTGATTGTAGCTATTAATAATCTGCACCGCACCGATTTTCAACGGCTTTATATTTTGTAAACCGCAGGTTTATTGTATGCAAATTATGTGTAGATTATTAATTTATTATAACTATTAATTTTAAGATTTTTAGATTACTGTAAGTATTTTTAATAATCTAATAACAAAATATTCTTGCCCAAACTCAAGAAGGGACAAAAAGCTGTAAAACCGAAACCGCACCGCAAAAACCGACCATAAACCGCACCGAATCGACACCGCACCGCATGGTTTCAGTGCGGTGCGGTTTTGGTTGGTCAAAAACCGCACCCCTATGGTGCGGTTTCGGTTTGAGCTCAAACCGCACCAAACCGCACCGCTCGCAAGCCTACCTGTTGGTAGGCAGCAGCAGGAGATAAGGTAGGACGTGCAAAGAGGTCCGCATACAACGTATAGATGCGGGACGTCTGAGCCCCCTTGGAGTACAGAGTGGCAAGTTGAATCCAAGCGGCCTTGACCGTCTCATCATGACGGATGACGGGAAGGCACTCATCAGATTGGCTATTAGCGAGCCAAGTACGCACAAGTGCGTCACTCGCATCCCAGTCATCAAAGAGAGGTGAAGTGGTAGGAGGAGGATCATCAACGAGATGGTGGCGTTTGCGTTGCGAGCGAAAGAGAAAGATGAAGGAGACGCTCCAATCCGGGTAGTTGGAGCCGACAAGCTTGGAAACTGTACCAAGGTTCCCGGAAGGAGTAGGAGGAAGAGGCGGAGCCGGATTGGCGACAGGTGTGGTGGCAGGAGTGGTGGCAGTAGAAGCATCAGAAAGAGCCATTGAAGCAACAACGGGATGCCGTGCGGTTAGGAAATAAGCCGCACCGTTAGGAAGAAGAAGAGCTGCAGCGGTCACGATGTCAGACACCAGCGGCCAGACAATCCACGACCAAGTCGCAGAACCAAGTAAATGAAAAGAAGTCGAGTGGCTAGAAGACAGCCCGCGCGAACAGAAGCAAGGACCAAACAAGGCAAACAGGTCGCGGCGAACAAGACAACAGGTCGCGGCGACTTAAGAAGAGGAGAACCTAGAAAAGAAGGGCGCGACGACTAAGCACACGTCGCTACAACTAAGCACAGGGAACAAAGAGGTCGCGCACACAAGGGCAACGACAAGGAGAGAAATAAGCCGCGCAGACAGGGCGCAAGCAGGCGAAGCAAGCCGCGCGGACAGGGAGGGCGCACAGAATCATGAGGAGAAGATCGACTCCTCTGATACCATGTAAGAAACGAACAAAAACAAACCGGAAGTGGTATAACTGAAACTTAATTATCCTAAAAAGATGTCTATTACAAAGGTATGACCTCCCTTATATAGAATGGAGGAGAGATGAGAGAAAACAAATAAGAGATGTGGGACTAAAAAAATTACAGGACACAAGCGGACTATACAGACACAAACCGCACAAGCCGCGTGGTTAGATAGAAGGACTAACCGCTCGACAACAACCAGAGAGAGAGATTGCCATGGGAGACCGCCAGACCGCCCGGTCTCCAAGTCGCCAGAGACAAACCGCTAGACCGCTTGGACCTCAGACAGCAACTAGCAACCAAACCGCTGAAGGGAAACCGTCAGACCTTGCGGTCATCAACCCGCCAAGCCAGACCGCCAGACCGCCGGTCACCAACTTCAACACATACCTCTGGCTTTGAGTGAGCTTGCTCCACTCAACGCCTGTGGACTTAGGCAATTTTTGGTATGTACAGCAACCACTGAGTGTGTCCGCATGTCCAATCAATATGATATGGACTACCTGCACTCAAGACCTCAAATGCACATCAAATACAGTTGATGTGTGTGTCATTGACCTGTTTGACTTCTCACAAATCAGGGACATTGAGAACAATGGACCCAACAATTGACGTCAACATTGTCATCTGAGGCATCCTTCACGCCCAGACCACTGCGCACAGGTATCCTCCGAGCAGCCCGAAATCTCTTGCCAAAGCCCAAGCGGTACGCGATATCACACTCGAGCAGATCAATCACAATCATCATCTCAGGGAAGACCTTCGTTGTGATACGAGATCACTAAATCTCAATGTCATGCGACCCGCTGTACTCAGCCACCGCAGACGCTCGCATAACCTCGACATCCTCCAGCTCCACAGTCAATTAAGTCTTCTCTTTCTTTAGTTGCTCCTCCATCCGGACGGGCTAAGGTCCTCCTAAAAGAGCGACCGAAAGAAAGTTTTTCACCGCTACCGCACAGACATATTCTGGTCCTCCCCAGGCAAAAGTGAGAAAAGTCTTTTCTCCAAATCTCGGGCACTCTCAAAGCACGCACGAACTAAGGTCAGTTGCTGCCTCCCAAAACAAATAAATCTCTGAGTCTGTCCGCGCTACCAAGGCAAGAGGGCAAGTGTCATCCCCATCATGCTTAGGCAACAAGCTCCTGCCACTAACGCTCGGTGAGCTGCGAACAAGGAACATAAAAGCACCAGATGCTCCCGAACTACCGCAATGCATCTCACGACACCAAGATGCCACAACAAGGATAATAGCGGGGAACAGTTCTGCAACCGCTAAGATCCCCCGCCTATTTATGGCGACGGGATCTTCACCACGCAAGGTTGACTCCCTATGGAAGTCGCAAGCTCAACGCGACTCGTGAAAACTTGTGCGACCAAGCAAAGGAAGTGACAAAGGCGCCATACCAAACGTGTGTATGACACGAGTGCAATCAAGTGTGCTCCCGTCGCCAACACTTTCTTTCAAGGCAACACCTGCTCGGGGAAAGGAATGCCCCGGCAGCCTTTGTGACACGCAAAGCCCTAGCCAAATACAAGGCAGAGTTCAACAACACAACCATAACGAGCACATCTGCGTAACCATCATCTCAGGGTCCGCTCAGCTATCCAACCTTGCCCCGCTCCAAGGCCCTACGTCTCATTGTGTTCTGTAAACGCGAAAGCTTGCATCATTACAACATCCCAAGGTACATACACCATCGATGGCCTCCTCCCTCAAAAGCTCCATCCCAACTCCCGATATGAATGAACGTCTAATCATTTTAAGCTGCAGCACCGAAACAGACATCGTGTCCTCCCACGTCTTCTAGTGGAGATAAGCTCGCATGTCCATCCACAACACCGAGGCACGGGGGCATCACATTCTTCCGTGTCACGTCCAAGGATCCACCACCAATGCAAGCATGTTGCGGCAACCAAGCAAGTTAGCACGCAACATCATACTCGTGCATTCATAAAAAAGGGAATGTGAAAAGCGATATGCCTCCCCACCAGCACAGCACGCAAAGCACAAAGGAGGAGAACGTTTCCACAAATCACTACAAGAGCCGTACAACAAGCAAGGGTCAAGACCGCCCAGACATTCCTTATGAAACCTTCAGACCACGAAGTAGACACGGGCGGTTCCACGCCCACAACAACTCAGCAAGGCCTAACCAAAGGAACATTTCACGGTGCAAACGTAAGTAATTTGTGACGCGCACATACTGAGGCAATTCTAAGTCCTGGACATGCACCAATGCCAAGTGATCAAGACTAAAAATTTTCCAGCTCGACTCTTCGTCAGTCACGACTTACGAAAATTTGGAGGCATTAATGGGGTTCCCCCTGAATTTTCCAAGTCGAACCAGAGAGGGTTTCAGCCAAAGACACGGGGGAAAGCAAACCTGACCAAACGAGCCGCGCGCAAAAAGCCACGCTCAACCAAAAGGACCAAAAACACCTGAGAAGGGGACAAAGCCGCACGCACTCCTGCTAGAGCGTCAGGACATAATGTGCAGAGGAGCACCCCGTGCAGCCTGCACCAGTGCGGCCTGCGCGTGCACGACCGCGCGGCCATGCAAGGCCACACGGTCGCGCATGGACGTATACCGCGCGGCTGCATAACACGCAAACGAGCACAGCGCGAGGCCACGTGGACGCGTAGGGTCGTACACAACGCGACCATGTAAGGACGCACACCGCACAACCGCGCCCGGCAAGGCTGTATGACGGCTCCTCGCGTGTGGTCATGACCACGCCCCGTATGACCGCACCCCAAGCGGTCGCGCACCGCACAACTGTGCCCCGCATATGGTCAAGGTTGTCAGGATCGTGATCCGGATGATAGGATCTTACGATCCTATGATCCATATTTTGCAAATCGATCTAGATTTTGTAAAGCGATCCTCGATTCAATCCTACTATCTGATCCGATCCAACCTCGAAAAGATCTCATCTAGGATCTCGATCCTGACAACCTTGCGCGCGATCGCCGCTCCCTCCTCCCCCCCTGCCCGCAGTGGCCGCCATAGCCGTCAGCGACCCGCGCCGTCTCCGGCCGCCTCCACCGCTGCCGGCCACCACCGTCTCCGGGCACCTTGCCTGAGTTACCCGAACTACCCGGATGACACTCCCGTCATTTCTGCAAAATTGGTGATTTAGGTGATCAAAATAGAGCGACGTCATTCGCCAGTGCAAATCACTCCCCGACACAATTACCATTACCACCCTCTAGAAAACTATAAATAGGCCCCTAAACCTTTATTTGAAGACAAGCAACTCCATAGGCAAGAGAGAGCTCTAAGGTTTCCTGACGAGATCGTGAACTTAGGCCGATTCTCTGCTCAGGAAGTCACTCTGCACTTCTCATTAGGCTAAGGCTTCAATACACTTCAAGTGACGTCAACCGCCTCCGCGAAAGAGCACCCATCAAGGCTTTGCACCAATGAGAGCGCTCCCTCCAGAAGCTCGTTGTACTTAGAGAATTTTCCAGTTGGAACGCTCCCACCAAGGTTCCGCGAGCCCAAAATCATTCCAAGGTCAGAGCGCTTCCATCGAGGTTCCGAGGACTTGGCCATTTTTACTCATTTTTTATAATCACCGCCTGTAACGGAGTAGCGACCTGTTGCCCTCCGAGATCAAATCAAACTTTATAAAACTTCGATAAGCTAGTGGATTTTGGCTCAATACAGTCTAGCCACGTGATTTTTCACCCTTCTGGGTTTTCCACGTAAAAAATGTCTCTTGTCATTTGTTGCGGTTCACATTGACTATTTGTGCGCCCGATCCGATTCCGAGCTAAGGCGGTCTAATTTCTCCGGACCGGGGAAAGACCGAACAACCCGCAACACTTATTATTACAATTGTTTGCAGCTGGTGTTCCAATCCTTTTTATTACAAATGAATTTAGAGGATAAGTTGTTGAATATTGAAGGAACACCTCAAACCACAAGTGTAGATGTTGATATTCATTTCACCGCTGACATAGAATTTCCAACCAAGGATGAGTTAGTTGAATGGTCTCGAAGATTGGCAGTGGTCTTGGATTTGTTGTTACCATTCAAAGGGTTAGATAAGCTAACAACCCATATAAGGCCCAGAATTTTACTTTGTTGTGATAAAGTGAGTTTACCTCGCCTTAGTCAATACATCAAAGTTTTTTTTTAAGAAAAAATGTAAGGAAAAGTAGCTCAAAATGTTGTGATTGTCCTTTTGCTATTCAAGACCTAAAGGATGCAAATGTTGTGTTTGGAGAGTTAAAGTATTATGTGGTACTCATAATCACAATTTTGTACATCTTGAAGCTCACTCTTATACATATAGATTGGATGAAATCGAAGAAAAGATTGTGTAGGATATGTATGCTTCAGGTGTGAAACACAAAAAACTTATCAACTTTGAAGAAAAGAAACTCTGGTAACAAAACAATAATGAGAACAATATACAATCAAAAGTTTAAACTATATAGAAAAGAGTTAGATGGTTGTACTCCTATTCAGTTCCTTCATAAGTGTTTATGTGATGCATGTTATGTGAGTTATATATAGTCATGTTAATCTCAACACAAACATCTTGTAAAGTTTATATTTTGAGCATAAGTTGAGCAACATTTTTTCATATGTTTTTATTATGGGTTGCACTTACAAAACTAATTGATATAGATTGCCTTTTGCTTTCTATTATTGGGTTGACCTCAATAGATTTTTCTTTTTTTCCTGGGTTCTCTTTCTTGTCGAATGAGATAAAGACCACCTATAAATGAACACTTGAATGTTTTCATGGAACATTAAATCCAACTTCAGTACCCATTGTTTTGTGATTGATAAAGAGATTGCACTTATGAATGTCATCAAGCTAGTCTACCCTCAGTCAAAAATTAAATTATATCAGCTATGTTTCAGTAGAAATATCTTAGCTAACTGTAAAAAAATTGAAAGAGGGCAAGGAATGCGAGACCTTCTTAGGTGTATGACAAAACTTGGTAAATTCACCCACAGTGCATCAGTTTTATTTAAGCTACAACTCTATGCTAACATGTTATCCAAATAAATATCCAGATGTTATTCATTATGTTGTCACTAATCGGATTGATCCTTACAAATAATATTTTTGTCATCTTGGATTGATAATTTTTTTCATCTGGGAAACTATACAACCAACCGTGTTGAGTGCGGTCATAACATGAATAACTTAAGAGAAAATTAAGAGAACTCTTAGATCCTTCTACAAGCAAAACCATAGAGCCTCCTTATATGTCGTTACGTTTGAAAGACCGATTAAAGGGCAGCTTGAATAAAGTGAAGGTGGATTTCAAATCAACAACACACGATCTTTCACATTTTGAACATGTTACTATGCATGAACAACTTCAGTTGAAGAGGAAACTTGCACGCAAAAGTGGCCCTGACAATAAGAGATCTTTAAATTGCATTCGGAAGGGGATTCCTCCTTATATTTCAAAACATATACTTGATACAATAAATGTGATAGGAGATGGGCAATGCGGTTTTCGTGTGATTAGTCATGCTTAGACATGGGGGAGAATTGTCAAAAAGTTTGAAATGACCTCTTGAAGGAGCTCCAAGAGAGGGAAATTTGTACTCAGATATATTTGGGAGTGTGTGACTAATTACTACAATCTCTAGATTGCAATACAGTTCCAACTCCGATAGACAAATGGATATCTATGTCAGACATGGGATTAGTTATAGCATCTTGCTACAACGTGGTAGTGATTCATTACTCTTGATTTTAGTCTTTCACATTTCCGCCCTTACATCCCGCGCCTTCAGAAAGCTAAATTTTTTTTAATTTTTTTTAATTTTGTGAACGGCAACCACTTCATACAATTGCAAATGAGGAAAGATTGTCCAATGCCACATGTATTTTCGGTATGGATGCAGTATCACGAATCAATAACAGAAGATTGGGCTATACATGATGGAAGTGAGGTTATTAGATTGGCAAATCATTGAAATGCTTGGTACATTATGAACACTAGATTTTTTTTATTTTTCTTCTCTCATTATGAACATTATGTTATTTTGTGGAGCCTGACTGCGTCTGGGAGTGCTGGGCACTCGCCACTATGTAATTTTTCTCGTCCTGTTTGTTAAGTGTATAAAAGGCCTGTTTCGGCCTAGGGTTGTGTACGCGTATGCGAAAACTGAAGAAGAGGAGCGGCGGAATAGAAGCAGTGTACTCATGATCTCTTTCATAGTGGATTTTCTGGGTGCGGGTGGTTGTGGTTTTTTCCCCGATCTTGAGATTTTTCCACGTTAAATCCTTCTGTGTTTTGCCTGTTAATTTTTCTGCGATTTCTTCTGTATTCTCCGGATCTAGTATTTCCCAACACACTAACTGAACATTTTACAATTTTCACAGACCTTGCTATCCTAAAGAGTGCTTTGACAGCAGCAAATTTACCAAGAGCAAAGTGGAAGGTGAAAACTTGTACATACATGATATTCTTGAATCATGCACACTTTTGTTTTTTTAGAACATGTATGGTTATAGTATCAGCTAAAGTTTTTTATTTTCTTTTTAAAATGTTTGTATTGAAAATGAGCTTAACTTTTGTAACTGATGGGCATCTATTCTTGCAGAAACAACCCACACTTTTGTTTGTGACTGCATATGATATTCTCTTTGGACAGGTTGGACAGGATATAACTGGAGCAGCATTCATTTACTTTGATAAACATATGCCACATGACTTGCAATCTCCTGCTAAAACTCAACAGTCCACTCTTGGTTCATTTTGTGCTTTCATAGTTAAAGTATGAGTTGGATTGCTGTGTTTTGTTTTTTTTATTCAAATGTTAAGGATTTGTTAAGTTTAATCTGAACGATGTGCTTAATTGTCTGTTACGAATGCTCTATTTAGTTTGGTGAATTATAGAAGATATGAATTTAGTTTTTGAAATTGGCATACATATATGAAATTTGGCTTGAATGAATAATTCTTTGGTCTGCATATAGCATTGCTCTATTTTTAAGGGTAATGTTAAAAGCACACACATTATAACTATTATTGATAGTTCAATTTTTTTATTTACACATCGCTTGGAATGAAACTATAAAGAAAGACATGATGTACTTAGGCATTAGTAAGATTATGACAAAAGATAGGGCACAATGACGACAAAGGATCCATATAGCCGACCCCACTATAGTGGGATAAAGGCTTGAGTGTTGTTGTTGTTGTACACATCGCTTATTTAATGACACGTCAAAATTGAAATAGTATATAGCACACCATAAAGTTAATTTCATTTTTTTTATATTGTGACTCCAATTTGCATATGATAGCTAAATATTTAGCTAGTAATACAAGTGAAATGGACGCTTGCTCTAGATCATTTGCAGCTCCAGAGGAGAGCTCCTTTCGCATCGTTCCGAATGGCGTGTTTGTCTCAATCCTTCTTTTAGCTAATCGCCCCGATCCTGCCTCTCCCGTAGACACTATATGATGAAGATCACTCCTTGTGGACAACCGGAGCAAGCCTCAATTTCATTGCTCCTCATCTCGCCGCTCCTTATCAACAACCTGATCGCTCCATTCTTCGCTAATCCCCCTATCCTGCCTCTCTCATCGAAGCTCTAGAAGACGCTCAAGATCGCTACTTGTGGGCAACCTGAGAAAGCGCCGATTTCACTGCTCCGCTCCTTATCGACAGCCGGATTGCTCCATTCTTCTTCTTTCACCGCTCTTCTACACCGTAGGAGAGGAACCTGCGGGTATGCCCGTCGATTTCACTATGCTTCTTCTCACAGATCTCACTCTTCCGGGTCCTGTGATAGACCACGTTGTAGTTGTAGAAATGTCTTCCCTATTTTTCTTCTCAGGGTTCCAATCCATTTCAATGTGATGAACCAAGTAAAAGTTTAATTCAATTTGTATCTATGCTCGACTATTGTAGCATGTTTACATATTTAAGTCATTGGACGGGTCTGATTCTACATATTTTGAATAATTGTATAACCAAATTTAAAACGGAGATTGTTAAGGGCAGCCCACTTACGCCCGAACCAAGACTGCTCGCTCGACTCCGCCTTCTCTGATATCCTTCAGACGCCTTTCTACGAGAGCTGCCCCTACCTCAAGTTCGCCCACATCACCGCCAATCAGGCCATTCTCGAAGCCTTCACCGGCTTCCATCGCGTTCACGTCATTGACTTCGGTATGAAATAGGGGATGCAGTGGCCTGCTCGGATGCAGGCGCTCGCCCTCCGCCCCGGGGTCCCCCTTCCTTCGGCCTCACTGGAATCGGTCCTCCCCAGCCGAACAACTCCAACGCTCTCCGGCAGATCGGATGGAGGCTCTACCAGCTCACTGAGACCCTCCACATCTACTTCAAATTCCGCGGCTTGGTCGCCAGCTCCATCACCGACATCCAACCCTACATCGACTGCAGTTTGACTCTTCTCTCCCTGTGGAAGCATTCAAACGCAGAAATGCCATGAAGGCAAATTTAATTAATATATTGAGGACTTGGTTAACTATAACACATAGAGAAAGACAAATAGAAATGCTTACAACATATCTAGGTTCTGTTTGGGACAACTTATGATGATGAATAAGCTGCTAATTAAAAATTGATGATTGGATATAGATTTTATAAAAACAATGATGAATAAGTCATAGGATGTTTGAATAGTTTGTACATAAGTGCTTATCTAAAATTTTATTCATTCATAAAAGTCTGTTCATTTGGACATGTTTTTTTCCATTCAGACACGATTTTTTCACTCAGACACGTTATTTTGCTTGAGTGCGAATTTTTCACACGGGCGCGATGTTTTCTTCCGGCAGCGATTTTTTCGCCCAAACGCAAATATTTTGCCCGGACGCGGTTATTTCACTTGGATGCGGATTTTTCGTCCCGCCGTGGTTTTTTCGCCCGGACGCAAATTTGTCACCCGGGATCGAATTTGTCGCCATGGTGCAAATTTTTCGCCCGGACGCGGTTATTTCGCTCAGGTGTGATTTTTTTTCACGAAAGCGTTTTTTTCGCCCGGGCGCGGTTATTTCGCTCAGGTGTGATTTTTTTTCACGAAAGCGTTTTTTTCGCCCGGGCACGATTTTTTCGCCCGGGCGCGAATGTTTCCCCCAACCTCGAATTTTCCGCCCGGGAGGGAATCCCCCCCCCCCCCCCCCGGCTCGAATTTTCCGCCCGGGCGTGAATTTTTCGCCCGGGAGCGAAATTTTCGTTGGGGCACGAATTTTCCCCCGTGCACGAATTTTTTAACCGGGCCCGAATTTTCCGCCCGGGCCTGAATTTTCTGCCCGGGCGCGAATTTTCCGGCCGGACGCGAATTTTCCGCCCGGGAAATTTTTCGCCCCTGCCCGAATTTTCTGCCCGAGCGCTATATGTTTGCCCGGACGTGATATTTTTTGCTCACACGCGATATGTTTGCACGGAAGCGAAAAAATGCATTCTGCCGAAAAAAATCGTGTCCGTCCAAAAAAATTGCTCGCGAGCGAAAAATTCGTGTCCGGGCGAAAAAAATCATTGTCAGGCGAAAAAATCACCGTCGGGCGAAAAAATAGCGCCAGGGAGAAAAAACAGCTATCGTGCGAAAATCGCGCATGGACGGATAAATTGCCCCCGGGCGGAAAAATAGCTTCCGGGTGGAAAAATTCTCGCCGCGGTGTTAAATTCGCGTCTGGGCGTCAAATTCGCTCCCAAGCGAAAAATTCACGCATGGGCGAAAAATCCGCTCCCGGGCGAAATAATCGCGCCCGGGCGGAATAATCGCGCCCGGGCGGAATAATCGCGCCCGGGCGGAATAATCGCGCCCGGGCGGAATAATCGCGCCCGGGCGGAATAATCGCGCCCGGGCGGAATAATCGCGCCCGGGCGGAATAATCGCGCCCGGGCGGAATAATCGCGCCCGGGCGGAATAATCGCGCCCGGGCGGAATAATCGCGCCCGGGCGGAATAATCGCGCCCGGGCGGAAACAACGCGCCCGGGCGGAAACATCGCGCCCGGGCGGAATAATCGCGCCCGGGCGGAAAAATCGCGCCCGGGCGGAAAAATCGCGCCCGGGCGGAAAAATCGCCCCCGGGCGGAAAAATCGCCCCCGGGCGGAAAAATCGCGCCCGGGCGGAAAAATCGCGCCCGGGCGGAAAAATCGCGCCCGGGCGGAAAAATCGCGCCCGGGCGGCAAATTCGCGCCCGGGCGGCAAATTCGAGCCCGGGACGGAAAAATCGCGCCCGGACGAAAAAATCACGCCCGGGCAAAAAAATCACGTCCGGGCAAAAAAATCAACTTTGAGTTTTCTTAAGAGATAAGCGCTTATGAGAATCCATAAGCTGGACCTGGATAGCTTATGAAAAATCAGATTATCATCAATTTTAAAACAAGTGATTTTCCATAAGCTGCACAAACAAACACCTGAAAAACAGCTTTTACGTTTTGAATAGAGATTACTCATCATCAAAAGCTGTCCCAAACAGAGCCCTAATCCCAAAAGCCACCGGTTGTCCACTCAGAAAGAACTTGTTGCATCAAAGAAAATCAAGGGGGAATGGATGTTGGATAAAATAAATTAATGGCCAAACTTTTATTCAAGTCACAAGCTTAGGCATTTAAGTGATAACTAAATGATATTTCAACACAGACATATATTTCGTCTATCTGATGTTAGAGCAAGGGTCAGTTTTTTTCCCGGTGAGTTTGGTCAAAAACGTCACCATCATACAATGTGTTCTGCATAACATTGGTTATGACTGCTACCAAGAAAAAAAAAACTAATTTTGAATATAAAAGTAGTTGGAATTCCTTAGGTGAGGTTGGACATTCACGGACAAAAGTTCATAATTATTGTGTTCACGACAGACGCCGCGGTGCCAAACAAATCCTAAAGCATGCTTGGTGTACATTAACACAACTTGGGATTCATAGTCCTATCAAATCTTCTCATGTTTCAACAGAAGAATGCCATGGCCCATTCAAAAGCAAACACAAAACAAAACATTGTATAGTGCCTTATGCCAACTGTTTACAAGTAGAGGCCTTTCTATGTAGAAATTCCACCCAACTTTTCTTTGCTAGTTTAACATATCAATAGGATTTTCATCCTCCACCCAATTAAATTTACATTGTATAAGCTGAAACAAAATACATGAGTGCTAAAGCTAGACTTTTAAGAAGCGTTTGTAAATTTCAACAAGGGTAGAATTATATAAACATAGATTTAATGTTTTGACCAAAAGGATAGTAGAAGTCAACACCACCATCAAATAAAACATAGAGGAAAAAGGAAAGAACCCAAGAATGGAACAAAGGAATAAAAAAAAATCCAATAATATAAAGTTCGAAAATTTCCCTTGTCATGCACTTTACAATAAACTCCGAGGATTGACACGAAGATCATGCCGTTGCAATCGAAAAAACCCCACACAAGCATGATAAGATACAACCACTGGTTTGAACACAATCCCAAACAACTCCCATTGTTCATGAAATTCCCTATAAAGAATCATCAAATTAAGTTAGAAAATTATCTCAGGGTATCCAGTGGGTATGTCCTATAATGTGTGAGAAGAATCGCATACTGCGAAGATCACAATCAGCCAGTCTCTCTCTGGCAATTGCCTGGCAAAAGATATTTGAACTTCTCAACATTTTGAAGCAGATACCGGGGAAGATGAACAGCCGAATATATGCTCGGAATTGGACCCAATTTCGCTATAATCTTCTGGAATGTGTACTCCTCTGGAAGCATGTCAAAGAGATCCGCTCCTCTGCAAATCACGTCTTGAATCCTCGAGGGCTTCAAGTAGAAAGGAAACCTCACTCGATCAACATGGCTGTAGGCCTTCATCTTGAAAGCAAATTCACTGAGGTAGCGGAAGCAGAAGCTACAATGCCACCCTGAATCCGCCAACAAGTCATCTGTTTGGCGAAAATGCGCATATCTCGTCTTCCCGTGCTTGTACCGGTGAACCGAGGCTCTCCAGCTGTCGTCATCGAGATAAAACTCGAACGAATACAGATAGTTCCGGAGCTGGAGATGAAGCTTGTCGGGAATTTTATCGCACCACCGCAGGAGGTCGATGGTGTGGCCGCTGGGGATCTCATCGACATCCGACATGATCAGCAAATCGTCGTTAGTTATGCGGGCTATTTTGATAAGCTGATCGAGAGCCACTCTCTGGTAAGATTCCTCCACGAATGGGTTCTCTCCCTTCACGAATCTCCCCCCGACGACTCCATAGGTGAGTTTCGACTCCGCGAACTTGAATTCGTCGCGGTTCATGGCGAAAAAGAGGGGCTTTATCCTCCCAGTGAAGGTGGAGTTGGACTCCAGAAGAACAAACTCTGAGACAAAGGGGTATAGCTCCTTCCACCTGATGGAAAGCACATCGACTTCATTGTTGAAGAGCACGGCGTCAAAAACGCGCCTTGGAGTCTCCCGAATTCCCCAGCCATGGAGTTTGCAGAGGCTCTCCATTGGGACATTCTCATGGTAGTAATGGGGGATGATGTTGAAAGGTTTCGGGGGAGAATCCCAGAGCGGCCGGAGGAAGTAAGTGATCTTCTGGCCATGCATGTAGATGCCAAGGAAGAAGAGAGGGATCCCCATAAACAGAAACAGAAGGGCCTTCAGATCAAATCCCCTGAGTATGCATAGGATTCTGGATATGGCCACTCCCATTCTAGATGCCTGTTAGAGATTTTAGTATAAATCAGAACGAAATTCAGAAGAAATCACGAAATAAAGACCACTACCAAATTCATGAGAAAGAGGGATTTCGTTTATTACAGATCTTATATGGAAAATGACTGTGAAATCAATCTGAGAGTCACATAAGGCAAAAACTTAGCCCACCAAACCCCAGCATTTAAGCGATTTGGGAAGAAAACAACAAGAAATATTCCCAAATCGAAGCGGTTATCACAATAATTCCCCAGAACATAACAAAAAAACAGTTTTTCAAAAAAAAAACAAGCAGTTTAAGCAAAATTATGGCAAAAATTCACCTGTCCGCAAACATTCTCGCAAATATCATCGGTCTTCTTCGAACTGTAGTAACCACCTTCCGGCATCGCAAAACACAAACACAATCCAATCCTTCAGAAATTTCCGGCCAACAATTTTTTCTTATCTTTTCACTAATTTTGATTGCACTCCTCCGGCGAGTTGCCCACCCCGCCGGACTCTGTCCTATTTCGCCGGAAATAAGCCGTTTGAAGTAGGCCGCTGCACACAAACTCTCCGTCGTTCACGACAAATGCAAAGGTTTGTCTTTTGTCTGATATTCCGGCAAGGGCAAAGAAATTTGAAAAGCTCGGACGGAAGTTGACCTGCAAAGAAAAAAAGGGACGCCGGTGCGCTGTTTTCGTCCGGCCACCGGAATAACTGAAAAAGGAGGAGATGGAATCATACCGGCGGGCGGAGACTTTATAGAGGACGATGGATCGGATGAGGGGAAAGAGGAGAGGAGATTTGGGGACGTTGGGCTCTGACGTCGAACCGGAGGCCAGTGGGTTGACTCGGCCGGGTTGACGCGGTCCTTAAACCGGAGTTGCGTGTGTCCGTCTGGGGCAGGCTGATTGAGTATCCGTGTTATTGCCTTATTGGTTCGAATTGGGTCGGTTTCCGGGATTTTTTTTTCCATAGGTTACTCTCATGAATGATTAACATGCGTTAAGCGCTATCAAATTGTCGTCAAAAAATAATGATCAAATTTTAGTATGATCAAATTTTCGTCAAAAAATATTCCGTCTAGGATCACAGATCAGATGACTGTACGAATAACTCACATAGTAAAATGTACGAGTAACACATCAAAATATTATGCCACATCAGGGTACATGTACTCAAATGCAGCCATAAAATAAGTGAAGATATATAGAATGATGTATATGTAATTACTAGAAATTGATAGGTCCCCATACAATTTTCAAGCCGATCTAGCCCATGTACAAAATAGCTCAACCAGACTAGCGACACGTCGAGAACCGCGAGCACCCGGGAAGACCGGGAGGACGCGCCAGGCCCGCACCTAAGCGCGCATAACCACGCCCCGCGTAGGCAACACGCGCTGGACTGCGCGCGCTCACGCGGAAGTAGGCGCGCTGGGCCGCACGCGGTCGGCCTGCGCGATAGCCACCCGTGCGGCCGCTCGCTGCCAGTCCGCGCAGCCGCAGATCGCGCGATGTGCCGGTGTCACAACCCGCATTTTCACCGCATTTAATAACTTATCAGAGTAAGGGAAAATGTGTGTCATGATGCCACGTCAGCAGGGGATAACTGCGGACGCTCAGGCAAAACTCCTACTAGACTCAAAAAGAGAGATCTTTAAGTGATTTAGCAAAAATCCAATTTTAAGGCAATTTAACTGTATCCCTCGCCTTGGTGGCTCATCAAGTTCACGAAAGAAAATAGTTTATACGCTGCGGGAAAAAAAATATACTTCATTAATGAGATTGAACATCCTACATGACTATAAACGTCCCCAAGGACAACTCATATTATGCAAGACCCTAAATTTATAATAGTAGTAAAAATAGCTTTTACGATCGCTAAATATAACAAGTTAGAGTTTTAAAATATGCAAATGCATGAAGTAATAATAGTAGATTTTATATTTGAAAATACCTAACATGCATTCCTAACGTGCAGCTCAGTTGGTGATGAGGAGTGGTAATAAAACTCTCTTATCAAGGTTGCGGGTTCGAGACCCCGTGGCAACAACCTACCGCTGCTGATAAACATGCGCGGATATTTATGTTGGGGTGCATGGCCTGCATGCTTGATGTTTAGGCTTACTACCCGTGGTGTCGTGGGGAGGTTAAAGGCCTAAACCCGGGCTGTTGGTAGGCCGACGACGCTTGGTGCTTGGCTTAGCCGAACCAGGTCGTTACAGCCGGTCCCTGTGCCGCCGTCGGCGAGCCCCGGCTGCCGCCGCCGCATCCGGGCACAACTTAACTGTCGAGTTCGCTCATCAAAGGGAGGTTGTGACCACCAACAACCCGCCTGTGGATGGAGAGGGGTTGGGGTGCTTGGGCTGCAGCCCGGTAGCATCGCCTAGAGCGGAGCCGTGACATCTTCACGTTAGATCTGCTATGGTCGTTACAATAAAAGTGCACTTTTTATTGTAACGCCCCTAGCCGATCCAACGTGACAATGTCTTACTTCGCCCTAGGCGACGGTACCGGGATGCAGCCCAAGCACCCCAACCCCTCTCCGGTCCACCGACGGGTTGTTGGTGGCCACAACCTCCCTTTGATGAGGCAAACTCGATAGTCAAGCGCGCACCACGGGGACTTCCCAGGAGGTGATAAGAGTGTGAAAAACTCCATAGTTAAGCGTGCTCGGGCTGGAGTAGTACTGAGATGGGTGACCTCCTGGGAAGTCCCCGTGGTGCGCACTTGACTATCGAGTTTGCCTCATCAAAGGGAGGCTGTGGCCACCAACAACCCGCTGGTGGGCCGGAGAGGGATTGGGGTGCTTGGGCTGCAACCCGGTAGCGTCGCCTAGAGCGGAGCCGTGACATTATCACGTTGGATCGGCTAGGGGCGTTACACACACTACCCGGACCACCCGAACTGCTCGAGGGGAAGGGAGCACTTCCGTCATTTAGTTAATTTTGGTGATCCGCGTGATGAAAACGAAGTGACGTCATTCGCCATCACAAATCACTCCTCGATGCAATTACCGATGCGCCCATAGGCTTTCATTTCAATCCAAGCCACTCTAGAGTCGAGAGAGAGCTCTGAGGTTTTTTAATGAGATCGTGGACTTTAGATAGATTCTCCGCTTAGGAATTCACTCTGCTCTTCTCCTTGCGCAACAGACTCCTCACACCTCAAGTGACGTCAACTGCATCCGTGAGAGCGCTCTCATCTAGGCTCTGCATCAAAGAGAGCGCAACCTCCTGAAGCCCCGTGGACTTAGAAGATTTTCCAGCTGAACTCTCACCAAGGTTCAGTGAGCTCAACGTCATCTCAAGGCAGGAGCGCTTCCATCGAGCCTCCAAGAACTTAGCCATTTTTTTCTTTTTTTTGTACTTGTAACGGAGTAGCGGTCTGTCGCCCTCTGAGATCAAACTAATTTTTGTAACAATCAAAGGAGCTAGTGGATTTTGACTCGACACAGTTCCAACCACTTGGTTTTTCACCCTTTCTGGGTTTTCCACGTCAAAAAACTTCTTTTGACCATTGATGTGATTTTCTTTAACTGATAACGCGCCCGTCTCGACACTGAGCTAAGGCGGTCTGATTCTCCAAAAGGGAAAAAAGGCCTAGTGACCCGCAATAGTTTGGTGCCGTCTATAGGAAAGTGTTCCCAGAAGCTCTGACAAATCACAATATTCTCCCATCTCGCAGTAATGACAAAGGGAAGCGCGCACGCTACCAGCCAGCTAGCTCCCAAGGAGCCTAGCGATCAATCATCTAAAGACTTGCCCTCCGACTCAACATCGCGCCTAGAGAGGGTAATTGTCGCACTAGCGTCATCAGTGGAAGAGTGCATGCGCCAGATGGAGGAGCGTCAAGCGCAAGCACTCACTTTACTGAAATAGATGGGAGCATCCCACATCCCGGGGAACACCCGGTAGAGCGCGACCAGACATCATTTCCCTTAAGATGTTGATCGTTCAGGGGGGTAGCCCGCGCCGCGTGTAACGACCCCATCCATTAAATAACATATAATAGAAGGTCCGGTCAGGGCCCCACACCATATGCCACAAAACAGGCGGCAAGGTTACAGGTTAATACCAGAAACATACTGCGTCCTAACACAGAGCATACTAGCGAAAGATTTTAACGTTAATATTGAACTCAAACCATGAATGTCCACTCATATAAACAACCACATTTATATATACTCTCGAAGGAATGTATATCAAATACTCAAGATTTTGGCCTTAAGGCCTTACAGTTACGCTTTACAGGTGTGGATTGCAAACATCGGCGCGCAGGCCAGCCACACATGAACATAACTAAAGTCTTTGCTCAGCCTTTGAGGGCTAGTGGAAACAACAACAGGGGATTCAACCCTCTATTTCTCGCTCGACTCTACAACACCTGCACAGGGACAACCCACCATAATGTTGGCAAACAAAGCAACTGTAAGCATTCAACTAACCAATTTATAACGACCCTACCCGTTTCCCGGGGCAGTGGTATTCCTTCCCTGCAGGCATAGCATTTCACAAGCAGATATATCATACAATGTGCACTCACGCACAATCAATATATCACAACCGCCGGCCACGCGGCCCGACGATCCATGCACTCAGGGCACATTCTTGGTGTACCGGCGAACTAGGGTCCCACCACCGTTCAAGGTATGAAACCCAACGGTATTGAGCATTTAGTCTTAATGGCGCGCAGGCCTAAAACTCTCATTATATGCTCTAACGAGACCAATAACTAGGTCTACCAGTCGGTCAGACATAACGTGGTCCGGTTCAGCCAATCTCGTTGCTCAAATCGTCCAAAATGACACGGGTCAGCTTTCCCCTTATTCGTTCGGCACGAAGCCTTCAAGAGCTCGCAACTCACAATAGCCACACTGTCCACCAAGGACTGCCTTCACATTCCAAATAGGGAGTTAGTGCCAGCGTTCCTCGCAAGCGATTGACGGGTTCAGCAGAAGCTCTCTTTCTGCACCCAAACTCTACCCAAACCCTGCAGCATCCTGCAGTGCCAGAAAACTGGTCCTCCATAGCATATAACACAAGAATCACAAGGGGTTTTTTCTGGAATTCCATTCCAGTACTTCCTGCTACTGCCCTTCACAGATACAACCCATCGACTCCACAAACTACACGCTTATACACGGAGTCTTCTCCGGTGCGCAAAATAAAACATCACCAATCCAGACTAACCTGTCCAGATGGGCTTCACATAGCATGCCTATTCCGTACTACACATTTTCGGATCTATATGCAAGACTTGTTGGGGATTCAAGAATCAACCCAAGGGGAATCCCTCAAGAATCCACCCTTTGGTGGGGAAATCCATGCACATGCCAAAAGAAGGACTTCACATGTCCAAGAAGGAAGATCGTTACCCTTGACGATCTCTTTGGAGCCATGGAAATCTAGTCGGATGGAAAGCACCGCAACAGCCTTGCCTCCACAAATCTGGACTCGTTTCTCGATTCGGAATGCTAGAGCTCCATTGGTGGCCGGATTCCTTCTTCTCCTCCTTCCTTGCTCTCTCTTCTCACTATCTCTTTAGAAAGAGAATAACCAAAGTTGAATGAGAATTATATCTCAACTCCTGGCCTTAATACAATAGGGAGAAGCCTGGATCACTAGATCCTAGTTGAAGGAAATGAACGACCACAAATCGCCCTGAAATCTCTATTTTGGTCCGAACACGACTTATGACATATCCGTGTCACAGGCCGTGTACCTTAAGCGGCAAACAAACCGACTTGACTCGAACAGGACACGGCCATGTAACACGCCCGCGTCACATGCCGTGTACCCTGACACGGCTTTGGGCACGCCCGTGTCTAGCCCGTGTTCACCAGGCCTCACATCCCTGGCCAAATCCAGAGAAGGACACGACCTTTGACACGCCCGTGTCACAGGCTGTGTGTCCAACTCGACTTGCCTCTCGAGGATCGTTGAGTGCATTTCGTCGAGTGAAGTTCATCAACCCATAGTAGGACACGACCTAGGACACGCCCGTGTCACAGGCCGTGTACCCTCTCGAGAATCGTCGAGTGCATTTCGTTGAGCACTCGACAGACTGTGTGTCAACTCGACAACATAGAGCAGGACACGGCTTGGGACACGCCCGTGTCCCAGGCCGTGTTGCTAAGCCTGCACTCATTCTTGAGATTTGGGGTGTTATACCACGCGCCACACAAAAATCCGAAAAGAACCACCCGCCAGAAGCCCGACCCTCGGGAAGCATGTGGAGCTCCCCGACAAAACCTCACTAGCCAGGGGAAACAATCCTCCATTGAGCTCAGCGCTCCTCTTACTGAGGTTATATATGCTCTTATGAACCATCCGCAGCTCCCTCGGGGAAGGGGTGATCAGTACAAGTACTGCCACTTCCACAAAGAAAACAGACACGACACCGAGGAGTGCATACACTTAAAGGATGAAGTCGAACAGTTTGCACGACATGGACTCCTCAAGGAATTTCACTGGAAGGCTCGGGTTGTGGCGCTCATCCCAAGAGAGCTCGTGAAGGGGCAACGCCATGATGGGATGCCGCGCAGAAAGCAGCCAAAGTCAGTTCAACTCGCTGCCCCCAACCCCCCGGGACCTGCTCGTCAGCACATTCAGACAACACTCGGAAGCCCACTGGTCAAAGTATCAAGGATAATGATCGACGATGAAGTATCTTCCAACATGTTGTTCCTGTCGATTCTTCTTCAGCTTGTGATCTCTGGGAGAGACGTCCACCTCGGTTCGATAGGAGCGTATGTCACAGGGCACCCGACGATCCTGATTGTTCGGAGCGTTATCCTTCCAGTAACTGATCTGGGAGTCCCTCCAGTACTGGTTACTTATGATGTCTAGTCCATCATCATCCAGGTCGTCTCAACATGTGATGTCATCCATAGAGGACCAATGTTAAGAGCACTTCGCGCCGACGCACTAGCCCAAGGCAACGCGCTAGACCTCAACCCACAGGATATATCACCAAAGGAACCTGAGTCGTGAAGATTTGAACAAGAATTCGACCTGATATCCTTCATCGTTCTTATATTTCAATAAGTCGTAGGAATAAACTCGCCAGCACCTGTATCTTCTTTTCAGCAATGTAGCGTCTGTTTTTTCCTTTTTACTGTAGACAAACCATCATAAGGCGAGACTAGCAAAAGACTTTTTGCACCTCCCAGGCTAGACTGACGAAAGTCTTTCTACACCTCCTAGGCGAGACTGGCAAAAACCTTTCTGCACCTCTCAGGCAACACTTGCGAAAGCTTTTTTGCACCTCCTAGTCGAGATTAGCGAAAGCCTTTTTGCACCTCCCGGACGACCCCCGATCCTCCTAGGCGAGACAGACAAAGGTCTGTCTGTACCTCCCAAGCGAGATGGACAAAAGTTCATTTGCACCTGCACTTGGACGAACCCCAGTTTTCCTAAGGCGCAAACGAACAAAGGTTTTTCGCCACCTCCACCCGGATGGACCCCGATCCTCCCAGGCGAGACAAACAAAGGTCTGTCTGTACCTCCTAGGCGAGATGGACAAAAGTTCATCTGCACCTTCACTTAGACGAACCCCGATTCTCCTGAGGCAGGAACGAAAAAAGGTCCTTCGCCACCTCCACTCAGACAGACCCTGGTACTCCCAGGCGAGACGGTCAAAGGTCTGTCTACACCTTCCAGGAAAGATGAACAAAGGTTCATCTACACCTTCACTTAGACGAACCCCGGTTCTCCTGAGGCGCAAACGAACAAAGGTTCTTAACTACCTCCATTCAGACGGACCCTAGTCCTCCCAAGCGAGATGAACAAAGGTTCATTTGTACCTCCACTTGGACGAACCCTGGTTCTCCTGAGATGCGAACGAACAAAGGTTCTTCACCACCTCCACCCGGACGGACCCTTGTCCTCCCAGGTGAGACGAACAAAGGCTCATCTGCACCTTCACGTGGACGAACCTTGGTTCTCCTAAGACGGGAGAGAACAAAGGTTCTTCCCCACCTCCTCTCAGACAAACCCCAGTTCTCCTAAAACGCGAACTCCTAAAACACGAACGAACAAAGGCCCTTTGTCACCTTCACTTGGGCAAACCCTGATTCTCCTAAGGCCAAACGAGCAAGGGCTTTTTGCTACTTCTGCTTGGATGAATCCTAGTTCTCCCAACAATCATAGACAAAGGTCCTCCATCATCCCTGCTCAAAACGCAACTCTTCAAGAAGAAAGAATGCGTGCGCCAAAAAACACAACCAAGGCAAACTAATCCAAAAACAAAAGGGGTCTCTAGTCAAAAAATAAGTGCCACAAGGGCTACATCATCATCAAAAGAAGAAACATGCAAAGACGCGAGAGCACGCCTACAACGCAAAAACGGACAAATGAAAACAAACTCGGGAAGAAGAAGTCCCGAGGATCATCCCTCAGCAACTACGTCAGCGTCATCATTCAAGGAATCCTATATACCCAGGGTGTCGCGCCCCGGAAGCCTCCGAGCCGCTCGAAATTACTTCCAAAAGCCAAAGGAATACGCAGCTTCGTGCTCGTCCTCTTTCAGAGAATCAACCTCTGTCGCATCATCTCAGAGCGCGCTTTCTCCGCAATGCGAGACCGCTCCACCTCAAAGTCACGAGAAGACTTGTACTCGGCTACAACAACCACATGGACGACCTCGACCTCCTTTCTCTCAGAAATAAGACGAGCGTTCCCTCCTTTTAGTTGCTCGATATCCCCCTCCTACTGACATATTGTAGCATTGACTGCGTCAGCATGACATATCTCATCCTTAAGAGTCACCTCAGCAGAGGTCAACCCCCCGTAAAGAGACCCGATCTCAGAGTCAGTGGTGCTCAACTTGGCTCGAAGAGACTCCGCCTCAGACTGAGAAGGGGACAACTAGGACTCGACACTGACCAGCCAAGAAGTAACCTCCTTCTTCTTCCTCCGGGTCTCCGCCAGCGACTCCTCGGACATGGCCAACTTCACTTGCAGAGGAAGAAAATCGTCCTTCCTGGACACGTAGGCGTCGTTCCATGAGAACGCAATGTCACAAGCCTCCTCAAGCTGCAAACGCAGAAAACAAATTATTCTCATACATAACTCTAAGCCAAAGAGGAAAAATACTGGGCTAACTGACATACCTTTCAAAAGTGCGCTTGGTAAGCAGAACACTCCCGGCTCTTCCCCTTACCCGCCTCAAACGGTAGCTCTAGGACCGCGCAAGAAGCCGACATGATCGTAGGAACCTCCAGTGCATCCTCGGTCTCTATGGGCGGCAAATCAACAACCTGGCCATCCGAACAATCATCGGTGACATCAATAATGACCCCGGGGGCAGATGAGGGAAGGCCACATTCTCCCAGATGCGTCGAAAAGTCTAGTTTTCTCTTCTTTCTCTGCCCCTGGGCGCGGGACAGCTAGATCCACTCTATATCCATCGAAAGGCCTTCTAGAACTAGCCAATTCTCAATAACGAACGTGTTAATCTAAAAAAGAACAACGCCAAGCTCACGCGGATCCTCGAAGCCCAGCAACGGAGTAAAGTCATGCTTTTTCCCTTTCAAGCGAATACAACGGTTGGGGGATCATTCCAGGTATCAGGCATCTCCCATTGGTTCTTGACGAACCCATACAACGTCCAACCATGAAGATGGTCAGTTCTGTCCTCGAAAGACATCCATCTCTTGTTGCTTCGTACATCGACTCGATCATTCGGGACAAGGCAGACCTCGCACCACTCGCGAAAGAGGCGGACCGACATCCAAGAGCTGTGCTCACAAAAAAAGCAGAGTAGCCCCAAGATCCTCGTCAGTCCCGCAAAAGAGATTTGCATCACAAGCGCACCTCAGAACTAAAGAACAGTGATTGACATCTCAGTAGGAGGGATCCGGAAGCCCGCCTTCAAGTATCCCTCAGTAACCGCGAAGTAGCCCGCAAGAGGGCACTGAACACGCACCAGTAGGGACGAGATTACAATCTCCATGTCCTCCAAAATACCAAAGCGTTTCCTCCAACTGCCCATGCGGGCAAGGTTCAAAGTTGACGAGAGGCGCATCGACTACTGTGGAACACCACCCTTCGGCACCTGCGAAAAATAATGAAAGTCAGCTCCAGCGCAAGCGACGAAAAAGAAAAATCAGTGCACCGGGAGACCAGTACAGAAGCGGCCTTAGAGCAAACGGCTCCATCCAAGCCTGCGCAAAGGCAAACGAGCACGTGGAAGGTCGTACGCACGAGCAACCCCGCGGTGGATTGCGCGCGCGCACGCTCGCACACGGGTGCCCCCCCCGTGTCGTACGCACGCCTCGCGTCCAGGCGGCCTCCCCGCACTCCCCCTCTCTCGTCTCCCTCCGCGCTCACCTCCGTTTCCATCATCTCCGTGCCAGCACCCCTCCAGGAGGCGTTACCGTTGACATTTTCTTCCGCTTGCCTCACTCCTCTTTCCCGAACAACAAAAAAGAGAGAAAATGTTGCCGACCTTCTTCGAGGGAGACATGGTGATGCAGAAATCCGCTAACTCCAGAACAAAACTCTACAGACCCAGAAATCTCTATGACGGCGCAAGAGAAAAATAAAATGACCCTCTCTATTTTATAGGCCTCAAGAGAGGAACTGTAATGGAAGGCACCCGAATAGATGAAAATATTTTGTTAAAGTTTCTTATCTCAAAACAGGCAGCGAGTAAGCTTCAATCTTTGACCAGAATCCCGCAAAGTATGGCAAGAGATCTTCTGACTGCTGAAACATTCTGGGAGACACTAGAATTTTCGTGCTCATAGCTTCGCGGATCATGACTCGCGAAAATTTGGGGGTATTTGATAGGGTCCCCGTGAAATTTTCGAGCCGATCTAGCCCATGTACAAAAGCGCCCAACCAAACCAGCAACACGCCAAGAATCGCGAGCACCCGGGAAGACCGGGAAGACGCGCCAGGCCTGCCTCTAACCGCACATATCTGCGCCCTGAGCAAGTAGTGCGCGCGGCTTGTGCGCGCGCCTCGCGCCGCGCGTAGGGCCACACGCAGTCGTCCTGCGCGGCCACTACCCGCGTGGCTGCGTGCTGCCAGCCCACGCGACCACACAACCGCGCGCTGTGCAGGTGTCGCGTCGGCGCGCTGTCGACAAGCCGCACTCTACCGGCGGTCCTCGCCGCCGCCGGCGAGCCCCAGCTACCTCCGGCCACCGTCGTCGCCTATGGCCACCGTCGCCGCCTCCGGTCACCGCCGCTGCCTCCGGCCACCGCCACTGCCTCCGGGCACCCTGCTCGGGCCGCCCGAACTGCCGGGGGGGGGGGGGGGAAGAAGGGGGCACTTCCGTCATTTAGTTAATTTTGGCGATCTGTGTGATCAAAACGAAACGACGTCATTCGTCAGCACAAATCACTCCCCTGTGTAATTACCGGCGCGCCCATACAGAAAATTATAAATAGGCCTCTAGGCCTTTATTTCAAGCCAAACAACTCTAGAGACAAGAAAGAGCTCTGTGATTTTCCAGCGAAATCGTGGATTTAGGCCGATTCTCCGCTCAGGAATTCACTCCGCTCTTCTCCTTGTGCCACAGACTCCTCACGCCTCACGCCTCAAGTGATGGCAATTCTATCTTACATGCCAACATCGTTCCCCTCATATGAAGTGACGGATCTAGAAAATTAATAATAGGGGTGCAAATTTTTTTTTTGAATGCGTCACTGGGTTCTAAAAATTATAACATGGGAGGCCAGACATCAACTTCAAAAAAAAAATTAAAACGTTTCAATCTTATCGGAGTTGTTTCTCCCTCATCTGACAACCGTTTTTGACGTATAAGTAGTCAAAATTCATTGCCTCGATGAGAGGAATCCAAATACACTAACCATTTTGAAAAATAATGAGGGTGCCAGTGTCCCTCAGGCCCCCCTCTAGATCCGCCCCTGCTCATATGGGGAAACCTACAATATCGTTTCTCTACCGGCACAAGAATAATGAGCTATGAGTTACGAAAGGCTATTACATCCTGTTGTCAAAGAAGACTTGGGCATTGAAGGATATTATGAGCAATTATGGGATGAATTGGAGGCTATTACCTCCATTCCTGCGTGCACCTCAAATGCTCATTGTGAAAGGCATGCGGGCTTGGAAAAATCAATTAGAAGTACAAACATTAATGCATTTTCTGATGGGTTTAAAATACATTTACAAAGTGATTCGTGGACAAATTTTGTTTATGAAACCCTTACCAATAAGTGAAGATACTTATTCAATGGTGCAACTGTTAGACGGTCCGCTCGTACTTATATTAGCCCCGACCCTTCAACCCTTGACCCGGGTTTTGGAGTGGGAAAAAGAGTGCGGAGGTTCAACAGCAACAGGAAGAATCTCAAATTCATGCTTCTACTTTCTCCATGAATGATATGAATGCAACTTTATTGGCCAACAGTCCTTATCATCCTCCTATTGTACAACAAACTTGGAACCATAAGAAAAATCTGCACTGTGATTAATTATTACCAGCAAGGAGATCATACTAAAGCAAAATGTTTCAAATTTCGCAACTATCCATCGAATTACAAACCTAAAGGAAATAACTATGCAACAAAACCTCCCAAACAACAAGCTTACACAGTTGAATCTATCAGTCAGCCTGATAGCTCTACCAATGAAACTCCATAGTTAACCAAAGATCAGATTAAGCAGCTACTTGGTCTGCTTACAACATAAGGTTCAACTCCTACATAAATTTGTCAAAACCTGGCAGGTATTTTGTATAGCATGTCAATTTGCAATCAGATGGATGGTTGACCGAAAAACTCACCCCAGGGTGAAAAAAATTGTATCTAGGCGAAAAAAAAATTGAGCCAAGGTAAAAAACGTGCTCCCGGGATATAACTTACCCGGTCGAAAAAACACACTCGTGCAAAAATACATGCCTGCGCGAAAATGCTCACGTGTTTGAATCACTCAATTCTGCGAAAAACTCATGAGCGGAGATAAGAATTGGCGATTTGAATTTTTAGTTCAAAGCCAAAGTCATAGATTTTCGCTTTAAAGCCAATACCCTCATAAATTTAGTCGTGCCGAACATAAGAATTGAATTTCTAATCCTCAATATCAATTCCAGAAAGCCCATTGCATTCTAACTAATGAACCCTTAGACTCTGCACCACTCCCTAACTACTAAATTTTTTTCTTTTGGACACAAAAGTTTATTCAGTGTATCGAAACTTGTTTTTGAGAACATTAAAATCTATTTGATTGATCTACAAATTTTGTGGGATTTTTTGTGCATTGTCGTGCTTGGTTAACCCATTAAGAAATTGATCTCTCTGGCTATTGACTGCTTTGATTTGAAGATTATGTAGAAATTTCAGCACTAATTTTTGTCTTCCACTTTATCCCCCTAATATTTATCTTTCACTAAGCTTTAGGTGATGAGTTTAGGGCTTTAATGTTTGGATCGGCTAGGGGCGTTACACACACTACCCGGACCGCCCGAACTGCTCGAGGGGAAGGGAGCATTTCCGTCATTTAGTTAATTTTGGTGATCCGCGTGATGAAAACGAAGTGACGTCATTCGCCATCACAAATCACTCCTCGATGCAATTACTGATGCGCCCATAGGCTTTCATTTCAATCCAAGCCACTCTAGAGTCGAGAGAGAGCTCTGAGGTTTTCTAGTGAGATCGTGGACTTTAGATAGATTCTCCGCTTAGGAATTCACTCTGCTCTTCTCCTTGCGCAACAGACTCCTCACACCTCAAGTGACGTCAACCGCATCCGTGAGAGCGCTCTCATCTAGGCTCTGCATCAAAGAGAGCGCAACCTCCTGAAGCCCCGTGGACTTAGAAGATTTTCCAGCTGAACTCTCACCAAGGTTCCGTGAGCTCAACGTCATCTCAAGGCAGGAGCGCTTCCATCGAGCCTCTAAGAACTTAGCCATTTTTTTCTTTTTTTCTGTACTTGTAACGGAGTAGCGGTCTGTCGCCCTCTGAGATCAAACTAATTTTTGTAACAATCAAAGGAGCTAGTGGATTTTGACTCGACACAGTTCCAACCACTTGGTTTTTCACCCTTTCTGGGTATTCCACGTCAAAAAACTTCTTTTGTCCATTGATGTGATTTTCTTTAACTGATTGCGCGCCCGTATCGACACTGAGCTAAGGCGGTCTGATTCTCCAAAAGGGAAAAAAGGCCTAGTGACCCGCAATAGTTTGGTGCCGTCTATGGGAAAGTGTTCCCAGAAGCTCTGACAAATCACAATATTCTCCCATCTCGCAGTAATGACAAAGGGAAGTGCGCACGCTACCAGCCAGCTAGCTCCCAAGGAGCCTAGCGATCAATCATCTAAAGACTTGCCCTCCGACTCAACATCGCGCCTAGAGAGGGTAATTGTCGCACTAGCGTCATCAGTGGAAGAGTGCATGCGCCAGATGGAGGAGCGTCAAGCGCAAGCACTCACTTTACTGAAATAGATGGGAGCATCCCACATCCCGGGGAACACCCGGTAGAGCGCGACCAGACATCGTTTCCCTTAAGATGCTGATCGTTCAGGGGGGTAGCTCCCGCCGCGTGTAACGACCCCATCCGTTAAATAACATATAATAGAAGGTCCGATCAGGGCCCCACACCATATGCCACAAAACAGGCGGCAAGGTTACAGGTTAATACCAGAAACATACTGCGTCCTAACACAGAGCATACTAGCGAAAGATTTTAACGTTAATATTGAACTCAAACCATGAGTGTCCACTCATATAAACAACCACATTTATATATACTCTCGAAGGAATGTATATCAAATACTCAAGATTTTGGCCTTAAGGCCTTACAGTTACGCTTTACAGGTGTGGATTGCAAACATCGGCGCGCAGGCCAGCCACATATGAACATAACTAAAGTCTTTGCTCAGCCTTTGAGGGCCAGTGACAACAACAACAGGGGCTTCAACCCTCTATTTCTCGCTCGACTCTACAACACCTGCACAGGGACAACCCACCATAATGGTGGCAAACAAAGTAACTGTAAGCATTCAGCTAACCAATTTATAACGACCCTACCCGTTTCCCGGGGCAGTGATATTCCTTCCCTGCAGGCATAGCATTTCACAAGCAGATATATCATACAATGTGCACTCACACACAATCAATATATCACAACCGTTGGCCACACGGCCCGACGATCCGTGCACTCAGGGCACATTCTTGGTGTACCGGCGAACCAGGGTCCCACCACCGTTCAAGGTATGAAACCCAACGGTATTGAGCATTTAGTCTTAATGGCACGCATGCCTAAGACTCTCATTATATGCTCTAACGAGACCAATAACTAGGTCTACCAGTCGGTCATACATAACGTGGTCCGGTTCAGCCAATCTCGTTGCTCAAATCGTCCAAAATGACACAGGTCAGCTTTCCCCTTATTCGTTCGGCACGAAGCATTCAAGAGATCGCAACTCTCAATAGCCACACTGTCCACCAAGGACTGCCTTCACATTCCAAATAGGGAGTTAGTGCCAGCGTTCCTCGCAAGCGATTGACGGGTTCAGCAGAAGCTCTCTTTCTGCATCCAAACTCAACCCAAACCCTGCAGCATCCTGCAGTGCCAGAAAACTGGTCTTCCATAGCATATAACACAAGAATCACAAGGGGTTTTTTCTGGAATTCCATTCCAGTACTTCCTACTACTGCCCTTCACAGATACAACCCATCGACTCCACAAACTACACGCTTATACACGGAGTCTTCTCCAGTGCGCAAAATAAAACATCACCAATCCAGACTAACCTGTCCAGATGGGCTTCACACAACATGCCTATTCCGTACTACACATTTTCGGATCTATATGCAAGACTTGTTGGGGATTCAAGAATCAACCCAAGGGGAATCCCTCAAGAATCCACCCTTTGGTGGGGGAAATCCATGCACATGCCAAAAGAAGAACTTCACATGTCCAAGAAGGAAGATCGTTACCCTTGACGATCTCTTTGGAGCCATGGAAATCTAGCCGGATGGAAAGCACCGCAACAACCTTGCCTCCGCAAATCTGGACTCGTCTCTCGATTCGGAATGCTGGAGCTCCACTGGTGGTCGGATTCCTTCTTCTCCTCCTTCCTTGCTCTCTCTTCTCACTATCTCTTTAGAAAGAGAATGACCAAAGTTGAATGAGAATTATATCTCAACTCCTGGCCTTAATACAACAGGGAGAAGCCCGGATCACTAGATCCTAGTTGAAGGAAATGAACGACCACAAATCGCCCTGAAATCTCTATTTTGGGCCGAACACCACTTGTGACACGCCTGTGTCATAGGCCGTGTACCTTAAGCGACAAACAAACCGACTTGACCCGAACAGGACACGACCATGTGACACGCCCGCGTCACATGCCGTGTGCCCTAACACGGCTTTGGGCACGCCCGTGTCTAGCCCGTTTCACCAGGCCTCACATCCCTGGCCAAATCCAGAGAAGGGCACGACCTTTGACACGCCCGTGTCACAGGCCGTGTGTCCAAATCGACTTGCCTCTCGAGGATCGTTGAGTGCATTTTGTCGAGTGAAGTTCATTAACCCATAGTCGGACACGACCTAGGACACGCTCGTGTCACAGGCTGTGTACCCTCTCGAGAATCGTCGAGTGCATTTCGTTGAGCACTCGACAGGCTGTGTGCCAACTCGAAAACATAGAGCAGGACACGGCTTGGGACACGCCCGTGTCCCAGGCCGTGTTGCTCAGTCTGCACTCATTCTTGAGATTTGGGGTGTTATACCGCGCGCCACACAAAAATCCGAAAATAACCACCCGCCAGAAGCCCGACCCTCGGGAAGCATGTGGAGCTCCCCGACAAAACCTCGCTAGCCAGGGGAAACAATCCTCCATTGAGCTCGGCGCTCCTCTTACGGAGGTTGTATATGCTCTTATGAACCATCCGCAGCTCCCTCGGGGAAGGGGTGATCAGTACAAGTACTGCCACTTCCACAAAGAAAACAGACACGACACCGAGGAGTGCATACACTTAAAGGATGAAGTCGAACAGTTTGCACGACATGGACTCCTCAAGGAATTTCACTGGAAGGCTCGGGTCGTGGCGCCCATCCCAAGAGAGCTCGTGAAGGGGCAACGCCATGATGGGACGCCGCGCAGAAAGCAGTCAAAGTCAGTTCAACTCGCTGCCCCCAACCCCCCGGGACCTGCTCGTCAGCACATTCAGACAACACTCGGAAGCCCACTGGTCAAAGTATCAAGGATAATGATCGACGATGACGTATCTTCCAACATGTTGTTCCTTTCGACTCTTCTCCAGCTTGTGATCTCTGGGAGAGACGTCCACCTCGGTTCGATAGGAGTGTATGTCACAGGGCACCCGACGATCCCGATTGTTCGGAGCGTTATCCTTCCAGTAACTGATTTGGGAGTCCCTCCAGTACTGGTTACTTATGATGTCTAGTCCATCATCATCCAGGTCGTCTCAACATGTGATGTCATCCATAGAGGACCAATGTTAAGAGCACTTCGCGCCGACGCACTAGCCCAAGGCAACGCGCTAGACCTCAACCCACAGGATATATCACCAAAGGAACCTGAGTCGTGAAGATTTGAACAAGAATTCGACCTGATATCCTTCGTCGTTCTTATATTTCAATAAGTCGTAGGAATAAACTCGCTAGCACCTGTATCTTCTTTTCAGCGATGTAGCGTCTGTTTTTTCCTTTTTACTGTAGACAGACCATCATAAGGCGAGACTAGCAAAAGACTTTTTGCACCTCCCAGGCTAGACTGACGAAAGTCTTTCTACACCTCCTAGGCGAGACTGGCAAAAACCTTTCTGTACCTCTCAGGCAACACTTGCGAAAGCTTTTTTGCACCTCCCAGTCGAGATTAGCGAAAGCCTTTTTGCACCTCCCGGACGGACCCTCGGTCCTCCTAGGCGAGACAGATAAAGGTCTATCTATACCTCCCAAGCGAGATGGACAAAAGTTCATTTGCACCTGCACTTGGACGAACCCCAATTTTCCTAAGGCGCAAACGAACAAAGGTTTTTCGCCACCTCCACCCGGATGGACCCCGATCCTCCCAAGCGAGACAAACAAAGGTCTGTCTGTACCTCCTAGGAGAGATGGACAAAAGTTCATCTGCACCTTCACTTAGACGAACCCCGATTCTCCTGAGGCAGAAACGAAAAAAGGTCCTTCGCCACCTCCACTCAGACAGACCCTGGTACTCCCAGGCGAGACGGTCAAAGGTCTGTCTACACCTTCCAGGAAAGATCAACAAAGGTTCATCTACACCTTCACTTAGACGAACCCCGGTTCTCCTGAGGCGCAAACGAACAAAGGTTCTTTCACTACCTCCATTCAGACGGACCCCAGTCCTCCCAAGCGAGATGAATAAAGGTTCATTTGTACCTCCACTTGGACGAACCCTGATTCTCCTGAGATGCGAACGAACAAAGGTTCTTCACCACCTCCACCCGGACGGACCCTTGTCCTCCATAATTAAGCGTGCTCGGGCTGGAGTAGTACTGGGATGGGTGACCTCCTGGGAAGTCCCCGTGGTGCGCACTTGACTATCGAGTTTGCCTCATCAAAGGGAGGTTGTGGCCACCAACAACCCGTCGGTGGACCGGAGAGGTGTTGGGGTGCTTGGGCTGCAACCCGGTAGCGTCGCCTAGAGCGGAGCCGTGACATTATCACGTTGGATCGGCTAGGGGCGTTACACACACTACCCGGACCGCCCGAACTGCTCGAGGGGAAGGGTGCACTTCCATCATTTAGTTAATTTTGGTGATCCGCGTGATGAAAACGAAGTGACGTCATTCGCCATCACAAATCACTCCTCGATGCAATTACTGATGCGCCCATAGGCTTTCATTTCAATCCAAGCCACTCTAGAGTCGAGAGAGAGCTCTGAGGTTTTCTAGTGAGATCGTGGACTTTAGATAGATTCTCCGCTTAGGAATTCACTCTGCTCTTCTCCTTGCGCAACAGACTCCTCACACCTCAAGTGACGTCAACCGCATCCGTGAGAGCGCTCTCATCTAGGCTCTGCATCAAAGAGAGCGCAACCTCCTGAAGCCCCGTGGACTTAGAAGATTTTCCAGCTGAACTCTCACCAAGGTTCCGTGAGCTCAACGTCATCTCAAGGCAGGAGCGCTTCCATCGAGCCTCTAAGAACTTAGCCATTTTTTTCTTTTTTTCTGTACTTGTAACGGAGTAGGGGTCTGTCGCCCTCTGAGATCAAACTAATTTTTTGTAACAATCAAAGGAGCTAGTGGATTTTGACTCGACACAGTTCCAACCACTTTGTTTTTCACCCTTTCTGGGTTTTCCACGTCAAAAAACTTCTTTTGTCCATTGATGTGATTTTCTTTAACTGATTGCGCGCCCGTATCGACACTGAGCTAAGGCGGTCTGATTCTCCAAAAGGGAAAAAAGGCCTAGTGACCCGCAATAGTTTGGTGCCGTATATGGGAAAGTGTTCCCAGAAGCTCTGACAAATCACAATATTCTCCCATCTCGCAGTAATGACAAAGGGAAGCGCGCACGCTACCAGCCAGCTAGCTCCCAAGGAGCCTAGCGATCAATCATCTAAAGACTTGCCCTCCGACTCAGCATCGCGCCTAGAGAGGGTAATTGTCGCACTAGCGTCATCAGTGGAAGAGTGCATGCGCCAGATGGAGGAGCGTCAAGCGCAAGCACTCACTTTACTGAAATAGATGGGAGCATCCCACATCCCGGGGAACACCCGGTAGAGCGCGACCAGACATCGTTTCCCTTAAGATGCTGATCGTTCAGGGGGGTAGCCCGCGCCGCGTGTAACGACCCCATCCGTTAAATAACATATAATAGAAGGTCCGATCAGGGCCCCACACCATATGCCACAAAACAGGCGGCAAGGTTACAGGTTAATACCAGAAACATACTGCGTCCTAACACAGAGCATACTAGCGAAAGATTTTAACGTTAATATTGAACTCAAACCATGAGTGTCCACTCATAGAAACAACCACATTTATATATACTCTCGAAGGAATGTATATCAAATACTCAAGATTTTGGCCTTAAGGCCTTACAGTTACGCTTTACAGGTGTGGATTGCAAACATCGGCGCGCAGGCCAGCCACATATGAACATAACTAAAGTCTTTGCTCAGCCTTTGAGGGCCAGTGACAACAACAACAGGGGCTTCAACCCTCTATTTCTCGCTCAACTCTACAACACCTGCACAGGGACAACCCACCATAATGGTGGCAAACAAAGTAACTGTAAACATTCAGCTAACCAATTTATAACGACCCTACCCGTTTCCCGGGGCAGTGATATTCCTTCCCTGCAGACATAGCATTTCACAAGCAGATATATCATACAATGTGCACTCACACACAATCAATATATCACAACCGTTGGCCACACGGCCCGACGATCCGTGCACTCAGGGCACATTCTTGGTGTACCGGCGAACCAGGGTCCCACCACCGTTCAAGGTATGAAACCCAACGGTATTGAGCATTTAGTCTTAATGGCACGCATGCCTAAGACTCTCATTATACGCTCTAACGAGACCAATAACTAGGTCTACCAGTCGGTCATACATAACGTGGTCCGGTTCAGCCAATCTCGTTGCTCAAATCGTCCAAAATGACACAGGTCAGCTTTCTTCTTATTCGTTCGGCACGAAGCATTCAAGAGATCGCAACTCTCAATAGCCACACTGTCCACCAAGGACTGCCTTCACATTCCAAATAGGGAGTTAGTGCCAGCGTTCCTCGCAAGCGATTGACGGGTTCAGCAGAAGCTCTCTTTCTGCATCCAAACTCAACCCAAACCCTGCAGCATCCTGCAGTGCCAGAAAACTGGTCTTCCATAACATATAACACAAGAATCACAAGGGGTTTTTTCTGGAATTCCATTCCAGTACTTCCTACTACTGCCCTTCACAGATACAACCCATCGACTCCACAAACTACACGCTTATACACGGAGTCTTCTCCAGTGCGCAAAATAAAACATCACCAATCCAGACTAACCTGTCCAGATGGGCTTCACACAACATGCCTATTCCGTACTACACATTTTCGGATCTATATGCAAGACTTGTTGGGGATTCAAGAATCAACCCAAGGGGAATCCCTCAAGAATCCACCCTTTGGTGGGGGAAATCCATGCACATGCCAAAAGAAGGACTTCACATGTCCAAGAAGGAAGATCGTTACCCTTGACGATCTCTTTGGAGCCATGGAAATCTAGCCGGATGGAAAGCACCGCAACAACCTTGCCTCCACAAATCTGGACTCGTCTCTCGATTCGGAACGCTGGAGCTCCACTGGTGGCCGGATTCCTTCTTCTCCTCCTTCCTTGCTCTCTCTTCTCACTATCTCTTTAGAAAGAGAATGACCAAAGTTGAATGAGAATTATATCTCAACTCCTGGCCTTAATACAACAGGGAGAAGCCCAGATCACTAGATCCTAGTTGAAGGAAATGAACGACCACAAATCGCCCTGAAATCTCTATTTTGGGCCGAACACGACTTGTGACACGCCCGTGTCACAGGCCGTGTACCTTAAGCGGCAAACAAACCGACTTGACCCGAACAGGACACGACCATGTGACACGCCCGCGTCACATGCCGTGTGCCCTAACACGGCTTTGGGCACGCCCGTGTCTAGCCCGTGTTCACCAGGCCTCACATCCCTGGCCAAATCCAGAGAAGGACACGACCTTTGACACGCCCGTGTCACAGGCCGTGTGTCCAAATCGACTTGCCTCTCGAGGATCGTTGAGTGCATTTCGTCGAGTGAAGTTCATTAACCCATAGTCGGACACGACCTAGGACACGCTCGTGTCACAGGCTGTGTACCCTCTCGAGAATCGTCGAGTGCATTTCGTTGAGCACTCGACAGGCTATGTGCCAACTCGACAACATAGAGCAGGACACGGCTTGGGACACGCTCGTGTCCCAGGCCGTGTTGCTCAGTCTGCACTCATTCTTGAGATTTGGGGTGTTATACCGCGCGCCACACAAAAATCCGAAAATAACCACCCGCCAGAAGCCCGACCCTCGGGAAGCATGTGGAGCTCCCCGACAAAACCTCGCTAGCCAGGGGAAACAATCCTCCATTGAGCTCGGCGCTCCTCTTACGGAGGTTGTATATGCTCTTATGAACCATCCGCAGCTCCCTCGGGGAAGGGGTGATCAGTACAAGTACTGCCACTTCCACAAAGAAAACAGACACGACACCGAGGAGTGCATACACTTAAAGGATGAAGTCGAATAGTTTGCACGACATGGACTCCTCAAGGAATTTCACTGGAAGGCTCGGGTCGTGGCGCCCATCCCAAGAGAGCTCGTGAAGGGGCAACGCCATGATGGGACGCCGCGCAGAAAGCAGTCAAAGTCAGTTCAACTCGCTGCCCCCAACCCCCCGGGACCTGCTCGTCAGCACATTCAGACAACACTCGGAAGCCCACTGGTCAAAGTATCAAGGATAATGATCGACGATGACGTATCTTCCAACATGTTGTTCCTGTCGACTCTTCTCCAGCTTGTGATCTCTGGGAGAGACGTCCACCTCGGTTCGATAGGAGTGTATGTCACAGGGCACCCGACGATCCCGATTGTTCGGAGCGTTATCCTTCCAGTAACTGATCTGGGAGTCCCTCCAGTACTGGTTACTTATGATGTCTAGTCCATCATCATCCAGGTCGTCTCAACATGTGATGTCATCCATAGAGGACCAATGTTAAGAGCACTTCGCGCCGACGCACTAGCCCAAGGCAACGCGCTAGACCTCAACCCACAGGATATATCACCAAAGGAACCTGAGTCGTGAAGATTTGAACAAGAATTCGACCTGATATCCTTCGTCGTTCTTATATTTCAATAAGTCGTAGGAATAAACTCGCTAGCACCTGTATCTTCTTTTCAGCGATGTAGCGTCTGTTTTTTCCTTTTTACTGTAGACAGACCATCATAAGGCGAGACTAGCAAAAGACTTTTTGCACCTCCCAGGCTATACTGACGAAAGTCTTTCTACACCTCCTAGGCGAGACTGGCAAAAACCTTTCTGCACCTCTCAGGCAACACTTGCGAAAGATTTTTTGCACCTCCCAGTCGAGATTAGCGAAAGCCTTTTTGCACCTTCCGGACGGACCCTCGGTCCTCCTAGGCGAGACAGACAAAGGTCTGTCTATACCTCCCAAGCGAGATGGACAAAAGTTCATTTGCACCTGCACTTGGACGAACCCCAATTTTCCTAAGGCGCAAACGAACAAAGGTTTTTCGCCACCTCCACCCGGATGGACCCCGATCCTCCCAAGCGAGACAAACAAAGGTCTGTCTGTACCTCCTAGGCGAGATGGACAAAAGTTCATCTGCACCTTCACTTAGACGAACCCCGATTCTCCTGAAGCAGGAACGAAAAAAGGTCCTTTGCCACCTCCACTCAGACAGACCCTGGTACTCCCAGGCGAGACGGTCAAAGGTCTGTCTACACCTTCCAGGAAAGTCGAACAAAGGTTCATCTACACCTTCACTTAGACGAACCCCGGTTCTCCTGAGGCGCAAACGAACAAAGGTTCTTTCACTACCCCCATTCAGACGGACCCCAGTCCTCCCAAGCGAGATGAACAAAGGTTCATTTGTACCTCCACTTGGACGAACCCTGGTTCTCCTGAGATGCGAACGAACAAAGGTTCTTCACCACCTCCACCCAGACGGACCCTTGTCCTCCCAGGTGAGACGAACAAAGGCTCATCTGCACCTTCACGTGGACGAACCTTGGTTCTCCTAAGACGGGAGAGAACAAAGGTTCTTCCCCACCTCCTCTCAGACAAACCCCAGTTCTCCTAAAACGCGAACTCCTAAAACACGAACGAACAAAGGCCCTTTGTCACCTTCACTTGGGCAAACCCTGATTCTCCTAAGTCCAAATGAGCAAGGGCTTTTTGCCACTTCTGCTTGGACGAATCCTAGTTCTCCCAACAATCATAGACAAAGGTCCTCCATCATCCCTGCTCAAAACGCGACTCTTCAAGAAGAAAGAATGTGTGCGCCAAAAAACACAACCAAGGCAAACTAATCCAAAAAAAGGGTCTCAAGTCAAAAAATAAGTGCCACAAGGGCTACATCATCATCAAAAGAAGAAACATGCAAAAACGCTAGAGCACGCCTACAACGCAAAAACGGACAAATTAAAACAAACTCGGGAAGAAGAAGTTCCGAGGATCATCCCTCAGCAACAACGTCAACGTCATCATTCAAGGCATCCTATATACCCAGGGTGTCGCGCCCCGGAAGCCTCCGAGCCGCTCGAAATTACTTCCAAAAGCCAAAGGAATACGCAACTTCGCGCTCGTCCTCTATCAGAGAATCAACCTCTGTCGCATCATCTCAGAGCGCGCTTTCTCCGCAATGCGAGACCGCTCCACCTCAAAGTCACGAGAAGACTTGTACTAGCCTACAACAACCACATGGACGACCTCGACCTCCTCTCTCTCATAAATAAGACGAGCGTTCCCTCCTTTTAGTTGCTCGATATCCCCCTCCTACTGACATATTGTAGCATCGACTGCGTCAGCATGATATATCTCCTCCTTAAGAGTCACCTCAGCAGAGGTCAACCCCCCGTAAAGAGACACGATCTCAGAGTCAGTGGTGCTCAACTTGGCTCGAAGAGACTCCGCCTCAGATTGAGAAGGGGACAACTAGGACTCGACACTGACCAGCCAAGAAGTAACCTCCTTCTTCTTTCTCCGGGTCTCCGCCAGCGACTCCTCGGACATGGCCAACTTCACTTGCAGAGGAAGAAAATCGTCCTTCCTGGACACGTAGGTGTCGTTCCATGAGAACACAATGTCACGAGCCTCCTCAAGCTGCAAACGCAGAAAACAAATTATTATCATACATAACTCTAAGCCAAAGAGGAAAAATACTGGGGCTAACTGACATACCTTTCAAAAGTGCGCTTGGTAAGCAGAACACTCCCGACTCTTCCCCTTACCCGCCTCAAACGGTAGCTCTAGGACCGCGCGAGAAGCCGACATGATCGCAGGAACCTCCAGTGCATCCTCGGTCTCTATGGGCGGCAAATCAACAACCTGGCCATCCGAACAATCATCGGCGACATCAATAACGACCCCGGGGGCAGATGAGGGAAGGCCACATTCTCCCAGATGCGGCGAAAAGTCTAGTTTTCTCTTCTTTCTCTGCCCCATGGCGCGGGACAGCTAGATCCACTCTATATCCATCGAAAGGCCTTCTAGAACTAGCCACTTCTCAACAACGAACGTGCTAATGTAAAAAAGAACAACGCCAAGCTCACGCGGATCCTCGAAGCCCAGCAGCGGAGTAAAGTCATGCTTTTTCCCTTTCAAGCGAATACAACGGTTGGGGGGATCATTCCAGGTATCAGGCATCTCCCATTGGTTCTTGACGAACCCATACAACGTCCCACCATGAAGATGGTCAGTTCTGTCCTCGAAAGACATCCATCTCTTGTTGCTTCGTACATCGACTCGATCGTTCGGGACAAGGAAGACCTCGCACCACTCGCGAAAGAGGCGGACCGACATCCAAGAGCTGTGCTCACAAAAAAAGCAGAGTAGCCCCATGATCCTCGTCAGTCCCGCGAAAGAGATTTGCGTCACAAGCGCACCTCAGAACTAAAGAACAGTGATTGACATCTCAGTAGGAGGGATCCGGAAGCCCGCCTTCAAGTATCCCTCAGTAACCGCGAAGTAGCCCGCAGGAGGGCACTGAACACGCACCAGTAGGGACGAGATTACAATCTCCATGTTCTCCAAAATACCAAAGCGTTTCCTCCAACTTCCCACGCGGGCAAGGTTCAAAGTTGACGAGAGGCGCATCGACTACTGTGGAACACCACCCTTCGGCACCTGCGAAAAATAATGAAAGTCAGCTCCAGCGCAAGCGACGAAAAAGAAAAATCAGTGCACCGGGAGACTAGTACAGAAGCGGCCTTAGAGCAAACGGCTCCATCCAAGCCTGCGCAAAGGCAAACGAGCACGTGGAAGGTCGTATGCACGAGCAACCTCGCGGTGGATTGCGCGCGCGCACGCTCGCACACGGGTGCCCCCCCCCCCCCCCCCCCCGCACACGGCCGGCCTCGCGTCCAGGCGGCCTCCCCGCACTCCCCCCGCTTCCGTCTCCCTCCGCGCTCACCTCCGTTTCTATCATCTCCGTGCCAGCACCCCTCCAGGAGGCGTTACCATTGACATTTTCTTCCGCTTGCCTCACTCCTCTTTCCCGAACAACAAAAAAGAGAGAAAATGTTGCTGACCTTCTTCGAGGGAGACATGGTGACGCAGAAATCCGCTAACTCAAGAACAAAACACTACAGACCCAGAAATCTCTATGACGACGTAAGAGAAAAATAAAATGACCCTCTCTATTTTATAGGCCTCAAGAGAGGAACTGTAATGGAAGGCATCCGAATAGACGAAAATATTTTGTTAAAGTTTCTTATCTCAAAACAGGCAGCGAGTAAGCTTCAATCTTTGACCAGAATCCCGCAAAGTATGGCAAGAGATCTTCTGACTGCTGAAACATTCTGGGAGACGCTAGAAATTTCCGTGCTCATAGCTTCGCGGATCAAGACTCGCGAAAATTTGGGGCATTTGATAGGGTCCCAGTGAAATTTCCGAGTTGATCTAGCCCACGTACAAAAGAGCCCACCCAAACCAGCAGCACGCCGAGAATCGCGAGCACTCGGGTAGACCGGGAAGACCGGGAAGACGCGTCAGGCCTGCCTCGAAGCGCACATATCTGCGCCCCGAGAAAGTAGTGCGCGCGGCTTGTGCGCGCGCAGCGCGTAGGGCCACACGCAGTCGGCCTGCGCGGCCACTACCCGCGTGCTGCCAGCCCACGCGGCCGCGCACCCACGCGACTACACAACCGCGCGCTGTGCAGGTGTCGCGCCGGCGCGCTATCGACAAGCCGCACTTTACCGGCGGCCCTCACCGCCGCCGGCGAGCCCCAGCTGCCTCTGGCAACCGTCGTCACCTCTGGACACCGTCGCCGCCTCCGGCCACCGCCGCTGCCTCCGGGAACCCTGCTCGGGCCGCCCGAACTGCCCGGGGGGGGGGGGGGGGGTAAGGGGGGCACTTCAATCATTTAGTAAATTTTGGCGATCTGTGTGATCAAAACAAAACGACGTCATTCGTTAGCACAAATTACTCCCCTGTGTAATTACCGGCGCGCCCCTACAGAAAATTATAAATAGGCCTCTAGGCCTTTATTTCAAGCCAAATAACTCTAGAGACAAGAAAGAGCTCTGTGATTTTCCAGCGAAATCGTGGATTTAGGCCGATTCTCCGCTCAGGAATTCACTCCGCTCTTCTCCTTGTGCCACAGACTCCTCACGTCTCAAGTGATGTCAACCGCCTCCTCGAGAGCGCTCCCATCTAGGCTCTGCATCAACGAGATCGCAACCTCCGGAAGCCCCGTGTACTCAGAAGATTTTCCAATCGGAGCGCTCCTACCAAGGTTCCGTTAGCTTGACGCCATCTCAAGGCCGGATCTCTCCATTGAGGCTCCGAGGACTTAGCCATTTTTCATCTTTTTTTGTACTTGTAACGGAGTAGCGGCCTGTCGCCTTCCGAGATCAAATCAATTTTTGTAACACTCGAAGGAGCTAGTGGATTTTGGCTCGGCCCAGTTCCAACCACGTGGTTTTTCACCTTTTCCGGGTTTTCTTTAACTGATTGCGCACCCGACTCGACTCCAAGATAGGGCGGTCCGATTCTTCGGACCACAAAAAAGATTGGGTGACCCGCAACAGAAATAGATTGACATTTTAGTTATTTGTTATTTTTCTGTTATTTCAGTTCCTATATATAAGAGACTGAGAGGCTCTTATTGGGCAACTTAAGAGATTTGAAATCTCATCTGATTCTCATTTGAGTACAGTTTTCTCCTCTCACGTTTTCTAGTTTCTTGATTGCTTCATGTATAATTTTAACATTGTATCAGAGCTCAGTGATCAAGATCTTCATCTCATAGAATTCAATTTCTAGCTCTGCGATTTCTCATCATTTTTCCACAGAGATCAATTCTGATAGATCCCAAATTCTTTTCGATTCTGTATTTCTGCTTTGATTGTTTCTATCTTCTTGTTATCGTCATTCATTGTTTTTCCTGCATAATTATGATGTTCCAGGTATAATCCTTGTAAATCGGGCGCTCAAAGGTACTTCAAACTGCATTTCTTAGCGACGATCCATGAAGATTGCTCTCATCTGCAAAAATAAAATGGGTTTTGTCGATGGCTCCGTGCCAAGGACACCGGAAAGCGATGTGAATTGTGCTAAATGAGGTCAAGCTAACTATATTATTATATCATGGATAATTAGTGCAATTTTGAACAAGATTGACAATTCTATCTTACATGCCAACATCGTTCCCCTCATATGCAGTGACGGATCTAGAAAATTAATAATAGGGGTGCATAATTTTTTTTTTGAATGGGTCACTGGGTTCTAAAAATTATAACATGGGAGGCCAGACATCAACTTCAAAAAAAAAATTAAAACGTTTCAATCTTATCGGAGTTGTTTCTCCCTCATCTGGCAACCGTTTTTGACGTATAAGTAGTCAAAATTCATTGCCTCGATGAGAGGAATCCAAATACACTAACCATTTTGAAAAATAATGAGGGTGCCAGTGTCCCTCAAGCCCCCCTCTAGATCCGCCTTTGCTCATATGGGAAACCTACAATATAGTTTCTCTACCGGCACAGGAATAATGAGCTATGGGTTACGAAAGGCTATTACATCCTGTTGTCAAAGAAGACTTGAGCATTGAAGGATATTATGAGCAATTATGGGATGAATTGGAGGCTATTGCCTCCATTCCTGCGTGCACCTCAAATGCTCATTGTGAAAGGCATGCGGGCTTGGAAAAATCAATTAGAAGTACAAACATTAATGCAATTTCTGATGGGTTTAAAATACATTTACAAAGTGATTCGCGGACAAATTTTGTTTATTAAACCCTTACCAATAAGTGAAGATACTTATTCAATGTTGCAACAGGAAGAATCTCAAATTCATGCTTCTACTTTCTCCATGAATGATATGAATGCAACTTTATTGGCCAACACTCCTTATCATCCTCCTATTGTACAACAAACCTGAAACCATAAGAAAAATCTGCACTGTGATTAATTAAGGTCTGATTCATGCGGTCGTAACCGCTTGACCGGTGAAAATAAGTCCCCCCCAAACGAAGCCTAAAGCAAAATGTTTCAAACTTCGCATCTATCCATCGAATTGCAAACCTAAAGGAAATAACTATGCAACAAAACCTCCCAAACAACAAGCTTACACAGTTGAATCTATCAGTCAGCCTGATAGCTCTACCAATGATACTCCATAGTTAACCAAAGATCAGATTAAGCAGCTACTTGGTCTGCTTACAACATAAGGTTCAACTCTTACAGAAATTTGTCAAAACCTGGCAGGTATTTTGTATAGCATGTCAATTTGCAATCAGATGGATGGTTGACCGAAAAACTCACCCAAGGGTGAAAAAAATTATGCCTAGGCGAAAAAAGCGAGCCCAGGTCAAAAACGTGATCCCGGGATATAACTTACCAGGTCGAAAAAACACATTCGTGCCGAAAAAACACATTCGTGCAAAAACACATGCCTGCGCGAAAATGCTCACGTGTTTGAATCACTCAATTCTGCGAAAAACTCATGAGCGGAGATAAGAATTGGCGATTTGAATTTTTAGTTCAAAGCCAAAGTCATAGGTTTTCGCTTTAAAGCCAATACCCTCATAAATTTAGTTGCGCAGAACATGAGAATTGAATTTCTAATCCTCAATATCAATTCCAGAAAGCCCATTGCATTCAAACTAATGAACCCTTAGACTCTGCACCACTCCCTGACTACTAAATTTTTTCTTTTGGACACAAAAGTTTATTCAGTCCATCGAAACTTGTTTTTGAGAACATTAAAATCTATTTGATTGATCTACAAATTTTGTGGGATTTTTTGTGCATTGTCGTGCTTGGTTAACCCATTAAGAAATTGATCTCTCTGGCTATTGACTGCTTTGATTTGAATATTATGTAGAAATTTCAGCAGTAATTTTTGTCTTCCACTTTATCCCTCTAATATTTATCTTTCGCTAAGCTTTAGGTGATGAGTTTAGGGCTTTAATGTTTGAGAGAATTTTCGGTGCGCTCATCGCATTATATGCATGATGCGCAGAACTTTCTTTCTTGCAAAATTACAATTGTTGCGGGTCACCCGGTTTTCCCCCGGTTCAGAGAATCGGGCCGCCTTAGCTTGAAGTTAGACCGGACGCGCAAATAGTCAATGAAAAACAACAACAATGGCACGAGGCTTTTTTTACCGTGGAAAACATGAAAATGGTGAAAAACCATGTTGTCGGATCTGTGTCAGGCCAAAATACACTATACAGTTCGAGATTACAAGCACTGCAAATCTTCTCGGAGGGTGGCATGCCACCTCTCCGTTACAAGTTTTAAGTATATGAAGAATAGGAAAATAATCTGAGTTCACAGAGCTTTGCCGAGGATGTCCTCCGGAGTGCTTCTCTGTGCATTTTTCTGGTGCAGAAAATCAGCTAAGTCTTTGGGGCTTGGATGAGGACGTCTTTTTGGAGAAAAATGGCTGAGTCCTAGAATCTTTAGAGTCCGCGGAGAATGGAGGCAAGCGTCCTGAAGAGTATTCTTTTGTTGTCTTCACTTCCGCTCACGGACGTAGACGCGCGGGCGCTTGACATGGAGCAGTTAAAAATTTGATGCATAAAATATTATAAATTAAATGTTTTATTGAAGTCATTTGGTGTTTGGTGTTGAGCTCCATACATTTGATGAAAAACTCCAAAACAAAAAAGGGAGGTAAACCAAAGTTTTGGAGGGAAACTTTCATGAAAGGAAGGATAAAACCTTTAGACTACGGTTGGCGCAGCGTTTGAAGCTCTCCGTTTGGGGCAAATGCTGCCGCACGGCGCGTAACCAAATGGTCGGCGGCGGCGTTTGCTCCATTTGCACCCGCCGCGCCATGGAAAATGGAGGAAAATGGAGGGATTCCAACCGCAGCCTCTCCTCTCCGGTTCTAAAGGCCTCCTTCTCCTCCACACACTGCACTGAATCAGATCTAGATTTGGGATTTTGAGAATAATTGAATTGAATTGTAATTATTGTTCTAAATATTTTTGCACTTTTAAGTCCTAAGATTTTAAGTTGCGTCGATAAGTATTCGACGCTTGCGTCGACAAGAACGCACAATTTTTTTCATGCGTTGGCTACGTCGAAATGTACTCGACGGTGCGTCAGATTATACTTGACGCTCTATCTTGGTCTCGACGTTGCGTCGATGAGTTCTCGACGTTGCGTCGATTTGAGCTCGACACTCTTGCTTCGACTTCCTCTACGGCGAATAGAAGTCGACACACGTCGATAAGAAGTTGACGCAACCTGCGTCGACTTGTTTGCCAGTTTCTTTATGCGTTGTTTCCAGTTACGCGTTTCTCATCATTAACTCCAACGTTCACCTGCACGATTAAAGTTTCTAATTATAATCGTTGAGATTTATTACGTAATTATTTTTCTTTGCCATTTTCGAGACTCCTATTTAGAAGAATTTTCTGATTCGTTTAAAGACACTATGAAAAAACATTCTGTCGAGTTCTCCCTCTCTGGCTCTATGATGATATTCATCGAGATTTCATTTTTCTTTACGTTTGCTTCATCAAGTGGGAGTTCGAGTGCTCTATGCTTCTTTGGTGTCCGCGCACATCGGAGTTTCGGGATCTAGATGAGTGTTGTACCTTGGAGAAGTGTGCATCAGTTGAAAGCCCTGTCGGAGGGTGGTGCAACTTCTTTAGGGCAGTGATTACACGCCTTACCCAGACTCATTTCTAAACCTTTATTATTCTTAATTTTATTTCTCACCTCTTCGATCTGTTTATACAAGTTTTAGAATCTTGTTTTCAATATCTGCTAATTATTATTGTTATTATTAATTGTTTTTAAAAACCAAAAAATTATATATTATTTTGGAATATAGATAAAAATATTCCTACAATCTACAAAAGTTACAGATCCACATAATATAATCTCTTGTGAAAAAGCTGTGTTGGGCTATTATCTTACAAACCGTCTAATACCAGTGAGAACCCGTCATTGGGTATTCCTTAGGAAGTCCAAGAATAACAAGATAAATAAAATTAAATAATCAAAATGGTTATTTCTGCTTTTACTTTCATTTATATATCAATTATTGTTTGTATTTTAAATTTTAGAAATCTGCAATGATTTTTAAATTTGAGGATTCTGCTGATATTAAACCCGAAAAATTTAACGAAAATTGTTTTCGTCGTTGGCAAGCACAAGTAGAATATTGGCTTAATACCTTCGATCTTTATCTGCCATTTTTGATGCCCCCTCTGCTGAAACCAAACTCCAGCGCTGCAACTGCAATCGTCTCAACCCTTCCATCGTCTTCATCTTCTAGTGCAAATACCACTAGAACGTATGCTAGACGTGTTCCTTATAGAGATCCAGTAGGCATAGAGTATCATCGCCGCAACCATAATCGTAGTTCCTTGTCCGACAACCTTTACGATGCTTTCCTTCAATATCGTATGGCTAATGATTTATGGTTTGCTCTTGAAGCACGCTATAACCTTGATAATACGAGTATAAAACGCTACAATGTTTCCAATCTACACAAATTCATGATTGATGCCTCCAAACCCATCAATCCTTAACTTCATCAACTGGATGAGATGTTGTTCAAGATCCGAGTTGATGGCTCAATCCTTTTCAAAAATTATCTAGTGGCATGTCTTATTGATTCTCTTCTGATTCTTGGTCCGGCTTTAACACTAGACTCAGGTATGACCAATCCAATCTTACTTATGTTCAAATCCAAAATGTTATCTGCATAGAGGAAGAACATAGGAGAAAATTCCCAAAGACCATGCTCCTAAAGTAAATCTGACTATATCACATGACAACCAATCTTCTCACCATTGCTTCAAAGAAAAGGGAAAGAACTTTAAGAAACCATTCTATTCAGGTTCCTTCCATCTAAAACCCAATCATCCCAAATCTGGATCTTCAAACCAAACCCCATGTAAAAGGAAATGGTGCTTTATCCACGCCCGCAAAATCATTTGTAAACTAATTGCTTCTACAAGAAGACTGAACCCGTGGTCGACAAATCTCATAGCTCCAAGCCTCAGACCAACATGATCTAAGCATCAAAACAGCCTATCTTCAGGTTAAATTATTCTCCTAGTCTTCTTCTCACCTATTCATCAGATTGGTGGCTTGATTGTAGAGCAAATATTCATACTTGTTTTGATCGATCTTTCTTTGCCACCTTTTAGGACATCAGTGGAGGATGCGTGATCTTAGGGGATGCTTCATCAACACAATACTTGGATGCGGGCGAATGGATCTTAGGTTGACATCCGGGAAGATACTAGTCTTGTATGACGTGCTTTATGTGCCAAGAGTTAGGAAGAATCTTTTAAGCGGTTCCTTATTAATGAAAATGCTATAATATTGTATTAGAGTCAAATAAAGTTGTAATAACATTATATGATAATTTTATTGGTAAATGATTTATTTGTGATGGTTTATTCAAATTGAATATTACTAATTTAGAAGTAAATAAAATTTCCTCTTTTTTAGTTCCTAGTTCTTCCTCTGATTTTTGGCATGCTAGATTAAGACATGTGAATTTTGATTGTATGAAAAAAATGATGTCCTTAAATCTAATTCCTAAAGCAAATATTGCACTAAGTGCTAATTGTGAAATTTATGTGCAAGCCAAATTTTCTAGAAAGCCTTTTAAATCTGTTGATAGAACTTCAAAACTTTTAGAGTTTATTTACTCGGATGTATGTGACTCAAACTGCCAACTTAATAGAGATGAAAATAAATATTTTATAACCTTTATAGACGATTTTACCAAATATTATTACATATATTTATTAAAAACCAAAGATGAGGTATTTTAATATTTTATGATTTTCGAATCCGAGGTAGAAAATCAATTCGGATCTTCCATTAAAATTCTTAGATTTGGCTAAGGTGGAGAATTTACTTCGAATGAAATAACCCAATTTTGCCAAGAACATGAGATAATTCATCAAGTGACTGCACCTTATTCACCTCAATCGAATGGTGTAGATGAACGTAAAAACCAGACATTGTTGAACATGGTCAATGTTATGTTAGCCTAGTCCGATGCCTAAGAAAATCTTTGGGGAGAAGCATTGCTCACCTCCTCCTTCATCCTTAATAGAATTCCTTCAAAACAAAGTGATAAAACACCTTTTGAATTATTTAAATTAAGGAAGTCTAACCTTCAAATTTTTCGAGTGTGAGAGTGTTTAGCTAAGATATCGATTTCCGAACCCAAAAAAATAAGACATAAAACATTAGACTCTATTTTTATAGGATATACATCTGATAGCAGTGCTAATAGATTCCTTAAAACTAATATATTCTCTCATTAGTGAAATCTCTAATAACACTATTATAGAAGTTAGAGACGCAGTTTATTTTAAAAATAAATTCCTATATAAAATGAATAACTCATCTCAACCTTATACTAGCTCAACCTTACATTCTTCTTCTATAGACCCATTAAAAATGACGAACTTAGGAAAAAATAAAAGAGTTAGAACCGAACGAACTTTTGGGGAGGATTAATTCACTTATCTAGTTGAAGGACAACCTAATTCATATGAGGAAGTTATGACCTCATCTGATGATCCATTTTGGAAAGAAACCATAAATTTAGAAATTAATTATATACTAGAAAATAAAACATGGATTCTAACCGATCTACCTCTCGGTGCTAAAGTCATTAGTTGTAAATAGATCTTTAGAAAGAACTAAATCTGAATGGTTTTATAGATAAATATAAGGCCCGCCTTGTCGCTAAGGGCTATGCTCAAAAACAAGGATTAAATTATTTAAACACTTATGCTCTTGTAGTTAGTATCACATCTCTTCGTGTTCTAGTCGTCTTAGTCTCGATCAATAAGATGATTATTCATCAAATGGATGTCAAAACCACCTTCTTTCATTGAGATTTAGATGAAGAAGTCTACATGACTCAACCTGAATGTTTCGTAGTTAAAGGTCAATAAACCAAAGTGTGAATTAAGTAAATCTCTTTATGGTCTAAAACAAACCCCTAAGAATTGACTTCAAAAATTTGATTTCGTAGTCTTATCTTTCGGATTTAAATCTAATGAATTTGATAAATGTATTTATGTCAACAAGATGAAAATGAAATTGTCTTGTTATGCCTTTATGTATTTGATATATTGATATTCAGAAATTCAATTAAAATTATCAATGATTCTAAAAAAAATTTATCATTCAAATTTGATATGAAAGATTTGAGTGTAACAAATATCATTTTAGGAATGGAGTTATCAAAATCGGATACTAGTGTATAAGTGTCTTTTTCTCACTCGATTGAAAAAATGCTACATAAATTAAATTTATATGATTATGCTCCTACGTCTACCCCTTATAACGCTAGTGTAAAACTTTGTAAAAATGTTGGCGAATCTATTGATCAACATAGGTATGCACAAATGATAGGTTCGTTGCTATACATAGCCAACTGTACTAGGCCCAACATTTCTTATGTCGTAGATCGTCTAAGTAGATATACGAGTAATCCAAGTGATTTTATTGCTTATTGCTATAATTTTACACTAGTCCATTTCATCATATTCCAGTCTTTCACTTTCTTGCCTTTGCATTCACCACCTTCGGTTGTTCGAAGAACAATATTAATGGGATTCATTCATGGAAATTATTTCGTACAACTGAAGGTGCGGGATGATTGTCCACTACCTCCAACGATCTCGATTTGGAGGAGGTATCATGATTAGAAATTAATTATATACTAGAGAATAAAACATGGATTCTAACCGATCTACCTCTCGATGCTAAAGTTATTAATTGTAAATGGATCTTTAAAAAGAAACTAAATCTGAATGGTTTTATAGATAATTATAAGGCCCGCTTGCCGCTAAGGGCTATGCCCAAAAACAAGGAATAAATTATTTAAACACTTATGCTCTCGTAGCTAGGATCACATCTCTCGCGTTCTAGTCATCTTAGCCTCGATTCATAAGATAATCATTCATCAAATGGATGTCAAAACTACCTTCTTGCATTGAGATTTAGATGAAGAAGTCTACATGACTCAACTTGAAGGTTTCGTAGTTAAAGGTCAAGAAACCAAAGTGGTGTAAATTCATTAAATCTCTTTATGGTCTAAAACAAACCCCTAAGCAATGACATCAAAAATTTGATTCCGTAGTCTTATTTTTCAGATTTAAATCTAATGAATTTGATAAATGTATTTATGTCAACAAGATGAAAATGAAATTGTCTTTTTATACCTTTATGTAGATGATATATTGATATTCAGAAATTCAATTAAAATTATCAATGATACTAAAAATAATTTATCATTCAAATTTGATATGAAAGATTTGAGTGTAACAAATATCATTTTAGGAATGGAGTTATCCAAATCGGATACTAGTGTATCATTGTCTTTTTCTCACTCGATTGAAAAAATGCTACATAAATTAAATTTATATGATTATGCTCATGTGTCTACCCCTTATAACGCTAGCGTAAAACTTTGTAAAAATGTTAGCGAAACTATTAATCAACATATGTATGCACAAATGATAGGTTCACTGCTATACATAGCTAACTGTACTAGACCCAATATTTCTTATGTCGTAGACCGTCTAAGTAGATATACTAGTAATCCAAGTGATTTTATTGTTTATTGCTAAAATTTTACACTAGTCCACTTCATCATATTTTCAGTCTTCACTTTCTTGCCTTTGCATTCACCACCTTTGGTTGTTCGAAGAACAATATTAATGAGATTCATTCATGGAAATCATTTCATACAACTGAAGATGTGGGATGATTATCCACTACCTCCAACGATCTCGATTTTGAGGAGGTATCATGATTAGAAATTAATTATATACTAGAGAGTAAAACATGGATTCTAACAAATCTACCTCTCGGTGCTAAAGCCATTAGTTGTAAATGAATCTTTAGAAAAAAACTAAATCTGAATTGTTTTATAGATAAATATAAGACCCGCCTTGTCGCTAAGGGCTATGCTCAAAAATAAAGAATAAATTATTTAAACACTTATGCTCTCGTAGCTAGGATCACATCTCTTCGTGTTCTAGTCGTCTTAGCCTCGATCCATAAGATGATCATTCATCAAATGCATGTCAAAACCAACTTCTTGCATTGAGATTTAGATGAAGAAGTTTACATGACTCAACCTGAAGGTTTCGTAGTTAAAGGTCAAGAAACCAAAGTGTATAAATTCATTAAATTTCTTTATGGTCTAAAACAAACCCCTAAGGAATGATATCAAAAATTTGATTCCGTAGTCTTATCTTTCACATTAAATCTAATGAATTTGATAAATGTATTTATGTCAACAAGATGAAAATGAAATTTTCTTGTTCTTCTTTTATGTAAATGATATATTGATATTCAGAAATTCAATTAAAATTATCAATGATACTAAAAACAATTTATCATTCAAATTTGATATAGAAGATTTGAGTGTAACAAATATCATTTTAGGAATGAAGTTATCCAAATCGAATACTAGTATATCATTGTCTTTTTCTCACTCGATTGAGAAAATGCTACATAAATTAAATTTATATTATTCTGCTCCTGCGTTTACCCCTTAACGCTAGCGTAAAACTTTGTAAAAATGTTGGCGAACCTATTGATTAACATAGGTATGCACAAATGATAACTTCACTACTATATATAGGCAACTATACTAGGCCCAATATTTCTTATGTTGTAGACCGTCTAAGTAGATATAATAGTAATCCAAGTTATTTTATTGCTTATTGCTATATGGTCGAGACCAACCCAAATTAGGTCGTCGCAAAAGTGCCCGACGTCACACCCGACCGGACCTTGATCGACCTTAAGTCTGCAGATCACGTTGTGTTATTGTGTAATGTGTCATAAATTATTGTGTAATATATATATATATAATTTATAAATATATATATATATATAAACTTTAATATTAGTAAGTATATATGCATATATATATATATATATATATATATATATATATATATATATATATATATATATATATATATATATATATATACAGATTAATGCAAAAACGCGCAGCGCGTTTTGCTCTAAAAAAACGCGCTCCCCGGAAATACGGAAAAAGCACCCCCTAAACAGCATTTTTAGAAAAAGTGGTCAACATAAAAGTTGTAGATCTCGACGAGATCTACAACTTTCATGTTGACCACTTTTTATAAAAATGCTGTTTAGGGGGTCTATTTTCAAAAGGCACGAAAGGGGTTCCGCCCGGTAAATATTACGATTTTTTTTTTTGCGCGGACCTCCCTTCGCGCCTTTTGAAAATAGACCCCCTAAACAGCATTTTTAGAAAAAGTGGTCAACATGAAAGTTGTAGATCTCGTCGATATCTACAACTTTCATGTTGATCACTTGTTCTAAAAATGTTGTTTAGGGGTGTTTTTTTCATTTTTCCGAGGAGCACGTTTTTTTGTCCAAAAAGCGCTGCGCGGAAATACAGTGCCCACATATATATATATATATATATATATATATATATATATATATATATATATATATATATATATATATATATATATATATATATAAGAAATGCACGAGTATATATATATCCATATATATTGAATATTTAGGTTAAGAAGGAGGCCGGCCCGAGTGCACTGTTACCATTCCCGTTCCACTCCATTCCCGCAGATCCAGAGCCGCAGGAAGCTCGGAAATGGCGGAAACTTCCGCACGACCACGACGTACACCTCATCCTGGGCTCCATTACCGGCCACGATCCCCGCGTCGGCTAGCCACGACCGTGACGCCTTGCGCCTCAACTGCCGGCCACGCCTTTGTAGCCCGTTTCTGCCATGGTTGCACGGTCCGGGTAGCAAGATTTCGATTTCCTTCTTCTCTGTTGTAACCCTATAAAAGGGGATGTGTTTTTTTTTTTTGAGAGTGATTGATGAATGTTGAAACGAAGAAAATTGCTGTGAATGTGTTGCGTTAAGGTTGTTGTGTGCTCCTTGTGAATTATGCGTGAATTAGGCGTGAGGTTGTTGTATGCTCCTGTTAGGGTTAGGCGGTTAAAGCTCTGTGAGCATTGTAGGTGTTAGGTGTTAGTGAGCTTGCTGTTTTCCTGTGTGAAAGTTGTTGAAATTTGACTTCCTGTTAATTTCATCCGGAGAAGATGAATAGTAATTTGAATTATACGGTGCATGGTATTTGATTTCCCTGTATAGTTGCTACAGTTAGTTTCCTGTAGGTGATGTCTTGATGAATATTTAGGGATAGGAAAGTGTGTCGACTGTTCTAAATTCATGAACAGTTGACAGAGTGACATTAGATCTTAGTGTGTGAGATTTCGTGGAGCCTCCGTGAGTGATAGAGATTTCGTGGAGCCTCTAGTGTGAGAGCGAGTGAATTTTAGGTGTGTTAGTGTGTGTCTTCCTTACTTGTTGAGTGATTCCGTGGAACCACCTCGTGTGAGGGAGTGAATTAATTCCTTGGTGCCCGTGTGCGATAGCGGCCGACCTCGGAGCGAAAAATGAAGGTGACGAGGAGTTCCTCGCGTGATCGCCATCGACTTCGGAATACGGAAGACATCTCTTCCGTGGGTAATTGTTTCTTTCTCCTTCCTTTGTATGCGCCTCAATATTTTATTTTAGGATAATTAGACTCATTGCTGGGTTTTCGGCCGAATTTTGTCAGCGAACGCTACGTTGAAAACTCCAAACGGAAACGTATTTGGAGTTCACGATTTCCATTTGCTACGACAAGGGGAACAGAACGACAGTTGCAAACTTCCGTCCCCAGATTTAATTTTGAACCTTTATTTAAGTAAAATTCAATTTTAAAGAAAATAGCGATTTGTGCTTTATAAAGAAATTAGTTGCTTTTGATTTTAAAAGTGTTGCGCCCGCTCTAAAATTTGGAAAAAAATAATTTAATCATCGCATGCATTTAGGGTTTCCTAGAAAAAGCCGATAGGCGCGTAAACCATACACGTCGTCTTGCGTCACTATAATTTTATACTAGTCCACTTCATCATATTTCAGTCTTTCACTTTCTTGCCTTTGCATTCACCACCTTCGGTTGTTCGAAGAACAATATTAATGGGATTTATTCATGGAAATTATTTCGTACAACTTAATGTGCGGGATGATTGTCCACTACCTCGAATAATCTCGATTTGGAGGAGGTGTCATGATTAGAAATTAATTATATACTAGAGAATAAAACATGGATTCTAACCGATCTACCTCTCGGTGCTAAAGCCATTAGTTGTAAATGGATCTTTAGAAAGGAACTAAATCTAAATGGTTTTATAGATAAATATAAGATCCGCCTTGTCGCTAAGGGCTATGCTCGAAAATCAAGAATAAATTATTTAAACACTTATGCTCTCGTAGCTAGGATCGCATCTCTCCGTGTTCTAGTAGTCTTAGTCTCGATCCATAAGATGAACATTCATCAAATGAATGTCAAAATCACCTTCTTGTATTGAGATTTAGATGAAGAAGTCTACATGACTCAACCTTAAGGTTTCGTAGTTAAAGGTCAAGAAATCAAAGTGTGTAAATTCTTTAAATATCTTTATGGTCTAAAACAAATCCCAAAATAATGACATCAAAAACTCGATTCCGTAGTCTTATCTTTCGGATTTAAATTTAATGAATTTGATAAATGTATTTATGTCAACACGATGAAAATAAAATTGTCTTGTTCTGACTTTATGTAGATGATATATTGATATTCAGAAATTCAATTAAAATTATCAATGATACTAAAAAATAATTTATCATTCAAATTTGATATGAAAGATTTGAGTGTAACAAATATCATTTTAGAAATGGAGTTATCCAAATCGGATACTAGTGTATCATTGTCTTTTTCTCACTCGAATGAAAAAATACTACATAAATTAAATTTATATGATTCTGCTCCTGCGTCTACTACTTATAACGCTAGCGTAAAACATTGTAAAATGTTGGCGAACCTATTGATCAACATAGGTATGCACAAATGATAGGTTCACTGCTATACATAGCCAACTGTACGAGGCCCAATATTTCTTATGTCGTAGACCGTCTAAGTAGATATACTAGTAATTTAAGTGATTTTATTGCTTATTGCTATAATTTTACACTAATGCACTTCATCATATTTGAGTCTTTCACTTTCTTACCTTTGCATTCACTATCTTCGGTTGTTCGAAGAACAATATTAATGAGATTCATTCATGGAAATTATTTCGTACAGCTGAAGATGCGAGATGATTGTGCACTACCTCCAATAATATCGATTTGGATGAGGTATCATGAGGAGATTATTGAGCAATGATATATATTTACCTTTAAATTCAAATTGTAAATTTTATGACTTCATATATTTTGTTAATGGTCACTAATGCATATACATTTTAAATGTCAGTGTGTACTTACTAATGCACTTCATTAAACTTAAAGTCAAATATGTTTTCCGGACAATATTTTGAGACTACATATACTATAAAGTTGCCACATATTTATTTAACTTACATTATATTATTAATTTTAAAAGTCTGATACTCATTTTTTGGCAAATGTAAGAATTTAAGCTAAAGTTGGAAGATAAAGAAACATTACACCATGAATTAAAAAGTTTTATTTATTATTATCATTTGTAATTCAAAGTTTTAGATTACAAATTTTTAGTGCTTTCATCACGAAACTGCAAATATTTTTTGATAGATATATTATTTGTAACTTCATTTTAATCTTATATATCTTATATCTATTAAAATGATTAATTTCTAATTTTAATTTTTGTTTACACAACAATTTGGTCTGTACTTCAAATATTTTGGTCTGCACGTAAAATTTATTTGCACGTATCAAAATTCGATTTGCACATAACAATCACAATTTTTTATTGTAGCAAAAATTTTGCATATACGAAAGCACATATTTTAAAATTAAAAAGACACATAAATTAGTTAGATTTGATGAGTACCCTATGAGTTTTCTAAGTTAAACCAGTAGGACTCCTGCCGTGAATGTTCAAGCAGTGCGACCCAGTCATGCGAGTCACGCGCGTGTAAGCCACGTCTGCTTAAAAGGTCCGAAAGCACCCCAAAAATAGAGCAGACCAAGCGCGCATGTAGGCCGCATAAACCCGACACGCACGCAGCAGGAACGAGCACCTCGCATTCGTGCAAGCGCCACACACTCTTCACGCGCATGCAAGCACTGCAAGCGCGCACAAGGGCAGCGCGCGCGGTAGTGCGCACAAAAGAACTGCGCCCGCCGCAGCGCGGCAGTAAGCGTGGGACCGCCCAAGGGGCACACTCATCATTTCTTGAAAATTGGTGATCCAGGTGAGCGCAACGGAGCGACGACATTCGTAAGCACGAAAGTAGTCCCGATGCAATTACCAACATGTCCCACCAGAAAACTATAAATAGACCCTCATGCGCTCATTTGAAGGCAAGCAACTTCATAGGCTACAAAGAGCTTTGAGATTTTCTGGCTAGGACGTGGGACTTAGATCGTCCCTCCGATTGGAATTCGCTCTGCTCCCTCTCTAGCTGTCAAGCGTGCAACTCTCAACGTTGCAAGGACTTAATCATTTTTTTTCCTGAAGAATGCTCTCACCAAGCTCCGAATACTTGTCGAATCCTCAGCTCCATTAGACGCTCTTGTCAGAGCATTGTGTACTTAGTTTATTTTTTGTTATTCTTTTATTCAAAGCTTTGTAATTATGGAGAGGTTGTCTGTCATTCTCCGATGAAACTTTCAACTCTTGTAAACTCAAAAAATAATGAAATTTGGTCCGACATAGATCCGACTATGTTGTTTTTCACCATTTTTGGGTTTTCCACGTCAAAAAAGATTTTTGTTATTTACTGTTGTTTATCATTGACTGTTTGTATGCCCTATCCAATTCCAAACTACACGATAACAAATTAGATTTCATGTATTTGCGGCATTTGAAGATAAAAAGCGCCGCAAAACTGTAACAATAGCATTTGCGGCATTTTTACTAACCAAGCGCTGCTATAAGTCCGAAATATATTTAAATTTATATCTCAAAACCCTATCTTTTCATCGGTGTAGACCCCATTACTACCTCATGCCTCCGCCATTTTCTTGCTCATCGATCGATGGATGCTTCTTCTCCCCATCATCGGCGCTGGGGGAAATTTTTTGGTCCGCGTCCCGGACGAAGAGCATTGTCCGGGGCTTGAATGATTCTGATGCGTGACTTTTAAAAGCTTAGCTGATTCTGATGCGTGACTTTTAAAATGTCTTCCTTAGTCATTTTTAGTAAATCTTTACGTTAACTATTAAAATATACATGCATATTATATTACATATGTAAGTAGCTGAGAGATTTCATTTCTATCTAAGATATAAAAAAATAATAACTCAGAGATTATTTTTTAGTCCTGAATATTATAAAAAGTAGCTAATACATTACAATTTTAACTCAAAGAATATTCATTTCAGTCAATGAAAAAATTAAACTCAGATATTTACTCAAGGATCCACCAAAATATCTGAGATTAATATGTAATCAATATTCTGTTACAAACATTTCATATTTTTAATCGATTAAATACACTATAATGCAACTAAAATTTCTAAGTTAATAGAATAATTGCTCAGATACGCTATAATACAATTTTGAGATACAACTATTTCTGTACAACCCCGTATTCGCAGAGTGGGGTCCATTCGACGGACGTAGAGCAAGTTTTAAGTTTTTAAGCTTTTTAGAGATTTTGGACTCTTGGTGGCCATTTTGGCTTGGCCTTGGAAATATACTAGTAGGGGGAGGAAAAATCTGCATCTCCCCCCGGGCTTGCTATCTGCGAGGTAGGAGCGGTACTCCGGACGGAGGCCAAGGCCTCACCCCCCAGCACCCCTGCCCCTTGGGCGAGCTCGGCCGGCGGCCTAGAGCTCGCCCGGGCGCCCTTCCCCTTGGGCGAGCTCGGCCGGCGACCTGGAGCTCGCCCGGGCGCCCTGCCCCTTGGGCGAGCTCGGCCGGCGGCCTGGAGCTCGCCCGGGCGCCCTGCCCCTTGGGCGAGCTCGGTCGGCGGCCTGGAGCTCGCCCGGGCGCCCTGCCCCTTGGGCGAGCTCGGCCGGCGGCCTGGAGCTCGCCCGGGCGCCCTGCCCCTTGGGCGAGCTCGGCCGGCGGCTTGGAGCACGCCCGGGCGCCCTGCCCTTTGGGCGAGCTCGGCCGGCGGCCTGGAGCTCGCCCGGGCACCCTGCCCCTTGGGCGAGCTCGTCTCGAGTGTCCGAGGTGGGGGTAAGGGGGAGGAGCACGGTTCGGCCTCCACCTCCCCCCTGGACCTCTTGTTGCCATGTTTTTTCCTAAGGGCATTTTGGACATTTCAAACTCAGGACTTGGAAAAACTATAAATAGACCCCCTTGGGTACCTTTGGAGAGGCATTGGTTTTTGGCTTCCTCCTCCCTAGTTCTCTTTTTGGTAGAGTTGAGAGAACTCTCCAAGGTACCCATCTCTGCCATCAGTAAGGGAGGGGAAGTGTTCTTGTGACCTTCCGGGTGTGTGGTGGGACCTCCACGCAAGAGCCGAGGGTCTGTTCCTAGTTTCCCAAGTCTTTTGTCCGTGACGTTCCCCCGAGTGTAGTAGGTGTGAGGTCACCCCTTCCCCAAGGGTCGAACTCCCAGAGACCAAGTTTTTGGTTTCAACATTTTAGTGCGGTGAGCGTGGAGAGTGACCAGCACAGAAGATCTCGGGAGAGTGTCATGGCTGGAGATCAGGGAGGTAGTGATGCCCTCGGTGGTCTCCCCAACCCAGGACCCTTCGTAGGAAGGGAAGAGTTCATGGCTTCCATCTCTGGCATCATGGAGATGTTGCGAAGCATTGCCCCTCGGGCTGGCAGCTCAACCCCTACCCCCCAGGGACCGGCTCCGGGGGATCTCAATGAGCTACCCCCCAGGGATCTAAGCGAGATCACCCCAGCAGGGGGAGAAGGAAGTTCCCCAGGGAGGCGACCTGGGAAGGAGAGGATGGGAGAGGGGGTCGAGCGAGACCTCCCCGGCCGGGAGCTATTCCCCAGCCCGTCGAGTGCTCGCCCCTTAGGCGACCAGGTCGCGCTAGTAGAGACCGCGAGGCCACCCCTTAGGGGGTCACCCTTCAGCGAGCATATCATCTCAGCTCCCATTCCCGAGGGGTTCAGGGAACTTGACAAGGCATACTATACCGGGAAGGATGACCCCATCCAGCACTTGCAGTGGTTTGAGGATGTCGTCTCCATCATGCTAATGACGGATGCCTTCAAGTGTCGTCTGTTTACGATCACCTTGAAAGAGAAGGCGAGGGACTGGTTTCATCAACTCCCCCAAGGTCCATCTTCGGGTTCGAAGACTTTAGCCGGAGCTTTCAGCTTCGCTTCTCCACCTCCAAGAAGAGGAAGAAAGGTCCTGAGTCCCTCTTCCTGATAAAGCAAAGGTCCGAGGAGTCGTTGACTCACTACGTTGACAGGTTCCAAGAGGAGGTCCTTGACATCCAAGAGGTTTTAGGGTATGCCCTCCAGATGACGTTCACGGTGGGGCTGCGCGAAGGGTTCTTCAAGATGAGCTTGACCCGGAAGACCCCCTTTCCTTCGAGGAGCTGATGGAAAGGGCGGCAGAGGAGATAGCCATGGAGGCAGCCAACCCGGCCTTTGTGAAGAAGTTGGCAAAGTTGAGGGAGGTGGAGTCAAAAGAGCAAGGTGGCTTAAGGCACCAGGAAGGAAGGCAAAGAAAGGAGCAGAGAGCCCAGGGGTTCTAGAGACAGGAGGGTCCGTAGCCAGGCTGGAGGCAGCAGGGAGGACTTGCCCATGGTCAAGGAAGAGCTCTCATCCAGGATGAGGGGAACTTTCATGGGGGCCAAGGGAGGTTCAACTTCCAGAGGCAACCCCCAAGACAGCTCCTGCCCCCACCCCAGCAAGCAATGGCGATTGGACGAAGGGAGAGGAGGAATCACAGGGGGAGAGGAGGAGGCAGAGTAGAGTTACCATACTGCGACTTCCACCAGTTGGAGGGTCACGCGACGGCTACCTGCCTCGAGTTCCTGGAAGTGAGGGGGACGAGAGCTCCAGCCCAGCAGCAGCTGGAGCGAATCGAAGCTCTGCCCCAAGGAGGTGGAGGGGATGATGTATGCGAGGATCGGGTTGAGTTAGGACACCGAGGAGGAATAGCAGTGATCCACGGTGGAGTAGGGATCGAGGCCACTCGGAAGGCGAGCCTCCATGTGATGTATCGATGGAGCGTTGCCTCGACATCCCAGACCCCTCCTCCAGTAAAAAAGATAACCTTCTCGTCAAAAGACATGCCGGAGCATGAGGACCCATTCTGTGATGCCCCGGTCATCAAGGCAGCCGTCGAAGGCTTCACCGTCTCCCGGATCTTGGTTGACAACGGAAGCTCTGTTAACGTCATTTTCAAGAAGGCGTTCGAGGGGATGAAGGTGGAGCCAAGGAGGGTGGTGGCGTCGGATGGAACTCTGTTTGGATTCTCAGGGGAGAGAAAGGAGGTGGAAGGTGGAGTCGGACTCCAGGTGAAGTTAGGGGGGACCTCAAGAAACTGCAGGTTCGTCATTATTGATGCTCCAAGCAGCTACAACGCCATCTTCGGAAGGCCCCTCATCAGCGCCTTCCGGTGTGTGCCCTCATCATTCCACCAGTGTCTCAAGTTCAACTCAGAAGGGATCCAGGTCAGGATCAAGGGAGACTCCAGGATGGCGAGGCAGTGCTACGTCACGGCTGTCAACATAATCTCTTGGTTGGCTAAGGCGGAGGAAATGGAGAAGATCATGGAGAGCCTGAGCAGGATGGAGGTATCCAGTGGGAAGTAATCGGATGGCGACCACCATGCCCTGACCCCCCGAAGATGCCTCGCCTCGGTAGAGTCATGTATCTTGTATTTCTTTATGTTGTAATGAGTCCATCCTCTGACCGGTAGAGTCGGGAGGGTCATGTAACCCAAATTTTTCCCCTTTTGAGGATGTTGAATTTTGGAAGAGTTCAGGTGACATGCCCCGTCCCTAAGCTCCCTTAGCTCTGAGATGATTCCGCTGCAAGGCTCTCACTAGCTGGCAGGGCAGGTTGATCTCTCGTGGAGCCTAAGTCCCTTAGCTCCGAGACGATTCCACTGCAAAGCTCTCACTACCTGGCAGGGCAGGTTGATCTCTCGTGGAGGCTAAGTCCTTTTAGCTCCAGGATGATTCCGCTGACCAGGCTCCCACTAGCTGGAAGGGCAGGTTGATCTCTTGTGGAGGCTAAGTCCTTTTAGCTCCGGGATGATTCCGCTGAACAGGCTCCCACTAGCCGGCAGGGCAGGTTGATCTCTCGTGGAGGCTAAGTCCTTTTAGCTCCGAGATGATTCCGCTGACCAGACTGTCACTAGCTGGCAGGGAAGGTTGATCTCTCGAGGAGCCTAAGTCCTTTTAGCTCCGGGATGATTCTGCTGACCAGGCTCCCACTAGCTGGCAGGGCAGGGGTTATCTCTCGTAGAGGCTAAGTCTTTTTAGCTCCGGGATGATTCCGCTGACCAGGCTCTCACTAGCTGGCAGGGCAGGTTGATCTCTCGTGGAGCCTAAGTCCTTTTAGCTCCAGGATGATTCCGCTGACCAGACTCTCACTAGCTGGCAGGGCAGGTTGATCTCTCGTGGAGGCTAAGTCCTTTTAGCTCTGAGATGATTCCGCTGACCAGGCTCTCACTAGCTCGCAGGGCAGGTTGATCTCTCGTGGAGGCTAAGTCCTTTTAGCTCCGGGATGATTCCGCTGACCATGCTCTCACTAGCTGGCAGAGCAGGTTGATCTCTCGTGGAGCCTAAGTCCTTTTAGCTCCGGGATGATTCAGCTGACCAGGCTCTCACTAGCTGGCAGGGCAGGTTGATCTCTCGTGGAGGCTAAGTCCTTTTAGCTCCGGGATGATTCCGCTGACCAGGCTCTCACTAGCTTGCAGGGCAGGTTGATCTCTCGTGGAGGCTAAGTCCTTTTAGCTCCGGGATGATTCCGCTGACCAGGCTCTCACTAGCTGGCAGAACAGTTTGATCTCTTATGGAGGCTAAGTCCTTTTAGCTCCGGGATGATTCCGCTGACCAGGCTCTCACTAGCTGGCAGGGAAGGTTGATCTCTCGTGGAGGCTAAGTCTTTTTAGCTCTGGGATGATTCCGCTGACCAGGCTCCCACTAGCTGGCAGGGCAGGTTGATCTCACATGGAGGCTAAGTAATTTTAGCTCCGGGATGATTCCGCTGACCAGGCTCCCACTAGCTGGCAAGGCAGGTTGATCTCTCGTAAAGGCTAAGTCCTTTTAGCTCCGGGATGATTTCGCTGACCAGGCTCTCACTAGCTGGCAGGGCAGGTTGATCTCTCGTGGAGGCTAAGTCCTTTTAGCTCCGGGATGATTCCGCTGACCAGGCTCCCACTAGCTGGCAGGGCAGGTTGATCTCTCATGGAGGCTAAGTCCTTTTAGCTCCGGGATGATTCCGCTGACCAGACTCTTACTAGCTGTCAGGGCAGGTTGATCTCTCGTGGAGGCTAAGTCCTTTTAGCTCCGGGATGATTCCGCTGATCAGGCTCTCACTAGCTGGCAGGGCAGGTTGATCTCTCGAGGAGCCTAAGTCCTTTTAGCTCCGGGATGATTCCGCTGACCAAGCTCCTACTAGATGGCAGGGCAGGTTGATCTCTCGTAGAGGCTAAGTCCTTTTAGCTCCGGGATGATTCCGCTGACCAGGCTCTCACTAGCTGGCAGGGCAGGTTGATCTCTCGTGGAGCCTAAGTCCTTTTTGCTCCGGGATGATTCCGCTGACCAGGCTCTCACTAGCTGGCAGGGCAGGTTGATCTCTCGTGGAGTCTAAGTCCTTTTAGCTCCGGGATGATTCCGCTGACCAGGCTCTCACTAGCTGGCAGGGCAGGTTGATCTCTCGTGGAGGCTAAGTCCTTTTAGCTCCGGGATGATTCCGCTGACTAAACTCTCACTAGCTGGCAGGGCAGGTTGATCTCTCGTGAAGGCTAAGTCCTTTTAGCTCCGGGATGATTCCGCTGACCAGGCTCTCTCTAGCTGGCAGGGCAGGTTGATCTCTCGTGGAGCCTAAGTCCTTTTAGCTCCGGGATGATTCCGCTGACCAGGCTCTCACTAGCTGGCAGGGCAGGTTGATCTCTCGTGGAGGCTAAGTCCTTTTAGCTCCGGGATGATTCTGCTGACCAGGCTCTCACTAGCTGGCAGGGAAGGTTGATCTCTCGAGGAGCCTAAGTCCTTTTAGCTCCGAGATGATTCCGCTGACCAGGCTCCCACTTGCTTGCAGGGCAGGTTGATATCTCGTAGAGGCTAAGACCTTTTAGCTCCGGGATGATTCCGCTGACCAGGCTCTCACTAGCTGGCAGGGCAGGTTGATCTCTCGTGGAGCCTAAGTCCTTTTAGCTCCGGGATGATTCCGCTGACCAGGCTCTCACTAGCTGGCAGGGCAGGTTGATCTCTCCTGGAGGCTAAGTCTTTTTAGCTTCGGGATGATTCCGCTGACCAGGCTCCCACTAGTTGGAAGGGCAGGTTGATCATTTGTGGAGGCTAAGTCCTTTTAGCTCCGGGATGATTCCACTGACCAGGCTCTCACTAGCTGGCAAGGCAGGTTGATCTCTCGTGGAGGCTAAGTCTTTTTAGCTCCGGGATGATTCCGCTGACCAGGCTCCCACTAGCTGGCAGGGCAGGTTGATCTCTCATGGAGCCTAAGTAATTTTAGCTCCGGGATGATTCCGCTGACCAGGCTCCCACTAGCTGCCAAGGTAGGTTGATCTCTCGTAGAGGTTAAGTCCTTTTAGCTCCGGGATGATTCCGCTGACCAGGCTCTCACTAGCTGACAGGGCAGGTTTATCTCTTGTGGAGGCTAAGTCCTTTTAGCTCCGGGATGATTCCGCTGACAAGGCTCCCACTAGCTGGCAGGGCAGGTTGATCTCTCGTGGAGGCTAAGTCCTTTTAGCTCCGGGATGATTCCGCTGACCAGGCTCCCACTAGCTGGCAGGGCAGGTTGATCTCTCGTGGAGGCTAAGTCCTTTTAGCTCCGGGATGATTCCGCTGATCAGGCTCTCACTAGCTGGCAGGGCAGGTTGATCTCTCGAGGAGCCTAAGTTCTTTTAGCTCCGGGATGATTCCGCTGACCAGGTTCCCACTAGGTGGCAGGGCAGGTTGATCTCTCGTAGAGGCTAAGTCCTTTTAGCTCCGGGATGATTCCGCTAACCAGGGTCTCACTAGCTGGCAGGGCAGGTTGATCTCTCGTGTAGCCTAAGTTCTTTTTACTCCGGGATGATTCCGCTGACCAGGCTCTCACTAGCTGGCAGGGCAGGTTGATCTCTCGTGGAGCCTAAGTCCTTTTAGCTCCGGGATGATTCCGCTAACCAGACTCTCATTAGCTGGCAGGGCAGGTTGATCTCTCGTGGAGGCTAAGTCCTTTTATCTCTTGGATGATTCCGCTTACTAGGCTCTCACTAGCAGGAAGGGCAGGTTGATCTCTCGTGAAGGCTAAGTTATTTTAGCTCCGAGATGATTCCGCTGACCAGGCTCTCACTAGCTGGCAGGGCAGGTTGATCTCTCGTGGAGCCTAAGTCCTTTTAGCTCCGGGATGATTCCGCTGACCACGCTCTCACTAGCTGGCAGGGCAGGTTGATCTCCCGTGGAGGCTAAGTCCTTTTAGCTCCGGGATGATTCTGCTGACCAGGCTCTCACTAGCTGGCAAGGCAGGTTGATCTCTCGTGGAGGCTAAGTCCTTTTAGCTCTGGGATAATTCCGCTGACCAGGCTCCCACTAGCTGGCAGGGCAGGTTGATCTCTCGTGGAGGCTAAGTCCTTTTAGCTCCGGGATGATTCCGCTGACCAGGCTCTCACTAGCTGGCAGGGCAGGTTGATCTCTCGTGGAGGCTAAGTCCTTTTAGCTCCGGGATGATTCCGCTGACCAGGCTCACACTAGCTGGCAGGGCAGGTTGATCTCTCGTGGAGGCTAAGTCCTTTTAGCTCCGGGATGATTCCGCTGACCAGGCTCCCACTAGCTTGTAGGGCAGGTTGATCTCTCGTAGAGTCTAAGTCCTTTTAGCTCCGGGATGATTCCGCTGACCAGGCTCTCACTATCTGGCAGGGCATGTTGATATCTCGTGGAGGCTAAGTCCTTTTAGCTCCGGGATTATTCCGCTGACCAGGCTCCCACTAGCTGGCAGGGCAGGTTGATCTCTCGTGGAGGCTAAGTAATTTTAGCTTCGGGATTATTCCGCTGACCAGGCTCCCACTAGCTGGCAGGGAAGGTTGATATCTCGTGGAGTCTAAGTCCTTTTAGCTCCAGGATGATTCCGTTGTCCAGGCTCCCACTAGATAGCAGGGCAGGTTGATATCTCGTGGAGGCTAAGTCCTTTTAGCCCCGGGATGATTTCGCTGACCAGACTCTCACTAGCTGGCAGAGCAGGTTGATCTCTCGTGGAGGCTAAGTCCTTTTAGCTCTGGGATGATTCCGCTGACCAGGCTCCCACTAGCTGGCAGGGAAGGTTGATCTCTCGTGGTGGCTAAGTCTTTTTAGCTCTGGGATGATTCCGCTGACCAGGCTCCCACTAGCTAGCAGAGCAGGTTGATCTCTCATAGAGGCTAAGTCCTTTTTGCTCCGGGATGATTCCGCTGACCAGACTCCCACTAGCTGGTCGGGCAGGTTGACCCCTCGGGAGGCTAAGGGTCTGTTTGGGGCAGCTCTGGCGGTTGGAAAATCTCTATTCCAACCGCCAGAGCTGCTTTCAGTCTGTTTGGGACAGCTCCCTGTGAAGAGATTTTCAAAAATCTGGAGCTGTTTTGCAGCTTTTCAGAAATCTCTCCCTCCCCAGCTTCTGCTCCCGCAAAATAGCTTTCTCTCTCACATGTTTTGGAAATCTAATGGTTTCTTCAGTTGGAACATGCTCAGAGGCCGGACGGCCTTCCTCCGGCAATTTCGAGCCCCGGACGGCTTTCCTCCGGCAATTCCAAGCCCCAGACGTCCTTCCTCCGGCGATTCCGAGCGCACTTCTGCACAGAACACCCAAACAGTCTGCAGCTTTTCAAAACTGCTCCTCAGAGATCTATTTTAAAACAGCTCTATCCGGACAGCAGCTTTTCAATCCGCCAGAGCTGTCCCAAACAGACCCTAAGTGTTTTCACCCCGAGGCTGTCTCGTCACCCAGGCTCCCATTAGCTGGCAAGACAGGTTGACCCCTCGAGAGGCTAAGTGTTTTCACCCCGAGGCTGTCTCGTCACCCAGGCTCCCATTAACTGGCATGATAGGTTGACCCCTCGGGAGGCTAAGTGTTTTCACCCCGAGGCTGTCTCGTCACCCAGGCTCCCATTAGCTAGCATGACAGGTTGACCCCTATCAGGGGCCTTGAAACCTTTCAAACCGCGAGAACGAACTACACACAGCGAATACGTTGAGTTGGATGTTTCTTTCCGAGCTTGTGCCAACCTCGAAAAGAGCGGGGATTGTGTACAACCCCGTATTCGCAGAGTGGGGTCCCTTCGACGGACGTAGAGCTAGTTTTAAGTTTTTAAGCTTTTTAGAGATTTTGGACTCTTGGTGGAAAATTTTAGCTTGGCCTTGGAAATATACTAGTAGGGGGAGGAAAAATCTGCATCTCCCCCCGGGCTTGCTATCTGCGAGGTAGGAGCGGTACTCCGGACGGAGGCCAAGGCCTCACCCCCCCAGCACCCCTGCCCCTTGGGTGAGCTCGGTCGGCGGCCTAGAGCTCGCCCAGGCGCCCTACCCCTTGGGCGAGCTCGACCGGAGGCCTGGAGCTCGCACGGGCGCCTTGCCCCTTGGGCGAGCTCGGCCGGCGGCCTGGAGCTCTCCCGGGCGCCCTACCCCTTGGGTGAGCTCGGTCGGCGACCTGGAGCTCGCCTGGGCGCCCTGCCCCTTTGGCGAGCTCGGCCGGCGGCCTGGAGCTCGCCCGGGCGCCCTGCCCCTTGGGCGAGCTCGGCCAGCGGCCTGGAGCTCGCCCGGTCGCCCTGCCCCTTGGGCGAGCTCGCCGGCGGCCTGGAGCTCGCCCGGGCGCCCTGCCCCTTGGGCGAGCTCGGCCGGCGGCCTGGAGCTCGCCCGGGCGCCCTGCCCCTTGGGCGAGCTCGTCTCGAGTGTCCGAGGTGGGGGTAAGGGGGAGGAGCATGGTTTGGCCTCCACCTCCCCCCTGAACCTCTTGTTGCCATGTTTTTTCCTAAGGGCATTTTGGACATTTCAAACTCAGGACTTGGAAAAACTATAAATAGACCCCCTTGGGTATTTTTGGAGAGGCATTGGTTTTTGGCTTCCTCCTCCCTAGTTCTCTTCTTGGTAGAGTTGAGAGAACTCTCCAAGGTACCCATCTCTGCCATCGGTAAGGGAGGGGAAGTGTTCTTGTGACCTTCCAGGTGTGTGGTGGGACCTCCACGCAAGAGCCGAGGGTCTGTTCCTAGTTTCCCATGTCTTTTGTCCGTGACGTTCCCCCGAGTGTAGTAGGTGTGAGGTCACCCATTTCCCAAGGGTCGAACTCCACAGAGACCAAGTTTTTGGTTTCAACAATTTCAGTCTCAGATACAATTAAAATTCCTAAGCAAATACTATAATTGCTCAAATATACTATAATACAACATTAAGATATAAATGTATTCAACCCAGAAGTAACTAAAATCTCTAAGTCATGACTAAAATCACTCAGATACAACTAGTACAATCTCAGAGATAAAAAAATTATCTAGGATACAACGAAAATCTCTTGGTCACAACTAGAAGTCTAGAACTATAAAGATGATATCTCATAAACAAAGTTAAAAATAGCTGAGAAGTTTTATTTTTCTCTCATATATTACATAAAATAGTTAGCATAGAGAGATTTCCCAAAGAAAACAAACGAAAAAATACAATCTCGTATTATTTGAGTTAAAAATACATTATTTCAATTTTTTTCTTATAATATCTGAGATAACAGTGTAATTTTTTGGCATTTGTTTTTAATATCTTAGATAAAAGTATAAATTTTCAGCTATTTACATGAGTAATATATATGCAAGCATATTTTAATAACTAACAGGAAGAGATTTCTCAAGAAAAAAATAAAGTAAGAACAAAGAAGCTGCCACGTGTCAGAATAAAAAAGGCCCGGGACGATGATCTTCGTCCGGGGCCCGGACTAAAAAATTTCGCCGGCGGTGGACGCGTCTTCCTCCCAGAGCCCATCGTCGAGCGCTGGATGCATCTTCCAGCCTCATCTCAAGCCCTAGTCGTATCATCCTCCTCTCGAGACCTAGAGACAGCTTCCTCCTCGAGAGCCCTAGACGCATCGTCCTCCGCGTGAGCCCTACCCTCAGATTCTTCCTCGCGAGCCCTAGACGCATCTTGCTGAATGTAATTTTGTGTAAAGCCCGGGCAAATCTTAGAGCTGCACTCAGCAGATTGCTGGAAGTAATATTAGTTTTTCAGTATTTTAGGGATTTTTAATTAGCCGGGCTATCAATTTATTACTGCCCATTACACAAATGAGTGATCTCGTGCAAAGTCGAATCAGTTGTACGCACACAAGGTGTTCGATAGATTGTTTGTGTGAAATGTCTTTGCGTTAATTTTTTTTGAAGGAGGGATGTGGTCTTTACTGTTTTTTTACTAGTTAAATGTCATGGTTTTGTGACTACGTGATGCTGAAGAACTACTCTTCCGATTTAGGTTCCGTTTTGTGTGGCTTATTTTCACCGATCAAGCGGTTACGACCACATGAACTGGATCTTAACTAAGGTCCTTGAACATTTTCCAATCGTTCTGGTGCATTTACTGTTATTGCTTTTGTGAACATAGTAGCTAAATAATCCCAACGTGTTACATACAGGGGGCCGGCCCACTCATGTGAGTATCCCGGGCCACCCCCAGCCGGACTGTAGTCCACCGACCCCAACCCGCTCTCCTCAACCGCTCGTGGCCTAGCCCATTCCAGGCACCCAGGACCCGACTTAATACGGCTATGATGGGTTGTTGAGGTCACCAAGGCGTTGTCATCCGGCCTTGATCCTGTGACCTCCTTTTGATGAGAAGTGATCCAGTTAAGCGTCTCTACGAGAACTTCCCAGGAGGTCACCCATTTCAGGACTATTCCAGCCTTAGCACGCTTAACTATAAAGTTCTTTCACTTTTCAACGTCAATTGAGCTGCAGGTTGCAGCTGAATTAGTGATGAGAAGTGGAAAAACACTATAGTTAAGCGTGCTCAGGTTGGAGTAGTCACGAGATGGGTGACCTCCTGGGAAGTCCCCGTGGTGTGCGCTTGACTATCGAGTTTCGCTCATTTAAGAGAGGGTGTGACCTCCAACAACCCGCCTGTGGGCATTGAGTTGGTTGGGCTGCAGCCCTCTATGGGAGTTTAAGGAAGGCAGCCCGCATACCTTGCGAGGTGGGATGAACTGCCGCACGCCCCTTCTAATAAAGGCAAATATTTTATAATTGTTCGGTTCTTCAATATTTCTTTCATCCCTCTGTGTAAAGAGCCTAATATAGGCTCACAGTACATAATTAAGGTCTGGTTCATGCGGTCGTACCGCTTGACCGGTGTAAATAAGTCCTCCCAAACGGAGCCTTAGTTTAATCTTCCAATTTATGAGTTAAATGTCAATTGATGGTTATCTGCTAAATTTGTGTTTTGGCCTCTCCAAGGCATGCCCGTTTATTATTAAACTTAAACCATACGATTAATTGCACGTTCTTACTACTCTTGCTTGATTTTTTATTTCATTTTTTAATTTTATCCATAACTAAATTATTCTTGCTCTTGATAATGGATAATGCATGCTATTTTCTATTTTCTTCTTTTATTGATAAATCAAAGGTTTTTTGGCCGTCTTTCTTCTAAGTCTCTTGTATTATTTTCATATTTTCTAAGAAGAATAAATTCAATACTCATGCTATTCACCTGATATTCTCACTATTCCACGATGGAGGGGTAACACTTGGAATGAAACTGAAGGAAAGACATGATGTACTTAGACATTAGTGAGATTATGACAAAAAATAGGGCACAATGGCGACAAAGGATCCATATAGCCGACCCCACTATAGTGGGATAAAGTCTTGAGTGTTGTTGTATTATTGATAGCGGTGGCATGGAGAAAGTTTAGTCATTAGGCATGTTAATTCGCCTTTTGATTGAGCCTCCCTAATCAAACTTCCTGGATTCGCCCCCGAAAGGAGACCATTAGAGGCACTTGTTAGGCGTTGTGAGAGACAAGTCACTAGGCATGTTAAATCAGGGAGGGGTAGACCAATAAAGACTTGGAATGAAACTATAAGGAAAGACATGATGTACTTAGGCATTAGTGAGATTATGACAAAAGATAGGGCACAATGGCGACAAAAGATCCATATAGCCGACCCCACTATAGTGGGATAAAGGCTTCAGTGTTGTTGTATTATTGATAGCGGTGGCATGGAGAAAGTTTAGTCACTAGGCATGTTTATTTGCCTTTTGATTGAGCATCCCTAATCAAACTTCTCGGATTTGCCCCCAAAAGGAGACCATTAGAGGCACCTGTTAGGCACTGTGAGAGTTTAGTCACTAGACATGTTAAACGAGGGAGGGGTAGACCAATAATGACTTGGAATGAAACTATAAGGAAAGACATGATGTACTTAAGACATTAGTGAGATTATGACAAAAAATAAGGCACAATGGCGACAAAGGATCCATATAGCCGACCCCACTATAATGGAATAAAGGCTTGAACGTTGTCGTTGTCGTCTTATTTACTTGTTGAACTATTTTCTCTCATTGCTTCCACACCATTACAGTTGTGTTTTGGATGCTAATTAACAAACTGTTATGCTGATGATAGTGGTTGAAAAAACACTAATTTGATTTTTGATATACTCTAATTTTAGCTGTGAAAGGGAAGAAGTAGAAGATCTGATAAAGTGCAATAGTGGTCATATTACACAGGATCTATTCAAGAGAATAGTTAAATATATCTCCGTTATTTTCATGATCAGAATATAGTATCTCGAAGAGTATATTCGAGCCATCTTAACAACTGCTCAAAATTTATATATATTTAATTATAAAGATTATAATTTGGTTTTTTGGCACTTTGCACCCCCGAAAGTGCAACCTGTGGCACTTTGCACCCCCAAAACTTCAATCCTTGGCACTTTGCACCCCAAGCATGTTAAATGAGGGGTAATTATGTCTTTCTATTATTTTTATGTCTAGGGCTGCCGGCCTCTCCCGATTCATTTTAAGCTCTAGGTTTTGAGTCCGCCGCTCCCTCTCCTTCTTCGCGATTCCAGCAGCACGGCTCCCTCTCCTTCGTCGCGATTCCAGCAGCGTGGCTCCCTCTTCTTCTTCGTGATTCCAGCAGTGCGGCTGCCTCTCCTTCTTCGCGACTTTAATTGTATGGAATGCGGTAGTTTTGGCTGCAATTATCATTTTATTAAGTGGTAAATTTGGGTGGCTAAAATCATTAAAGTATATTTGGCTTGCAAGTATAAATCCGAAAATTTCAGGGTGCAAAGTGCAAAAATAAGCACTTTCGATGAGGTCTGGACGAAATTATCCCTCATTTAACTTGCTTGGGGTGCAAAGTGCCAAAGATTGAAGTTTCGGGGGTGCAAAGTGCAATATTTAAACTTTCGAGATGCAAAGTGCCAAAGTCGCACTTTCGGCGATGCAAAGTGCCAAAAAGCCATTATAATTTTGTGATATTTATATTAACATACTTTAATGATTAATGAAGTTTATCATGGATACATACATTTCCTTAATACTTTCCATATATTCCCCTACCCAAACTAGGAATAATGAGATATATAATAAAGTGATTTTCATTCTTTTATATGTACAAGTGATTGGGAATGGTTTGAAGATTTTGCTGTAATTTTTTTTTAAAGCGTTGCGGTGTTTTTTTAAAATGCAGCTGCTAATGTCCGTAGTCTACGGCGGCGACCACTTTCGTGGGGTTTTTAAAGCGCCGTTGTACTCCAAAGACCTACAAAAACGCCGCGGTAGACCTGTTTTGTTGTAATGAGCTAAAGCAGTCTAATTTTTTCGGAAAAAACTGGATGACCCACAAATTTTGTAATAAAAAAAAGTAAAATAAAAAGATGAATATTTTAACCAAAATACCAAATGATATTTTGGCTTTTAATATAGTACAGAAGTAGAGACAGAGACATACATATTACTTGATTTTGGCCGGCTTTAGAAAAATAAAATAAACTTGCCGATTTTAAGTGCAGACTGATGATATCCAGGGGAGGTATAAACTGCTTTTGCTAAACAATTCGTTTTGCTTCACGGTGAAGTTAACGCTGTCCAAATGTTATTGATAATAATTTATTCTGATTTATTTATTTATTTTTGGATAAAATTTGTACCGTGATAATATACTAGTACGGCCGTACGGGTCGCATTTTTATTTTATTTTTTATGGGTTCAAATATAATCTGGACTGCATATTAGGATCCTTATTCGTCATATTTAATATTTTTACAATTCTTTTAAGTACGGAATTGACTATAATTTCGTTACATTTTTGTTTAAAATAAAAAAGAATTTGAAGCACAACAACATTCAAGCCTTTATTTCACTATAGTGGGATCGGGTATATGGATCTTTTGTCATCATTGTGCCCTATCTTTTGTCATAATATCTCACTAATGTCTAAGTATATCGTGTCTTTCCTTATAGTTTCATTCCAAGTCATTATTGGTCTACCCCTCCCTCGTTAAACATTCCTAGTGACTAAATTCTCACAGTGCCTAACAAGTGCCTCTAATGGTCTCCTTTTGGGGGCAAATTCAGGAAGTTTGATTAGTGATGCTCAATCAAATGGCAAATTAACATGCCTAGTGACTAAACTTTCTCCATGCCACCGCTATCAATAATACAACAACAACACTCAAGTCTTTATCCCACTATAGTGGGGTCCGCTATATGGATCCTTTGTCGCCATTGTGACCTATCTTTTGTCATAATCTCACTAATGCCTAAGTACATCATGTTTTTCCTTATAGTTTCATTCCAAGTCTTTATTGGTCTACCCCTCCCTGATTTAATATGCCTAGTGACTTGTCTCTCACAATGCCTAATAAATGCCTCTAATAGTCTTATTTCGAGCATATTTATAAAAATAATGGTCAAATTTTTTCAATTAGATGCAGATTTTTTTTTTTTAATGTCTACACAGACGATTAATTTATTTCAAAAAAAAATTAATCAATAAGTACAAGAAATATACGTGAATGTTATATTAATATTATTAACACGCCTTAATATTATAGGAATATTTTGGAGCAGAGCATATTTGGATATGCTTTAGGAAATCTTGTATTTGTGGTAAGCGGGCACTATAGGAAACAAATTACATTAGAATATTCTGAGAGTAATTACTAAGTAATAGTATATGAAAATTCTTGTTTGAAAAATATTCGTATTTTGGCTTATATAAACGGTGGTGTTAAAGGCACGTTATTTTCGGCTATGTGCACACCCATCAAAAATATAATCCTTAATAATTTAGGTTTTTAAACCCCACCCAACTAAAGCTGAAGCAGCCCGCCTCCCCCTTCCCGATACGCGCTTTTTGAACTGCGTCTTCTAAGTTCATTTTCAGGAGAAGTGTTCAACATGAAAGTTGTAGATCTTTACGATATCTACAATTTTTATGTTGAACACTTTTTGATTTATAGCCGTTTAGGCCCCCGATTTGGCCCCCGAAAAAAATCACGCGGAATATTCATATGTTCCGCGTGATTTTTTCCGGGGGCCAAATCGGGGGCCTAAACGGCTTTATATCAAAAAGTGTTCAACATTAAAGTTGTAGATATTGTCGAGATCTACAACTTTTATGTTGAACACGTTTCATAAAAATGCACGTAGAAGACCCAGTTCAAAAAGGCGCGTATTCATTTAAAAAAAACTATGAAATCACAGCAACGCCATCCTCCCCACAGCTCTTGTGGAGATGTACTGCAGATGTCGGTGCGTTGAAGCAGCTTTGGTGGTGTTCCGCCGGGTTTCGAGCAAAGACGTCGTGCTTTGGCCGTGATGATCAGAGGGCTCGCGATGCACGGCCATGACTGCCTGTCGTCGATCTGTTTGCTCTGATGAAGGAGACGACAACGGCGCCCAACGAGTCCACATACATTGCAGCTAAGTTTGCTCAGACTGTGCACATAGTATTGGTGTGCACAAAGCAGAAGATGGTGTGCACATAAAATTCCAATGGATGCACATAGTATTGGTGTGCACAAAGCCGAAGATGGTGTGCCTTTAACACCATACTCTGTATTTTGTATTCACAAATTTTATCATGGTATTAGAGCCAAGTTTTGATCCGTAACGGTAATTTTCACGAGTTGGTGAGATGGGCGGCGACGAACCTGAGAAGATGACGGGGCAAGGAGTGGGCAGTACTCCCGCGCCGACCTTGATCGATCCTCACTCGGTATACTCTGTGTCCGTCGCCGACAACCCGGGTGCGATTATCACTCATGTAGTTCTCACGGGGGAAAATTATGGCGAGTGGGCAAAGGCACTGCGGTCCGCTCTCCGGGCGAAGAAGAAGCTTGCGTTTGTGGACGGTAGAATCAAAAAGCCCGTTCCCGGAGACCGGTCAAAGAAGATTAGTGCGCTGTGAACAAGGTTGTCAGAATCGAGATCCTAGATGAGATCATTTTGAGATAAGATTAGATCAGATAGTAGGTTCAGATCGAGAGTTGCTTTACAAAATCAGGATCGATTTATAACATCTGGATCGTAGGATCGTAATGATCTTACGATCGCGATCCTGACAACCTTGGCTGTGAACTCCATGATCGTTGGATGGATATTCAATAACATCGACCCGGGTTTGCGATCATCTCTATCCTACTTGGATTTCCCAAAAAAATCTGTGGAAAGATATAGCAGAGCGATTCTCCATCGGAAACAATATATGAATCCACCAATTAAAAAATGACATCGTGTCACTATGAGAAACTCAAAAGTAAGTGGGAAGAACTATAAGGGTATGCCAAGAACCTCGTGTGCACGAGCAATGGATGCACATGCAGAGCGGCGAGGAACTTGCGGACGAACGGGAAAAAAGACTCACCAATTTCTACTTGTTCATGATGATGATATATGCAGAACACACTCAAATATCCTGAGCATGTCACCCCTACGTACAGTCAACTGTGCGTACACACTTATCTTGATTAAAGAACAATATCGGAGTATGTCTAGCACAAAAATCGAGCGACCCAAAGGTATCAAGTTTTTCGCTCAAGGATGGGGTTCAACACCTCGAAATCTTACAAAAGTACCGTACGCAACAAAGAACTGTGTCTGCGCTCGGTGTGGAAAATCTAGGCATGAAACATCAAAGTGCTTTGAAGTTGTTTGGTATCCTGATTGGTGGGGTGATCAAGCTAAAGGAGGCGGTCGAGGAAAATCATCTCATGGGAAAGGGCCGTCTAAGTCACGCGGTCTAGCCGAGCGTGCATGTAAGACCCCTCCCCCAACCTTAGCCTGGGTCAGATCGGAGACGGGTCTTACTGCTCAAGACATTCACTCAGTGCTTTCCAAGAGGCAACAACCCACTCTATTAAGCACTAACTGACAGTCTTGTTTGACTTGAATCACAACATTCATATCACATCACAGAGTTGTAAAAGCAATAACAAAATTATATATATATATATATATATATATATATATATATATATATATATATATATATATATATATATATATATATATTGAAAACGCAGTTCAATATATTGTCTCCCGGCTTCTCTCCACTCCTCTCTCCTTACACGTCCTTCATAGAGACTTCATCAACTCTCCCCCTCCCACTCAGATTGAAGAGATTTACAGTACTATGCTGTCGTAGAAAGAGAAAGCCTGAGACTCTATCGCAGATCTCATGAAGAAGCTAGTGCTCTCAATATTCTCATCTCTTTCTACATATATATTATTCTTCTCCACCTTTTCTCTCTCTACGCTGACTTCACCTCAGAAATAAGAAGCAGCAGAAGAAGAAAAAGTTAGGGTTTGGTTGGGCCAAAATATGCCCGCCGGGATCATGATTTCGGCAAGACACATGCCACCGATGATCGGAAGGAGCTCCGGAGCTGGATACGGCAACTCCTCGGCGCTGACTCTCGCCCAGGTCGGTTGCAGAGTCAAACCCCGTTGAAAGATTCTTATTTTTTTAAACTCCAGCTTAAATTTATAAGAAGCTTTTTGCTTTGCAGAGTTTAGGGTTCATGCAGTCTAAAAGTATGTAATATTACTTTGATTAGTTTGTAGTGGAGTGTTAGTGTGGTTGACCTGCAAAGCACTCCGCGGTATCTGTGAACCGCGTTTTCAGAACAAGCAAATGTTGTAGTCACTGTTTATACATTGAGACCAAACTTCAAAAGACTAATACTACTAACACACACTCTCTTGCAAGCCTGTGCGCTAATAACTCATGTATCAGAAGTCTGGAGATGACAGTGGTGCATCTGCTCGGGTATTCCTATCAGCTGCCGTATCGTCTTGCAGTAGCTGGAGATCATGGTGCTCCGTCTACTGCGAATGATTATTAAAATAACTGTTAGTCACAGATCTAAGTGGAAACACATCTCCTCCCCGAATTCATATCCTGGATACGAACTCACGCACCCAACAAAAGTAAATAGTCGAAGATATGAGAGGGTTAGTACAACATTATATATATATATATATATATATATATATATATATATATATATATATATATATATATATATATATATATATATATATATATATATGCTTGGAGCAACAATCTGTAAGAATATGCAGCATAATATATTGAAATAGTAGCAGCTTAACTGTCAGTTATATAATAAACACTTCACTAGCTATCAACACGACAGGTACTCACAACATGTATTCATACCGTAGGTATTCAAAACCCGCGCACACATCATATGTCGACATAATATGGATCACTTCTCTTCAAGCATGGTAGCGAGCCCCGCGGGCCTTATCGATGCGGTCATCAGTGACAGTGGTCAGTCCTAGCACTTCTGGGGTGGTCGTACCGCACTACCCATGCCCATTTGTATAATCCTATATACTCTTGGATGTGAGCGACATCCGACAATTCTGAATATATGTCGACCAGTGAAGGAAACCCAATAGGGAGAAAAATAACGGCTGGTCAGTCGTGGTACGCATCTCCCTGTCGTCATGAGTCATCGACCTTTCCGCACTGGTACAACGGTTTGTGGAAGTGACTAACCCGCCAAAATTTACCGCAAGCAATTTACAAGCATTCAATTTTAAAAAATAATATTGCTAGCACGCATCGGGTCTGCGGCGGCCTGTCCTACTATGCTTAAAAATAATTCAGGCAAACTACATTCGGCTCAACTTTAAGCAAAAAGCATGAGAACACTTTATTTGGAGTTAACTCTGGAGGAATAACTCAACTCCAGTTATCCCCAACTAAAGCTCAACCTAACAATCAACTGCTCGTCAGAGCAGTACTCGTGCTTAAAATGCTAAACCAGTAAATTGCAGGAAATATAAGTCTTGCAGTAATAAAAACTGCAGAGGATATAAACTGTAGAATTGAAATGCTAAATTGAAATATGACTAACACGAAACTAGAATGTGTTGAACAGAAAAACTGAAAGTAAGTATTAAAATGAACTTGACCAGTACAATACTAGATTAGTACTAAAAAGAAATGAAATGAATTGAAAGAAATAAGTAGGACCAGTACAAGATTAGAGTACTGGAAAGAAAGTACTGAACTAAAATAAAAAGAAACTGGACCAGTGTAAGAATGGAATAAATAAATAAGAAAATGGTTAGTATTCCAATCACTCAAATCAGGAGACTTCAGTTCCATCTCCGTTCTTAGGAGACAAATTCAGTTCCATCTTCCCATATGAGACAAGTTCAGTTTCATCTTCGTTCATAGGATGCAAGTTCAGTAACATTTTTATTTTTAGGAAGTTTCTTTTGAGTTGCACACATTATTAGGATCTGATAATAGTTCACTTACACCTTTCAATTATGGCTTAATCGTATTGGGGAATTTTATTATGGGTTGTACCTTTATTATTCATTCGAGAATAATTATCAACTGATTTGTTCGCGTCAGATCAAATCTGAGCATCTTATTAGAGAGCACGTTTCTCCTCGAAATTTAACCTCGAAAAATCATTTTCACATACGAGAAAAAATTCTTCACCCGAGAGGAGGTTGGATATTTCACCTTCCAAGTTTACCCCAAAATTTCTGAGATTTATTTCAAAAACGAGACGCTCGATGATTTTGCAAAAATCCTCAAAGCACTAAAAGCTTGGAATCTTGCCTCAATATCTCTCGTCGATTATTCATTTGAACTCACAATTCAAATTAAAATACGGTCGCGCTCGCCAATTTTTTTTTTCCAAAGGATTTGGATATATATCGATTTCAAAACGCGACCTTAGGCTCTGAGAATTTGGAAAATCTTCAATTTTCACCCCAAGATTCCCAAATTTTTACATAATATTTAAGAGTGCCTAAATTGAGTCTAGAAATTTTTCCAAAAAATTTCGAACATTTTTGAACATATAATTTGACCAAATAATTCTTATTTAGGCTTTTAAAAATACCAAATCAATTCATAAGATTTCCAAAATTTTTGTGAAGATAGTCCTCATAAGGGGAACAACTTTCATGTTCAAAAATTTTCTCCTAGAAGTCTAGATTTTCCTCAGAAAAATCCCTAAATTTATGTTATCAAATTGGTCTATAACTAGCCAAATTAAAAAGACCATGTGGCTGAGATCGAGCCGAACAAGGATTTTATCTTTCTGTCCCCACAACGGAGCGGGATCGAATCCGCTGTGGGGATCCAGAAAACTACGGGACACATAATTTTATATGAACAAAGCCGTCTGATCTTCATCAAGAAGACCAGACGGCAGCTGCTTGATGCCGACGGTGCCGAGCAAAGATGCGCTCTGCCACTATCGGCCAGCAAGCGCCTCACGCCGGCTCCACCCCCGGTCGGTACGCCTGGGGCCGACAAACTTCTATGCGGTGGTCCGGCGGCCCGGCGCCGCCGGCTACCGCCAGATTTCTTCATCCCGAGAGCAGCGTGGCTCGGGTGCTCTGCTCCCAGCGTTGTCGCGCCTCCCCGCCTCTCTGGTTGCTACCCGACCATGATACCACCCCCGACCGGCGCGTCGGGAGTCGGGCATCCCTCCGACGGTAGTGTGGCAGCCTGACGCCGTCGACCACTGTCGTAGAAAATAAAATTGAGAAAAATAATCTCTCGGGTGTCGCCGGTGCGGCGGAATCCGACGACACCACGATCCTCCACCATTGGGGACTAACATCTCTGGTGGTGTAACACCCTCCCAGCGCTACCACCGGAGCTAGGCTCGGGTGGCGCTAGCGGCGCTCCGGCCGCCGGGAGGTGCACACGGCACGTCAGAAAGATGGGGAAAGAGGATGGGAAGAGGTTCCACCTATGCTAGAGGAGCTTGGGAAGTGCCTGGTCGACTCGCCATTAAAGGTGGCTAAGGTGGAGGGTGGTAAAAATAGGTTTGGTGGTTTCCAGCGAGGTGGGGCTCAGACAGGGGGTGGTTTGGGCATGTCTGAGTTGAGTGAGGAAGAGAGGAGGTGGGCATGACCTTATATAGCTGAGGGGAGGGAGCCATCTTTGCTTGGGATCAGTGTGGGATCATTCACTATAGATGAGAGCTCCTGCTCTCCTCTTCTCCACCTATGCCAGAGGAGCTTGGGAAGGGCCTGGTCGACTCGCCATTAAAGATGGCTAAGGTGGAGGGTGGTAAAAATAGGTTTGGTGGTTTCCAGAGAGGTGGGGCTCAGACAGGGAATGGTTTGGGCTTGTCTGAGCTGAGTGAGGAAGAGAGGAGGTGGGAATGGCCTTATATAGCTGAGAGGAGGGAGCCATCTTTGCTTGGGATCAGTGTGGGATAATTCGCCATAGACGAGAGCTCCTGCTCTCCTCTTCTAGCTGGAGGGGACACGTGGCTGCCATCAGGGGGTCCAGTACAAGCCATATGGCTTCATCCAAGGGAGAAAAGTCTTGGTGGGTAGGCCTTGGGCTTTGAGAATAAGAAAGGAAGGGGAGGGGTTTTGTGGTCTTTTGCCAAGTGCTCAAATCCTCAACTCATTGCTATTTTTTAGTGGCCCAAGGGGGTAGGGCCCAAGTGATTTTGGCGATGAGAGACAAAGTCTCTTTTGGGAAAAATTCCCAAAATTGGAAAAAGGGAAGAGTTCGACCAAAGTCAACCCTTGGGTGGGTCCCCCATGCTTGCCAAAGTCAAAGTATGTCCAAGTCATCGGGGGTCGGGTCAAAGTTGGGGTGTCATGTCTCAATTGGTGTGCACATGCTTTTCGGTGTACGATAACGCTCGGTTTGACCACAAATTGACCATCCATCGTCAAAATTGGACGGAGCGAACTCTATTAACTTCGTATTGACCATACGAATCCAACGCCACTGACCAGGGTCAAATCAGAGTTTGTTTGCTAAACCTTCAATTTCGCGCTTCGTGACGCACTAAAACGAGCAAATTCTCCGTTTGACTCCAGATTGCAACACAACAAGTTCTAATGTCCTCGTATCAACTATACGCAGTTATATAAACTGATAGAATTTAGATAAGAATTCTCTAACTCGATATACAAAAATCTCGTATTAGCGTCGGGCTACGAAGAATAGTAATATCCACCATATGACCTCGAAATTCAACGGAACAAGTTCCAACGCACTCGTATTAACTATATGATGCCACAAAAATCTACAGAACTCAAATCAAAGTTCTCTTGCTCCATATCCCCTTATAGGGTTACCTCCTACCTCATTATGGGTCTTGGGTAGAGGTCCGTATCACTTTTATTGGGCTCACTAGGGTTCTGATGACTTAATAAAGTCGGGATGTTACAATCCAATAAAAATAAGAGGGTTTTTGTCCCAAAAAACTTGCTCAAAGTAATGGGGAAAAAGTGTAACATACCTGGGGAAAGAGCTCAAGGTGCTTTTCTCGACCGAGTGCTTTAGGTTCCCACGTATACTCATCGCGTCCGCAATTCAATCACAGTATTTTGACTATTGGAATAGTCTTGTTGCGCAGATTCTTCACTTTAAAATCCATTATTCTCACTGTCTCTAGCTGGATGGATCAGTCCGACTTCAGCGATACTGGTGGTGTAGGAAGGTGCTTATCTGGTTGTCGGAGGACTCTCTTTAAGGAAGAGACATGAAAGACATCATGAAGGTTTCCCAACTCTGAGGCATGGCTAATTGATGTGCAACTGAGACAACATGATCTATCACCTGATAGAGGCTCAAATAGGGGGATTTAGCTTCTTTTGCTTCCTCAACCGAAAGATACCATGCATGTGCTTGATCTTCAGGAATACCATTTCCCATATGCTAAACTCCATCGGTCAGTGTTGTGTATCATAATACTTAGCCAGTTGTGTAACGACCCGGTCCGGCTAGGCCAAGCACCAAGCATCGTCGGTCTACCAGCAGCCCGGGTTTAGGCCCTTTAAACCGCCCCACGACACCACTGGTAGTAAGCCTAAACATCAAGACATGCATGCCCATTGCACCCTCTGCTCAGTTGGTGATGAGGAGTGGCAATAAGACTCTCTTATCAAGGTTGCGGGTTCGAAACCCAGTGGCAACAACCTACCGCTGCTGATAAACAGGCACGGAGATTTGGTTGGGGTGCAATATGCATGCATGCATTTATGTTTAGGCATACTACCAGTGGTGCCGTGGGGCGGTTTAAAGGGCCTAAACCCGGGCTGCTGGTAGGCCGACGACGCTTAGTGCTTGGCCTAGCCGGACCGAGTCGTTACAAAAAAGTGCACTTTTATGTAACGACCCGGCCCTTTAGACCAAGCATCGCTACAGGGCTGCAGCCTGCACACCCCAATGCCATCACTATGCCTTTTTAAATCCGTACAGTAGGTTGTTAGCGCAAGGTTTCGAACTCGTAACCCTTTAACAGCCTCGCCTAACAGCAGTTGTCACCAACTGAGATGTAACTCAGTTGGTGATGAGGAGTGGTAATAAGACTCTCTTATCAAGGTTGCGGGTTCAAAAACCCGTGACAACAACCTACCGCTACTGATAAACAGGCGCGGAGATTTGGTTGGGGTGCAATGGGCCTGCAGGCCTTAATGTTTAGGCTTACTACCAGTGGTGCCGTGGGGCGGCCTAAAGGGCCTAAACCCGGGCTGCTGATAGGCCGGCGACGCTTGGTGCTTGGCCTAGCCGGACCGGGTCGTTACACGTCGGCTCTGCGCTTTCCGTATCCACTCCTGGATTTGCCATAATGTTGTCATAATATCATCAATATAATCCACTCCTAGGGCTTCCAAGTCCTCATCCTGGGCCCAAGCCAACGGGGTTCGACAACGCCTTCCATATAATGCCTCATACAGTATCATCTTGATGATATCCTGGTAGCTATTGTTATAAGAAAATTTTACTAGTGGCAGCAGCTGTTCCCACGGCTTGCTGTGCTCCACTATGCATAGTCGGAGAAGATCCTCTGTTGTTTGGTATGTTCTTTCCATCTATCCATCTGTCTGAGGATGAAAGGCGGTGTTAAAGGCCAACTTTGTCGCCAAGTACACATATACCCTCCATTCTTTGGATGTGAAGCGCCCATCACGGTCCGACACAATGGACTTTGACACTCCATGGAACCAGACTACTTGCTCTATAAACAAGTTGTCCAGAACATCAACTCTATCAATTTATCGATTTGGAATGAACCGCGCTACCTTGGTAAATCGATCCACGACAACCTATATAGAGTCATTTCAAACACGAGATATAGGTAAGCTGTGGACGAAGTCCATAGAAATATCCTCAAATTTCCACTCTAGTATGGCAGGGGCTGCATCAGGCCTCCTAGATTGTGACATTCGACTTTAACCTTTTGACAGGTCTGGCATTGAGACACGAAGTTGGTGACGTCTCTTTTCATTCCCAGTCAGTAAATAGTCTTGCGCAGGTCAACATACATCTTAACCATACCAGATGAATGGAATACCTTGACTGGTGTGCTTCTCGAAGAATCTTATCTCAAATCCCCAGGTAGAGGAGATGAACAAACGATGCCTGAACTGCAGAATTCCGTCGTGTAGGATGTAATCCTCATGTGCTCTATCCTGCAAAGACTGGATAATCGGGGCCACTTCCGGGTCGATCTTATGGGCCTCACGTATTCGATCCCGGATGTCACATTGTATCTCCATCCAGTATAGTTGGGAATAGTATTCTTCTGGGTCCCTACGAGCAACAGGAGTAATCTCTAGATCTATGAAAAACCGAAGTAGTTCCTCCGGTATTAGCTCCAACCAGATTCCAGATATTGAGGGTTGGCGACTCAACACGTCAGCAACTTTATTAGATTTCCTGGGGTGGTACTGGAGAGCAAAGTCATAATCACGTAAAAACTCCAACCATCGACGCTGCCAGAGGTTTAGCTCATTCTGAGTGAAGATGTATTTGAAGCTCTTATGATCAGAGAATATTTCACATCTTAGTCCGTATAGGTAGTGCCTCCAGATCTTGTGGGTGAAGACAATGAGGTCCAACTCTAGATTGTGAGTCACGTAATTCAACTCGTGTGACTTCAGCTGTCGAGATGCGTATGCGACTACCTTCTCATGATGCATCAGGACAACTACCAATCCATTTAAGGATGCATCAATATAAATCTAGAACCCTTCGATTCTTGAGGGAATTGTAAGGATTGGGGCAGAAGTAAACCGCTTTTTCAGTTCAATGAACGGAGCCTCACATTTTGGTGTCCACCAAAACATAATATCCTTCCTTGTAAGAGCGGTGAGGGGTAACACAATCCTGAAAAATACTTTCACAAACTTCCTGTAATAGCCAACAAGATCGAGGAAGCTTCGAATGTCTATTATCGTCTTAAGTGGAGGCCAGTTCAGAATTGCTTGGATTTTAGCCTAGTCCACCGCTACCCCATTCTTATTGATGGTGTGACCCAAGAATCCAACTTCATCTAACCAAAACTCACACTTATTGAACTTGGCGAAGAGAGAGTGCTTTCAAAGCTTAAGTAACACCATCTGTAGGTGTCTGGAATGGTCTGCCCTAGTCTTCAAGTAGATCAAAATGTCATCTATGAAGACGATCAACAAGTGATCCAGGTAGGGTTCAAATAACTTATTCATCAATGTCGTAAAGGTGGAGGGTGCATTAGTGAGCCCAAAAATCATCACCAAGAATTCATAGAGACCGTAGAGGGAGCTAAAGGCAGTCTTGGGAATATCATCTTCCCGGATCCCAAGTTGATAGTAACATGATCTAGGTCCATCTTAGAGAAGACGGACGCACCCTGCAGTTGATCGAACAACTCGTCAATCCTTGAAAGGGGGTACGTGTTCCGTATGGTGAGCTTGTTAAGTTCTCTATAGTCGATGCACAAGCACAGTGTCCCGTCCTTCTTCTTCACAAACAACATATGATCTCCCCATGGAGAGGAACTCGGACGAACGAATCCTGCATCGATCAGTTCCTGAAGTTGTATCTTCAGCTCCACCAATTCCTTAGGAGCCACCTGGTAGGGTGCTCGGGATACTGGTTGGGCTCCAGGAACAAGCTTAATCTGAAGGTCTACCTCTCGCTGTGGTGGCAAACTTGGGAGGGACTTAAGGAAAATATTTAGAAAATCCGATGCCACCGGGACTTTGGCGAGCACTTGAGTTATATTTTTCATTTTGAAGTAAATAAGATATACCTCATCCTTTTGTCATACTGACTTCATCGTCTGAGCAGAGGTCAAAATGATGCGAGTGATGGATGGTATACAGATCAACGTAATAATTTGCCCGTCTGGGTTCTAAAGCTTGACCTCTCGGGTCGAACAATTTATCTGAGTCTTATGCTCGGCCATCCAATCCATCCCTAGGATGATGTCGAATCCGATTATTTTTAGGATCATTGCATAAATTTCAAATCCTACACTCCCTAGCATGACCTGAAACGAGCATTTTTCTGTAAAAGTCATGTCCAATCCATCTGTGAGACGAATCCGTATGGACATTCTAGACGAGCTGACAACATTCTCTTTATTTGTAATGAATTCCTGAGATACGAAGGAATATATCACTCCAGTAGCGAAGAGATTTTTCGCTAGATGTTCTTCTACTAAGAGTAATCTTGATAACATCTAGGTGTATATACATATCACATAACGAGTACATACATCAGATATATGTATATATATAGAATATATATCTAGTCACATGATAAGCATCACAATATCTATCATATCCCTAATGTTTGAGATATATATCTATCACTATATCTGGTGTTGGTCCGTGCTGAAGATCTAATGCATATGCCTCTAAGGGCATTGCTTGACCCTGTTGGTCTCTCCTGCCAGGTCTACCTCTTCAGCCTCTCTGGCCTTGTCCTATTGCGGCCGGTCCTCCCTATACTGCCCCTAATCCCGACCTTCGTGCTGCATGCAGGCAGAAGGCTCTAATTTTCCCTAGCTGCTGACACAAAAATAGTTCCCTACAAAGGGAACATCTCATCGGGATGCATGCGTGGGCTGGGGTGCTGGAGCTATTCTAGGATCCTGTTGCAGTACTGGTCGGGGTGCTGGGGTATTAGAGCCTGTCTGGGTGGGGGTGGGCGCCTATAAGGCTGCTGGCGCAGATGCGGTCTACGCTCTCTCCTATCGATGGAGAGCAGCTCCTCTATCTCGTCCTTGACCTCGGGGGACCTCTACCTATCCTTGGCGCTGCCGGGCCACTATCCTCTGGTCCAACTCTAATGCAGTAGTGTGATTCGCTATGGTGTGGAAGGTGAATTGCGAGATCCTGATCAAAGCCTGCCTCAAGTCATCCAGTAGGCCTTAGTAGAAACGAGCAGCTCGGTCCCTGTCAGTGGCTGCAAGCATCCCAATAAAATGGGCTAAGTGAATAAACTCTCGCTGGTAGTCAGACATTGTCCGATCACCTTGGCGAATGTGTAGGAACCTTTCCTGCAGCGCAGATTGGTCGGCATCTGAAATAAAGTGCTCGAGGAATGCGTCTACAAACTCCCCCCACAGGATGGAGTTTAGCGGTCGCCCTCTGAACGTCGAGCGACTGGCCGCTCTCTACCAGTCTCTGGCATACCCCTCCAACAAAGTCACAACCAAAGAAACTACAACAACTACCGGGCACATCATGCCCACCAATAGCTCCTCTACGCGCCTAAACCACTCCTCTACCTGGATGACAGTCTCCGTGCCTCTAAACATGGGGGGCCTCAGCCCCTGGAAGGTCGTTAGTAGGTTAATGGGTACCACAAGATGCTATGGTGGTTGTGCCATGACAGTCTGGAACATAGCCAATATAACTGTTAATGTCTGCCCAAAGTATGTCTCGACAAACGGTACAACTATAGGGGAAACTATGTCTGGAGGTGAAGTGGAGGGGACGTAGCCTCTCGAGGAGGATCTCCCGTTACTGGACTCTAATATCTGGAGAAGTAACAGGAGAAGAGTGTTAGTACTTTGCAAAAGTAAGGGAAATTTGCAAAAGACTAACAATGCGGAAACAGAAGGTCGTCGACCTTCATCAAGAAAATCGGATGACAACTACTTGATGTCAGCAGTGCAGAGCAAAAATGGGCTCTGCCACTGCCGTCCTATAGCCACCTCACGCCGGCGCCGCCCTCAATCGGCTCGCCGGGGGCCGACAAACTTCTAGGCGGTGACCGCCGCCAACCGCCGCCGACCAACAAACTTTTAGGCATCGGCCGCCCGCTGACAAACTTATAGGCAGCGGCGGCCGCCGACCGACAATCTTTTAGACGGTAACGGTCGTCGGTCGATAAATTTCTAGGCGGCGGCGGCTGTCGGACGCTGACCGACAAACTTCTAGGCAGCGGCGGCCGCCGACGGACAAACTTCTAGGCGTCGCCCGCCACCGGCCAACAAACTTCTAGGCGGCGGCAGCCGCCGGCAGCCGCCTTCTTCATCCCGAGAGCGGGGTGTTGCGGCTGCTCTACTCCCGGCGATGCCACACCACCCGCCTATCTAGTGGATACCCGACCACGATACCACACCCGACCGGCGCATGGGGGGCGGGCTTCCCTCCGGCGGTGGCAAGGGGGCCTGACAACGCTGTAGAAAATAAAACAGAGAAAAATAATCACTCGGGTGCTGCCGGTGCGGCAAAATCCGGCGGCACCATGGCCCTCCTCAGCCAAGAATTAACATCCCCAGTGGTGTAACACCCTCCCAGTGCCACCACCGATGCTGGGCAAGGCTTACAAAGCTCGGCCACCACCTAACCTGGAGTAAGACTCGAGTGGCGCCGACGACGCTCCGTGTAACATCCCGAATTTTATTGGGCCACCAGAACCCTAGTGGACCCAATAAAAGTGACCCGAACCTCTACCCATGGCCCATACCAAGGTAGGATGTAACCCTAGATGGGGGTATAGAGCTAGAGACCTCCGATTTGAGTTCTGTCTATTCTTGTGGCCTCATATAGTCAATACGAGTGCGTTGGAACTCGTTTCGTTGAATTCTGAGGTCATATTGAGGATATCGTCGTTACTCGTAGAACGACGCAGAAACGAGATTTTTGAATATCGAGGTAGAGAATTCCGATCTGAGTTCTGTCAGTTCATATGACTTCGTATAGTCGATACAAACGCATTGGAACTTATTGCGTCGCATCCGAAGTCTAACAGTAAATTTGAACGATTTGACTGTTTCAGTGCGCCGCAGCGCGTAGATTTTGAATATTTAGCAAACGAACTCTGATTCGACCCCGTTAAGTGGAATTAGATTCGTATGGTCAATACGAAGTCAACAGAATTTGTCCTGGTCAATTGTGATGATGGATGGTCAATCCGTGGTCAAATTAAACTCAGTTGTGCACCGAAAAGAACATACACAACAATTATGACACGACACCCCTACTTTGACCCGACCCCCGATGACTTGGACCTACTTAGAGTTTCACCAGCAAAGGGGACCCATCCTAGGGTTGACTTTGGTCAAGCCCCCATAAAAGCCCATTTTTTGGAATTTTTCTCTTGGAGGAGCCCACCTCCTCTCCATAGATTGAGTAGGGCTTTAATATCCTCACTCTTTGGGCCAACAAACTAGCCAACTTGGTTAAGGATTGGGCCAAGAAAAAGCCCATAAGGGTGAGATCTCCACCCTCCCCACTCTTTTCTTTCAACACAAAGCCCAAGCTCATCCTTTACCCCCTTAGATGAAAGCCTTGTGTCTTGTACCAGCATTCTAGATGAGTGCCAAGTGTCCCAACCAACTGGAGGGAGGAAGGGTTCATCCTCTCCTAATGGGATTAATCCCACATTGCCCCCAAGCCAAATGACCCCTCCTCCTTGCCTATATAAGGTCATGCCCCATCAGCTCTTCCCCTCACCAGCTCAGAACGAGCTTCCCCCACTTGGTCGGAAACCTAGTTCGCCGAAAAATCAAAACCCAATCCCCTCCTCCTCCGCCACCTTCATGGCAGCCCGACCAGTTCTTCCCGAGCCCCCCAACTTCAGGTGGAAACTTCTCCCCTCCTCTTTCCCCACTCCTCCAACGATCTGCATGTGCCTCCCGATGGCCGGAGCGCCACCGACGCCACCCGAGCCTTGCTCGAGGTCGAGTGGTGGCCATGGGTGGAAATCTCTGCCCAGTACTAGTGGTGGCACTGGGAGGGTATTACACTACTGGGGAAGTCTACCTTCGACGACAAATATCCATGGTGTAGCTGGATTTTGCCGCTCCGGCGGCACCCGACAGAGAAATAAATTGCTCTGTTTCCGTTTCTTTGGCGGCAACGCCAGGCTGCCAGAACACCGTCCGAGAGGAGCCCGACCCCCTGCACACCGGCCAAGTATGGTTTCGTGGCTAGTAATCCACTAGAGAGTTGGGGCGACGCAACCTCACCAGGAGCAGAGCAACCGCGCCACCCTGCTCTCGGGTTTGTTAATTCCGGTGGTGTCCATCCGCGCTAGGCCATCAGACCGCCGCCCAGAGGCTTGCCCGCCCCCAGTAAATTGGTCGGGGGAGGTGTCGTGGACTAACAACCATCAGGCGGCGGCAGTAGAAGCCCGTGAGCTTCTGTCGCTGAGATTAGATCACCGCCGTCCAATCTCCACCAAGAGATCAGATGACTATGATCTTCTTATTTCCCGCCCTGCCTCAACATCAGTTCCCCCGCCCCCCCCCCCCCCCCCCCCCACAACGTATCCGTGTCTAATCCTCTATAGGGGAAAAATGATAGAACCCGCTGTGCGGCTCGATCTCAGTCACAAGATCAGTATGATATTGTCATTAGCACATTATTTATTAAATAGAAATTTGAAAAATTTCTTGGTGGAAATCTAGGCTTGTAGGGAAAATGCTATGAACATGAAAATGGTTCCCCTTAAATAGGCCAATCTACAAAAAAAGTTTGGGAATTTTTGGAGTTAATTTCGTATTTTTAAAAGTTTAAATAAGAATTATTTTTCCAATTTAAAGGCCCAAAATTGCTCGGGAAATTTTGAAACAATTACTAAGCTCTTTTTCGGCCCTCTTATAGGTTTTATTAAAATTTGGAAAACTTAGGGTAAAAATTGAAGATATCCCGATTTCTTGTAGCATAAGGTAGCGCTCGGAAATTGATGCGCTCCAATTCTTCAAAAATGAAAATCGAAGCGCGCGACCACTTTCTAAATTGAATATTAAGTTCAATTAATTAATCGACGAGAGTTATTGATGCAAGATTTCAAGCTCTTAGTATTTTGAGAGTTTTGCAAAATCACCGAGCGCCTCGTTTTAAAATAATTCTCAGGTATTTTAGGTAGACTAGAAAAGTGAAAATACAAGCTTCGAGTAAAATATTGTCCAACCTCATCTCGGGCAAAGAATTTCACTCATATTTTGGAAATGATTTATGAGGTTGATATTCGAGGAAGAATGAGATCTCTAACAAGAATCTTGAATTCGATCCGACACGAGAAAATGAGTTGTTGTTTATTCTTGGATAACTAATAAAGTTGTAACACTACTAAAAACAGATTTTTAGCCACGACAGATTTCCGTGGCTAAAAGTCCAAAACCGTGTCTAATAACTATTAGCCACAGCCTGCCCACGGCAAATGGGCGTGGACAATACGAGCGTGGCTAATAGTATTAGCCACGCCGAATCCGTGGCTAATAAGTTATTAGCCACGGTTCAATTGTCATGGCTAAAAGTTCCTCATTTGCCACGGTTCAATTGTCGTGGCTAAAGGACCTGTAATAAACCTAACATAAAAAATATTCGGCCGCCCTCCGCCGCCCGGTCGCCGCCGCCGCCCGGCTGCTGCCGCCGCCGCCCGGGCACCGCCGCCCGACCGTCGTCGCCGCCGCCTGACCGCCTCCACCGCCCGGCCGCTGCCACCGCCATGCCGATTTCATTTTAAACAATAATTTTGAATGCCCTATAGAAACCCTAAATCGAGCTTTTTATTGGCGGTGTGGGACTAAAAAAACCAGACTTTTTGCCACGGATTAAGCTTCCGTGGCTAATACTAAATTATTAGCCACGAAACAGGCAAACCGTGGCAAAAAGTCAGGTTATTTTTCACGGATTAGTCATCTGTGGCTAATACTAGCTTATTAGCCACGGAATAGGAACCGTAACTAATACTTCAGTATTAGCCACGGTTTTTTCCCGTGGAAAAAAAAACTGTGGTTAAAAGCCATTTTTCTAGTTGTGTAACTTATAATAAGCCTCCTGATCCGATTAAGCTGTAATTGAAAAACGCAACTGAATTATTATCGAATCTTAATAATGGGTGAAACTCAAAAAACCTCTTTAAAACGGAAATGGAACTTAACATGCCTCATGAGAATGGAGATGGAATTGAACTTGACTCCTGAGAATGGAGATGTAAGTGAACTTGTATCCTGAGAACGAAGATGGAACTGAACTTGTCTCCTGAGAATAGAGATGGAACTGAAACCTCCTGAATGGAGTTATTGGACTACTAACCATTTTTTTATGATTTATTCCAGTCTTATACTGGTCTAGTTCCTTTATTTATTTTAGTTCAGTACTATCTTTTCAGTACTCCAGTCTCGTACTGATCCTACTTATTTACTCTCAGTTCATTTCATTTCTTTTAAGAACTCCTTCCAGTCTTACGCTGGTCCTGCTTATTTACTTTCAGTTCAGTTCATTTCTTTTAAGTAATATTCCAGGCTCGTACTGGTCTAGTTCCTTTTAGTACTTACTTTCAGTTCTTTCAGTTCAGTACTACTTCAGTTTTGTACTGGTCCTTTTTCATTACAACATTTTAATTAGCCACAAATAAAGAGCTCCCATGCTCCTTGTTGGAAGTCAAGCCGAGTGTCGCTTGCCCGAATTATTTGAAGCATAGTAGGGTAGGTCACCGCAGACCTAGTACGTGCCAGTAAAATTGATAAATTTGATTGCTTGTAAATTGCTTATGGTAAATTGTGGCGGGTCAGTCACTTCCGTAGATCGTTCGTATAGGTGTGGGGAGTTCGATGACTCAAGGCGACTGGGAGATGAGTACTATGGGTGACCGACCATTATCTTTTCCCCGTTAGGTTTCTTCCGCTGGTCGGCCAAAATACTGAATCGCCGGATGTCGCTCACATCCAAGAGTACACATGGTTGTACGTTGGGGCCTGGTCTGTGCGGTACGAACACCTCCCCCCAAAGTGGTAGGACTGTACACTGTCATCGATGACCATATTAGTGAGGCTCGCAGGGGCTCGCTACCCTACTTGAATAGTAGCGGTCAATACAATGTCGACATAGGGTGTGCGTGTGACTTTGAATGCATGCGGTGTGTTGGCAGGTTTGAATACCTGCAGTGTGAATACATGTTATGAATACCTGTTGTGTCGATAACTAGTAGAGCTTTTGTTATAACTGATGTATAATGTTGTTGTTATTCAAGTTATACTATGTTGCACCTTCTTTTAATGGTTGCTCCTAGCTTATGTATAAAATATTATACTAACCCTCTCGTGCTTCAACTATTTACTTTTATTGGGTGTATGAACTCATCCCCAGGAAATGGATCTGGGGAGGAGATGTGTTTTCACTTAGCTCGGTGACTAACCGTTATTTTAATAATCATTCACAGGTGATGGAGCATCATAATGATCAGCTACTGTAGGACGATACACCAGCTGATAGGACTGCCCGAGCAGAGGCACTCTCGTCGTCTCCAAAGTTTTGAGACGTGAGTACTAGTGAGCAAGATTGAGAGTGTGAGGAGTTTGTAGTAGTAGTACTTTTGTAGCCTACGTGCTTCATGTAGGCTACAGTAGCTGATCATGTATATATATTTGATGCGTCTTCTTGTTAATGCTTCTGCAATACTTTGTGATAAGATGTGAATGTTGTGATTCAAGCGGAGCAAGGCGGTGAATTAGCGCTTAGTGGTGTGGGTCGATACCACTTAAGGAGCGCTGGGTGAACGTCTTGGGCAAGTAAGATCCCCTCCGGCCCTACTCGGGCAAAGGTTTGGGAGGGGGGTCCTACACTCAGGCCGCCGGGAGGCGCATGCAGCATGCCAGAAAGATGGGGAAGGAGGAGGGGAATATGTTCCACTTATACTAGGGGAGCTCGAGAAAGGCCTGGTTGGCTCTCCATTGAAAGTGGCAGAGGTGGAGGGTGGCAAAAATATGTTTGGTGGTTTCCGGCGAGGTGGGGCTCAGACATTAAATGGCTTGGGCTTGCCTGGGCTGAGTGAGGAAGAGAGGAGGTGGGCATGTCCTTATATAGCTGGGGGGAGGGGACCATCTTTGCTTGGGGTCGTTGTGGCATCATTCCCCATAGAGGAGAGTTCCTCCCCTCCTCTTCCAGCTGGAGGGGACACGCGATTGCCATTAGGGGGTCCAATACAACCCACATGGCTTCATCCAAGGGAGAAGAGGCTTTGTGGGTGGGCCTTGGGCTTTGAGAATAAGAAAGGAAGGGGAGGGGTTTGGTGAACTTTTGCCAAGGGCTCAAATCCTCAACTCATTACTACTTTTTTAGTGGCCCAAGGGTGAAGGGGTTAGGGCCCGAGTGATTTTGGTGAGGAGAGGCAAAGACTTTTTTGGGAAAAATTCCAAAAATTAGAAAAAGGGGAGGGTTTGACCAAAGTCAACCCTAGGGTGGGTCCCCTATGCTAGTCAAAGTCAAAGTAGGTCCAAGTCTTCGGGGGTTGGATCAAAATTGGGGCATCGTGTCTCAATTGGTGTGCGCACGCTTTCGGTGCACGATAACGCTCATTTTGACCATAGATTGACCACCCGTCGTCAAAATTTTCCGTAACAAACTCCGTTGACTTCGTATTGACCATACGAATCAAATGCCATTAATTTGGGTCAAATCGAAGTTTGTTTGCTAAAAATCCAATTTCGTGCGTCGTGGCACACTAAAACGGTCAAATTCATTGTCTAACTCCGGATTGCAACACAACAAGTTCCAATGCACTCGTATCTACTATATACGGTCATAAGAACTGCCAGAACTCAGATCAGAATTCTCTAGCTCAATATACAAAAATTTTGTGCTCGTGTCGTGCTACGAGAAACAGTTATATTCACCATATAACCTCAAAATTCAACGGAACGAGTTCAAACGCACTCGTATTGACTATACGATGTCATAGGAATCTAGATAATTCAATTCAAAGTTCTCTATCTCCATATCCCCGTATAGGGTTACCTCCTACCTCGTTATGGGTCTTGGGTAGAGCTTCAGGTCACTTTTATTGGGCCCACTAGGGTTCTAGTGTCCCAATAAAAGTCGGTATGTTACAGCGCACATCTTGCCCACGACACTTCTACGACCTCGAGCAGAGGAGTCGTGGTAGGGGGATCGAACTACCTGTCAGAGGAGGAATTGATCGTGCCGAGAAATTTACTAGGGAACCAAGTGAACAAATCAGATGCTCATGAATCGTTGAATGGTAAGTCAAACTCCTCACATTTGATATTAGACATGGGAGTGACCCTTCATATTTCGGGGGATCTCAGATGGTTGGCGAACATCCGAAATACATACACATGCCCAATTGGTCTTCCCAATAGGTACACGACGACTGCGACCAAAATAGGGGACGCTGTGTGTGGGAAGCTCAAGTTACTCCATGTGTTATACGCCCCCACGTTGAAATGCAACTTAATCTATGTGTCGTAACTTTTGTCAATATTCCATTTAATTACGCAATTCACTAACATTGACTGTGTTGTACATGACCACACTTTGAGGATGATGATTGGTGTGGGGTGAACTACGAGATGGGTTATACTACCTCAAAAAACTTGACAGAAAAAGGTGCATTAGTTGGGTGGTGAAGAGATCTCAAGGAACCCGTGGCATCTCCATTTAAGGCATCCGTCCGGAAAAACTCTAGCGTGCTTGAAAAATATGGGTAGTCAAAAAAGGCCTACGGGATGTTTGAATTGTGATGTGTGTTTTCGTGCCAAACAAACGCGTGAAAGTTTCTGTGTAAGCAATAATATTGCAAGTAAAAGTTTTGATTTGATTCATTGTGACTTGTGAGGATCTTATCGTATTCCGGCCTAATGCAGGGCAACATATCTTATCACGATTTGTGGACGTTTGCTCTCGCGTTGTATGCGCATATTTGGTGTGAAGCAAGAGCGAATTTGGGAGCGTGTTTGTTGTAGACAACTCAAGCCTTCTAGTAGACCAGACTAAACTAGGCTGTCTTATCACGTAGAGCGGTCGAGCGCACACACAGTCACAGAGTAATTAGAAGTATAAAAGACAATTTTAACGTGGAAAACCCCCTCAACTGGGTAAAAAACCACGTGACCGGTACGGTTCCAGTCAAACTTCACTATTGGAGGCAATTTACAAAGTGTCTTAAGAATCGAGGGTGACAGACCGTAACTCGTTACAACTTTGAGATGAGAGACAATATTACGCTTGGTGGGCGACATGACGCCTCACACAAAGCTTGTTTCTTTCTATTTTTTGATGGAGAAGAGCGTTCTTGGACTCTGCTTGGCTAGCGAACTTTGAGGCCGGATACACGGAGATGCATCGACGGTGACTTGAGTAACATAACACACGCAGGAGGCTTCACAGAATGGCTAGTAGAATGCCTTATTCTCAGGAGTGTCATAGACTTAGGCAAATTTCCGAGTGACCCGACGGGTGGAGGAGGCACGTAGGAGGATTCCGGCAAAGCTCCGACCTGAGGAAGAAGAAGATTGGGAAGATTAAAAGTTAGAAATGAGGGGGTCTTGCGGACTTTTTATAGGCTCCAGGAGGTGGTTATGGTGGTTACGCAACAATCTGCACACCGTAACCACCCAAAATCACTAATTGAAGATGACATTCATTATAGTTTTAGGGGTATATTATTTCTGTGATTTTTGCTACATGTAGACCATTAATTAAATAAATAATATTCCCCACTAACTATAGGGTTAGTGGTTAGTTACACGGGTGGTTACTCTTGCAACGAACGATGGTGATCGTGTTGGGATGATCAGATATTGATGAAGGCCCGCCATGAGCGGGTGGCCAACTCAGTGACGATCGGCTGCCGTCGGAGGAGTCACGACCAACGGATTGGTCGGTCGTGGCAGGCGAGGTCGTGGGATGTGTTTGACCCTTCCATCCTTGTCCTTGCGGCCACAGAAGGATGACTGGGCGGTGTGGCTTCCCTACTCTGTCGCAGTCCCGCGGCCGCGAGAGGCGGCCTTGGGAGGGCGGCCGCAGGGCACAGCCGCCCTTGCAGGAGCAGCTTTGTGGCTGCGAGAGGGCGACCGCGGGGTGCTGCTGCCCTTAGAGGAGCGGCTCTGCAGCCACGGGAGGCGGTCGCAGGAGGGCAGCTGCGGGGCGCGGCATCCCCTAGCAGGAGCAGCCCTGCGGCTGCAGGAGGCGGCCGTAGGAGGGAGCCCGCAGGGTGCGATCACCCTTAGCGGGTGTGACTCCGTGACCGTGGACGGTGACTGCAGGAGGGAGGTGCTAGTCTTGGCAGTGTCGGCTGGGCATGAACCGTTCGACGTCAGGACGACGATGTTGGAGGCCGGTCACGGTGGTTACATGGAAGGTGCGCGTAGTGGGATCCTTTTATGGGACGTACGGGGGATCAGGTGCATCGATTGCGTGCATGGTAGTTACCCCATAATTCCACTAAGTTAGTGGGGATCGTGAGGGGTGGGATATTTGTATAACATCTTTCTATAAATTCTAGAATGACCTTATCATATGCCCCCAAAATTCTCTGTGCTTGGAGTCGGAGCGTGAGAAGAGCGCCGATTTTTATAGATCTTCTGCAGTGATCATAATGGGGATGAACAGAGAGGCATCAACGAGATTGTCTGGCAAAAATGTGAATGCGAAGGTATGTCCCAAAGTGTTTGAATGGGAAAATGATGTGCGGTGGCAAAAATGCGCAAAGGCAGAGGAGGTTGGAGGCGGAGGTGCGTAGAGGCTGAGGCGTGCAGAGATAGAGGCGCATGGAGGCGCGCAGAGGCAGGGTCGCGTGAACCTGCGCGTATGGGCACTCGCGCACACCTCCGCGCGTGTGGGTGCCTACGCGGCACCGGGTGTGTGCTCTGGGCGTGCGTGCACCAGGTGCATGTGCTTGTGCCCCTCTGGGTGTGTGTGTCTGCATTTTCCTGGGAGCATGCGCCCTTGAATGTTATTGGGTGCTCATGCTTGCTCTCTTTTGGGAGTTTACTTGGATTTTCGTGCATGTGACCATATTACATATGCTTGTGTACGGGGGAGTTCCAAGGCGCGATTATTACGCTCTTAGAATGGCATTAGTTCTTAGTTATGAGTCTTTTTTTTGGTGATTTCTGTTGTCTTTCAGGTTTCGAAGCGCAATGTGCATGGTCGCCCAATGCGGATGCGCTCCACACTCACTGTCGAGCAAATTGCGGTTTGGAGAAATAATACGGAATATCTACGGATCTTGAAGTGAGGATTCCCCATATCAAATAAAAAGTTCAGAATCCACTTAAGGGTTGGTTGGCGGTGTGTGAGACGATATTGTGGTCTAGATTTTGATTTCCTTCGTGCGAGGAGGTGGTTGACATTTTGAAATGTGTGACGTCCCTCTGTCATAATTTACTTCTCTTGGGATGAAACACTTCATGGGGCTAGTTGTGTTCTTCAGAGAGCATGACTCAAATTTTCTTTGTATTTATTCAGAGACTGGTGCGAGGTTCGCATTGGCCGTGTTGAGATCTATAACAACAAGAGTTGGTTTGACTTTTAGAGTTGGACGAACCGCCTCCATGGCAACACTCTATTTGATTATGTACAAAATTCATAAGGTCTGTCAGAGCTTTGGAATTCTCTACCTGATTGTTGTCGTCGTCAAAAGGGACGAGAACGAGATTTCTCTCCCTTGTTGGGATTCATAGACCCTCAGGAGCTAGCGAATCTTTTGTTCAGTATTTCTTTATTTGTGGAGGAGAAATGACTGCGGTTATGCAGGCTTTCAGGTGATTTTGAGTGCGTTGTGGAGGCGTCAATGGTTCGTGATCGGAAGAGAAAGCTTGTTTTGAAAGGTACTAGTGATGTAGATGCGGAGCCTCGACCTTAATTGAGGCAGAGAGATTGTCAGACTGAGGAGGTTCCACAAGATGTGGATACACCAGTTGATCTCGAGGTTGAGGCGTTGGCATCTCCCCCTCCCCCCGAGTCCCTCATTCAAAAGTTTCTAACTCCGAGTATCCTCTTCTTTGAAGGCGATGAGCGATATAGTAAGTGAGCTCCCCTATTTCTGGTTTTTAATTTAATTACTTTATGCAATTCTAACCTTCTCCTTTTTAGTTGTAGATTTAAGCTCGGGCTCATAGCGTTCACGTGGAACAATTATTTTGTGAGTTTGAAAGTTGGATACTTGACTCTTCAGAAGGAGCTCCGGGTGGCGGAGAGTTCACTTGTTAACTTGAAGGAGGAGAAAAAATGAGATATATCTCGATTTTGGCGGATTGGTTCAGAGCTGAAGTCAGAACTTGAGGAGGCTCGAGCAGCATTGCTGACAGAGAAGTACTTTGTAGAGAACACCACGTCGTTGCTGAAGACTACATATGAGGAGGCTTCTCGTTTGGAGATGGATCTGGGGGTTTCGAAGGCTGAGGTGGAGCAACTTTCCTCAGAGGATCGAGTGTCAAAGCTTAAGGCCGCCGGGATTGCTGAGTACATGGAATCCTTGGACTATATGAGCAATCGTTGCTTGATTGGCGAGGAGATCCGTGAAGAGGTCTTGACCAGAGAGGTAGATCCTAGATAGATAATATTCATGAGGTCGCCCTTAGGCGTGGAGTGTCGAAGGAGCTTCAGATTGTGACCAGGAGGCTTGAGTGTGATGTATCAGGCCTTGGCTTTGATGATGATTCATACTCTGATTCAGATGCAGATATAGTCGGCAAGTAATAGTCTTATCTTTGGATGTTTGTGTTTGCTTTGTCAGTTAAGTCAGTATGGTACCGTCGCTTTGTGATGGCTTTGTATTTGATAGTGTACTTTGTACTTTGTTTCATCCTTTGATGATATGTATGATGCTTTGGAGCGCTTCTTTAAAATTCCTTTGCAATTTTTCCTCAGCATTGAGCTTAGCTTGTACGCTGATTTTAGACGTATTGATATCGTTGACGAGTTGACTGTTGAAGGACGAGACCATGGGACATCTTAACTTGCTGGTCAGGAGAAAAATAAGATATCCAGACTGGGGGTGTCGCTGATTGTAGTAACCTACCGTGGGGGAGAAGGGTGCACCTTTGATCTAGGGCAGTGAGAGATCAGTTGAAGACGAAGAGGGTAGACCCTACTAGCTGTTTGTTGATTGTGACGGTGAAGTACCAACCTAAGAACGAGGAAGCCGCGAGGGGGGCATGCCCTGACGGTATCATTACCTACCATGAGGGAGAAGGGCGCACCTTCGATCCGGGGCAATGCAAGACCACTCGAGGATGGCGATGGGTAGACCCTACTAACCATTTTGGCATATGCATGGGGAGCTTGACCTGACATTACCATGAACTACCACAGTGGGAAGGGTACACCTTCGACCCGGGGCAGTGAGAGGTCATTCAGGGCATGGCCCTGCAGCATGTCCTTACCGCGGGAGAGAAGGGCACACCTTTGATCCAGGACAAATAAGGACTACTGTTATGTTGTTTGTTGGCGACTGAGCAGATGAGCTACGAGTGTTCCTATGGCTGCAAGGTTAGAAGCAAACTAAAGCGAATAGATTAAAAAGTATCTAGCGTATATGTGTCGACATATAACAGTGTATTTGTCCTTGTTAGCCTTAGAGATTTATGGGTCGGAACATAGTAAAGTGTTTCCACCAGTTCTCAACTCCCTTTTGTAAATGGCTCTTAGGTGTCGATAGCTCCCAAGTGCATGGCTGCTTCCTTTCCACACTAAGTATGTCTTAGATAGCATGCACTCACGATCTCCTGATTCTCATGCCCAACTCCAATTCTTGTGGAGGTGATGAACTTCATTGCTAAATGGGGGATATATGGAATTGCCTTGAACACCACTTGAAGGGGTCGTCCAAAAGTTGCATTGTAGGGTGACTCTATCTCCACAGCTACAAATTGAATGCTGTGAGTGGCTCACTTCAGAAAGTATCCCAAGGTGACTAGGTGTTAAATGGTGCCTTTGACTGGGACGGGTCCGCCATCGAAGCCATGGATAGGGTCGGAGGCTGGTTGGATCTTATCTTCGGAGATTCCCATACTGTGAAGTGCGGCCATAAATATGACATTTGGTGAGCTACCATTATCTACTAGAATCTTTTTGACATGGAAATTGGGGTCTCTGATCTCGGTACTAATGACTAATGGATCCTAATGCAGTGTGAGCAGCCTTTCAAATCTTCTTCCCCAAAACTTATTGCCCCTTCATTTTGAATCTTCTGGATTTCTTCCAGGGGTCATGCGCTAAGATCGGTAATGGCTGGGTGACCCCCAGAGATGGTTTCTACTATCCCGAAAACTTGTCTTCCCACCTGTGGTTCCTGGTGGGGTTACAGTTACTGTCTCCTAGGTTGCGCTTAGTGATTTCTAGTTTGGTATTGAAGGAACCTTCCCAGGATTCCTTGGTAAATCAGACACTCGATCTCATCTTTTAGTTTAACACATTCTTCAGTTGTGTGACCTGTTCCCTTGTGAAACTCACAGTACTTTGTTCGATCTCCCTTTCGTTCTGATACTTCTTAGGGCTTTTGCAATGCTGGATTATCTTGAATCGTGTATAATCTTGTCAGGCTCTGGGTGGGTGGTCCCCGCATCGATCTTCCGGCCGCACGATGTTCTGACGCTCCTCTTGACGATGCGGGCCTGGAACATCTCGCTCCCTCTTTGTTGCTCCCTCAAACTGTCGGCGATGAGCTTCTATAGCTTCATCAACCGCGATTTGGGATTCCACCCTCTACATAAGATCGGGATAACTAGGGACCGTTTCTCTAATTAATGACGAATAGAATCCGCTGGGACAGAGTCCCCATAAGAAGACTCCTCGGAGTAGTTCAGGATCTACCCCTGGTATCTATCTCGCTTCTGAAGTAAATTGGCAAAAAAAATTCCTTGAAATTTCCCCCTTTATTTTGACAGATACCGGATAGGTGAGAAGGGTCCTTTAAAATCTTCCGATTAGCCACGAACTGTTCTAGAAATTGTTGAGTTAACTCTGCAAAGATTCAAACTGTTCCTTCTTTGAGGGAGTGGAACTATGTTCGGTCCTGGCCCTTTAGTGTGGCTAGGAAAACTTGGTAGAGGAGCAGATCAGGTGCATTGCAGATTTGTAGTACCATGTTAAAGTGATCAACGTGTTCTAATAGGTCTTCAGTCCCATCGTAATACTCAATGTTGAGCAGTTTGAACCCGATTGGGACAGAATATGCCAAAATCTTTTGTGCTAGCAGGGATCCGGCCCGGGTAGGGCGATGTAGGTATGTGGTCCTTTGGCCAATCTGACCATATTCTTCTGCCATGAACTCTATGATTTCCTCCCTGATGGGTCTTCCAGGGGCGATTGCCCGTAGGTGCTCCTGCTGCCCAACTCCGACAGCCCTAGTCAAACGGGCAAGGTGTGAAGTGCCTGCAGCTTCCGAATATTCTTCGGAGCTCTCTTCCGAATGATTCTCTTAAATGGGAATTGTAGGTGGGGGAGCCTTGTCTGCGGGTGTTGGAGGCGCTTCTGCTTCCTGGGCCATTCCCAGATTTCTGAGCAGTACGAGTACTTCATCTTGTCGTTCCTCTATTTGAGTGATCCTTCTAATGAGCACGTTGTCTGGTGCGGCAATGGTTTATTCTTGTCAAAGTGCGTTAATTAGGGAATGTAAGGACCCTACATTATCAAGTCCTTGTCAGGTTGACCCCTGGGTTATGTGAGTACATTTTCTCGCCATTATTAGTCACGAGTGTCGCTGGGTAGAGTGCACTGCCTTCAAGTCTTCAGAAAACTTGGTCGGGCTTTGGGGGAACGTGTTCTCACAAATGACACCAAACTATTGTGGTCAACTCAACTCTCTTGGTAGCCTGGAGTAAACTAGGCCGCCTTAGCCCTTGGAACGGTCGAGCGTGCACATAAACATAGAGTAAGCAGAAGTACACAAGACTATTTTAACGTGGTAAAACCCCTCAACTGGGTAAAAAGCCACGTGACGGGTACACTGCCAGTCAAACTTCACTATTGGAGGTAGTTTACGAAGTGTCTTTAGAATTGAGGGCGGCATGCCTCTCCTCATTACAACTTTGAAATGAGAGACAATATTACGCTTGGTGGGTGACATACCGCCTCACAAGAAGCTCGTTCCTTTCTATTTTTCGATGGGGACAAGCGTTCTCGGACGCTACTTGGCTGCAGAATTTCATTGCGGGATGCAGAGAGATGCGTCGGCGGTGACTTGAGGAACCACGCACACGTAGGAGGCTTCACGGAATGGCGAGCAGAGCACCTTCTTCTCAGGAGTATTGTGGACTTAGACAAATTTTCGGGTAGCCTAGCGGGTGGAGGAGGCATGTAAGAGGATTCCGACGAAGCTCTGATCTGAGGAAGAAGAAGACTGGGATGAGGAAAAGTTAGAAATGAGTGGGGTACTAAGGCCTTTTTATAGGCTCCAAGAGGTGGTTATAGTGATTACACGGCTATCCGCACAACGTAACCACCCAAAATCACTAATTGAAGACCGCATTCAGTATAGTTTCGGGGGTATATTATTTCCATGACTTTGGCTACATGCAGACCATTAATTAAATAAAAAAATATTCCCCACTAACTATGGGGGTTAGTGAGTAGTTACGCTGGTTGTTATTCTTGTAACAAACAGTGGTGATCATGTTGGGATGATCAGACGGTGGTGAAGGCCCGCCACGAGCGGGCGGCCAGCTCAACAATGATCGACCGTCGGCGGATTGGCCCACTTTGGTGGGCGAGGCCGCAATCACGGGAGGCGGCCGCGAGGGGCGACAGTGGGGGCAGTCACGGGATGCGGTCGCCCCTTGCGGCCTTGTCCCCAAGGCCGCGAGAGGTTGGTTGCGGGGTGGAGCCATCCCACTTGGGCGCGGTCCCGTGGCCGCGGAAGGGCGGCCGCAGGGTGCGATGGACCTTGAGGGAGCAACCCCGTGGCCACGAGATACGGTCGCGGGAGGGCGGATGCAGGGTGTGGCTACCCTTTGCGGGAGCAGCTCAGCGACCACGGGAGGGCGACCGCAGGGCACAAACGCCCCTTGTAGGAGCATCCCCACGGCTACGGGAGGGCGACCGCCCTGAGTGGTTGCGGCTCCGCGGCCACGGGAGGGCGGTGCCTGTCTTGGTGGGGCTGGCTGGGCATGGATCGTTCGACGCCGAGACGGCCGTGCCGGCGTCCGGTCGCGGTGGTTGCGTGGAAGGTGCGCATAGTGGGATATGTGCGGGGGATCGAGCGTGTCGATCGCGTGCGCTGTAGTTACTCCATGACCCCAGTAAGTTAGTGAGGATTTTGAGGGGCGGGCTATTAGCACACCACCTTTCTATAAATTCTAGGATGACCTTATCAGTGTTGAAAAATTTCGTATCAATGATCAAGCGACAATTTGTGACCAAGGTAAAATCATTATGCAGTGATAACAAAATAGTGTTCATGTGCTTGAAGTCCTATTTTCAAGAAAAAGGGATTGTGCATCATACTTCATGCACAAAATTCTCTACAAAATGGACGGGTCGAATGAAAACACCGGCATATCCTCAATGTTGCTCGAGCTCTGTGATTTCAAGCAAATCTTCCTATAAAATTATAAGGAGAATGCGTGTTAACTACCGTCTACTTGATCAATTGCACCTCATCAAGCGTTCTTCATGGAAGGACTCCCCACGAGACTCTTTTTCATAAACCAACACTTTATGATCATCTGTGAGTGTTCAGATGTTTGTGTTACGCTCATGCACAGATGGTAGACAAAGACAAGTTCACTAGTTGAAGTTGGCAATGCATCCATGCGGGGTATCCATTTGGACAAAAGGATGGCGTTTGTACAATTTGAAACGAGAAGTTTATTTTGTTTCTTGAGACGTAGTATTCATGGAAAACATTTTTCCCTACGCCAAAACTCAACACAGTTGTGGAGGAAATCAGAATTTGGGGTCTACTGGGATGGGTGTCCATGCTAGGGAGGGATCCGACACCCGCTCAGACACCTCGGCGTTACTCCAACCAGGGACCGATGCATCGATCCCAACAAGATCTCAATCTCAATCAGTCGATGTGCAGGAATCCCTTGTCAAAATGGAAATACCCACAGATCCAAAACAGAGCGAGATCACTCTGTTGGCAAGACTGGTGTATAAATCGGAATGCACCACTCAAGCGGCACGTCGGGTCGTGGAACTCGTGTGCGCCGACTCCAAATCATTTGAAAGATTTTGTCATCAACAACACTGTGTGTATAGCCCCCTCTCTCGGCTCGTTCAATCCAATCATGTCCTCATGTACGAGCTATCCTATAACACTATATGTGAATTGTAATAAGTTTTCTCCGCGACATAGAATCTTCCTTGCAGCTCTCACAGAGCCCCGAAGTTACTCGAAAGCTGTTCATCACCCCCATTGGTGAGACGCCATGAGGCAAGAAATGGAGGCTCACGAATGTAATGGGACATGAAGCATAGTGGATCTTCCTCCTAACAAAAATCCTATTGCATCCAAATGGGTGTACAAAACCAAATACAACAGTGATGAGAGCGTGGAAAGACACAAGGCTTGATTGGTCATCATGGGGAATCGACAGAAGGAACAAATAGATTATAACAAAACGTTTGCACCCGTGGCAAAAATGATGACAAATCAAACTTTTCTCCCTATTTAGAGGCCAAGAAATTAATAGAAATTATATCAAATGGATTTGCACAATGTCTTTCTTTACGGTGATTTAGGGGAGGAAGTGCACATGACCTTCCCCCTGGGGCATGATGATCAGGCTGTCGGGAAAGTATGTCGACTTCACGAGTACCCCTACAGTTTGAAACATGCACCTCGATGCTGGTTTGCAAAGTTGGCCACCGCCCTTGTGGATTAAGGTTCAAACAATCTACATCAGATTACTCTCTTTTCTCCTACTATGCCACAAGAGTTCAAATTCATACGCTGGTCTACGTGGACGATTTGATCATCTCATGGAACAATTGTCGCGCCATTCAATCCTTCAAAGACTACCTTACCTGCACACATGTTTTCACATAAAGGATTTTTGGAGTCTAAAATATTTTCTTGGGATTGAAGTTGCGCGGAACTCTGAGGGTGTTTACTTGTCACGACAAAAATATACATTGGACACCATTTCCGACACAGGGTTGCTCGGGGAACGTCCTTTGACGTTTCCAATAGAAAAACATCATAGGTTGGCCGAATCCAAGAGCCCTTTGTTGCGCAATGCAGAACCATATCTTCATCTCGGCGGCCATCTTATCTATCTTAACATTACAGGGAGTTCTCCTGCGTGCGGGCAACAATCTCTCATTTACTGCTTATTGTGATGCATATTGGGGAGCTCACCCCCTCACTCGTCGATCCTTGATCAGGTACTTTGTCACTCTAGGAGGGTCGCCCATCTCATGGAAAACGAAAAACAGCCCACGGTTTCTCGATCATCCGCTTAAACAGAATACCGCTCTATGACTGCTACTTGTTATGAGTTTCTGCTCCCATGAAACTCTTCTGTGATAGTCAAGCAGCTCTTCATATCGCCGCCAATCTTGTGTTTCACGAACGGGCAAAACACATCGAGATGAATTGTCACTTCATCCGCGACGAAATTCAGGCCGGGAACGTTGCAACAAGTTTTGTTCGTACGTTTGACCAACTCGCCGATATATTCACCAAAACTTGGAGAAAGAAAGAGTTTGATTACCTACTTCCCAAGATGGTGATTCGTGTCCTTCATGCTCCATCTTGAGGGAGAGTATTAACGCGTCTTAATATTATAGGAATATTTCGGAGCAAAGCATTTTTGGATATCTTGCTTTAGGAAATCCTGTATTTGTGGTAAGCCGGCATTATACATAACAAATTATATGAAAATATTCTGAAAGTAATTACTAGGTGATAATATAGAAAAATTCTTGTTTGGAAAAGATTTGTATTTTGGCTATTTAAACTCTCCTCTATAGTCTATACTGTCATTGAGCAGGAATAAAATTATATTATCTACTCTCTCTCTCTTGGGTTCTCTTCCATAAATTTTATCAAATATCATTATTTTTTTTTACCATTATGTCTATATTTTTAATGAATTTTTGTATAATATGTCTAAATTTTTAATGAATTATTTTATACAATATATCAAAGTATAAAAAATATCTATTTTTAATAAATTTTTAGATTACAGACCCTAAATCTGTGCTCCTTTTGATTTAAGTTCAAAAAATTTCTCCCGCGTAATATAAACAACAATCTCACGGCGACATCGTTTGCGATCTCACCGGCAACATCATTTGCGAGCTCACCGGCGATGTCGATCCTTGGAAATTCCACCGGCAGCTTTGATGTGTGTCCTCTTCTCTTCATTTCTCCTCGGTTCTAAGCGGGTTTAGGGTCTAGGTAAAGGAAAGTTAACTGGAGAATTATTTTTGGATTTAAATAAAAAAGAGAACAAAGGTAGGGACTGAAATTTAAAAAAAAACAGACTGAAATCATAAACTAGATTAAAGTTGATTAAAATTCTATTTAACTTTTTAAAAGGTGTTATTATTAGCAAATTCGTTTTGATTTCTAGCAAATCATTATTATTAGCAAACTTTTATATTTGAAATTGGTTATTTGAAAATCATTTTGTTACTAGCAAATCTCATAATAAAATAAATTTAAATTTTCTATAAACCTGCATTCATTCAAAACAAAAGATTGAAATCTAGAAATAAAAGAATTTGATGGCTTGAGACATTTGAATAGTACTTCCCATCGCATATCATAGTTAAGTTTAAGCCTGTAAGCCAAAACCAACCGAACCGCAAAATCGAACCGAACCAAACCAAATCATACGGTTTGGTTCGGTTTCAGTAGACCGCGGTTCGGTTACGGTTTTGATTTAAAAAAAAATCATACTGTTCGGTTCGGTTTATGGTTTTACGTGACAAACTGAACCGAGTCGAACCGTTGTATATAAAAATATTTAATATATTAATTAAATTTCATTGAGTCATAAGGTTAATCATACAACAGTTAATTACATTTCATATTTTCATTAAATCATGCGTTAAACCATACGCTTCATGGTTTAGACTTTTGCGGCAAACAGTTACTTACATTTCATTAATGATTAAATCATTTGTTATTACGTTATATTTTATTTTTAGGTTCTGAATGTTTAACCTAACTCTCTCGGCTATTTCCTGACCAGTGCTTTTTGCAAGTTGCGACAGTTGATTTCTCCTCGTCCCGCCGAGTCGCCGCTTCTCATCTCGTCGGGGGTCGGCCACCGCTCTCGCCAGTTGCCGCAGGTGAGCCCTCTTCCTCTTCTCTCTTCTTCTTCCATCTCTTTATCTTCCCTAGTGTTGATTTCTCCTCTCTCTTCCTCTTCCTCTTCCTCTTCCCTAGTGTTGATTTCTTCTCATCTAGGTCATTTCAGACCGACTCCGCCTTGTCATTCCACAACACTTTTCTATTTGATTTTTCTCCAAACAAAAAATGCATTTAAATGTCGTTGATTTCTAGTCTAAATATTTCTCCAAACAAACAATGTTGATGAATATTTTATTTTATATTGATTTGATTTTGGAGTCCTGAAATGGTTAGGTGATAGGAATTGTATTCAGGCAGCACTTTCATGTTTGGTAGTTGAGCCTCATTCATTGCACCATCCTTGATCTCTCTCTATAAATCTGTAGGCTTTATCACATTATTTAAACCACCAAAATCGAACCGAACCATTCAGTTGGGTTTGGTTCGGTTTCAATGTTTGAGCGGTTCGGTTCGGTTCCAAATTTTCTGAATCACATAGGGGTGGTTCGGTTTGCGGTTTTGCTTACAAACTGAACCAGACCGAGCCGTTACAATGCTAGTTAAGTTGAGATCTCCTCCCCTTTGCAAAAATGAAGTTATCGGAAAATAAAAAGGAATTCCTAGCCAGCAAATGCTTAAATTAATAACTGTCAATGTAGGTGGAGAAACAAAAGTAGAGTTTGGTTACAAAAAAGCAAGTAGAAAACTTTTAATAAGAGCCCAATGATGGTACCCGGCGGCAAGGGGCGGCAGTGCTGCACGGGGAATGGATAAAGGATGGCACATGGCACATCGGTACCTGAGGCGGCTGGAAGGCGTTGCACGGTTCCGACGAGTCGCCGACGATTGAGCAAACTGATGTAGTGGTCGATGGTGAAGTTACTAGGCATGCGGATTGTAACACATCAGGTTTCCCATGTTTGAAAACGACAATTTTCTGGTTACTGGAAGCTATCACCCAGTGATAGTGAGATACCACCGGTGATAGCGGGCGCCGAGAAGATAGAGTCGAGCAAAAGTTGTGGCGTCGAGATGCTACCGCCAAGCGATAGCGATACCGCTGGCAATAACATGCCACGTGTCGAGAGATGCTAAGGCGGTCATTAAGCGGCAAAGCGGCGTTGACTTGGTCAAGCGACCACCGCTTAGGCCATCGCGCCGCGATAGCGCGTTATCGTCCGGCGATAGCAATTTTTAAATGAATGCTCGGTTTAATCATGACCATCCGTATGTTTTGGCATGAGGATCCTGTGACTGAGGTTAAACTCGGGATTGGTAAGTAATTGAAGAGCTTTCATTCCTTTCATTTCTCTTTTTACACCTCCCTCTTCAAACTTAAGAAAGAAGAGGATAAACAGAGGAAGAGGAAGAAGACCATTTTCAGCTCTCTTTGGAGAGCTTTTGAAGGAATTCTTGTGGTTGAAATCGCGGGCTGAGGCTTGATCCGTCGAGAGGAAGGTGCTGCGAACGCTTACTTAAGGATCACTTGCAATCTCATGGCTCCTAAGCAATCTATCAGGCCCAAAGCCCGATTAATATTGTTCCTGCTGGGGCCGCCCCAACATTAAAATGATAGTGCGTGATGGCCCCAAGTTGGGCGGACGGCTCTTTGCCCGCCCAGCTTGTTATTGGCAGCAACTAGCTACCATTTGGAATATTGTTAGCTGCCAAATGACAGCTAGCCATTGATGTTTGGGCTTACTTGGGCCCAGTTTTGTGGGCTCAATAAGCCCCTTGCTTTGCAAGGGTATGGGCCTGACTTGAGCCTGAGAACAAAAAAGCCCAGGCCCTGGGGGTTTGGGCCAAACATGCCTTATTTGCACACCTGCCATACAGGAACACGTATGTTGAGGCTCCGCTCAAGATAGTCCACTAAGGCTCATAAAATGTGGAATGACCTTATATAGTATTTCCAGCGTAGAGCTTGACCCTAGAGTGACATGAAACCCAATGGGTCGTTCCGAGTCGATCTCGACACGCGCGTACATATATTAAATACCCTAACAATCTCCTTATATGTCCGTCGTAAACCTGACGTCGGAAAAAGAGTGGTGTGTGTAGTGTTTAATCGAACATGAAACATTCATAACCGTGTCCATCACACTTGTCAGAACATATGACGTTAAATAAAGCAGTTGTATGCATGCATAAGAATAAATAGAAAATCTCAGCAGCATCATAACAAAGTCAAAAGTACAATCACAACACAGGTACCAGAATACCTAGTGTCGCATGACCAACTAAAGAGCAAGAAAGTTCAAACAAAACAAGTAAAAGAAAGGAGACCTAACAATGCTCTAAGCAAAAGAAAAACCAAAGTAATACTCTAGAGATCATCATCCATCAGATCATCCTCGTCAGGATCCCAATCTGCACGTGCTTCTCCATCAACAACAACTCATGTATTTTCAATAGAGAATGTCATTTAGAATGAATTTAAACCTTGAAAAAGTACATGTATCTAGTTCTACTTATAAGAACGTAGTACTTTATAATTGACTGGAGGACACCTAACATAGAGTATCATAAGTTCTACCTCAGAATCCCTTATCTGCTTTCAAAGAAACAATGTTATGGACTTCTGGGCATCGCAGCTGTATCTGTGTTTCTATGTGGAATGTCACAGTTACTGTTCTTCTAAAGTTAATTGGAACTCATCAAATGTGGAATGGAACCAATCAACAGAAGAAGGGCCAAACTGAGTCAGATCGTGTTATCAAATGTGGAATAACACTCTCTTCCAAGGTAAGAAAGAAGAATCCTAATGAAGTTCTTAACATCAGATGCGGAATGAAACAACTTACCAGATTCATACTCAGCAACCCCGAACATCAGTGGAGCACAACACGCTTGCTTTGACAAAGGAAAGTGGGAAAATCAAAACATTTGGACCAAGGCTGAACTGAATCGCCTAACCTTGAACTAAGACTGAACTTAAATTGCCTTGAGTCTCATTTCCCCCACTGTTTTGATTAACCAGTCTTTGGATATTCCTTTCGTCAATGGATCAGCCAGGTTATCCTTCGATCGCACATCGATCAAAGTGATAACGCCTTGTTCTTTCAGATAATTCAATAGAACATGTCTCGGTCGTATATGTCTTCTCTTAGTATTAAAAAGGACATTCTTGACTACTTGGAATATTGTTTGATTATCACAGTACAAGCTTAAAGAATTGACTTGTAGCCTAGATAAGGGAATGTCTAGAATAAAATTCCTGATCTAGTTTGCCTCTTCACCAACCAAAGCTAAGGCAAACAGCTCGGCTTTCATAGACGACAAGGCTATACAAGTCTGTCTTTTAGATTTCTAACCAACTGCAGCTCCACCCATAGTGAATATGAATCCACTGGGAGACTTACTATTATTAACTTCTAAACACCACGACGCATCAGAGTATCCATCCACTATAGGAGGGTAACCAGTATAGCACAGAACGTGATTTTTAGTACCTCTCAGGTATCACATCAGCTTGTCTAAGGCATCCTAATGTTCTTTGCTTGGACTACTAGTAAAGTGACTCAGCATGCTAACAAAGAAGACAATGTCTGGTCTTGTACAACTTGTAGCATACATGAGGCTACCAATGATCTTTGATTACTTTACTTGGTTAATGCTGGTCCCTTCATTCGGACGCAACTTGATGTTTGGATCAAACGGTGTCTCTAAAGGCCTACAATCTTTATAATCCCAGGTAGAAATAATTTGCTCTACATAGTGAGCTTGACTAAGAGTAATGCAACTCTTGTCTACTTTAACTTTCATTCCTAAAAGGGTATCAATAGGACCAAGGTCCTTCATGTCAAATGCTTTGCAAGAGTGGATTTAATATCCCTTACTACAGCAAGATCTGACCCCAGAATCAACATGTCATCCACATATAGGCATATGATGACTGTTTTATTTGACATTGAGTAGTGATAGAGGCACTTGTCTGAGAGACTGGACTGAAATCCAATGCTCTTTACCACTTGGTCAAATTTCATGTGCCACATCTTAGACGCTTGCTTAAGCTCATGGATTGATTTGTCTAGTTTGCACACTTTCTCTTTTGGATCTTTATGTGCATAACCTTGAGGTTGTGTCATGTAGATCTCCTCATCAAGCTCTCCATTCAAGAAGGTTGTCTTCACATCCATCTGATGAACTATAAAGTTCTCGATAGAAGCTATGATAAGAAGAATCTTAATAGTGGATAGGTGATATACCGGTGAATAGACGTCAAAATAGTCAATTCCCCCTATTATTTATAACCCTTAGCTACTAGCTTTATATCTGGCTATAGACTCATCACTGTGCATTTCTTCTTCAGTACTCACTTGCATCCTAGGACTTTAGCTCCTTTCAGCAGGTCAACTAGATATCGAGTGTTGTTTTGTAGCAGTGAGTTCATCTCATCATCGATGGCTTCTGCCCACATTAACGCATCTCTAGATCTTATTGCTTCCTGATAAGAAAATGAATCATCCTCTAAGTGGTAGATGACGAAATTCTCACCAAAATCCTTAGGGATTCTATCTCTCGTAGATACTCTAAGTGGAATAGGTTTCTCCTCTAGAGGTTGGGGAGCGGAGCTAGAGGGGATAGCTTCAGGTTCTACAGTAGATTCTGAAATCATATCAGTAGACCCATAGACAGTTAAGCCATGATTTTTGATAAATTTGTGTTCAAAGAAAATAATATTTCTAGACTCTATCACTGTATTAGTGGATAGATCCAGAAATCTCTCAGCTGCACTATCTTCTGCCCTACATAGATAAACACAAGTCGTTGTTCTATGTCTCACCTTAGGTCTCTTAAGGTCTTGTATTCTTACATAAGTAATACAACCTCAAGTCTTTAGAGTGTCATATCTATAAGGATGGTCATGTCACAACTCATACAGAATAAAGTTGAGCTTTGAGTGAGACACTCTATTAAGAATGTGATTTGCAGTTAGGATTGCTTCCCCCAAAAGGAATTAGGCATGACAGTTATGAGGAGCATAGAATTCAATATCTCTGTTAAAGTTCTATTCTTACGCTTAGCGATACCATTTGACTTGAGTGAGTAAGGAACTGTGGTTTCTAGGATTATATCCTCAGAGGCACAAAAGTCCCTAAAATTAGTTGCAGTGTACTCTCCCCCCTCGATCACTTCTAAATCTCTTAATCTTTAAGTTTAACTGGTTCTCAACATGAGTTTTAAAGATCTTGAAAATCTCAAAGGCTTCATCTTTCGATTTCAACAGGTAGACATGACAATATTTGGAAAAATTATCGATGAAGGTAATAAGATACTTCTTTCCCCATCTAGAGGCATGACTTCAAAAAATATAGAGGTCAGAATGTATCAACTCAAGAAGTTGTGTGCTCTTAGATACTAACTTGAAAGGATTTCTAGTTATCTTAGTTTGGGCACAAACCTCTCACCTATCAAATCGAATAGAAAGATCTAACGGGATGTTGTTACTCTTAGCTAGATCTCGTATTTTCTTATAGTGTACATGTCCAAGTCTATTGTGTAATAATTTGGATCAATAAGAGTTGAATTCACTTGATTAATGCACTCGTTATCTAGGCTAAGTCTATACATACCATTGATCATATATGCACAACCGAAATAGTGTGAATTAACTACTAAAGTTATTCTACTATTTTGGGTTGTAAAAGAAATGCCAGCCTTATCTAACAAGCTCATAGAGATTAAATTTTTAGTTAAGCTAGGAACTACTCTAACACGCTTTAAAATTAAAGTTTTACTTGAAGAGAGGACCAGCTCTGGTTTCCCAGCATGAGTAACATCAGTCTCTCCTCCATTGCATTTCTATACTTTTTCCTGGACTACTTTGACCTCTGAGAGAAGACCTCTGTCATTTGTGACGTGACAGGTAGCACCAATATCTAGCCACCACTCAAAAGACGCATTGCGGTGACTACTCCCAATCATAGCCACGAAGGACTTGAGATTGGAGTTATCGACCACCATGTTCGGCACGTTTTGTGGGGCTTCCTTCTTCTCCAGTCTGTGTATTTCAGACTTGAAGGTGATTCAATCAGGAGGCAGCTTGCTCAAAATAAGACTCGTAAACGGATTATCGACCATTTCAGACCGATTGTCTTACATCTCGTGACGTATATGTTCTAGTTCTAGGAACTGGAAGAATTCGTTCAAGCGGTCTCAAATATCTTTTGCGGTCTTACATGCTCTGTAGGACATGACAAGGCAAGAATTTAGGGAATTCAGAAGGTAATCCATGCACAAATTCTCATCTTTACTCCACTAATATTCGTCCACATCCTCACGGGTAGTGGCGAAGTAGCTAACTGTTGTCTTGTTTGCCACATTTGTGTGCACCATTTGTGCAGGTGCTGGAGAGCCAAGTGGAAAGTAGCGGGCTGAAGCCCTTATGCTGCGAGTGGCTGGCCCTTAAAGGCCTAAAGACGAACTTTTTATTATTTTCATGTGTGACCGGCCTGCGTGCCGATATATGAAGTCACTTGATGTAAATAAAACAGTTGTAAGGCTGAAAAGGCCAAAACATGCGGTGAATATTGTATATATATCATTCTTGTACAAACTTTTGTAGTGGACATTCCTACTGTTATGGGTTCTTAACCTAAATGCTTCCGCTAGAATACTCTGAGTTAGGACGCGTGCATAAATAATTTGAATTTGGAAACAATATGTAATCTCCTTAACTATCTGTGGTATATGGCGTCGGGCCCCGGCCGGACCTTCTGTCATATACTATACGACGGATGAGGGCGTTATAAACTTGGTAACATAACTGAACCCATGAATGTCCACTTAGAAATGACAATACACATGTTTGCGGAACTGGTATGTTCCTGTGATTGCTTTTGGCAATATTCGTAGTTGTAAAATTGTGTGTTTCACATTGTAGGCGACTCGAATTTGGTGTGGGGTAGCAAGAACCCCAGCGCTCGGTGGAGAGTAGTGCTCCAAATAAGGTGTCGACACCTCCTCCTTCTGCGGAAACTATACGATTGGTTGCTGAAGTCGTGTTCGCAATAATCAATACATAACCTGGAGGTTAGAGACAACCTCCTATTCCTGCGGTGGTTCAGGAACCGGTTGGCGTAGTGGAGCGCGTAGCGGTGAGACAAGTGTTCGTTGAGCCAGTGGCCGCAAGGCGAGCAACGGAGAATCAACTAAAATACGTGATGAGTTTCAATCCCTCTGTGTTTATGGGTACTGGAACCCCTACACAAGCCGAAGATTGGCTCTCAAGAATAAAGAGGGTCCTGACGGCAACTGAAACAGAAGAGTGGAAAAAAGTCATTGTGACTACCTTCTTGTTGGATGGTGAGGCAAGACTTTGGTGTGATGAGCTGGAGCTGCACCAGTTTTGGTCGGACGTTGAGCGAGATCTCAATGGAGGAGTTCTCAAGGTGTTTTCTGCCAAGATATGTTCCATCAACACAGCGGATTGCGATGGAGAACTAATTTCAAAGGCTAACTCAAGGCGAGAAGTCGGTGGATGACTACTTGCATGAGTTTACGAGATTGGGAAGATATGCATTCTTTACGTTTGCAGACGAGGAACGAAAAACAAATCAGTTCTATGAAGGGTTGAGAGATGACCTGCGGTTGCTTCTCTCAGGACCGATGACGCAGGGTTTCTTTTCCATGGTTAATACGGCCCATTCCCTTGAGCTGGAAATGAAGCGTGTGCAATATAAGAATGATTTGGCAGGGAAGAAGACATAGTTCAAGGTACCAAGTTCTTCAAAGTCAGGGTTTCAATGGAGGAAAAAGAAGCATAAACTGTTGGGTACTGTATCCACAATTACCTGGATTTGAGGAAGCCACCTGTCAAGCTAAGATGAATCCACAATGTATTTGATGAATTATTTTCTAGTTGTACTTGCAGATATTCCATGCTAAGTACACACCAATGTCAGGGTGCAGTGGGTCAATATACACGGGTCTGTGCAACGTAATCCCTCGTTGAGCAGATCAGTGTGTTGGCCTACGTGTACTCTCTCTATTGGGGTGTACTTAATTTCAAGTACAGGGCTATGATAAAGCAAGAGCAGACAAGGAGCAAGGATGGGCCAAAAACCAGCTCTCGAGCGGAAAGACGAAAATTCGTCTAAGTATAATTCGTCGAGAATCACTAAGTGATTCTCGCCGATTCGTCGAGAATCACTTGTGATTCTCGACGAGTCGACGAGAATCACTAGTTGATTCTCGCCTGGTTGGGCCGGCTATCTTGACACAGACAGGGAAATTTTCTAAGGCAGAATTGTCGAGAATCACTTATGATTCTCGCCGATTCGTCGAGAATGACCTTGCATTCTCGACGATTCGGTGAGAATCAAAAGTGATTCCCACCGATTCTCCCCGGCTTCTGTATCTGTTCAGCCAGATTTCGGCTAAGTAGAAGTCGGCGAGAATCGTAAGTGATTCTCGCCGATTCGGCGAGAATCACCTACGATTCTCGCCGAATTTGACTTAGGCAGTTTCCTGTTGTTCTCTTGACCAGTTCAAACTATCTGAACTGTTTCGAACCGGGCTCAAGCCTTCTTATTGGTGGGACCCACAACGGTCATATACTTGACCTAATGTATATATACTCCGTATGTATGAACAGTAAACAAGAGAATACACGGGATTTCAAAAAGCACGAGCCGCCGACAAGCCCTAACGCTCCGCCGATCTCTCCGCCGCTCGTGCACTTGTCGCCGCTGCTGATCTCAGGTTCTTCCAGATCTCCGGCGACCGAAGCTTAGGCTATCATAGCGTCTCACGCGTCTAACCAGAGATCTCTTGTCTCTTGATTCGTTGATCGGGAAAATCCTTCCCCTTCCGAATCGATCGAGACGATCGATCCTAGTGTGACCGTTGGAAGACCTTTCTTCCTTCGCTACGAAGTTTGAATCAAGTTGGCACTGCTGCTGCTCTCCGTCGCCGCCGCCGATTTCGAGAACCTTGTCGTCGCTTTAAGCCGCCGCCGGTTTCGGGAAGATTCTTTCCAAGAGAGATCTAGGGTTGTGGACTCTTCGTTGACTTCAAGAACACGTCGTCGAACGAAGAGGGACACCTTACTCTCCCAATGTCGTTTGTATTTCTTACAAGCATTTTCAATTTCTTTGTAACGGACCGATTGGTCTTTAGTTGTAAGGGTTGGGTGCAACCCGGGTTGTGGGAGTGTTGACTCCTACGTGTGGAAGGGTTCCTTCCGTTAGTGCAAGGATTGGATTTCAATCCTGTTGGTGAAGTGACCGAGTCGTCCCGTGTTGGGAGATAGGTCGAAGGGGGAAAGTGGACGTACCCAAATCGGGGAACCACTATAATTTGCCTGTGTATGTTCTGTGCTTGGTTGTTTTGTTTTCTTGTGCAGGTAAAATCTTAATTCCACAAATACGCTGCAGAGACACCTATTCCCCCCCCCATAGGTGAAGATAGTTGACACTAGGTGGACTTTCAAGTGGTATCAGAGGGAGGTTGCTCATCAAAAAGGTTCACACCTTGAGTAGAATCCTGCCACCTGTGTCAACAAGGATGGAGCTGGAATATGATATCTCTCCGCTTAGACTCCCTACGTGCACAAAGGAATATTACCCCATCTGGAAGATGAGGGTATCTTTTTACTTGGAGGCCATTGACCCGCGGACATCAATCATCCTGGAAGAGGGTCCATTCATTCCTATGAAGACCTCCTGCTCTGGAAAGGATCTTCAAACACCTATGGATGTCTCTGAGATGTCAGAGCTTGAACTCTCCTTATTCAACCTGGATAAAGAGATCCGTAGAATCATCATGGAAGTCTGGTCTGGACCTTTTCGATCAAGACTGGAAAGGTGTAGGACAGCCCAGTCCCTATGGCAGACAATATCAGACCTCATGGAGGGATCAGTATCTGCTGAAACAAGTTGCCAGCGAGAGGATGAGGCTTATGTGGGGGTCAGCATTTCAGAAGATGACAGTGATGACCAATCTCTCTATATCAGGGCTCCAGTATCCTTATCAGAGACTGAGGAGGAAGTCGAGGAAGACTGTTCTGATGAAGATGACGCAGCTGTCCCTGTCAATCTGAACGTTACCTCAGAACAGCTAAATCAGGAGAAGGTAACTCCTTCATCTTTCCCCTCTCCCTCTGAAACTTCTGAAGATAGGAATGGTTCAGAGAATAGCCCCTCCGGTGTTGCCCCGGATAAGGAATGCCCTACTTCATGGCTTGAAACACCTGGCTCCCTTGAGTGTGCTCTTCAGAAAAGCAACCAACTTGTTGGGGAGCAAGCTCTGGAGATTGCTAGATTGAAGATCTTGATGGATCACCAATTGGAATCTATCAAGATAAAGGACGCTCAAATCTCAGATCTAGAGAGTCGTCTAGAAAATGAGAAAAGGATAATATCGAACTTCTCCAAGGTTGATGCTATCAAAAGAAAGGAAGAAAATGGGTGGATCTCCCTTATTATTAAGTCTTGGAGAAATGGGGAAACGGTATTCCGTCCCCCCATCTCAGGCAGGGAGAGTACTCATCATGCCTTCAGGTATGACCACAGGAATAATCGTGGTCACTGCAAGGTTGATTTGCCCTCATGTGGAGGCACCCATAATGCAAGGGCTGTCATGGCCACCCAAAAGAGAATACCTCAGGCTTCCACCAAGCCCTTTGTATTCTCGGCCACAGCCCCAACTCCTCATGAATCTACCAGCATCAGCTCACACTGCGCCTCACACCTCCCTAGGACTCTGGAAAGGGGGGATAGAAATAATGTTGTTAGGACTCATGGGGTCCTCGGGAGGGGGCTGACTGAAAAGAAGGCACCTCCTCCCAGGCTTCATGACGCCTGCCATATGCATTCTTTCCGCCCTTCCAATAGTCACGGTGGAAGAGACCATTCTGTAAGCATGTCTGGCTCTATTCCGTTTGGACCTAGAACTATGACTACCTCTGTCATCTGTTCAGGTCACAAACGGCGATACAACATTCATGAGTGTTGGTGTTGTGGCAAAGTGGGTCATTTTGCCATAGACTGTTGGCACAACCAATCTGTATCAATGGCAAGGGGACTTCCACATCCTCGAGGCAATGTTAGTCTTCCCACCAGGATTCCTGAGGGGAGGCATTCAAATTATTATGCTGACAGGAACCTAGGACCCAATACATATTGGGCTCCTAAGGTAAGGTAACATTCTTTGGTGTAGGGTAGTCTAGACTTCCGAGTCATGATCGGAGCTAGACAGAAGATGTTCCAAGAATAATCTAGAACAAGTATCTGGAACGCAAGAAGTACTATCCTCAAATTGAACACCTGGTATGCTCTAATCAGAGGAGCTACATGATGAATATAACAATTCCAGGTATCATCGATCAGACTAAATAAATGAGTCATATTATATCAACATCTACTTATATATATATATATCCATTTTCACATCTAAGTGTGTTATTCTAAGGACAGATCAAAACGGTAAAAATACGCCTTAGATACGTTATTAATGATGTGTCAGTAAATTCTCTGATAAATTCGAGAAGACAACCCCGGACAAATAAAATTGAAATTCCGGCAATTCTCATCGAACCGAAGCTCTTCTATATGTATAAACCCGGTTATAGCTTAAAACCCGCCGACCCAGTAAATCCCGCCGACCCAGTAAATCCCGCCGACCCTTCGACTTCCCGTCGTCCCTTCTACTTCCGATTGTCGCCAATACCCTGTCCAAGTCACCTCCCGCTACTGGTGTCAAAGATCTCCCGAAACATTGTCCCAGCACTTCCCAATACTCGCCGAAGCTCATCACTTCCCTATTCCAAGCTTCTTTCCGATTCTTCGTCTTCATCTTTGACTTCGGCTTCATCGTGACCTAACAACCCTCCGGAAGACTCCCTCTTGCAGCCGGAGACACGCCCATGCTTAGCCTCGAATCGGCTCGCCGCACCTCACGCAACGTGGTGCCGGAACCTTCACTGCGTCTCCTCCTAAGGTAATGCCTCTCTTATCCCTAACCGTGCTTTGAGCATTAGTATAGATATTACTCTCAACCTCTTAGTTTCGACGATCCTTAGACTTGGAAATTGGTATTCCCCATCTTCCTAGTTTGCTATGGCCCCACGGACTACGGCAGGCCTGGTCACGGGTTGTGAGCTAGTAAGAGCCGGATTCTCCCAGGCCTCGGATGAGTTCCGGAACATAATCATCATGCTTGAAGAAGCGGGACTGAAGTTCGTACTGGAGCATCCATGCAAGATCTTGGACAAGGAAGTATTGGAGTTCTTTGCAACTGCGAAGCTCCGTCATGAAGACACCTCCATCAAGTGCAAAGTGGCCGGGAAGAAAATCAGGTTATCCGCCAAGAAACTGACCCAGTTCCTGCGATTATCCAGTGTTGAAGAAGAAGAGTACCTGGAGGAAGAGGATAGAGCTAGGACCCTATCCTTCTGTGGATTGGCCAGGTGGACCAGGTCAATCAAAAGGAAAGATATGAACGAGGAAGGCAAGTTGCTGTCTGACATTGTTGGGAAAGTTCTAATCTACAAACCTGGATCCCATGACCATATTTCTAGGGAAATGTTCAAAACTCTGGTGGCCATCGTTTGCCGGAAGCGGTTCAACTGGGGAGCCATGCTTTTTGACAGGATTAAAGACACACTCAGAACCCCCAGCTTTGGCAGAATCATTAGTCTATATCTGAATCAACTGGATGGAGACACCTTCGACATGAGCACGGGAGTGCCCCTGCACTACTTGAAAAGGATGGATGCTAGCCTATTCGACCGATGGGAACGTCGAATAGGGCAGGCTACCAGGGAAATAGACCATGAGGCAGCTTCCCCAGTCGTGGACACTAGTGCTCCTGCTCATTCTATGGCAGTACCCAGTGAAGTTCCTGACACCCTGATTGCAGGAACTGAGGGGGAGCCTGTAACCGATTCTACAAACATCTTGTCTGATATTTCTCTGATAGCTCAAGATGCTGTGAAGATGGTGGCAGAAGAAGTAGCTGCTGATGACGAGGCTGAGAATGATGAGGCAGCTCGTATCGACGATGATCTGGGAGATGAGGTGGGTGATGAGGAGGACGAGGAAGAAGTAGAAGAAGTAGCAGCTGATGAGGAGGCTGAGAACGATAAGGCAGCTCTTATCGATGCTGATCTGGGAGATGAGGTGGGTGACGAGGAGGAAGAGGAAGAAGTAGAAAAAGATGTGCACACCTCTGATGATAAGCATGATCACCTGGAGACAGAGATAGACGCAGAAGTACCAGAGAATAAGAAAGCAGCAGCTTCTCAGGAGGATGCTGAGGTTCCATCTGAGGAACAAGCTCCTAAGCGATCAGATGCAAGGATGGAGGGGGAGCAATCCTTTGTTCCCCCTGTGGAGTCCATACTACTATCCAGCTCTCCCAGTGCTTCTGAGGGGGAGCCTGCCCAGGGTCTGCCTGCAGCTCCTCCACTTCAAGAAAACTTAGCAAATCACACTGTAAATATCGTCCAAGGGATGCTGGATGAGCTCAAGAGATCGTTTAAGCAGTCCCACAAATCCGTGCTAAAAAGACTGAAGGAATCTGAGGATCTCATGCTCACGAACATTGTTCAGATCAACCATAAATTAGATGTGATGGAAAAGACATTTAATGACAAGTATACTGAGGCTGGCACAGCTGTAACTCTTCTCATGAAAGGACTGAAAAAGAATACTGATGACCTGGGCGTGGTAAATCATAATGCACATGTTGTGGCGACTAGCATACAGAAATTTGATGCCAACATGGTGCTCCTTAATAAAAATCAACAAGACCTGCTGACTGAGTTTTCTAAAACTCTAAAGCATATAGATGAGTCCCTGCACTCATATGCAAACTCCATTGCCCTCGAAGCCAAAAAGGGGGAGAAAGAATATACTGATAAAATGGCAGGGCTTCAGCACATTATCATTGAAAACTTCGATCAGTCTAATGTTTATGTATATGACAGTTGCCAGTGGTTGCTCAATCAAGCATTAGGCAATAATCCTGAGGTTAATCCTGTACATGAAACCAATGAGTACAATACTGTGGATGACGAAGGGGCAAGTGCATAGGCTGTTCTGTTAAGTGAAGCTGAGATGAAGAAAGCTGCTGAAAGGGCTGAACGACGAACTTGGTTTGATCAAGATGCCTTAGCTAAAGCCAAAGGAAAAAGGCAAATCCAAGAAGGAACTTCAAGGGAAACACCAGCTGAAAAGAGGACCCGATTGACGGAGGAGGATGTGAGAAATGAAAAATGGAGTCCTGTATCAAAAAGTATCATCTTGGACACATTCTTGTTACAGCAGAAGGGGCACATAAATCGAAGTGAGGTATACAGTCAATACGAATGGGAGAGGCACAAAGAATTTGAAGCCAAACGCAACATATTTTTCAGAAATAATACAGTGACAGATAAAGTTCCTCCTCCCAGATATCATCCTAAGCCAAAGGAATATTTCGAAAGACAAAGCAAGAAATTCCTGGCTCAGAAGCTCAAGGATGATCTTGCTAAGGAAAAATAGGCTTAGGACCCTTTTGTCCCTCACTGCACATCTATGTTTTCATATTATCTTACGAACAAGTATTGTGGGTTTATATATACATATATATGTGATGACATGTTTTGACTCAAGTATTATTTTGTCTGTTCTTATTTTCTTAAAGTTTTAATTATTCTTTGGGTGGTGGTATTCATCTTAGCTAGTAGGATTTTGGCTTCGTCAAATAGGGGGAGATTGTTGGGTACTGTATCCACAATTACCTGGATTTGAGGAAGCCACCTGTCAAGCTAAGATGAATCCACAATGTATTTGATGAATTATTTTCTAGTTGTACTTGCAGATATTCCATGCTAAGTACACACCAATGTCAGGGTGCAGTGGGTCAATATACACGGGTCTGTGCAACGTAATCCCTCATTGAGCAGATCAGTGTGTTGGCCTACGTGTACTCTCTCTATTGGGGTGTACTTAATTTCAAGTACAGGGCTATGATAAAGCAAGAGCAGACAAGGAGCAAGGATGGGCCAAAAACCAGCTCTCGAGCGGAAAGACGAAAATTCGTCTAAGTATAATTCGTCGAGAATCACTAAGTGATTCTCGCCGATTCGTCGAGAATCACTTGTGATTCTCGACGAGTCGACGAGAATCACTAGTTGATTCTCGCCTGGTTGGGCCGGCTATCTTGACACAGACAGGGAAATTTTCTAAGGCAGAATCGTCGAGAATCACTTATGATTCTCGCCGATTCGTCGAGAATGACCTTGCATTCTCGACGATTCGGTGAGAATCAAAAGTGATTCCCACCGATTCTCCTCGGCTTCTGTATCTGTTCAGCCAGATTTCGGCTAAGTAGAAGTCGGCGAGAATCGTAAGTGATTCTCGCCGATTCGGCGAGAATCACCTACGATTCTCGCCGAATTTGACTTAGGCAGTTTCCTGTTGTTCTCTGGACCGGTTTAAACTATCTGAACTGTTTCGAACCGGGCTCAAGCCTTCTTATTAGTGGGACCCATAACGGTCATATACTTGACCTAATGTATATATACTCCATATGTATGAACAGTAAACAAGAGAATACACGGGATTTCAAAAAGCACGAGCCGCCGACAAGCCCTAACGCTCCGTCGATCTCTCCGCCGCTCGTGCACTTGTCGCCGCTGCTGATCTCAGGTTCTTCCAGATCTCCGGCGACCGAAGCTTAGGCTAGCATAGCGTCTCACGCGTCTAACCAGAGATCCCTTGTCTCTTGATTCGTTGATCGGGAAAATCCTTCCCCTTCCGAATCGATCGAGACGATCGATCCTAGTGTGACCGTTGGAAGACCTTGCTTCCTTCGCTACGAAGTTTGAATCAAGTTGGCACTGCTGCTGCTCTCCGTCGCCGCCGCCGATTCCGAGAACCTTGCCGTCGCTTTAAGCCACCGCCGGTTTCGGGAAGATTCTTTCCAAGAGAGATCTAGGGTTGTGGACTCTTCGTTGACTTCAAGAACACGTCGTCGAACGAAGAGGGACACCTTACTCTCCCAACGTCGTTTGTATTTCTTACAAGCATTTTCAATTTCTTTGTAACGGACCGATTGGTCTTTAGTTGTAAGGGTTGGGTGCAACCCGGGTTGTGGGAGTGTTGACTCCTACGTGTGGAAGGGTTCCTTCCGTTAGTGCAAGGATTGGATTTCAATCCTGTTGGTGAAGTGACCGAGTCGTCCCGTGTTGGGAGATAGGTCGAAGGGGGAAAGTGGACGTACCCAAATCGGGGAACCACTATAATTTGCCTGTGTATGTTCTGTGCTTGGTTGTTTTGTTTTCTTGTGCAGGTAAAATCTTAATTCCGCAAATACGCTGCAGAGACACCTATTCCCCCCCCCCCATAGGTGAAGATAGTTGACACTAGGTGGACTTTCATAAACCTTCTGTGCCGGCTTCTTCTTATCATGCGTCTGGAGCAACTTCGGGGAGAGGTATGCCCACATGTTATACATGTGGAAAGGTGGGTCATATAGCCCGAATTGCTGGAGTGTCCTTCCAAAAGGGGAGAAAAAGACTGGTGCGTCTTATGCTGAAAAGGGAAAGGCAGTGGTGGAATCGACTGCATCCCAAGTGCAACCCCATTTATAATCTTGGCCAATAGGAGGCCATAAAACAAAGTGACATCGTAACATGTATGAGTTAAGATACAATTTTTACTGCTTTCTATACTTAGTACCTTGTGCGTTGCTTGTGCATGATTGGTTTGATTTAGGCTTTGTCCTGATTTCAGAGTGTTTGACGAGAGCACTGTTCGATACAGAAGCTTCTCATTCTTTTTTGTCGGAAGACTTCGTGGGGAGTATTGGAGTGCCTTCATTTATGCCGACAAATCGAGTGAATGTGATGCTAACTAATGGGTCCTTGATGCGCGTGGATCGAGCCTGTCGTGTTGAGGTGCAAATAGGAAGTCGGGACTTTGGATTGGAAGCACTAGTGCTACCGATATCGGAATTTGATGTAATCTTTGGTATGGACTGGCTCTTGAAGCAGCGTGCCTATATAGATTGCAACTCTAAAGAAGTCACACTGGGCAGAACACTGAATGAGAGACTAAATTCGCTGGTATGCGAGGATCGAGCAAGACATTGATGTCTGCTATCAAAGTAGTCAAGGCAGTTCGCAAGGGCACGGAGTTGTTCTTCACTTTGTTGGAGGCTGTTGAGCCAAGGCCTAGTGTGAGCGATGTTCCTATTATGTCGGAGTACGCTGATGTGTTTCCTAAGGATCTTCCGGGGTTACCGCCCTAGCGGGAGATTGACTTCGCTATTGAGTTGGTGTCAGATGTGAAACTTGTGGCCCGCTCGCAATATCATATTGCGCCAAAGGAGATGGCGGAACTAAAGGTTTAATTGAAAGAGTTGCTGGAGCAAGGCTTTATATGCCCAAGTATGTCACCTTGGAGCGCTCCAGTCCTATTTGTGAAAAATAAGGACGGAAGCTTGCGGCTATGCATTGACTATCTAGAGCTGAATAAGCTGACGAAAAAGAATAAGTATCTGATTCCACGGATTGATGACTTGTTTGATCAGCTAGTGGGCTCAACTGTCCACTCAAAGCTGGATTTAAAGTCTGGCTATTACTAGTTGAGGATTCCAGAATGTGATATTCCCAAGACAGTATTTGGTACACGTTATGGTCATTACAAGTTCACGGTAATGTCGTTTGGGCTAACAAATGCACCATCGGTATTCATGGACCTAATGCACCAAACGTTTCGAGAGTACTTGGATTTATTTGTCATCGTCTTTATTGATGACATTTTGGTGTACTCTCAGTCTGAAGAAGATCATGCAAACCATTTGCGGATGGTGTTGCACACCCTGAGAAGAAACAAGCTCTATGCCAAATTCTCAAAGTGTGAGTTCTGGTTGTCGTCAGTGACCTTTCTTGCTCACGTGATAAGTGGAGACGACATTGCGGTGGATCCGGCAAAGATAATTGCAATATGGGAGTGGCCGGTTTTGTCTTCTGTGGCTTATGTTCGGAATTTTCTTGGCCTTGCAGGCTACTATAAGAGCTTCGCAGTGAACTTCTCGCGAATAGCCTTGTCTCTCACTACACTGACGAGAAAAGATCAAAAGTTCGTTTGGACCCCAGAGTGCGCACGAGCTTTTGAGAAGCTGAAAGGTCGTTTGACTACGGCGCCAATCTTGACGACGCCATGTGGCTCAGACGGCTATGAAATTTATAGTGATGCATCCGGTAGCGGCTTAGGCTGCGTTCTTCTTCAGTTTGGTAAAGTTATAGTGTATAGCTCACGCGCAGTTGAAAGTGCATGAGCGGAACTATCCCATCCATGACTTAGAGTTGGCGGCGGTGATATTTGCACTCAAACTGTGGCGTCACTACTTATATGGCGTGAAAGTTGACATCTTCACGAACCATAATAGCCTTAAGTACCTGCTGGATCAGAAGGATCTAAATATGCGACAGCGGATGTGGATGGAGTTTTTCGAAGACTACACCTTCCAAATTCATTATACTCCCGGGAAGGGAAATGTGATCGCAAGTGCGTTGAGTCGGAGGACTCTGACAAGAGAAAGTTGGTTGCAGATGCATGATGAGCATCTAATCCAAGAGTTGGAGGTCTTAGACATCTCTTGTGTGGACAAGAATGCTACTACAAGTACATGCCTGAACTGGACGGAGGTACAGTATGACCTTGCGGACAGGGTTCGGCGAGCAATAGAACTAGATGAGAGTCTACAACGCTATGCAACGGATGGGTCAAATGCCCAATTCTCCTGGGATGACGGCCTTTTACGAAAAGGTGATCATTTGTCCGTCCCGAATGTGGGTAAATTACGTGAAGAATTGTTGTATGAGACACACTTTACGAAGTATTCAGTCCACCAAGGGAGCACAAAAATGTATAAGGACATGAAGAAGATTTTCTGGGGGTAAGGTCTGAAGAAAGATATAGCCCATTACATGGCAAAATGTCAGACTTGCGCCTTGGTAAAAGCTGAATGTCAAAAACCTGGCAGTCTCCTAAAGTCGTTACCAATCCCTGTGTGGAAGTTCGACGACATTTTGATGGATTCTGTGCATGGACTGCCGAGGTCTCAGAGCGGAAACGATGTCGTGTGGGTGATTGTTGACCGATTAACCAAAGTGCCGCACTTCATACCAAACCGGAAAGATGATTCAGTGGAAAAATTGGCCAAACTGTACGTGGATAACATTGTACGATTGCACGGTGTGCCCCGTAACATCGTCAGTGATCGAGATGAACTTTTTACTTCAAATGACTGGAGGCTAATCCATCAGTTGTTGGGGACAAAACTAAAGTTCAGTACGACCTTTCACTCGCAAATGGATGGCCAGACTGAGAGGACCAACATAACAGTGGAGGGCATGCTCCATATATGCGCCCTAGATTTCGGGAAGAGGTGGGAAGATCACATCTATATGATTGAGTTCGCCTACAATAATAGCTATCAAGCTAGTATACAGATGACACCCTTTGAAGCATTATACGGTAGGAAGTGTAGTACACTGTTAGCTTGGGCGGAAACAGACGAATCAAAGCAATATAAACGTAAGGAGGTCAAAGATGTAAATTCGACCGTACGTACTATTCGAGAGCATCTATTGATAGCCCAGGATAGGCAGGCAAAATACTACAATGCCAAACATCGAAATATGGAGTTTGCCGTGGGCGATTGGGTATACTTAATGATGAAGTCATTCAAAGGTGTGTCCAGGATTCGGCGTTTGAAAAAGTTGAGTCTGAGGTATCTTGGTCCATTTGAAGTGGTTAAGCGAATTGAAAAAGTTGCTTATCGGTTAGCTTTGTCTGCGGATCTAAGTGGTTTGCACGATGTGTTTCACATATCGGTGCTGCGAAAAGTTGTGAAAGAGCTAGCTGAAGTGGTTGTTGCGGATCAAGTACCGTTCAATAGTAGGCAAACGATGAAAGTTAAGCCCATTCGGATCGAGAATACGAAGATCAAACAGTTATGGAATAATACAATCAGGATGGTCAAAATACGGTGGGACAACTCTGACCGTGAAGAGCTAACATGGGAGCGTGAGCAGACCATGTGTGATGAATATCCCGAGTTGTTTGTGTAAGTTGTTATAACATTGTTTGTATGAAAAGTTTTTGTAACTTTTAAGTTGTTGTCTTCTTTATAGTTGTATGCAAATTTCGGGACGAAATTTCTGTAAGGAGGGGAGGGTTGTAACACCCCAAATTTGACAGCAGAAATTTTGTCACTATCATCGGGCGATACTGGGTATCGCCTGATGACGATAGCAATACAGAGTTCTTCGTGCTGCACTCGACGCACTCAATGCGTTCGACGAATCGCCAAAATGATATCGCCGAGTGGCGACTGTGGGTATCGTCGGATGGCGATAGTGATAAGCGTTGAGTCGGCACTCGACGCACTCGACGCACTCAACGCCTGAAAGTGGCTTGATATCGCGGGCAATAGTGGGTATCGTCGGGCAATAGTGCCACGTGGCATGTGTCAGATTGGCTATTAAGCGGTCAAAGTGGTTAAGTCGATATCGTCGAGTGGCGACAGTCGATATCTCCAGGCGATAGCGCCAAAGTTGACCAGTCAACCCAAATCTTGGCTTTTGCTTCGTTTTGATGGATTGATCGTGTGACTGGGATTAATCCCGAGGCAACTTATCCAAAAGGGTGTGGGATGAGGAGATCATTATTTCCTTTGTTGGAACCAACAAGGTCGATTCCTCCTAAAGCTCGGAACTATTAGGACAGCTCACGCTTACTCCCTTTGGATCACACTCGAGGCGAAGAACTAGACCGGAGGCTCCAGCGAGGAGGTCCCACCTCGTACCCAGAAGAGACTAAAGCTCTTCCCCTCCCTAACCAATGCTGAGCTAGGTGCCTTAGAAGAAGTGGAAGGAATCAAGAAAGCTTGCCCTTCTAAGGCACCTTACCGGTCTATTTATAGGCCTCTGAACTGGGACTGCCAATAACCAATTTACACCGCCCTGAAATTACCAGAATATCCCTGGCTAGGTCTGCCAACAGCCAAACTCCGCTATCCACAAGGGCTAATGCAGACCACCCGGGGTAAAAGGGTAAAATACCCCTGGGGCCCAAAAGGTGGGCCCGGCCCTACCTGAACCGGCCTTGAACCAAAGTGGCACTTGGTGGGAACTCCCCCATAGGGTCCTCTCGCATGGCGAGAGGGCTACCCCGGGCGAGAGCTCCACTCCTGGAGTCCTCTCGCGTGGTGAGCTGGTCACTCGCCGGGAAAGCTTCTCGTCTCGGTATTCACCTATATAAGGCCACGCTCCACTTAGTCCATCTCGCTTAATGCAGTGAACATCACTCCATGCCCTGCCTCCTGGCACCTCTCGCCTGGTGCCTCTCGCCTGGCGCCTCTTTCCTTGTACCTCTCGCCTGGGCCCTCTCGCTCGGCTCTTGTTACCTGGTCCCTCTCGCCTGGACCCTCTCGCTCTCCTGTGAGTCCGAGGTTGTACACAATTCCCGCTCTTTTCGAGGTTGTTTACAAGCTCGGAAAGACAATTCAACCGAGGCTCGTGGTAGTAAGGCGAATTTATTGGGGGGAATCTTTTGGTGGGACCCTTGCTTTGTCTATAAATACGGAAATCGCCTCCCCGCAAGGGGTCGTTCCCTTTCCTCCCTCCTCTTCCAGCATCTGCCTCCATGTCTCTCAGTCAAAGTTTTCGGGACCGCATCGCGGCCGTGCGCCAACGGAACAAGGCGACGGCGACGGGTCTAAACAAGATCCCCGTGCGCGATCCTCCTTCGGAACCGCCATCCACCTCTCTCCCAAAAAAGGCAAAGGTTCCGGAGCCTCCCCTCCCGGCAGGAGAACCTTTTTGCTCCTTTCCGAGGGGGTATGTACCTCCCACTCCATCTAGTCTCAAAGGAAAAGAGGTAAGTCTTTCAAGCCTGTTATGATCTCTTTGCACCACATATTTTTTACTTGCTACCTTTTCTCAGAAAATCTCGGCGCCTCCTCATCGTCCTGAGACCATTCGTATCAATATTTCGAAGCTTCCTTCCAGGCCTCTCTCGCCCCAAGCCTCCACTCCCCCCTCCACCCCCGTGACGAGGAGGGATGACCCTTCCACCACATCGGGCTCCACCCGCCGATTCGGTAAGAGGCTCTACCTCTGACACCTGCTCTCTTCTTCTTGCCGCCTGCTTTTTCCTTGCCGCTTTATCTCTTTGGCTCCTCCATAGGTGCGAGTGGAACCGCTGTCGAAGACTCACTGGATGCCGACTCGCCGGCCGAAGATTACTCCAGGCAGCGGCCCCTTCGCCTCCTCCCCCTATAGATGAGATCGAGGACTATCTGGGCGACCCCACGGACCCCATAGAGATGAAGCATAAGGTGGCCGAGATGCTGCGGAAGCACGCGCGCATCATTCAAGCGCTGGAAAAAGGGAAGCAAGCCGCAGACCACCGGATTGACTGGCTAGAGGTGGAATGCGCTCGCCTGTCTTCGGAGATAGATGCCAACATTGAGGTGGACCAGACAAACCCTCAGGCAATCTTGGATGACGTCGACCAACAGCTCCGTCTCGCCCGCAGTGGTGTTGAGGCGGCTCGTGCCTTCCACCTCCCCAGTCGTCCTCCCTGCGTGAGAAGCCACGGGGGAGGACGATGGAGGTGGGATAAGAATTGACGAGAGCCCCGCCTTCTTTCCTTTCGCCTCTCGCCTCTTAGCTCTTTCATTTGCCTTGTTTGTAATAATAAAATATTTGCTTATATAGCGCCAGCTGTGCGCTCTTCGAACTTGCCACCCGCCTTTATGCAGGATTAAATTTATCAATTTGGTGATTTGCCCTTTTTTAATTGATGCGACAGCGTTAATACCCTCTTTTATGCTAATTTTTAACCTTCGTTGCTTTTATTTCTCTGCATCAAACTTTTCACCGCCTTCTTGGGCTGATGGCCCACTTAGGGTTCCGCCGCCCGAGGCTTGGAGAGAGAGAGAAGGGTCGGCCAACGCTTGCCCTTCCCCGGCATAGTTCTCTATCCGCTCATCCTCCTACTCATGAGGGCTATAAATACCCCCGCTGCCAGGGCTGGAAATGCGTTTCCCTAGGCTTCCACCCGCGGCTCCCCCTCTTTCCCCAGCTCGTCTCGCGCTCCGGCCCCTCGCCCTTCCTCTTTACTATTCTTTGTGTCCTCTCACTGGTTCTCCACTCGCCAACTTGCCCTTTGTCTCGCGCACTCATGGGAAAAAGGAGGCCAGAGGATGGTCAGGGCCGCAGCCGCTGTGGGAAGAGATTCTCCGACCACGATTTCCCTTCTGGTCGTCTCTCTGCCGACGAATACGAGGCCTTCCGGAGCGACTTCTTGTCGGAGGGCTACGAGTCACGCCCCCCCCCAAGGTTGGCGAGAGCGTGAATACATTCTACCCGGGCGAGCTCGCCTTCCCCGTCTCGCACTTCGAGGCGGGGCTCCGGATTCCCCTCTGGCCTGAGGTGAAGCAAGTTCTCAAGTACTTCGGCGTCGTGCCTGCCCAGTTGAACCCCAACGCGATCTCGGTTATCGTCGCGTTCGCATGCTACATGCGGCGAGAGAGAATAGAATTCAGTCTCACCGTCTTCCGGAAGATGTTCGTCTACCACGCCAATCAAGACGGGGTCTCCTTCTTCACCGGGCTGAATCTGAAAGTCTGCGAGACACCAAACAAGAATCATCACTGGCTAACCCGCTTCGTCTTCATCCGCGGGAACCTGGGTGGCGTCCCTCTCGCGCCCGTCTCGCCCGCGGAAATCTTCTATGTTACTCCGCAGGTCGGCGGCACGGACAAGCTTCTTTGCGAGTACCTCGCTGGGAAGAACTTCGAGGTCAGGTTTTTGAGACGGGGGCTCGCCTCGCTGCTCCCCGTGCTCCCTGGAGAAGGTATGCTCGACCCCCTCATCTTTTCTTGCCTTCAGTATCTTCCTCTCGCTGAACCTTTTTCCTGGCTCTATCTCGCTTCTCCCAGGAGAGAGGAACGTGCCGGTGCACCCCCCCCCCCCCCCCCTACAGAATTAATATCAGGCCGTCTAAAGACATGGCTCTCGCCACTATGGCGGCCGAGGCGGCCAAAGATTCGCTGGCCCCTCCTCCCCGAAAGAGGGCGACTGAGGACTCAGCCCCCTCTCGCCTCAGCCCCTCAAAGAAACTGAAGATGAAGTTGAAGAAAGTAGTCTCCTTTCCTTCCGAGAAGGGCAAGGTCCCTGCGGACACGGTGGCGACGTCGGGATCCTTGAGCCCCATATCCCTGGGATCTGAATCTCCGCACTCACCTCCCTTGACCTCTCCGCACAGGGCTATCTCTCTTCCTGACGACGCGGCCCCTCTCGCGCCGCTCGCGAGCTCTTCTCGCCAACCTCCCCGGTCCCCTTCTCGCGGGGAGGCTCCTCTCCAGTATCCTGCTCCATCCGCCCATCTGAACTTCAACATGGGCCCGTCTGTCCCCGACGGTGCCAATGAGCCTACGCTCATCTGGGATAAGGGGGCATATCGGGTCTCCATCTCTACCCTTCTTCCCCCATGGAGAGAGCAAGCCGAGTCTTCTGCCCACGCCTTCTTCTTGGGCTTCGGCCTCTACGGGGGTCTCGCCCCTGACGCGCTCGACGCGGCCACCACACGAGATCTCGTCTTCAGGACGGCCCACTCGCGACTACGTACCCTCGAACTCTCTCATCGACTCTCGCGCCGCCTAATTTTCAACACTCGAAGCTGGAAAGAGATAGACACCAAATTCGCTGCCGAGCGCGAGAAGTCTGGGGATCTCACTAAGCGACTGGAGGTGGCCGAGAGCCTTCTCGCCAAGGCCAGTGGCGGAGTGGTGAGTTGATACTTAGTCGGCCTTCTCGAGCACCCTCTCGCTAGATTTAACGGTTTGTTCTTTTTGCAGGATGCTAAGACGGCTGAAATGCTGCGCTCGCGAGTGGAGGAGTTGGAGACGGAGGTGAAGGAGCTGAAAACAGAGAATGCCGAGCTCAAAGAGGCCTCCACCTCTCGCTCGCAGGTCCCTCCACCTTCTCCCGCGCATTATACGCACGACGAAGTCGAAGACTTTTGCCGGGATGCCAACATACGGACCGCCGAGCTCATCCTGAAGATGATGCGAGAGATGGGTGTAGTTAAAGAGGATTGCAAGGACATCACCGCCCGGGACCTCATGTCCGAGATTTATGGCGAGGACGGGGAATCTTCGGTGAGCGAGAAGGACTAGGGCTCCTTGAGCACAGCAGCCTTTTCTTTTCTTTTTGCTATGATTACAATGCCTCCTGATTTGGGAAAGTACTGTATTAAAACACGAGTATGATTCACGTGTATATATATATATATTTTGCTCGCGCCTGAAGCTAGCCTCTTTCTTTTCTTCCTCTCTTTTTTTCTTTTTCTCTCGCTTGGACAACTCGTGAGATCCTCGAAATCCTTGGCGGCGAGAGAGGGTTGTCTTTCCTCTCGCCGGCTGTTACCAGCAGACCTGGCCGGGGGGGGCGAGCTGGCGAGCCTCTGCCACTCTCGCGAGCGTGGGGACACCTTCTCCTTCCTCTCGCGCTGCCTACCGGCTCCTCTCGGCGCGAGTGGTCCTGGGGGGTCAATTATTCCCCCCCCCCCCCCTCCCTTCTTTTTCTTTATGTAGGAAGTCATCTTGAGGTATCCCCCCCTCCATGTGTTAGTATCCAGGGTCAGTGTTTCCCTGATTACTAAGCTTCTATGTCAAGACCTCAATTACCTGCCTCCAGAAAACAACCTAACCCAAATTACAGTCGTAAGACATTTATGCTCTCCAACTGCAGCTTCTATGCCCTATCCAGATTGAAATGGAAACAGGTCCTTGCTCACAAAAACTGTAGCACGGTAGAGTAAGAAGGTAAGTGGGGATGGGGAGGGGGTAACCGCTCCACAGAAAGGGGCCTGATCCACCTTTTGTTATTGTTTCCAACCACCGAGTGAGCTTACAGCCCTGCCAGCTTGATGAGAGCCCGGTCGGCGGGTCTGCTCGGGGTCTCCTCTCCTCTTCCTCCTCCAACCGCCGAGTGAGCCTACCGCCCTGCCAGCTTGATTAGAGCCTAGTCAGCGGGTCTGCTCGGGGTCTCCTCTCCTCTTTCTCCTCCAACCGCCGAGTGAGCCTACAGCCCTGCCAGCTTGATGAGAGCCTGGTCAGCGGGTCTGCTCGGGGTCTCCTCTCCTCTTTCTCCTCCAACCACCGAGTGAGCCTATAGCCCTGCCAGCTTGATGAGAGCCTGGTCAGCGGGTCTGCTCGGGGTCTCCTCTCCTCTTTCTCCTCCAACCGCCGAGTGAGCCTACAGCCCTGCCAGCTTGATGAGAGCCTGGTCATCGGGTCTGCTCGGGGTCTCCTCTCCTCTTTCTCCTCCAATCGCCGAGTGAGCCTACAGCCCAGCCAGCTTGATGAGAGCCTGGTAGGCGGGTCTGCTCAGGGTCTCCTCTCCTCTTTCTCCTCAAACCGCCGAGTGAGCCTACAGCCCTGCCAGCTTGATGAGAGCCTGGTCAGCGGGTCTTCTCGGGGTCTCCTCTCCTCTTTCTCCTCCAACCGCCGAGTGAGCCTACAGCCCTGCCAACTTGATGAGAGCCTGGTCAGCGGGTCTACTCGGGGTCTCCTTTCCTCTTTCTCCTCCAACCGCCGAGTGAGCCTACAGCCCTGCCAGCTTGATGAGAGCCTGGTCAGCGGGTCTGCTCGGGGTCTCCTCTCCTCTTTCTCCTCCAACTGCCGAGTGAGCCTACAGCCCTGTCAGCTTGATGAGAGCCTTATCAGCGGGTCTGCTCGGGGTCTCCTCTTCTCTTTCTCCTTCAACCGCCGAGTGAGCCTACAGCCCTGCCAGCTTGATGAGAGTCTGGTCAGCGGGTCTGCTCGGGGTCTCCTCTCCTCTTTCTCCTCCAACCGCCGAGTGAGCCTACAGCCCTGCCAGCTTGATGAGAGCCTGGTCAGCGGGTCTGCTCGGGGTCTCCTCTCCTCTTTCTCCTCCAACCGCCGAGTGAGCCTACAGCCCTGCCAGTTTGATGAGAGCCTGATCAGCGGGTCTGCTCGGGGTCTCCTCTCCTCTTTCTCCTCCAACCGCCGAGTGAGCCTACAGCCATGCCAGCTTGATGAGAGCCTGGTCAGCGGGTCTGCTCGGGGTCTCCTCTCCTCTTTCTCCTCCAACCGCCGAGTGAGCCTACAACCCTGCCAGCTTAATGAGAGCCTGGTCAGCGGGTCTGCTCGGGGTCTCCTCTCCTCTTTCTCCTCCAACCGCCGAGTGAGCCTACAGCCCTGTCAGCTTGATGAGAGCCTGGTCAGCGGGTCTGCTCGGGGTCTCCTCTCCTCTTTCTCCTCCAACCGTCGAGTGAGCCTACAGCCCTACCAGCTTGATGAGAGCCTGGTCAGCAGGTCTGCTCGGGTTCTCCTCTCCTCTTTCTCCTCCAACCACCGTCTTCTAAGAAGGACGTCCTGAGGTGCATTGTACTAGGAAATCATGACACATTCAAAAGGTAAGATCATTAAAGTCATACTCAAGCATATTCAGAGGAAAATTATCATTACGGATAGAAACGCTTCAGATCATCGCCACTGCGGGCGCGATCCAGGGGTACCCCCTCCACATCCTGGAGGTGATACCCCCCTGACTTCAAAACTTCTTTTACAATGAAGGGACCCTCCCAATTGGGGTTGAGCTTTCCTACCGAGGCCCCCCTGTCTGCGGTGTCCACCTTCTTGAGGACCAAGTCCCCCTTTTGAAATTGCTTGATCCGGATGTGCTTATCAAAGTACTGGGATATCCGGCGCTTGACCTCCTCCTGTCAGACCGATGCTAGCTCTCGGAGCTCCTCCATAAGGTCGAGTGAAAGCCTCTGCTCCTCTCCATTATCAACCTGCCACCTTTCATCTCCTTCCCTTGCTGTTGTTATCCTGGGAGATTCAACCTCAAACTCCATAGGTATGACGGCCTCCGAGCCATGGGAGAGCTTGAAAGGCGTCTCTCCTGTGGCCGTACTCGGAGTAGTCCGCAGAGCCCATAGGATGGAGGGGAGTTGTTCCACCCAGCTCCCCCTCAAGTTCTCCACTTTCTTCTTTAAGAGATTCACAATGATCTTATTTGCCGCTTCCACCTGTCCATTGCTCCGAGGGTGGTGGACCGAAGCGAACCGAAGGTCTATACCAAGTTGTACACAAAAATCCACAAATTCCTTGCTGGCAAATTGTGGCCCGTTGTCAGTGACGATGGCCAAAGGGAGCCCATGCCGACAAATAATCTCTCCCCATACAAAGTTCTTAACCACTTGCGATGTCACCTTTGCCAGAGCCTTCACTTCTAACTATTTTGAAAAGTAATCCACCATGACCAGTAGGAACCTCCTCTGACCGCTGTCTTGAGGGAACGGCCCTACCAGATCCAATCCCCATATGGCGAAGGGCCATGGAGAGGTGATCGTTCGCAGCCTCTGTGCTGGGAGGAGCTGTAGGGGAGCAAACTCCTGACACTTTCTACACCTCTTAGCAAGCTCCTCCGCATCTCTCCGGAGGGTAGGCCAGAAATAGCCTTGCCTTAATACCCTCCCTTCCAAGGTCTGACTCCCTGAGTGGCTTCCGCATTCTCCCGAATGGACCTCCTCCAATACCTTTGATGCTTCCCTCTCGGATATACACCGGGCTAGCAATCCGGACAACGTTTTTCTGTAGAGTACTCCTTCCTTCAACAGATAATAAGCTGACTTGTACCTAATCTGCTTCCTCTCGAGATCCCCCTAGGGTAGACGTCCTGACGCCAAGAAGGTCACAAAAGGATCCATCCAAGACACCTCCTGGTCGACCTCCATTATCCCCCCTTCATCTATGGAAGGCCTGAAGAGTTCGGTCATAGTCCCTCCGGCCTGAGGACCATGCTTTGCGAGCAAGTCTGCCTTAGCACTCTCTTCCCGAGGAACGTGCTGGATGGAGAAGCTATGAAACTGCCCAATGATACCCTTTATCTTTACCAGGTACAACTGGAGGGTCGGTTCCCTCACCTCGAACTCTCCGTTGATGTGCCTCGTCACCACCAAGGAGTCCGTGAAGACCCTGATATCCTGTATGCCCAACTCCCTAGCCAGCCGAAGCCCGGCGATGATTGCTTCGTACTCGGCTTGATTGTTCGTGAGGGTGAAGTGTATCTTCAAGGCTTGCTCGATCCTAGTCCCCTCTGGACTCGTCAAGATGACCCCTCCCCCAAAGGAATTCTTACCAGAGGCCCCATCTACCAGCATCTCCCAAGCCACCACGGGAGATACCTCCACCTCCTCGGCCTCTACCACATAGTCCGCCAAGAAATCCGCCACTACCTGCGCCTTAATGGCCTCTCGAGGGACGTAGGAGAGGTCGAATTTGCTGAGTTCGATCGACCACTTGGCCAATCTTCCCGAGTGCTCGACCCCCTCAAGGATGCGGCGAAGAGGGTGATCCGTCACAACCTGAATGGCATGAGCTTGGAAATATGGTCTGAGCTTCCGAGCCGACACGATGAGAGCGAAGGACAGCTTTTCTAGGATGGGATATTTCAGCTCTGCCTTTTTGAGGACCCTGCTTACATAATAAATGAGGAATTGCTTCTTTCCTTCCTCACGGACGAGGACCGAGCTAACCGCCCCCATCCCTACCTCCAAATAGAGGAACAAACTTTCCCCTTCCCTCGGCCCTTGAAGTAGCGACGTCTGGGTAAGCTGCTGCTTCAGAGCCGCAAAGGCCTTTTTGCATTCCAAGGTCCATTCGAACTCCCTTCCTCCCCTTAGAGTTCGGAAGAAGGAGGAGCATCTCTCTCCTGCCCTAGAGAGGAACCTGCTCAACCTTGCTAGCTTGCCCGTAAGACGCTGGACCTCCTTGGCATTCTGAGGAGATTTCAGCTCTAGTATTGCTTTTACCTTGTCCGGATTGGGTTCCACCCCTGCAGGGGTAAGGAGATGTCCCAAAAACTTCTCCCTGTTGGCCCCGAACACACATTTCAGAGGGTTAAGCCTCATCTTATACTTCCTTACAATTGTAAACGTCTCCTGCAAGTCCGAGACATGGGACCCGAGGTCCCGACTCTTAACCATCAAGTCATCCACATAGACCTCGAGGTTCCGCCCCTTCTGCTCTCGAAAAATCCGGTCCATCATCCTCTGATACGTTGCTCCCTCATTTTTTAGCCCGAAGGGCATCATGTTATAACTGAAGCACCCATCCTCTGTGACGAAGGTGACGTCCTTGATGTCCGGAGGGTGCATGCGAATCTGATGGTACCCTGAAAAAGCATCTAAAAAACTCATTAGTGAGAAGCCGACGGCTGAGTCAACCAGCGCGTCGATTCGAGGCAAGGGGTAACAATCCTTAGGGCAGGCTTTATTTAAAAGAGAAAAATCAATACACATCCTCCATTTCCCCTCCCCCTTTTTTACCATTACAACATTGCTCACCCACCCCGGATACCTGTTGGCAGATATGAACCCTGCACCAGGCGAAGACGTCAATGTTCTCTTGCACGCACCTCCGGATCTCCTCCTGATCTTTGGGAGTGAGCTCTCCGCTGATCTTTATCTTTTCCTTCCTTCCGTCCTTTGTGAGGATCTCCACCTCCAGAACTTCCACAGCCGCCCTCAACCTTGAAGGTTCTTCTTCCTCTAGCTCCGTCAAATCCTCCTCCAGATCCTTTCCCCCGTACTCTACTCCCAAGCCTTCCATGACAGCTACCCTTTCCTGGGCCCTCCCTTTCTCTCTTCCCAGGTCCCCCTCTGGTGATGCCCTCTTTCTCTTCTTTTCCCCAATACTTCCTCCATTCCCCCTACGCTCCCGCCCCCCAGCCACTTGTTCTCCTGCCATTGCTGGCTCCACCGCAATGCCTCTGTCACCTCCTCCTTCTTTCTCCAACTCCTCTCCTCCAGCCATCTCCATCTCTGCTACAAGACTTCCCTCCACCCTTGCTTCCTCTCTCACCAGCTCCTCTCCTCCAGCCATCTCCATCTCTGCTAAAAGACTTCCCTCCACCCTTGCTTCCTCTCTCACCAGCTCCTCTCCTCCAGCCATCTCCATCTCTGCTACAAGACTTACCTCCACCCTTGCTTCCTCTCTCACCAGCTCCTCTCCTCCAGCCATCTGCTCTCCTGCCATTGTTGGCTCCCCCGCACTGCCTCTTTCACTTCCTCCCTCTCTCTCCAACTCCTCCCGTTCCATCCTTTTCTCTAGCTCCTCTGCATCTCCCTTCCATGAGATGGTGTTGACCGCCGTCACGTAGCATTCCCGAGCCGCCTTTGGATCCCCTCTTACCCTGATCTGGGTTCCTCCCGAATTAAGCTTCAAGCACTGATGGAACGAGGATGGCACACACCTAAAGGCGTTGATCAAAGGGCGCACAAAGATCGCATTATAGCTGCTAGGGGCATCCACTATCACGAAACGACAGTTCCTGGACAGCCCCCCCAGCGTCACCTGAAGTCCTACTCCTCCCTCGACCTCCTTCCTCTCCCCCGAGAATCCAAACAATGGCCCATCCGCTGCCAAGACCCTTCGGGCCTCCACCCTCATCTCATTGAATGCCTTCTTGAATATCACATTGACGGAACTCCCGTTGTCCACCAAAATTCGGGACACCATGAAGTTCTAAATGGCGGTCCGGATTACCAGCGCGTCGCAGAAATGGTCCTCGTGATCTGGTAGGTCCCTTCTGGAGAAGGTGATTTTCTCATCCGTGGGCAGAGCTCGTCGAGGCAACGCTCCGACGATACATAGTGTGAAGACTGGCCTTACGGGTGGCCTCGATCCCCACCCCCCCATGAATCACCCCGATCCCCCCTCGATCTCCTGTGTCCGACCGATCCACACATCGATCCTCCTCCGCGGCTCCTAGCATCTCCACTATCTGCACGGGTGGCCGTTGGTCTTCTCCTCCTCTACCCCTCTTCAACTCCAAGAACTCCGCGCATGTGGCCGTCGCATGGCCCTCCTCCTCATGGAAATCACAATATGGCAGAACTCCTCCCTCACATCTCCCTTCTTGGGGGTTCCTCCTCCTCCCCACGATCGCTCTCCCACGCTCTCTTTCTCTTCCTCTCCCTCGGCCAATGGCCATAGCTTGCTGAGGCGGAGGTGGGAGCGGCCTCGGGCCATGCCCCCACCCTAGCGGATGAAATCTCCCTGGTCCCGGATAAAAGTTCCTTCCCCCCTGCAGAGGACCCCTTCCTGGTCCTTGAACTGGGCCTCCCGGTTGCCTCCAGCCCAACTCTGGGTGTGCGGGTCCCCTTGGCTCCTCCCTTCTCCTTCCCTCTTGCTGTCTTGTTCCTCCTGACTCTCTCTGCTCCCCCTCCGTCAACCTTGCTAACTTTCTCGCAAATGCCGGGTTTGCTGCCTCCATGGCTATCTCCTTTTCTGCCTTCTCCATCAATCCCTCAAAGGACAATGGTGCCTTCCGGGTTAGGCTCATCTTGAAGAAGCCTTCCCTCAACCCCACCGTGAAGGCCATCTGTAGGGTGAAACCAGGCACTTCCTGGATGTCTAGGATCTCCTCCTGGAAACGATCCACGTACTGAGCCAAAGACTCGTCCGCCTTCTGCTTGATCAGGAAGATGGACTCCGGGTTCTTCTTCCTCTTCTTCGAGGTCAAGAAGCGCAGCTGGAAGCTCCTGCTCAGGTCTTCGAAGCAATAAATAGAACCCGCCGGGAGTTGATGGAACCAGTCCCTGGCCTTATCCTTCAAAGTGATGGCGAAGAGGCGGCACTTGAAGGCGTCTGTCATAGGTCTGATGGAGACCGTATCTTCAAACCATTGTAGGTGCTGGAGGGGATCATCCTTCCCCACGTAGTAGGTCATCTCCGGCTCGCGGAACCCTTCTGGAACGGGTGCCGAGAGGACTAACTCGCAGAAGGGAGATCCTCTCGTCGGTGGTCTCGCCAGGTCTACTCGCGCGACTAGCCCCGCGGAGCGACGGCACTCGCTGGGCTGGGGAAGAGCTCCCTTCCTTCCACCTCTCGCCGACTTACTTCCGCCGCCACTTCCTTTCCCGGTCGCCTCCCGGGTGCGTCCTCACCTATCCGTGCCGGCTCGACCCCCTCGCGGAGTGCGGGGTCCGGCACCTGGGGCGGGGGGGTCTCGCACTCCCCTCTCTGTGCGAGCTGCTTCAGCATGTCCATGATCCCTCCGATAGACAACATGAACTCTGCCCTCCCGACGTACCCCCTGGCTCGGGGACCCCTCGTCTTCTCCTCCTACATCTCCCGCCATAAGGTAACCCTTCGTTCTTCCGCACAAGCTGTTGTTCCACGCTCACCGCACCAAAATGTTGGAACCAACAAGGTCGATTTCTCCTAAAGCTCGGAACTATTGGAGCAGCTCACGCTTACTCCCTTTGGATCACACTCGAGGCGAAGAACTAGACCGGAGGCTCCAACGAGGAGGTCCCACCTCGTACCCAGAAGAGACTAAAGCTCTTCCCCTCCCTAGCCAATGCTGAGCTAGGTGCCTTAGAAGAAGTGGAATGAATCAAGAAAGCTTGCCCTTCTAAGGCACCTTACCGGTCTATTTATAGGCCTCTGAACTGGGACTTCCAATAACCAATTTACACCGCCCTGAAATTACCAGAATATCCCCGGCTAGGTCTGCCAACAGCCAAACTCCGCTGTCCACGAGGGCTAAATGCAGACCACCCGAGGTAAAAGGGTAAAACACCCCTGGGGCCCAAAAGGTGGGCCCGGCCCTACCTGAACCGGCCTTGAACCAAAGTGGCACCTGGTGGGAACTCCCCCATAGGGTCCTCTCGCATGGCGAGAGGGCTACCCCGGGCGAGAGCTCCACTCCTGGAGTCCTCTCGCGTGGTGAGCTGGTCACTCGCCGGGAAAGCTTCCCGTCTCGGTATTCACCTATCTGTGGCCACGCTCCACTTAGGCCATCTCGCTTAATACAGTGAACCTCACTCCATGCCCTGCCTCCTGGCACCTCTCGCCTGGTGCCTCTCGCCTGGCGCCTCTTTCCTTGTACCTCTCGCCTGGGCCCTCTCGCTCGGCTCTTGTTACCTGGGCCCTCTCGCCTGGACCCTCTCGCTCGCCTGTGAGTCCGAGGTTGTACATCCTTCTCACTCTCTTTCTTCATTTCATCAAGGTTCTTGAGAAGAGAACTAAAGGCTGGAGTTAAGGGTTTGTGCTGATCTTTGTGAAGGTGCTGAAGGAGATCGTGTGGTCGGAAGCCATATCTGAGGCTAGATCCGCAAAGGGGAAAATGAGGCGCTCACTTCCATCCGCGTAGAAAAGCTTCATCATGGCTCCGAAGAGATCTATAAGGATAACGATTTTCTCTTTGGACAAGTGAAGTCCTTAATATGCATACTTGCAAGGAACCCCTCACCCAAAGGTGAAGAAAAGGTAGTTTCCAATAGGTAGATAAGTATGATCCCTGTTTAATCTTGCATATAGATCCGGAAATATAGAGTATGGAATAGGCATGCTGTGTGAAGTCCATTCGAACGAGTTGGTCTGGATTTGTGATGTTTATTTTGCGTGTCGGAGAAGACTCCGTGGATATGCGTGTGATGTACGTGTGAAATCTGGGGTCGAGGGGTGTGCAGGATGCTGCATCAAAGTACTGGGAGCATTTCTAGGAAAAGATCCAGAAAAGATCACAGTCCGAAGAACTTTGGATGTCGTCGGGCGATAGTAATTGTCACCGGCGATAGCTCCCAGGAAGCTACAATGTTGTGAGGCATGTCTTTAAGAGACCTGGGGGCTATTGTATGCAAAGCTGTGAGCTTAAATTGCCCAGCAATGGTGGGTACCAGCCTGAAATGGTATAGAGTCGTGTGGCCTATGACTAGTTGTGTCGTGGAGGCCAATTTCTGTGTCATCAAGTTAAGTACCTCTGAACGACTGGGTCGTCAAGTTAAGTACCTCTGAATGGGCAATCGGTCGTCAAGTTAACTACCTCTGAACGAAGTAGTCGTCAAGTTAAGTACCTCTGAATGACAGAGTTACTGTCAAGTTAAGTACCTCTGAATGACATTGTCGTCAAGTAAGTACCTCTGAACGGTGGTGTTACACGGGGGAGGCTGGTACAACGAAAATATGCCCTGAGTGCACGGGGTGTGTGGTCGTGGAGCCTACGTCTGTGATGAATGGTGCTTAAATGCACTTTGTCATTTCCAGTATATATATTTTACTGTTTGCAGGGAAGGAGAATCGTTGCCCCGAGTAAGGGGTGAGATCGTTATAAATTGGTCAGCAAAAATGCTGACCGTTGTCTTGTTTGTCACATTTGTGTGGGCCGTTTGTGCAGGTGATGGAGATCCAAGTGGGAAGTAGCGGGTTAAAGCCCTTATGCTGCGAGTGGCTGGCCCTTGAAGGCCCAAAGGCAAAAAATTTACTGTTTTCATGTGTGATCGGTCTGCGTGTCGATGTATGAAGTCACTTGATGTAAATGAAACAGTTGTAAGGCTGAAAATGCCAAAACATGTAGTGCATATTATATATATATATATATATATATATATATATATATCATTCATGTACAAGCTTTTGTAGTGAACATTCCTACTGTTATGGGTTCTTAACCTAAATGTTTTCGCTAGAATGCACTGAGTTAGGACGCGTGCATAAATAATTTGAATTTGGAAACAATATGTAATCTCCTTAACTGTCCGTGATATATGGCGTCGGGCCCCGACCGGACCTTCTATCATATACTATATGACGGATGTGGGCATTACAGGTGTGATTTCTCAGATCCACCTGCGGCGGGGCATTTCCATTGACAGATCTGGATCGGCGGAAAAGCTCTGCAAAGAGACCAAAAGAAGTGCTGGTGGAAGAGCTCTTCTCCTCCGGTCGGCAAAGTAGTGTTACCGTCGACTCCTTCCACGAGAAACAAAGAACGAAACCAGATCTGGTTCTCCTTTTGCGACCAGCAACGGCTATGATCGTGATTTATTCTTGATCGTGAGCGACAGATCTGGATCGGGACAGGGAGAAATCCTGGCGGCGCAATCAAAACCGGCGGCGTTCTTCTGATCCGGCGGCTACTTCGACCGAACGAGCGGGCGCCAGGAACGAGACAGGAGCGAGATCCGGTGATCTGCGATAGCCAGACAACGACAACAGCAACCGAAAGAAACCTTCCTTCTTCCCGAACACTGGATCGGGATAAGAAAACGAGAGCTGGGAGTGTTGGAATTGCAAGAAACTCGCAAGCGGAGAGCGAACGAGAGAACGAGCGGGAAACCTAATTTCGTATCTTGAGAATGTTGAGGTTCCGCTCAAGATAGTCCACTAAGGTTCATCAAATGTGGAATGACCTTATATAGTATCTTCAGCGTAGAGCCTGACCCTAGAGTGACACGAAACTCAATGGATCGTTCCGAGTCGATCTCGACACGCACAGACATATATTAAATACCCTAACAACGTACACATTCTTCTAGCGTTTCTATGAAAAACATTAGCTTGCTGGTCTGCGATTAACAATCAATTCAAATTAGAAGGCGAGCATAACAAAAAAAATCTAAATGGAGTCCTACACAAAGGTCTTTCCAACGGAATACTTGGCTGAAAGGTGTCTAATCTTTGGTTGAAGGTGTCTCAAATGTTGTCCTCAGAAACTTGGAGGAAATAGTGGCGACATTGATCCCACGAATACACAACCGTGCTACAACAGATGAGCACTCAAATGACTGCTCATAAATAATGAACAAATTATCCAACATGCCATCACACCACAGACACACACATAGACACACAAATTTGAGTAAAATAGGTGTTGCATTTGGATTTCTCTCATCGAGCCAATGAATTTTGACTACTTATATGTCAAAAATACTGTTTGAGTAAGGGAGAAAAGTATTTGAAAATATTGAGAAAAATTTTAATATAGATATTGATCTTCAAAAAAAATCTGCTATTTTTAATTGAGCCCCACTAGTCAAACTTTTTGGATCAGCCCATGCAGTATCCTAACTTAATTTCATAGCAACTAGTCGTGCACAAAAAGTTCGATCGGGCCGGGCCGGCCCGATCGGCTCAGGCTTTTCTCCAACCGGGCCCGGCCCGGGCTCAGTTTGAGCCGGGCCGGGCTCGGGCTCCCTCCCAAAGAGGGGGCCCGATTAGGCCCTTCAGGCCGGGCCGGGTCGGGCCCGGCCTGAAGGGAACAGGCGGGATTAATTCCCGCCTATGATTAGGCGGGATTTTAATCCCGCCTAATCAGGCTTTGGCTAAGCCCGGTGCCCGGGCTTTGGCTAAGCCCGGTGCCCGGGCTTTGCCCAGGCCGGGCAACTGGCCAAAATAGGGGCCCGGTAAGGGCCCCAAGCCCGGCCCTGGCCCGGGCTGATCTTTTCCCGGGCCGGGCCTAACCAGGCTTTTGCCAGGCCGGGCCCGGGCGGGCTTAGCTTTCAACTCTTTTATGTGTGGCTGCCCATTTTCATTAAACAATCAATCATGAAATACTTTTCTATTCTTAGCAGTATTTGAGACAATTTTCCAAGTCACTTTCTCACTCTAATTTCACATGAAAAAATTTCTTGTGTTATATGAAGCATGATGCGTTGGGGATAAATCTACTTCAAAAAAAAATGATTTTATTTATTATTATTATTATTTTTAGAGGAATAATTAAGGGAATATTAATCTATATATTTTTACTATTATTTTAAATACTCATATATATATTTTGAGATAAAAAATGCAAAAAGACAGTTGTAAAATGTGTTTTTTTGTTAATTATTTTACAATTGTATTTTTGCGGCAAAAAGAAATGCAAAAATAGAGCTAATTATAACTATAAATTACGTTACAACTGTATTTTTTGCAAGAAAAAAATGTCTGCATACCATGCTTATAATGCGATGAAGTTTTCACATATAAATTAGCCAAACGGAAGCTTAAAGTTTTCAAATTGTAGACACGAGAAAGCAGTGTACCAGAAATAGCGACCGTCCTATTGGCGTAACCCTAGAAAGGATAAAATTATATGTTATCTATTTATAAAATAAAAGGAAAATATAGAAGGCCAAAAAATATATAGAAAAGGCCAAAAATGTAGAAGACTTGAATCCTACTCTGTTGAAAAACTGCAGGCATTAAGATGCTTTCCTCTCATTTCATTGGACTGGGCAGGAAAATTGATAGAAGGGAGTACAAGGCACCTTTTAATAATAATAAAATAATTATAATTATATTTAATATGGATTTTAGAAGGCTTTGTGTTTTTGAAATTTTTGATCATAATCAGTGACAATGGTTCATAACCATTGCGTTGGTCACCACCGTACCAAACCGAGCCTATGTAACAAAATATGGGATCCAACAATTTTTAATAGAGCGAAATTTGAGAGTTTTGATTTAGGGCTTTTGACCTCATGTGCTAGGGGTGCACATAAAGCCCGCCGGGCCCAGGCTTGGCCCGGGCCTGCCGGGCCCGGGCTTTTCCCAACCGGGCCCGGGCCCGGGCCTAAGAAGCAACCGGGCCGGGCCGGGCCGGGCAATGCCCCCTGGGGGGCCTGGTAAGGCCCCCCAGGCCGGCCCGGGCCGGGCCCGGGCTTAGCCCGGGCCCGGTTATTATTTTATATTTTTTTTTTATAAAAAATTATATACTAAATTTTATATAAAAATTTAAAAAAAATTATATACAATTACAAATTAATAAATTACCCTAAAAAAAAATAAAAAACACAACAACTGAACAACATAATATTGAAAAAAAAAATTTATTAATAATTAATGTAATGAAATTATACAAATTTAGGAATGTGTAAAATTTACACTGTAAATATACAAAAATTATGAAATTCTAAATTTTTAAAAATTACAAATGTGACAAATATTCTAAATTATTAAAAATTAGAAAATTACAAATCAAAAAAATACAAAAAGTTGCCTAGTGGCCCTAGTTTAAATTGATCGCGTCCATCTCGTCTTCCATGTCCGACGAGCTATCCTCGATCGCTGAAATATGCTGCTTTCTCTTCATCGCGTCTAGGTGGTCCTTGTAGCATATGCAGATCTCGAGCGATTCTTCGCTTAGCCGACTTCTCCGCTCGTTTAAAACCCTGCCACTAAGAGAAAAAACAGACTCCGAAGCTACCGTGCTAGCTTGGATCGTTAGTAAATCTCGGGCCATATAGGCCATAATAGGATAGGTATTTACTTTACCTTTCCACCATTTTAAAATATCGAAATTTTCTAATTCGTCCGTGGACATAAAATCGCGAAATTGTGTTTTTGTGTACAATCCTAATTCATTTAAACTACTAGATGTTGTGCGCGCTTTTTTCCTAGAAGCTAACTCTAACATTTTATTTTTAAAACTACTAGATGTTTTGGGTTGCGACACATCCTCTCGGGGCCGCGACCCATATAAATTATCGTAATAATTATAACATTGAGTAAAAATAGTGTTAAAATTTAAAATACTCAGATTATCTAAATCTGAATTATTTAGATCTACGCCTATATTGTTATTTATTTCTTCAATAAAATTTTCTACGCCGTCTACGCCGAAAAGAGCATTCAAAGCGGCGGCGCATGAAAACATAACTGGGATTTCTCTATAATATTTTAAAAATTTTATTTCCATTATTTTTATTAATTCGATCCATCCGGCGTGTTGTTTAAAATAATTTAATTTTTGTGAAATATTAATAATATTTTCAATAACTAGCGGGCTAGTAGGATAATATACGCCCGATAAACTATTTATCGCAGTATAAAAAACTTCTAACAAATCCATGTAATTTTCTAAAATTGCCCAATCGGACTCGGTTAATTCGTGTTGACCTAACAAAGTATAAAATTCCATTAATAGTGTTTTTTGGCGAATCGCTCGTTTTAACATTATATATGTAGAGTTCCATCTAATTGACATGTCAAATAGAGGTTTTAAAAATTTGTGACCTTGACCGGTTACGAATTTTTTAAAATCTTGACGCCGTTGTTTAGAACTATAAATAAATTGTAACATTAAACGTATAACGAGTATGAAAAAAGGCGCCGTTTAACATAGGTTTCAAATCACGTTTTAACCACTCAATTGAGGTGGTATTATTTGTGGCGTTATCGAAAGAAATACTCATAATTTTATCTTTTATTTTAAATTCGCGCACACATTTTGAAATTATTTGATAAATTGCCTCACCGGTGTGCGGGACTTCGAAACTTTCAAAACAAATTATTCGTTTATTTAGATCCCAGGAAACGGGATCGACCCAGTGACACGTTATAGACATATATGATAATCCTAATTTTATACTACTTGTCCAAACGTCGCTCGTTAAACTCACTCGACCCTCAAATTTTTCAAAAAAATTTATTAAAATTTGTTTTGCCTCTAAGTAATATTTAAGCGCGTCGCGTCTAATAGAAGATCGACTTACTTGGTGATATTTGGGTTGTAGCCCTTGGTGAATGTACTCGGTCTCTTCTTCATTGTCGTAGTGGTTGAACGCCAACCCGCGTCTGATGATATTCTTCACCTGCAGCTCTCGCTGTCGACCTTGATCGTATGTCCAGATTTGTCCGGATGCCGATAATTGCGCCTGGGTCGACTCGGGAGGAGCTTGTTTGGCTGCGCAAGACTTAACGTGTCTTGCGAGTGTCGAGTTGCCAGCGGTCGAAAGTAATTTCGAGCACTGTTTGCACCTCGCATTTTGCTCCGCGCCGACTTGTACTAAGTCGAAATATTCCCAAACTGCCGCCGTACGCTTGTGCTCCACCACTTCGTGAGCGACGGATGAGGAAGACGACGCCTGCGTTGACGACATGCTCGCGAGAAAAAATAAATAGAGTTGAGAGAGAGAGAGAGGGGGTGGGAGGGTGAAAGGAAGAAAGGAGGGGGGAGGGGGAATTTATAGGTTTTTTTTAAAAAAAAAAAAAAATTTAATTAAAAAAATTTAAAAAAAACAGCCACTTGGGCTGCAAATAGCAGCCCAAGTGGCTGCTTGGCAGCAGGCCAACGGCTCTTAGAGCCGTTGGTTGCTGGCTGGCAACCAACGGCTCTAAGAGCCGTTGGTTGGAACCAACGGCTCTTAGAGCCGTTGGTTCCAGCAGCCCGGGCTTTTCCAGGCCCGGGCTAAGCCCGACGACCGGGCTTTGCCCGGCCCGGCCCGGGCTAAGCCCGGTGACCGGGCTTTGCCCGGCCCGGCCCGGGCCGGGCACCGGGCCGGGCAGTGGCTTTGGACTGGGGCCCGCAAGGGCCCCATGGCCCGGCCTGGGCCCGAACCGGGCTTGGCCCGGGACCGGGCCTACCGGGCTTTTCACCGGGCCGGGCCGGGCCGGCCCGGTGAGCCCGGTTTTTTTGGACACCCCTATCATGTGCATACATTTGAGAGTTAAAGAAATTTAAAATAATTTTCTTTTTTTGAAATTCTTAAAATATGAATTTAAGAAGGCTTGTTGGTCCATAATGAGGGGATGGGGAAGGCGAACTACACTAAATACCATTTCACCCAAAAAGCTAAAAAATATAGAATATGAAGAAGGCTTTTTGTTGGTGGTCTGAAATAAGAAAGAGATGTGAAAATTTCTAAGATGGAAGTCGAAAAAGAGGTCGCATGAACACTCAATCACATCAGAAACCAAGTAGTAACCAGCACAGCAGAAGCACAAGAGACAAACTGGAATTCAATCTGATTTACAAAGTGAGACATACATTGCGAGACATGATTTCGTCAATGTACCCAAGAAAAACAGAAAAAATACAACTGTAGGCAAAGAAGAAACCGCGCGGACAGGTAATTGTAACCGCAGAAAATGCTCAAGTCGCAAGTCCTGTCCGCCGAAACTGACCAAGTCTCCTATCCGCAACTAGTCGCGCGGACTGCATGTTATTGAATGTTGTTGATCAAAAAACAGAACCCACTAATAAGTCGGGCGAACTCAAAACTCTATTCGCAACCCCGAGCAAAGTGACTTCAAGCCGCAGACTGCGACCTGCTGTAAACCGCTGACTGTAAACCATGAACTGTTCCACACCAATCTTCCACTAGCTGTCTAGCCGTCTGATCCTAGCTGCACAACTTGCACAGATAGTCAACTTCACTTAGTCGCGCCGGTTAGAAAAACGTAACTGCAGGATCTAAACGCGAGTTGAGTTCTCACTGTTCTCGATATTTATGACGAGCTGGAGACTCCTATTTATAAGCGCGAGGAGGAATGTCGTCGCCGCCCATAGCGATAGGATAACCGTTCATCAATCCTACAGCTAGCACCATGTATCCACACAAGTGTGGATACAAGCATCAGTCTGTCACTGATAAAAAAACCGTCCGTCAATATTTAGTGAAAGACTTCAACAAGAAGCCAATACTCAAGAGAGTAGAGCAATTGAACAAGAGCAAACTTTTTGAGGATGTGCATCTAAGATTTTGCAGGCAATTGAGAGAGCTACATTGCATTGCATGCAACATTAAGATGGCTTCCTATGAAGTACTCCATGATTTGCTATGTTGAACATTCGATTGAGCATTATCTCTTTTGTTTATAGATCTTGATATTTTGGATACTTAAATTGTGTCATGTAGCAATTTAGTATTTATTTTAATCTATGTTCAAAGTTTGAAAGAACTCTAGAATGTGGCTATGTGGACTTGTAAATGAAATTTGGAAAGCATTTCATTGACTTACTATTCTTCTCGCTACAATTGATTATGTTTAAATTTCTTACTTTCTCATTCAAATTCCCATGACCCCGGCCCTAGCCGCTCCCGATCTAATAGTTTGCCTTCTCCTGGGGAGACTTTGTTGAACTCATCGGCATGAAATGAAGCTGGAATCCTGGTGGAGACCACTCCAGAGCTGCTAGCCCTGCTCGGTGACCAGCCCTCTTCCGTCGTTTCGGTCCTTGGCGATGAAAGTAGACTCTCAGCCGACGACTTCTCCTATCCATTTCAATTTTCTGTGGATTATTCTTCACTAAAGGCCTGTTTGAGAGGGCTTTTTAGCTTTTTCATTTTCTGAAAAACACTACCACACTTAAGAAACCGTTTGGACTGTCTATCGGTTGGAAAAGCAACCGCGAAAAACTCCATTTTCTCATCTTTTGGAAAAGTCATTTGTCACCTACTTTTAACTTTTTTGAAAAGCACTTCCTCATTACAAAAACGCTTTCCCTTAAAAAAAATCTCCAACTTGATTTTTTTGTCCTGCCGTAATTTTTTTCACGGGCGTAATTTTTTTACACTGACATATTTTTTTTGTCTGGGCGCGAATTTTTCAATCGGGAACAAATTTTACGCCCGGGCGCGAATTTTTCGCTCGGGCTGGCATTTTTTGCCCAAGTGCGGGGTTTTTCGCCCGGGTGCGTTTTTTCGCCCGAGTGATATTTTTTCGTCCGTGCATGATATTTTTCACCCAAACGGGTTTTTTTGTCCAGGCCAATTTTTTTGTCCGGGCGCGATTTTTTCGTCTGCGCGCAAATTTTTCGACCGAAAGCGAAATTTTTGCCAGGGTCCGATTTTTTCGTGCGGGCACGGGGTTTTTCGCCTGGGTGCGTTTTTTCGCCCGAGTGCAGTTTTTCGCCCGTGCACGATTTTTTTCGCCCGGATGCGTTTTATTCGCTCGGGCCGATTTTTTCTTCCGCGCGTGATTTTTTCGCACTGGCGCGATTTTTTCGCCCGGGCGCGGTTTTTTCGCCCGAGCGCGATTTTTTGCCCGGGAGCGAATTTTTCTCCCGGGAGTGAATTTTTCACCCGGGCTCGAATTTTTTGCCCAAGAGCGATATTTTTTCATCGGAGATTGTTTTTTTCGCTAGAGAGCGGTTTTTTTGTCCGGGCGCAATTTAGTTGTAGCCGACAGGATAGGCGTCTTGTGGTACAGACTGACCTGAGTGTTAGTGTTACCGCAAGGCGGTTGTTCTGGGCATAAGACCCCTCTCGTGCCATGTTTTGTGTTCCGGGAGGGGGGTCTTACAAATGGTATCAGCTTGATACGATCCTCCAAGGAGAAAGTCACTCCATTTGGTCTCTTTGCAGAGCTTTTCCGCCGATCCAGATCTGTCAATGGAAACGCCCCGCCGCAGGTGGATCTGAGAAATCACACCAGTAATGCCCCCATCCGTCGTATAGTATATGATAGAAGGTCCGGTCGGGGCCCGACGCCATATACCACGGACAGTTAAGGAGATTACATATTGTTTCTAAATTCAAATTATTTATGCACGCGTCCTAACTCAGTGCATTCTAGCGAAAACATTTAGGTTAAGAACCCATAACAGTAGGAATGTTCACTACAAAAGCTTGTACACGAATGATATATATATATATAATATGCACCACATGTTTTGGCCTTTTCAGCCTTACAACTGTTTCATTAACATCAAGTGACTTCATACATCGACACGCAGGCCGACCACACATGAAAACAGTAAAAATTTTGTCTTCGGGCCTTCAAGGGCCAGCCACTCGCAGCATAAGGGCTTCAGCCCGCTACTTCCCACTTGGCTCTCCAGCACCTGCACAAACGGCCCACACAAATGTGGCAAACAAGGCAACGGTCAGCATTTTTGCTAACCAATTTATAACGATCTCACCCCTTACTCGGGGCGGCGATTCTCCTTCCCTGCAAACAGTAGAATATATATACTGGCAATGACAAAGTGCATTTAAGCACCATTCATCACAGACGTAGGCTCCACGGCCACACACCCCATGCACTCAAGGCATATTTTCGGTGTACCGGCCTCCCCCGTGTAACACCACCATTCAGAGGTACTTACTTGACGACAATGTCATTCAGCGGTACTTAACTTGACAGTAACTTTGTCGTTCAGAGGTACTTAACTTGACGACTACTTCGTTCAGAGGTACTTAACTTGACGACCGATTGCCCATTCAGAGATACTTAACTTGACGACCCAGTCGTTCAGAGGTACTTAACTTGATGACACAGAAATTGGCCTCCACGACACAACTCATCATAGGCCACACGACTCTATACCATTTCAAGCTGGTATCCACCATTGCTGGTCAATTTAAGCTCACAGCTTTGCATACAATAGCCCCCAGGTCTCTCAGAGACAAGCCTCACAACATTATAGCTTCCTGGGAGCTATCTCCGGTGACAATTACTATCGCCCGACGACATCCAAAGTTCTTTAGACTGTGATATTTTCTGGATCTTTTCCAAGAAATGCTCCCAGTACTTTGATGCAGCATCCTGCACACCCCTCGACCCCAGATTTCACACGTACATCACACGCATATCCACGGAGTCTTCTCCGATATGCAAAATAAACATCACCAATCCAGACCAACTCGTTCGAATGGGCTTCACACAACATGCATATTTCATACTCTATATTTCCGGATCTATATGCAAGATTAAACGGGGATCATACTTATCTACCCATTGGAAAACACCTTTTCTTCACCTTCTGGCGAAAAAAAATGACGTCTTTTCCCCCGGTGCGTATTTTTGGTTGGGTGCGCATTTTCCGCCTGGATGCGCATTTTTCTCCTATAGGCAAATTTTTCGCCTATACGCGCATTTTCCGCCCGCTCGCTCATTTTCCCCGGACGCATATTTTTAATAAAAAAAGTTACCGCAACGGAGATTTGTCAAACGGTTTATAAAGTGCTTCTCAATTTATATAGCTTTTCAGAAAGAGAAGCACTTTATAAATCATTTGACAAATCTCGGTTGCAGTAACTTTTTTTATTAAAAATATGCGTCCGGGGAAAATGAGCGAGCGGGCAGAAAATGCGCGTATAGGCGAAAAATTTGTGTATAGGAGAAAAATGCGCATCCATGCGGAAAATGCGCACCCGACCAAAAATACGCACCGGGGGGGAGACGTCATTTTTTTTCGCCCGGACACGTTTTTTTTAGCCGGAGCTGTTTTTTCGCGCGGGCGCGGTTTTTTCATCCAGGCGCGGTTTTTTCGCACAAGCGCGGTTTTTTCGCCTGGGCACGATTTTTTCGCCCGGGCGCGGTTTTTTTGCCCGGACGCGGTTAATTCGCCGGGAAGCAGTTTTTTCGATCGGACGCGATTTTTTCGCCCAACCGTGAATTTTTCGCCCGGGTGCGATATTTTCGGCCGGGGCACAAATTTTTCGGACAGACGCTATATTTTCGCCCAAGCGCCAGTTTTTCGGTCGGATGCGAATTTTTAGTGCGAGCGCGTTTGTTTCGCCCGGACGCGAATATGTCGCCCGGACGTGATTTTTTTGCACGGACATGAATTTTTAGGCCGGACACGATATTTTCTCAGACTTGATATTTTCGCTCGAAAGCGAAAAAATGCATTCGAGCGAAAAAAATAGCATCCGGGCGAAAAAAATACGCGGTCGGGGAAAAAATAACGAACGAGCGAAAAAATCACGCATATGCAAAAAAGTTCATGTCCGAGCAAAAAAATCGCCTCGGACGCACTCAGGCGACAAAATCTCGCTCAGGCGAACAAAATGCGCCCAGACAAAATAATATCACTCACGGGCGAAAATTTCGCGGTCGGTCGAAAAATTCGCAACCGGGCGAAAAAAATCATTGCCTGCTGCAAAAATTCGCTTCCAGGCAAAAAAAAACGCCACCGGGGAAAAATTGCGCTCGGGCGAAAAAGCCGCTCCAGCGAAAAAAATAAGCTCCGATGAAAAAATACCGCTCTTGGGCAAAAAATTCGAGCCCGAGTGAAAAATTCACTCCCATGCGAAAAATTCTCTCCCGGGCAAAAAATCGCGCTCGGGCGAGAAAATGTCGCTCTGGCGAAAAAATCGCGTCATTGCTAAAAAATCACGCGCGAAAGAAAAAATCGGCCCGGGCGAATAAAACGCATCCGGGCGAAAAAAATCGTGCACGGGCGAAAAAACTGCACTCGGGCGAAAAAACGCACCATAGCAAAAAACCCCGTGCCCGCACGAAAAAATCGTGCCCCGGCAAAAAATTCGCGTTCAGGTGAAAAAATCGCGCCCGGACAAAAAAATTTGGCCCGAACAAAAAAACCCGTCCGGACGAAATATATCATGCACGGGCAAAAAAATAGCACTCGGGCGAAAAAAAACGCACCTGGGCGAAAAACTCCGCATTTGGGCAAAAAATGCCAGCCCGGGCGAAAAATTCGTGCCTGGGCGAAAAATTCGCGTCCGGGCGTAAAATTTGTTCCCGGTTGAAAATTTTGCGTCCGTGCAAAAAAAATATGTCAGTGTAAAAAAATTACGCCCGTGAAAAAAATCACGGCTGGACAAAAAAATAAAGTTGGAGCTTTTTTTAAGGAATGAACGTTTTCGTGATGAAAAAGTGCTTTTCGAAAAAGTTAAAAGTATGTGACAAGTGACTTTTCCAAAAGATGAGAAAATGGAGTTTTTCGCGGTAGCTTCTCCCACTGATAGACAATCCAAACGATTTCTTAAGTATGATAGCGTTTTCTAGAAAATGAAAAAGAGCTAAAAAGTCCTACCAAACAGACCATAAATAAGATACTTCAACGTGCATTTCTCTTACATGCCCTAAATGAGATACTTCAACGTGCATTACTCTTACATGCTTTATTCATTCGTGCATTAATTACTTTTTCTTTGTTTGTTTGGGCTATATACATAAAGAGGTTTTGAGGGTTTGGTTGGGGACTGGGCTTATTATTTGGTAATTCTTTGCTTTATTGCATGTTTTCATAGGATCAATCATTACTAATTGGAGTAATGGAGTCAGAACAATGTGAAGATTCCTTCGTCTATTTCGGAATATGGTATGAAGCGTGATCAATTTTCGGATAAATATCAAAGATTAATGAATACAAAAACTGGTGAAGAGTTCAACATTGAATTCAATCTATTGCTAATTGGTTAGGCAAAAAAAAATTTCAAAGGTATTCTCCTATGTAGTTAGTACATGGATTGAGCCTTATAAGTAGTATTTTGTTTCAGCATGCATAGACAAATTTTGAGACATAGAAAATGATACTACAAATCGGATGGAGAGTGGATGGAATGATCGAACAGAGAAACCTAACTGCTATCCAACGTGGCAATCTTGGTCGTCGGGCTGCAACCCATGTGCAACCCCAACCTCTCTTCATACATGTTTCTCAGCGTGTTGGGTTGTTGAGACCCAGTATCGAACCCAAGACCTTCTTGATAAGGAGCCTTCAAACTACTCATCATCACCAATTGAGCAACAGTGGACATTCATAATTGAAAATTTTCTACAGGTATCTACTGAAAATTTAACTTGTGCTTGAAAAAAGTTTGACCAAATGATTACGTTATAACACACTGAAATTAAGAGATCATTTAGGCATAGTGCGATTCAAGTTAGCACTTTTTAAACTGGTCCACTATACACAAATCTTATTGTTATGTCTCACTAAGTGTATTAAAATTCATCCAAAAAAAGAAGGCGGAATAAAAGCATCAAACTATTGTCATCTCTATTTGAGCATATTTTGATGTCAAAAAATATAGAGGTGTATAAATTTTTTTCAAAGAAAGCATTGACAAAGAAGAGAATAGACTACCAACTGAGGGCACATACATTAACTAGAACTCAACCAATGCCAACATATTTAGCGGATCACATCAAAGATGTATTTAATATAATTGGGGATAGTTATTGTGAAATTTATGTTGTTGGGCGAGCATTAGAGATGGGTGAAAATTAGGCACAAGGTTTGACCTTTCCAATGAACTCAAGGTTAAAGTTAGCATGTATGATGATATTTTTGGGAATGAAAAGTTACAAAAGTTGATGTCCTCTCTTCAATGCACTACTTATATGGCTTAATCATTTCATACATTTTGTGATGCATGAAGGGTGTCCACTACCTCGAATTATCCCCTCTTGGAAAAAGTTTTATTATGACGACCCAGGGCTGACCCACTCTGGATCACACTAGATCACTATGACCTCACATGGCAACGTCCGGCCTGCAGCCCAAGCATTCAACCCCTCTTCATCCACAGGTAGGTTGTTGGTGGTCACAACCTCTCTTTGATGAGGTGACCTCGATAGTTAAGTGGGCAGCACGGGAACTTCTCGAGAATTCATTCATCACGGTACTACTCCCACCCGAGCACACTAGTACATCTCAATTTGTGGTGAGAAGTGAAAAAACTTCATAGTTAAGCATGTTAGGGCTTGAGTAATATCGGGATGGGTGACCTCCTGGGAAGTCCTCATGTTGCCCACTTAACTATCGAGTTTACCTCATCAAAGGGAGATTGTGGCCACCAACAACCCGCCTGTGGATGGAGAGGGGTTGGGTGCTTGGGACGTTGTCAGGTGAGACCACAGTGATCCAGAGTAGGCTGACCCTGGGCCGTCATAAAAAAATGTCCATGTTCGGAATTGCATCTTCTTCATCGAGTTGTCCAAGATAGAAGTTGTCCCGCTTCTACTTTCTGGAACTGTTCATCTTCTTCCTCGACCATGAAGTGGTTCCACTTGTTGGATTCCTCCCTTAAACCCTATTTGCATGTCAATAATGATCGTAGAACAGAAGCTGCAATGTTCGAAGGAAGATTTCGTCGTTGGAATGGAGCTCAAGGCATCTGTCGAGAAAGCTCCGTTGGAACGACATCTACAGGAGCGTTGGCAACAAAGCGCAGGTTCCAATTAAATGACGATGGCGTTATTCCTTCGACACAACGGAGCAAGATCATATCGCGGAAACAAATGGACCCTAAATTTGAGTTGCATATGAGTTTGACATCCCCCAACTTCGTCCCCCATTTGATTCCCGCGTTGGAACGCGCTAAGAGAATACTATAATATTATCGCTCCATATTCTATCACTATTTTATTTAGAACCCTTCATCATCTGTCATGGCAAGTTGCCAATTGTTTACTTAATAACCATTTGGCGGGGCAGATCTAAGCCGGTCGCGCGGACGGCATCACTCAGTTGTGGGTTCCACGTGTTTGGCGGGGCCACGATTGGGCGGTGGGGATCCGCCCCGCCGCTTAAAATTGCAGAAAAGTCACCGATTTTATAGCCAGCGCCGCCCGGCTATCAATTATGGTGAGTAACCAATTGCTTACTCAATACCCGTTTAGTTGGGCGGATCCATGCCGGTCGCGCGGACGGCAGTACCGCTCAGCCGCGGGTTCCGCCCCGCCACTTAAAACCGCAGAAAAGTCGTGAATATCATAGCGCCGTCCGGCTATCGCGCAAAATGAGGCCAATCTTACCCGGTTATTTAACGCTTATATGCATGCATATATGATGAAGACTGGTCACATATAATCCTCCTCCGCTTTGACCTTCATTCTCTAATGTTTTTAAATTGTTTATTTATGCATATATTACTGAAAAAATATCAAGAAAGTTCGGTGAGCTGAACTTTTCTGGCCTTCAACAAGTCAAAGGGCCAAGAAAGTTCATTCCTAGATCTATGACACCAGGCCAAGGGTTGACTTCTTCTGTTTGAAGTGCTGTGATCGCCAAGAGGATGACTTTTGCTTGTTCCTTTTAAATTTCGCGGGTTAGGGTTGACTCCGGTGTGGCTCGCTCGTAGATCTCCGGTGGATCAACGTGTTCTATTCTCGTGCGGCTTGATCCTTTTTGCGCACCGCCAGGGATCCACTTTTCAATTGGAGAATATAGTTAAAAATATTCGGAGTACATGAGGAAATAATGCGCTCGTCGTTCACTTGACCAGGGACCAGTTTTTGACAACTCCCTCTTCTGCGAGGCATTTCTCGCTCTCATGCAAGTTGTAAATCTAGCGTCCATTTGGCACGGCGTCTTTGCGCCCGCTCAGGTGAGTTTGGAGAAAAATACTGCCATCATAAAAAAAAATTTGTGTTTGACAAGACAATAATTATGACCGCCAGCCACACAGAACAAAAAAAAACTAATTTTGAACATAAAAATGGATGGAATTCAATTCCTTATGTGAGGTTGGTCCTTCACAAAAGATAGTTAATAGGAACTGGGGTAGGTAGTGCACTTTACCGTGAACTGTGGGCATCCAACAGTCCGCGTTGGATGCCCGTACTCATCTCAGCGCACTCGCATCTCAGCGCAATCGTCGGATCGCACTTTACGGTGCAGTGCATTCGCTGCACTGCACCACCCCCGGACCCAACTTTCTAAGGGGTAGGCTAACATGGGGGCAAAATAATTCCTTTTCTCTTTCATCTCAAAATCTTTGAGATGAAAAATATGTCAGATATTTAATTTTTATTAAGAAAACATTTCTATATTTTTAACAGAAACTATAGAAAAGGCACCCTCATGAAATCATCATTTCAAACAAAAAATTAAAAAAAAACCAATCACATTGAAAGAATATGATTGTATTTTAAAATTGATCGTATTTATACGATCATATTTTTTGTCAAAGATGATCATTTTTTAAGGGTTTACTATAGGCTCCATTTGGCACGGTGACGGCGGTCATGAACATGGGAGTTAAATTGTCATTCGTTAATGCCCACCCCGGAACTTCATCCACTTTTATGTTCAAACGGATGTTATTTGTTAGGTGATCCTTAACGAATGACGGTTTAACCCATACGTTTACGAGCGCTACTATACAACCCCGTGTTCGTGGAGTGGGCCCCCTCAGAGAATCCCTAGGGCTAGAGGGCTCCATGGCCCTGGATGGTCGAGAAGTCGGGTTGAGGCAAGCGAGAAGGGAAGATGAAGTGGGTGAGAGGGGCAGTTGGGGCCGCACTCGCTCCAAGGCTGGGGGCACGCGCACAGTCCGCGAGTGCGATCGCATATAAACACTCGCGAAGAGTCGCGCTTGAGAAGGGGCGAGTGTCGGTCTCACCGGGAACTCGCCCGCGGCTGGGGGTAGGCGAGTGCTCTTCTTCTCGCCTGAGTATTCGCCTCTCCAAGGGTGACTTATGATTTGGCCTGCTATCAGCCGTTCAGAACAACGGAGTTACGCTATTCGCAGATCAATTTGGTCTGCTATTAGCCATTCAGAACAGCGGAGTTACGGTGTTTGCAGACCAGACTTGAAATTCTATAAATAGACCATGTGGACACCTTTGGAGGGAATCCAGTTCTTTTGGTGTCTTCCTCCTTGGGTTATCCTGGTTTGGCTGTGAAAACCCTCCAAGGTGCCCAACTCAGCTTTTGGCTTGGGAGGGGAAGCATTCTAGAGATCTTCCGGGTATGTGGTGGGACATCCACAATGTAGCCTAGGGTGAGTTTCCTAGTTCTGAGTGTCTTGCCAGGAGTTTAAGTTCGGGAGAAGTAAGTGCAAGCTACCCCCTTGGGTCTGAACTCTCGTTGAATCCGAGATTTGATTTCAACATTTTTGATGCGGTGAGCGTGGACCGCAGCTTACACTAGAAAATCTTGAGCTAAGCTTCATGATTGGAGGCGAGGGAGAAGGATCTGGATCGGGCGGCTCACTACCTCAGGCGAGTGGTGCCACGATCAGGATGTTATAAGTGATCAAGATGGAGGCCCTACAAACCATCCACCTTGCATTCGCCGTGAGGGGAGAGTGGGCTACGCCCTATGTTCCAGTTGTCGCGGCCCCATCGCTGGGCGAGAATGCCCCTGGTCAGCGACCCGGGAAAGAGGTCCCAGTCGAGAACGGCGAGAGGGATCTCGTCGGGCGGGAGCTGTTCCCAGGGCAGGCGAGTGCTGACAGGGTCAGCGAGCTGAGGACGCGAGATGGGTCGGCTCGCCAGGTGGGCTGGGGGAGCCTTTTCAGCGAGTTGATCGTCTCGGCCCCGGTTCCAGATGAGTTCAGAGAGCCAGAGATGTCCTACTACACAGGCAGAGATGATCCGGTGCAACATGTCCAATGGTTCGAAGATATCGTCTTCACCATGGAGATGTCGGACGCCTTCAAATGCCGACTCTTTGCCATCACCTTGAAGGAGAAGGTCAGGGACTGGTTTTACCAGCTTCCAGCAAGTTCCATCTACTGCTTTGAGGACTTGCGACGCAGGTTTCTCTTGAGGTTCTCGACGTCAAAAAAGAGGAAGAAGGGAGCATAATGTCTGTTCACAATCAAGCAGAAGCTGGAGGAGAGTTGGGGAGCTACGTCGATCGGTTCCAGGAAGAGATCCTTTTGGTTCAGGTGGTTCCGGGGTATACTCTAATGCTCGCCTTCACCCTGAGCTTAAGGCAGGGGTTCTTCAACATGGAGCTGAAAAGGGTGCCCCCTTTCCTTCGAAGAGTTGATGGAGATGGCGTCAAAGGAGATAGAGGGTGAGATGGCCAACCCAGCGTTCGCCAAGAAGCTGGCCAAGTTGGCCGAAGATGAGGTGAAGGAGCAGGGAGCAGGAAGACGTTGTAAGAGAGGAGGGAAGAGCCCCGAAGCCAGGGGATCCAGGGGTAGCAGCAAGGTTGGGGGCATCGGGAGCCGAACAACCGACTGGCTTGCAGGCCCCGGGAGGGACCTGCCGGCAGGGAAGAAGATTTCAGGGGGGAGAATTTCTATGAAGGTCAGGGGCAGTTCAACCCGCAGGCATGGAGGCAGGGTTAGAGGGCACCCCTTCCGCCACAGCACCAAGCGATAGCGATCGCCCGGGGAAGGGGATGAGAAGAGGAGCTAGAAGAGGAGGGAGAGAAGGAGGTCGGGTGGCGTTGCCCTTTTGTGACTTCCGTCAGGAGGAAGGTCTTGCGACGGCCATCTGCCCAGAGTTCCTGGAGGTGAGGGAAGCCAGAGGTCAAGTTCAGCAGCAGCAGCCGGTGAGGATAGAGAAAGTTCTACCGGGAGGGGAGGAGGATAGGTGCGAAGATAGTACTGACGTAGGCGCCCGAGGAGGGATCAGGGTGATCCAAGGGGGAGTGGGAATCGAAGCCACCCGCAAGGGGAGCTTCCAAACCATGTTTAGGAGGAGTGTCGCCTCGACCTCCCAAACCCCGCCCCCGGAGGAGAAGATTACCTTCTCATCAAAAAAACATGCCCGACTATGAGAATCCATTTTGTGATGCCCTAGTGATCCAGACGGCGATTGAAAACTACAGGGTCTCCCGGATTCTGGTTGACAACGGGACTCGGTGAATGTGATCTTCAAAGGGGCCTTTGAGGCGATAAAGGTGGAGGCTAGGAGGGTGTTGGCCTCGGATGAGTCGTTATTCGAATTTTCAGGGGAGAAGAAGGAAGTTGAAGGAGAAGTTGGACTTCATGTGACGCTGGGAGGGGTGTCAAGGAATTGTTGGTTCGTCATCGTTGACGCTCCGAGTAGGTACAATGTCATCTTTGGGCGCCCCCTCATCAGCGCCTTTCGCTGCGTCCCCTCCTTGTTCTATCAATATCTCAAGTTCAACAGCGGGGGGTCCAAGTCTGGATCAGAGGAGACCCAAAGGTGGCGAGATAATGTTATGTAACGGTCGTCAACACCATAGCCTGGATGGCGAAGGTGGAAGAGTTGGGAAGAGAGTTGGCGGCGCAAGAGGAGTCAAGAGTGATCGGGGGGAAGCAACTGAGAAGTCGAAGGCGATGGAGGTAGTGGCAGAGGAGGTGCAGGGAGAGGAGGAAGGAGTGATTTGTGTCCAGGAAGGTAAAGGAGTGGAGCTGCAGGAGAGCCGAGCTGAAGCGATGGAGGTTGAAGAGGCAAAGGTGGAAGAGGTACTTGCGCAGGGAGAGAAGTTGGGAAGCAAGTGGGATCAGTCCAAGCTGGAGCCAACAGAGGAGGTGGTGGAGATGGAGGTCTTCACCAAGGCAGGGAAGACATAGAGGGTGCAGGTCAGCGGCGGGCTGAGCCCTGGGGACCGAGAGAGGATGCAGGAGTGCATCCAGAAGAGCGTCGACGTCTTCGCATGGATCGCGGCAGACATACCAGGCATCGATGCAGATGTGGGATGTCGCCGCTTGAACCTCGACCCCAAGACACGCCTCATCCGCCAGAAGAGGACCGTCGAAGCAAAGCTGGAGGAGCCCATCCGAGAGGAGGAAAAGCTCCTTAAAACAGGTTTTGTATCAAAGATCCAGTATCCAGGCTGGGTCTCCAACATGATAATGGTTAGGAAAGGAGATGGGCGATGGAGGATGTGTGTAGACTTCTCCCTTTTAAATAATTCATGCCCCAAGGATTATTATCCTCTGCCTCAAATCAACGCAATGGTTGACTCATCCGTCGGTTTTTCTATGTTTAGTTTTTAGATGTTTTTTCAGGTTATCATCAGATCCGGATGCACCCACCCGACGTTAAAGACCTCTCCTTCATTACGAGAGAAGGATGCTTCAGCTATAAGATGGTGTCATTCGGGCTAAAAAATACAGGAGCTATATACCAACGAATGATGAATCGGGTCTTCAAAGGGCAGAGGGGGAGGAACTTGGAGGTATACATGGACGATCTCATGGTGAAAAGCAGAGACGTGGACTCCCACTTGCTTAACTTGGAGGAAACGTTCGCTACCTTTCGGAAGTTCAAGATGCGACTGAACCCCTTGAAGTGTGTCTTTGGGGAGAGCAGAGGAAAATTCCTAAGTCATCTCCTCACCCTCGCGGGGGTGGAGCCCAATCCTGATAAGGTGAAGCTCATAATGAAGTTGGAATCACCACGTAGCACCAAGAAAGTTCAGCGCTTGACGGGGAAGCTCGCAGGGTTAAGTAGGTTTCTCTTCCGGACAAGGAAGAAGTGCTCACCCTTCTTCAAGATGCTTCGAGAGAATCAAAAGTTTGAGTGGACAAAAGAATATGATGAGGCATTCCAGGTATTGAAGAGTCAGCTCTCCCAGACCCCACTCCTCCGGGGGCCTAAGGAGGGGGAGGACCTGACTTTGTATCTGGGAGTGGGAGTTGAGGTCGTAAGCTCCGTCTTGGTCCGAGAAGAGGGTAAGAAGCAATTGCCCATCTATTACGTCAGCAGGATCTTAAAGAAGACAGAGCTTCGTTACCCGATCCTAGAGAAGTTGGCTTTCTCTTTGCTTATCTCAGCAAGAAAGCTCAGAACACGATCAAGGCGGTGACGGACCACCCTCTTTGCGGGATCTTTGAAGGGGTGGAGCACTCAGGAATGTTGTCCACGTGATCCATCGAGCTGAGTGAGTTTGACATCACTTTTCTGCCACGACCCTCGATCAAGGCACAGGCGGTAGCCGACTTCCTGGTCGACTATGTCGTCGAGGTGGAAGGTGAAAGGCCCCCACAACAGGTTTCCTGAAAGGTGATGGTCGACGGAGCCTCGGGGAAGCATTCCTTGGGAGGCGAAGTGGTGTTGGTAAGCCCTCAGGGGAGCACGATAGAGCTGGCTGAGTATGAGACCGTGATAGCAGGTCTACGTCTGACCAAAGAGCTGGGGGTGCAAGATGTGGAGGTGGTCACTGATTCGTTGGTGGTGGTGTCGCAAATTAGAGGCGAGTACGAGGCGAGGGAGTCCACCCTCATGAAGTACTTGACCAAGGTGAAGGGGATCATCAGATGGTTTCGAGCATTTTCCATTCGACATATTCCCCAGGAGGAGAATGTCGTAGCTGACCGATTGGACAAGTTCGGACCAAGGGTCCGGGGTACATTAACAGGAACTGTTTCGCCTGTCAATCGAGGAGGGTGAACTGATGGAGGTGGATTAACGCCCCTCATGGGTAGACCCCTTCATAACCTTCTTAATCATCGGCAAACTCCCGAAGGAGATCAGGGACAGAAAGCGCTTCAGGCGCAAGTCGGCTTACTATCTGATGCACGAAGGAGGGTTACACCGAAAAACACTTTCGGGGCCTATAGCCTGATGTATGACTGAGGAAGAAGTTCTGAAGATCCTGAAAGAAGTACACTCTAGCGAACGCGACAACCACTCGGGAGGCAGGACCTTGGAGGCAAGAGTGGTCCGACAGGGGTACTTTTGGCCGTCCCTGGGAAAGGACGCGGCGGAATTCACAAGAAAATGTAAAAAGTATCAGTTGTAAGCTCCACTTCAACTCTTACTCGCCCAGAGGCTTAGGAGCATCACAGCACCCTAGCCCTTCGTCATCTGGGGGATGGATTTGATTGGACCTTTTCCCCAGGCAAGCGGGTTAAGGAGGTTTCTCTTAGTCATGATCGACTACTTCTCGAAGTGGTGGAAGTAAAGGCATTGGCCAAAGTGACCTCCCAGGTGATTTGCAACTTCGTATGAGGAGAGATCATATGTTGGCATGGGCTCCCACAGACTATTGTCACTGACAACGGACCCCAGTTTGTCAGTGAATAGTTCATCAGCTTCTGCATTCAGCTGGGGATAGACCTCAGGTTTGCCTCTGTCCACTACCCTCGGAGCAACAGACAGGTGGAGGCGGCAAACAAGATCATTGTGAACTTGCTTAAAAAGGTGGAGAAACTGAGAGAAAGTTGGGTAGAACAACTTCCCTCGGTAATATGGGCCTTGAGGACGACCCCCAAAACGGCCACCGGCGAGACCCCCTTCAAACTTTCTCACAGTTGTGAAGTCGTTCTGCCCGTAGATTTTGAGGTCAGGTCTCTGCAGATAGTAGTTGCCAAGGAAGGAGATGAGGAATGGAGGATAGAGAATGGAGAGGGGTTATGGCTCTCACTGGATTTGATAGAGGAACTCCGCGATATAGCCGCCGTCAGGCAGGAGGAGATCAAGCGACGGATGATCAAGTACTTTGACAAGCATGTTAGAATCAAGCAGTTCACAAAAGGGGACCTGGTCCTAAAAAAGGCAGATGCTGCGGGAAGATCAGCAGTAGTAGAAAAGCTTCATCCGAATTGGGAAGGTCCATACATCGTCGAGGAAGCCCTGAAGTCAGGAGGACACCGCCTCCAGAATGCGGAGGGGGAGTCCTTGAGTCACACCTGAAGCGGTGACGACTTGAAACATTTCTATCCGTGAATCTTGTAAATAAAATATTCTTGTTTAATAATTATCTTGTTTCTCAAAATTTCTTTCGAGTAAACTGTGTGAATGGTCGGAGGTAGAATGAAATATTGGCCCGAGAAGATCACGCTGACCAGAGGCTTCCACTAGTTGGCAGGGCTGAAAGTCACTCGGAGATGGATTGAAATGTTAACCTTGAGAAGATCCCGCTGACCAGGCTTCCACTAGCTGGCAGGGCTGGAAGTCACTCGAAGGTAGAATGAAATATTGGTCCAAAAAGATCCCGCTAACCAGACTCCTACTAGCTGGTAGGGCTGGAAGTAACTCGGAGATAGAATGAAATATTGGCCCGAGAAGATCCCGCTGTCCAGGCTCCCACTAGCTGGCAAGGCTGGAAGTCACTCGGAGATGGATTAAAATGTTAACCTCGAGAAGATCCCGATGACCAGGCTCCCACTAGCAGGCAGGACAGGAAGTCATTCGGAGGTAGAATGAAATATTGGCCCGAGAAGATCCCGCTGACTAGGCTCACACTAGATGACAGGGCTGGAAGTCACTCGGAGATAGATTGAAATGTTAACCTCGAGAAGATCCTGCTGACCAGGCTCCCACTAGCTGACAGGGCTGGAAGTCACTCGGAGATAGAATGAAATATTGGCCTGAGAAGATCCCGCTGACTAGGCTCCCACTAGCTGGCAGAGTTGTAAGTCACTCGGAGGTAGAATGAAATATTGGTCTGAGAAGATCCCGCTGACCAGGCTCCTACTAGTTGGCAGGGCTGGAAGTCACTTGGAGGTGGAATGAAATATTGGCCCGAGAAGATCCCACTGACCAGGCTCACACTAGCTGGCAGGGCTGGAAGTTACTCGGAGAGGGATTAAAATGTTAACCTCGAGAAGATCCCGCTGACCAGGCTCCCACTAGCTGGCAGGACTGGAAGTCACTCGGAGGTAGAATGAAATATTGGCCCGAGAAGATCTCGCTGACCAGGCTCACACTAGCTGACAGGGCTGGAAGTCACTCAGAGAGGGATATAAATTTTAACCTCGAGAAAATCCCGTTGACCAGACTCACTCTAGCTGGCAGGATTGTAAGTCACTCAGAGGTAGATGGGGAATTACTTGGAGATAGTTTGAGGTAGGCAGAGAAGGTAACCTTGAGGGGATCTCGCCATCAAAGCTTTCACCAGCCTACAATGCGGGAAGTAAGAAAAATATATAAGTAAGAGGTAAAATTCACAAGGAGGTCTTGCCGGCAAAAGGCTGGAATTCGCTAACTGAGCACAGTAGTCGCGCGCGGGCCAATTGGGCGAGAACAGCGCGAGACCTAACTCTAGCGTAGAGCCCGCGAAATCGACGTTTTGCAGGATGTCGTGATGAGAGGCTGGGCAAGGGTCTCGCGGACTATCCTCCCCAGAAATAACAAAAGTTAAAAACACAAGTTAAGGTTAAAGTGCGGGCCGAGTGCAATTTCGCGTGATAGATACACCAGAGCTAAAGAGAAGTGAACAAAGAAATTGCACAACAAAACTTTAATTTGTATTCCATTTATAAGTGTTATATCTCGCAAAAAAAGGGGCCACGCCCGAAGAAAGGGAAAAATACACAAGAAAAACAGGAAAAGCGGGAGCTTAAGGACGGAGATGCTGACTGCTCGCTTTCGCAGGAGGTGGCGGCGGTGTCATCCCCTGACTCCTCAATGGGAAGAAATATCTCGGGAATCAGGTCCTCGACAGTGACTCGCGCGCCTTCGCCAATCAGGAAACCGGATCTGTGCATCACATGGAGAGCGTGCTTCGTTGCGTTGATGGCGTTATCCTGCATCATCAACTCGATCTCGCACTGAGTATATAGCTGGAGATTCTTCCTCTCGTCGGGAAGGGGGGTACGGGCGAGTCAACCAGCTGCTTGGCATGGGCCTTCAACCCACGGTTCTCCTCCTTGAGGCGGGTGATGCGCACGTGCAATTGAGCAGCGGTCGTGCCATTCTACAAGAAGTTTGATAAAAAAGGGGGTTTAGAGCGAGAAGGTAAAAGGGCGAATGTGCGGGGTAGGCGAGGACTTACCACTCCACCCTCGTGCCCGGTGAGATGATTCTCTGTGGCTTCCAGTTTCTGCTTCAATGACACGACCTCGCCAGATAGCAGATTCCGCGAGTCGCTAACGTCGGCCAGGTTTCGCGATAGGCGGATGCCACGGCGTGTTGTCATGTGAGCGAGCTCGATGGAGCGGAGCTGGGCTCACGCGCTCTCGTACGCAAGGGACTGTGTGGTTGCATCATCATAATAGGCAACACCGTCCCGCCCATAGAGCCCGAAGGAGAGGGCATATGCTTGGTCGGAGATGGTCTCGCTCCCTTGCCAGGAAGCGAGGACTGTGGAGATGGAAGCCCTGTTAGCTTCTCTGTCCCAGAGAAGCATGGGGTTGTCGGCATCGTCAAGCAGCTTCTCACCCAGACCGAAGTTCAGGGGGCCTCTTGACACCACTCTTCCTTCGGGTCCCGTCGGGTCCCGCGGGAGGAGCCGTGCTGACTTCCTTGCCCTTGATGAGGGGTGTGGTCTTGGGCTTCTTGAGGAGCGACTGGGCCGGAGGCGCGTCGAACTTTCGCTTCTGGCCGCTAGACTTCGGCAATTGCCCTGGTTCGCTCATGCAGGCCGCGACGGCGGCCTCCGCGCATGCCCTTTCAGAGGAGGGAGCCTTGCTACTCGCATAAGGCGGATGAAGGGGTAGGTCTCGCGCCCCTGTGCATATAGTAGTTAGTCGAAGTTCTCGAATCATCCAAGTTTAGAGAGTAAGGGTGGGAAATACCTTCTCCGGTGAGAACAGGAAGGAGCGAGTCAACGTTCCTCCTCAGGTAGGGGGCATCGAAGTCCTTTTGAAAAAGGAACTGGTGAAGTTTGGACTCATGCCCGCCGAGGCTGGGAGGACGGTAGGTTGATTCCTCCTACTAAACAGGCAAAAGAGGAAGGTTGCTGAAATCACCTAATACGAAGATGAACTTGCGAATCCAATGGTGATTCTTGTTGGCGAGACCCACGGCCTTGAGATTGTTGGTAGAGAAGAAGACGATCACATCTCTCTTGGCTCTGAAATTGAAGAGCTTGCGGAAGACCGGGAGGCTGAACTCGATTCGTTCATCCTACAGGTAGCAGGCGAATGCCACCAGCAAGGCGATGGAATTGAGGTTGAGTTGTGCGGGAACAACCCCAAAATACCGTAGGGCCTGGCACACCTCTGACCATAGTAAGAGACGAAGCCCTACTTCAAAGTGCTCGGCAGGAATCGCGAGCTCGGTCGGCGAGAAGTGGTTTAGCGATTCATCCCTCCCCGAGAGACGCGCAGTGAAGCCCGACGAGACGTAGAGCCCGACCAGCACGGGAAACTCCTCCTCAGTCAGATTACAGTTCATGAAGGGGTATTCGACGAATGTTGTGGCGCACTTGGTTCGGCCATCCGCGTCGCCAGTCATTTCGCAAGTGAAGGAAGGAGGGCGAGAAAATGTGAGTGCACAAGGGGAAAATTGGAGAAAGAGAGACTAAAGATTTTTGAAGCGTAGTTAATGCGGTAGGTGTGAGGGCTATTTCTATAAAATATTGGACGGGATGGATCTAGGATGGGGGTGTGCGGATAGCTGACCCATCGCATCCCGCTTTGGACCCTGGTTCGATCCCGCATCCCCCCACCTCCACTCGCCACTGGGTCCAAGCTAACACTATCCTAAACCTAAAAACCGCAGAGTAATAACAAAGAAAACCCAGATGCGAGATCGAAAGAAAGCATATAATATACATGTGTATTTGGCACGAGTCGGAGCCAGCACAGTTTATTATACAAATATAATTGAAAATTCAGGGACAGGAAGGTGAGTGTCGGTGGAAAAATTTGGGGGAGTTACCACCTTCTCCGGCCTCTCCTCCCCTCCCTAGGCAGCATGTGAGAATATTGAAGTGCGCGAATGGTCTGAAGCTCCTATTGTGCAAGACGCAGCTGATCTTCGGCACGCGCAATGTGGATCCCGGGAAAGTCTGCCCTATTGCCGACTTCTCACACCAACTCGATCATCAGCTGTGTGTAGTTATTTTCCAGGCAGAGAAGTCGTTCCTCAGCAGAGTCTTGGTTCTCCTAAACTCGGGTGTAGATCTCGCGCAGCATGAGAGTGTGTTTCCGAAATAGCTCGGTCATTCGCCGCTTCAGTACCACAGCGTCCTTTGGGTCGCCCAAAAAGGCATCAATTGAGTCAAGAGATGGGGGCGGCGAGAACTAATCCTCGTCGATGTCAACATCAGTCGATGAGACTTCGCAGTAGCCTGCAATGGATAGGTTCAGTCGAACACGATCTCATTCTAGCAGGACAAGGCAAGTTCGGTTAGTTACCTAGCGCAGTGTCCGCACCCCTACCCGGGTACCGGCGAGAAGTATTGGGTCGTCCCTCAAAGGGTGTGTCCAAAGTGATGTGCGCCTTCCCGAGCCCTGGGCGGAGAAGTGTCTGATCGGCGACCAGAAGGTCGGCTTGAGGCAGGAATTGGGGAATCTCATCCACCGGGGATAGTAGGCCCAAGGCGGGATCTGGGAAATTCGGGTGAGCTGGGGTCTTGGACGGTGAAGCGCCTTGTCCAGTGGTCCCAAAGGGGGGAGCTGCGAGAGGTGCAAGGAAAATGAGTAGAAAAGAGTATGCAAAGGATGGCTTACTGGTTGGCGGGAGGTCGTTTGGGTTGGTTTGAGGATTGATCTTCGGGACCGGCTTTTCGATCCCGGCGTCGATTGAATGTAGCTCGACATTCGCTATCCCCTCCCCGGTGTCTTTTTCCTTTGAAGGGTTGCCCTGCGAATGTCCGCAGCGGCGTCAATTATCATTATTAGGGCAAAAGTGTTGAGTTCAGAAGCGAGTACGGATACCTGTGGAGACACAGGGCGGGATGGAATCAGTGGGATGGACCCGCCCACCGCTGGGTTGCGCCTGACCATCTTGGCCTTTTTCATCTTAGGGGACGAGCTCGGAGCTTTCCGAGCAAGCCAGGGAGCGAACCCGACGATAGATGACTTGGCCTTCGCTCTTGTAGTGGCTAGGCGATCCCAAGCTTCCTTCAGTAGAGACATAAGGTTGGAGGAGAGAGAGAGAGAGAGAGAGAGAGAGAGAGAAATGGGAAGGGCAAGCTTCACCTGCCAATAGCTGGATGTATATATAGCCAAGTGGGGGGACCCACCAAAAGAGTCCCGCCAGGTCAGAAACCACTCACCGAACACTCGGGGTTGGACGTTTCTTTCCGAGCATGTGCCAACCTCCGAAAAGAGCAGGGATTATGTACAACCCCGTGTTCGCGGAGTGGGCCCCCTCAAAGAATCCCTAGGGCTAGAGGGCTTCATGGCCCCGGATGGTCGAAACGTTGGGTTGAAGCAGGCGAGAAGGGAGTATGAAGTGGGCGAGAGGGGCAGTTGGGGCCGCACTCGCTCCAAGGCTGGGGGTACGCGCACAGTCCACGAGTGCGATCACATATAAACACTCGCGTAGAGTCGCGCTTGAGAAGGGGTGAGTGCCAGTCTCACCGGGCACTCTCCCGCGGCTGGGGGTAGGCGGGTGCTATTCTTCTCACATGAGTATTCGCCTCTCCAAGGGTGACTTATGATTTGGTCTGCTATTAGCCGTTCAAAACAGCGGAGTTACGGTATTCGCAAACCAATTTAGTCTGTTATTAGCAGTTCAGAATAGCGGAGTTATGCTGTTTGCAGACCAGACTTGGAATTTTATAAATAGACCTTGTGGGCACCTTTAGAAGAGATCCAGTTCTTTTGGCTTCTTCCTCCTTGGGTTATCCTGGTTTGGCTGCGAAAGCCCTCCAAGGTGCCCATCACAAATTTTGGCTTGAGAGGGGAAGCACTCTAGAGATCTTTCGGGTGTGTGGTGGGACATCCACGCTACAGCCCAGGGTCAGTTTCCTAGCTCTGAGTGTCTGGCCAAGAGTTCAAGTTCGGGAGAAGTAAGTGCAAGCTACCCCCTTGAGTTCGAACTCTTTGAAGCCGGGATTTGATTTCAACAGCTACCACCGTGCCAAACGAAGCCTTAGCATTTGTTTGTTACGAGAACTCGTATTTACAATCTTCAATCAAAAATATGATTGTTTTTCTATAGTCACGTACCCTTTCATCTTCTTCAATCACCTAATCTTTGTTGTCAATACAGAAAAAACTTGCAGAATCCAGACTAAGAAGAAGCTTCCTTTTATTGATAGTCTATGAAACACCGACACTTCAAAATGCCCAGCGTGTCGGTGTCGGACTCTCCGACACTCGTCCGACTATCCGACACTCGTGTCGGAAGTCCGGCACTCGTGTCGGAAGTCCGGCACTCGTGTCGGAAGTCCGACACGCTGGCTCACGCGGGACTCGCGTGTCCCGCTTAATCGGACACGCGTGCCCCTCTCAATCAGACACGCGTGTCCCTAAGCTAGCTACTCACGGTGAGGCGGGAGGCAATTGTCTTGGAAGTGCAATTTTTGTGAAAAAAATTTTATAAGTTCATATAAAAAAGTGAAAACACATTTGTTAATCATTTGTGGAAAAAGAATTGGAAAGTGTGTAAAAGTTTTAAGAAGTGATCTATTTGAGGTGAAAAAATTATAAGAAAAGATAATGTGTTAATGTTTTATCATTTTTTGACTTTTGGTTAAGTTTTGCATTTGAATAATTGATTAGTAATATTGAAACATGTTTTGATTTATTTGAATATTTGTTATTTGTTTATTTTTAATTTTTTGTTAAATGTCATATGATTTTCATAATTATAAAAATTAAATAGTTAATATACGTGTCTCAAGGTGTCCACATATGATATTTTTGGAGAATTTATAAGTCGCGAGTCGTGTCGTGTCGTATCGTGTGTCGCATGTCGGTGCAACATAGTTGATAGTACCATGCATAGAAGCTTCACCCCCCCCCCCCCCCCCCCCTCTCATCTCTCAACACACCCTTCCACGTGTTAACCGCAACCTGATTTTGACTTGTCCCACCCAATGTTAACCGCAATTCAAGAAATTTATCTGTAATCCTGAAAATTTATACTGTCTAAAATACATGGCGTTTAGGAGTACCTGAATGCTGAGCAAAACATGTAGTCAAGCCAAGAAAACTGAAACCTGTGCTCCAAACCCTTTCCTCAGGCTCCAGTTTATGATCAGCATAATGATTTGGAAGCTGAAGAACAGAGCCCAGCTAGTGTCTTCTTCAATAGGAAAAATCAAGGCTTTTTGGATCTTGATTGAATCTGCAACAGTTTCCCAAGTTTCGCCAAAAAGCTGAAAGGAGATGGCTAGAATTTCTAGATCTGAAGGAAACAGCAGGGATGCGGCCAGTCGGGTGAGCCTGAACCGGAGATATAGGGTTTCTTCGATCATCTCGGTGATGAAGATCTGCGATTTAAACTCGATGCAGGTGTTTGCCGGCGGTAGTAGTCCTGATGAAGAGGAAACCTGCGGCTTCTCTGGATCTGAAGGATATCGCCGCACTTGGTGCTCGATCAAGGAAAATAACAAGTAAAAATATGAGATCTACAAAGGGAGGATGGAGTCGGGAGGTCGTCGGCAACTTTTCCAAGTGCAAGGAAGCAATTTAGGGCTGGCAACGAGGATCTCCAATCAATGGTGAGCAACACGCGGCTTCAGTGAAAGGAGGGAAGGCCTCGGTTGCAAGGAGGAAGGAGATATACGAAGGGTTTGGGGTTTCTAAACTTCTAAGGGGTGCAGTTAAAAACACAGAATGAAGAGATATTTTTTTAATTTTTGGGTTGCGGTTAGTCAAAATTGGCGTGCGGTTAACAATTGCCTATCATTATAGAACATATGCACCAAACCTATTCTCTCAACACACCCTTTCAGGTGTAGAGTATTTGGCTCGACATGTGGACTTCATTTTAAGGGCCATTGGCCCTTTGTCTGTTCTAATAGTATTTTAGAACATATGCATCAAACCTAATGTCTAAAGCAACCTTTCGCGTGTAGAGTTTTTAGCCTCAACACGTGGACTTCATTTTACGGGGTCGTCTCTTTGCATGTTATAATATCATTTTAGAACATATGCACCAAATCTAAAACCAATTGGTTATAGATGAAGGGATCCAAGATATATATTAAGTGAACAAGGCAGCAATCTCCTTGATATGTAGGGTCTTTGAGCTCGAACAGGTGAACTTTTTTTTGGGTGACGTGCAAAATGGTCTTTGGGTCTAGCCCATATTTGACACCATACAATAGCATATGTATCTAAAATAAAACCAATATAACCCATTTGAGACATTGTAGAATAGCTAAACTTCTTTTAATATATTTTTGGGAAAAAGCCAAAGTAGCTCCTAAAAGTATTATTATTATACCTACTAAACAAATGAGATTCATTATATAAGGCATAACCACGAAAAGAGGAAGAGACAGAGCTACAAGAAAAACACTTGTTGCAACTATGAGTGTCCTAGTTGTCTCGTGGGCTACTAAGGCAAGGCAAGGCGAGTGATACCGAAGGAAAGAGGGGATTTGACAACAACAAAAATCAATATGAAAGGTGAGAACCTGATGCCGGTGAGTAAGTTGGGGAGAAATTCAACAATTTAGGCTCTGTTTGGGGCAGTGGTGGTGGTGGGAAAAACTTTATTCCCAACAATTCAGGCTCTGTTTGGGGCAGTGGTGGTGGTGGGAAAAACTCTATTCCCCACCGCCACCGCCCTTTTTAGGTTGTTTGTATGAGGAGCTTTCTTAAAATCATTTCAACACAACATCAAAAGTTGGCAAATTTTCCACAAATCAGAAGAAAAACATACCTTCTTTCTCCAAATCATGCATTTAGATTCACCAGTAATCATTGCAAGAGCAAAAACCATCCTTGAAGTGATGAAATCTACTCCTATCTCTCACAACAATCTCCCTCTCATAAACCTTGGAGATCAGCTTGGTTGCCTGGTGACAGTCCCTGCACACCCTGAGGTTCTTCGAAACCCTAATCGCAGCTCCCGGAATAGATCCAAGAAGCCCAAATGCGATGGCTAACTTCTCGCTGTGATGTGAAACCGACATTTCTTTCTCGTCCTCCTCTGCGTCTATTCTCGCCTCTGCCACATCGGGCACATAGCCAGCTTCCTTGATCCTCATCATCATCTCATCAACCTTCTCATATATCTCTACCGAGAGAGGATGCGCGCTGTCCTCAGCAAAGAATTCGTGCATGGCACCACCAACTTCGATCGAGCTGCATCCCGGAGTCTTCTTGATCCCTTCCTCCTTCATGTGATTTCGTAATCTTACAGCATCATCGCATCGACCGACAGACGAATAAATGTTTGAGAGGAGTATGTAATCGCCGCTATGCCTCGGCTCCAGCTTCATCAGCTGCCTCAAACACTGCTCTCCAATCTCCACATTCTTATGGATCTTGCAGGAGGCTAACAATGTCCTCCATATGATGGCATTGGGCTGTATAGGCATTTCTCTCACAAAATCGAATGCCTCGTGTATCCGACCAAATCTCCCGAGAATGTCGACCATGATACCATAGTGCTCGATCCTGGGTTCGATGCCATAGACGTGACTCATGGCGTGGAAGAGGCGCCTCCCTTCATCCACCAATCCGCCATGACTACAGGCGGAGAGCACGGCGATGAACGTCAAATCATTTGGTTCAAAATTTTCTTCTAGCATCAAAGAGAAAAACCTCAACGCCTCATCTCCTCTGCCATTGCTGGCTAAACCCTGGATGATCACAGTCCACGACCACGCATTCCTCGTTGGCATCATCTCGAAGGTTTCTAGGGAATTCGCAATGAGCCCACATTTCGCATAGAATTCAACGAGTGCGGTGCCGAGGTTTACAGTCACCGGCAGATGTTTTCGCTCGATGTACGAATGCACCCACTTCCCGGTCTCGGTGGCGCCGAGAACAGCGCAGGAGGAGAGAACACTGACCATCGTCACTTCATTTGGATCCACGGCTGCCCTCTGCATATCATGGAAGAGTTTGAGCGCTTCCCTGCACCGATTCCACTGGCTATAACCGGAAATCATCGCGCTCCAGGCAACGACGTCTCGAGATTCCATTTCATCGAACAGGTTCCTCGCCTTGTCCACTTGGCCGCACTTTGCGTACATATCAACGAGCGATGTGACTAGATTTTGGTTCCGATGCATCCTATTCTCGTCTATGTGCCCCTCGATCCACCGTCCCAAATCTACGACACCGAGCCTTCCGCAGGCAGTCAAAACAATAATTAGTGTGACCTCGTCAAACTCTGCGTCTAACTCAAGCTTGTTGCGAAACAGAGAGATAACCTGCTTCCAGTCTCCGACCTTGAAATACCCCGCAAACATCGCGTTCCATGTCACGACACCTCTTTCGGGCATTTCATCAAACAGGTTGCGAGCATTACTAACATCGCCACAACTGGCATACATGTGTATCAAGCTGTTTAGAACAAACTCCTCGCAATAAAGCGCCCTCTTGATGGCGCAGCCATGCACCTGCTTTCCCAGATGAAGGGAATTGAGGTGGGAGCAGGCCTTGAGGATGCAGCAGAAGGTGTGCTTGTCGGGATCGATGGAAGTGTTGAGCATGCGGAGGAAGAGGACGACGGCGTCGGCGGGGGTGCGGGCCTTGATAAAGGCGCGGATCATGATGTTGAAGGCCTTGGTATGCGGTTGGGGCATTTGGTCGAACAGCTGGAGGGCATCGTTCATGGCGCCGGAGAGGCGAAGGCCGGAGCATTCCAGCAGGTTCTCGGCGGCGGAGGGAAGGTGAGCAGAGCCGCTTTTGATGAGGTTTGCGTGAATTTGGCGGAGGCCCCGAACGCTACTGCATTTCTCGAGAAGAAGAGTTCGCGGGTTGGAGGGAGATTGGAGGAGTAATGGCGGATTCGTGTTTGGAAGCGCGATGAACGCAGGAGTGTTCATATTTCTTAGCGTTTCGAAAGGGACAATATAAAAAACTTTGTTTATATTTTGTGGTTAATTAAGGGGATTGTTATTCGCAGATCGCGAATGGCTATTCGCAGATCGCGAATGGCTATTCGCAGATCGCGAATGGCTATTCGCAGACCGAAAAAAACGTTCCTTTTTTTTATTCGCAGACCGAATGGCTATCCGCCGATCGCTCCGCTGGCCATCTAGAAGAAGAGTCGATCGCCCCGCCGCTCGCCGCTGTGTGCAAGGGCGGACCTAGCTTAAGGCGCCAGGAGTTAGGGCATTTCCGAGCATGTAACGGGGAAGCGCGGCGACGAAGGCAGTGTGCTCTTTTCTCTCTGGCCCCGTCTAGTAGATCTATCTCCCAGGAAATGCCCGCCTCTGCCGCTGATCGCTGCTCTGAATCTTGATTTTGCTAACCGTGCTCCTGGTATGATAGACGTGCACTTGTGGTGTCAGTGCTTCATATTTTTTGATGCAGGTTATGTATACTTTTATATAGGCTCCAATTTTGGTGGTACTTGTGGTGCTGGTGCACATCTTGACCCTATTTTTTTAATTTTAATGTAGGTCTGCGAATAACAATGATTTCTGCGAATAACAAATTTAATAGTCTTTGGGTCTGCGAATAGTAATAATCTGCGAATAGCCATATTCGGTCTGCGGTTAACAATCCCCTTAATTAATTAAGGCAATGGTTAACCGCAATCCGTTATTGGTTAGTCGCATCTCAAAATCTCCTAATTTTTCGCGTCTTTTCGAAATACGCTTTATACATGCAATTTCAGGAAAAGTGTTCAACACGAAAGTTATAGATCTCGACGAGATCTATAACTTTCGCGTTGAACACTTTTCCTGAAATTGCATGTACATGGCGTATTTCTGAAAGACGCAAAACTTGGGCATATTTCCAAAGTACGTCTTATACATGCATTTTTAGGAAAAGTGCTCAACAGAAAAGTTGTAGATCTCGTCAAGATCTACAACTTTTGTGTTGAGCACTTTTCCTAAAATTGCATGTACAAGGCGTATTTCGAAAAGGCGCGAACAATTATGAGATTTTGGGGTGCGACTAGCCAATAACGGGTTGCGGTTAACAATCGTCTTAATTAATTGCAAAATGTCGAATTTTATTTTTGATTGATACCAAACATTTATTTTATAAAACATATTTTTAAGTGGGAGGGCTTATTTTTACCGGTCAAGCGGTCACGACCGCATGAACCACACCTTAATTAAGGCCCGATTCATGCGGTTGTGACCGCTTGACCAGAGAAAATAAGCCCTCCCAAACGGAGCCTTAGTCAGAGAATTAAAACATATTTTTATAAAATATATTTTTGGGGCATTTCTCGCGGGTGGAAACGGAGCAAACGTCGTCGGAGATTCATTTGTTTACCCTATTTCCGTCGGCGTTTGCCCAAAACGGAGCCGCGAAACGCCCAAACAAATAGAGCCTAAGGGTCTGTTTGGCTAAGCTGTTGCTGATGATAAGCTGCTGACGGAAAGCTGCTGACAGAAAAAGTATTGTTTTTTAAAAACAGAGTTTTGTTAAAAAACTGTTTGGGTAAAATGGAGTTTGCAGAGCTTACTCATTAACTGTTTTGTAAAAACTGTTTGGATAAAATGGAGTTTTGGCCGGATTTGGCCGCGATCGATAGCAGGTAATCGATCGTAGATGAGGACGAAGGACTCTCTGTGGAGGAGGAGGAAGATTCGTCGAGGAGGAAGAAGCTTCCGTCGAGGAGGTCGATGTCATCGTGGGCTTTCGTTGAGGAGAAGCAGCTCTCGTCGTCGGCTGCCGTCGAGGAGAAGCAGCTGTCGTCGAGGAGGAGGAGATCGTCGACTAGCGTGGAGGAGGAGGAGATCGCGGGCTGTCGTCGAGGGGGAGGAACACTCGTGGGAGAAGCTGCGAAGTGCGGCGCGGTTCGGCTGGAAGAAAGAGCCGCGGATGGATTTTAGGTTAAAATAGGTGTTTAATAGAAACCACCGTTTCCCAGCTTTTAATTGCCAAACACAGCTTATTGCTGAAAGAGCTTAGCTTATCTGCCGCACCGGAGTAGGGTTAGAGTTTTGAATACCTCATTTTAAGAGGACCGATCCAGGTCTAAATCATCCAGATTCCTATTTCCGGATCCATCGTCGGACGTGGGAGGTTCGTCGGCCTTGAAGAATGCCACTGGAGTGCTCGTCTGTGATTTATCAGGGGACATTGGCCACCGGTGGCCGCCGCCGGCCACTAAAGACGGGATCGTGGGAGTAGGGCTTATCGCACGAGAGCGGAGAGACGATAACGGCTAAGGCAGTAATCAAAAATAAAAAAATGAGGAAAGTGATTTTAGATTTGTAAATAACCAAACATGATCTATTGAAAGACTTATTTCAAGAGCCTAGATACCTAGAGGGGGGTGAATAGATTCTAATTTTCTTTAATAATTTAGGCAATTAACTAGTTTTTACTTAGCACAGAAAAAACAAATCACAGCACAAAAAACACAGCACAGCATACACCTGATTTATAGTGGTTCTCTAAGGTATGGGTACATCCACTTTCCCCCTTCGCCTATCCAGCAGAGAACTGGATTCAGCCCAACTTCCTTCCACTAGCTCAGATTCACAGATCTTACAACTCAAAACAAGATTGACTCCTACAACTCAGACTTATACTAGTCTTACCTCAGATTCTTCTCAAGAATCTTACCTCAGGCCTCAGCCCTACCTCAGTCTTTATCACTAGGCTTACAACTCAGACTATCACAAGTCCTACACCTCAGGCCCTCAGCCCTAGCTCAACTTTTATAATTATAGGCTTACAACTCAGATCTTACAAAAGATCCTACAAGAAATTAATTGTTTAAGAGATACAAAGATATCACCAGATAAATCTCTCTATAGGTGTGAGCTTCTTGATCAGTTCTGGAATAAACTGAATCTTCAGATTCAACATGGCTTAGCTATTTCAAAGCTTCTTGATATAACAAAATAAGGTTGAACTTTACTTGATGTAGAAATTGATATTATGTCAGCTCCTTACTTGAATTCAGAATAAGATCTGAATCTTCTCTTGTAGACTGCTCTGAATCTGCCTTCTTAAGGGTTTCCCTTTTTTCTTGTTGTCGGATTCTCTTTCCTGTAATAGCTTGATTACTTCCTTAATTTTGTTGTTGTTGTGGTTGTCAAGGATCAGTCCCTTATATAGAGTTTTCTCATGATGACCGGCTGATCCGGTTTGTAACAACCTTCTGACAGTTCTGACAAAGGTGTCAGACTTGTTGGTTATGACAGTTGTCGAGTCACCAGTCATGACAGTTGATTCCTTAAAGACTTTACAACTCAGCATAAACCACTCAGCAAACTGCTGCACATGTGTCGACTCAAATAGACTAAGTGTCGACACAAGTCTTGATGATGTCGACATAACACTCCATGTGTTGACATAGTCATTCTTCTGCTACTCGACACAGCTTTTGTTTGTATGTGTCGACACAAGTCCTGTGTGTCGACACAACTGCTCCTGGTCTCGACATAACTGATGTTGGCAGATGGCGTTGAGTGTATGTCCAACTGTTGTTGAGTGTGTGTCGAGACGTCGTTGAGTGTGTGTCGACACAAGTGTTGTGTGACGACACAAGCCTTCTAACTCAGTATAGCTGTTGTTGTTAGATGGCGTTGAGTGTCGTCCAGATGTCGTTGAGTGTGTGTCGACACAAGTCCTGTGTGTCGACACGGCTGCTTCTGACTTGACTTAGCTGTAGACAAATGGCGTTGAGTGTGTGTCGACACAATTTCTGTATGTCGACACAAACCTTCTTCAGGTGTCGACACAAATCCTGAGTGTCGACACATGCCTTTCTTCTGGTGTCGACATAACTCCTGGGTGTCGACACAATTCCTGTCTTAGGTGTCGACACAATTCTGGGTGTCGACACAGCTTCTTCTTCAGGTGTCGACACAATGCATGGGTGTCGACGCAAGCCTTGCTTCTAGTGTCGACACAACTTTTGGGTGTCGACACAATTCTTCACAAGTCTCGACAAATGTACTTAGAAAAATTTCTTGCAAACCTTACACCTGCACAATGAAACTCAAACATACATCAAATACAAATTGATGTATATCATTAAGTAAGATGAGACTTCTCCAAATCTTGTACATATTTTTCATTGTACCCAACAATCTCCCCATATTTGAAGAAGTCATAACCCTTAGTTAAAGATATACATCTCTCATAATAAAGCACATAAAAATATATTTACATTCATTTCAGTGCAAGATAACATATAAACAATGTAAACAACTAAAATTATTATTGAAGCTGATTTTATTTATCAATCAGAAAGTTCTGGCTTTACATGTTTTTCCTTAGAACAAAAGCAAAAAGTTACATTGTTCTACACATAAGCCTATCTATCTTATGATTGACTAGGCTCCTTAATTACAATGTCTTTTCCAGACTTAATCTTTTCCTGCACGGTAGGTTCTGTATCCTCATCAGGTTTCTTTCCTTTGAGATCCTTCTTCTTTAGTTTTTCAGTCTTTATCCTTTGTCTTTCAAAATAGTGAAAAGGCTTGGGAAGTAACTGCTAAGCTCCAGAGCATTAGCAGTTAACTTCCCAGCTTTTGCACCTCTTCTGTACTGAAGAATGGCTTCTTTTCTGGCTTGATACTTATTCCATTCTTGCTCAGAATACCATTTACCCCTATCATAGGTCTTATCCTTTACAGCCTTCTAGGCAGTCAAAATAATATTCCTGGAAGTGGGGCTTCATTGCTCAAAATCTGGCTTCAACTCAGCCTGTTATCTGAACCTTTTCTTGGATAGTTGTGCTTCCTTTTGAGCTTCCTTGGCAACCTCTGACATGTCTATTTTTTCAATAATCACATTTGGTGCCTCCTATTGAGGGTTGTACATTGTCTGCATTCCTTGTTGAACCATGTCAAAGTCAGTAAGAGGGTAAATAACATGTGCAACTTCAGGCTGATCTCCTTCAATATAAGCAGGTTGCACTCCAAACTCAGCAACATTGTCATCATCACACAAAGGAGGAAATTCAAGTGTAGCTCTGATGGAATTAGAGATCCATTTTGCATGATCAGAACTAGCTTTAACTAACAATCTCTCCCCCTTTATGACTTTTCTAGTGATATGATCTCTCAGATCAGTCTTTTGAAACCTTATCTGATCAGCCAGATATTTTATACCTTCTTGATAGTAAGCTTTGAACTTAGTTAGATAATCAGAAATGGTCTTTTGAGAGACTCCAATAGCTGTTTGGACAGCAGCTAGATCTTCTTGTATTTGCTTTGATATCTCAATTTTCAAATCAGTTGAAATATTTCCCAGTTTCTTGATGATTTCTTCATGGGAGTCTTTGTGGTTTTCATTGGACCTGAATTTATTTTCTAAAACATATCCTTGCTTGGTGGCAATGTCCTCAACCTCAGTCTTTAGCAGCTGTTGTTGCTCAGCCAAATACACTACAGCATTGCCTCCCTTATGGAAGCAATCTGTAATCTCTTTCTTATGCAGATTAACTTCAAATCTGATTGATTTAATGTTCTGAGCCAGCTGAAACTGCAGTTCTTTATTAGACTCATCCATATACTTCTCTAAAGACTGCCTTTGTTCATCCAATTTTACTTGCATTTGGACCAGTAATGAACTGAAGTCCATGCTTGGAGCAGGTGGTTGTGTGACTGTGTTCAAGGCTTTCTTGTAGCCTGAGCTCCTTCTCCTGATTTCAACCATTTTTCTCTTCTTAGCCATAGAGGCTTCCTCATCATCAGAGGGTTGTGATGAGCTTTCTATGTCTACTGTGTCTTTATTAGATGGGTCATTCAGTAGCTACTCCCCCTCAGTTCTTGGCAGGTCCTTTTCTATCTGTGATTGCTCCCCCTCAGTCCTTGCAGCTGGTAAATCAGGAAATAGCTCTTCCATTATTACCTCTTGTTGCATCTGTATAGGAGGAACAAAGTTAGTTTGAAAAACAAAAGGTTCTCCCTGGAAATCCAGATTTTTGTCCAAGGCCTGCTTTATAAAGGAGATACTTACTTGCTCATCCTGAGCTGTATCCTTTAACTACACATTTTGTGCTTCTTTTTCATCAATTTCCAATGTTTCTTTGTTGATATCTGATACAATATCCATTACTGTATCAACTGCATACTCACTCTCTAGAGTAGCTGCATCAATTCCTCCCCTTTGAGCAGGTAGCTCAGAAAGTACAGTGTCTTGTGCTGCTTGTTCAGGATTTTCTCCCCCTGGAGTAGTGACTACCTGTTGCTCTAGGAGCACACTGCACTCTACTTGATCTTGAACATCTTTTTGGGCCTGTCTTCATCTGAACTGAAGACCACTTCATCTTCAGAATCACTAGAAGATTCTGCTTGCTGAACAACTTCCTTCTTCTTCTTCTTTTTCTTTGTCTGTTTTTGTGGAGTAGGAACCGTCTTGATTAATACTTTATCCCACCTAGACAGAATTCTTACATCCATTCTCCTCATATGGTTGATCTTGGATCCTTGAAGTTGGCTCATTACATCTGGTATTGATGAAGATAAACATAAACTCAGAATCCTTCCCAGATTTGGTTTCTTTATACCTTCTTGTATTTTGTCAAAGACAATTGATGCCCAGTCTATTTTTAGCCTGAATATTATTCTTGTCATTAAATTGAACATTAAGGCTGAAATTGTCATGTCCACTTGTTTTACATAACATCACCTTGCCTACTATTTCAGACAGAAACTTTTCTTGTGAATTCATCCCTTTCCTGGTGATGGATAATCCAACCTTGGTATTAGGGTTTATCCCGCTCCAGCTTAATGCATCGTTTGTCATTGATGAAATGATGTCATCGTCATCCTTAACCCTAGGAAGTTGGAGCGATTTCCTAATCGTCTTCAATGTAAGTTTCACTCGGGAATCTTGTACGGTGGATTGGATCTTCTTCCCATCTATGTCCACGGTGGCTGATGAATAAAATTCCATGACTTCCTTCTTCCAGATCTTAGTCGGTTATGAGACCAAGAATTCCAAACCATTTTTTGAAATTAGGTTTATTACACCCTGGATTTCTGGCGACGCTGTCGTGAATCCATCACGAACCAGTTCATACCCTTCATTCACCTTGTCGTCCTTGAGGGGCGCCATTAACGAAAGGGAGAGAGAGAGAATATCTATGTCGACACAAGGTCTAGAGTCGAGAAATCTTAAAGCGTAGTCGACCAGATTTTATCTTCCCCTATTTATAGTCTTGGTGTAAAGGGGAGTTCAAAAGACGCTCCTTAGTAATAATACTAGGTCTCGATAATACTTAGGTTTAGTCGACACGACTATGTGTTGACATACTTATGCCAGTGTCGACATGGACTTGACATGTCTCGACACAGAGTGTCGACTTTGATTTTTGTGTGTCGACACAAAAATCAGCTAACTTAAAGTCTCGACATAGTTGTGTCGACACCCACTTTTGTGTGTCGACACAAAAATCCTTTAGTTATAAGGTCTCGACAGAATTGTGTCGACTCCTATACTTCTGTCTACACAGCTACTATTTCTGTGTCGACACATCCTTTATCTTTGTCGACACAACATACTGAGTGTGTCGACACAATTTGTTTCTGTCGACACAAACTTTGTACTTAGACAAATTTCCTGAGAAATATTGTGCTTACATATTCTACTTAGAAATGCTTGAGCTGACTTATTCTAGGTTCAACATACCTAATTCAATTTTAAAATAATTGAATTTAGTTTCATCCAGAGGTTTTATAAAGATATCAGCTATTTGATTATTTGGGGTTACAAATTCTAAATTAATATCTTCCTTCTCCACATGTTCTCTTATAAAATGAAACTTAATTTCTATATGTTTGGATCTACTGTGAGATACAAGATTCTTAGCAATAGAAATAACACTAGTAGAATCACAGAATAGTGGAATTCTACTTACTTGATGTCATAATCTTCAAGTTGGTGCTTTATCCACAATAATTATGCACAGTAACTGCCTTCAGCTACATATTCAGACTCAGCTGTTGATATAGCTACAATTGTCTGCTTCTTGCTGCACCATGACACCAGCGTTCCACCTAGGAACTGACAGGTTCCTATAGTACTCTTCCTGTCTTCTTTGCATCTTGTAAAGTCTGCATCTGAGAAACCTGTTAGTAAGAAATCTCTATTCTTAGGGTACCAAAGACCTAGATTAGGTGTACCCTTAAGATATCTCAAAATTCTCTTAACTACAGTATAATGATATTCCTTTGGGCAAGCTTGGTACCTAGCATAAACACATGTAGCATACATGATGTCAGGTCTATTAGCAGACAAATAGAGTAGGGAGCCAATTATCCCTCTATACAAAGACTCATCAACAGGTTTTCCTGTCTCATCTTTGCCTATAGGCATACTTGTTCCCATTGGAGTTTTCATGGTTGATGCTGAGTCCATACCATATTTATTAATCAACTCCTTGGTGAACTTAGACTGGGATATGGACAATCCATCATCAGTCTGTCTTACTTGAAGTCCCAAAAAGAACTTCAGCTCACCCATACTATTCATCTCAAACTTCCCTTACATAAGTTTGGCAAACTTTCTACAAAGGTTGTTTTCAGTAGATCCAAAGATAATGTCTTCAACATATATCTGGACTAGGATTATCTTGTCTTTAGATTCCCTAAAGAATATAGTTTTGTCTATCTTTCCTCTAGAGAATTTATTCTCAATAAGAAAAGTAGTCAAGGTTTCATACCAAGCCCTAGGGGCTTGTGTCAAACCATATAGATCTTTCCTAAGCCTATATACATAATCAGGATAATGAGAATCTACAAAACTTGATGGTTGTTCAATATAGACTTTCTCTTTTAAGTCACCATTCAGAAATACTGACTTTACATCCATTTGATATACCTTGAACCCTTGATATGTAGCATAGGACAAGAACAACCTTATAGCCTCCAGCCTTGCCACTGGGGCAAAGGTTTGATCAAAGTCAATCCCTTCCTCTTGCATGTAGCCTTTAGCTACCAGTTCTCAAACTTCACACCTTATGAATTGATTCAGCTCTTCTTGCATGGCATCAATCCAGTTTGTGTCTAGCATGGCTTCTTCAAACTTCCTGGGTTCTATTTTTGACAAGAAACTTGAACATAAAACTGTGTTCATGTTCTTACTCCTGGTTAGTACACCTTGACTTGCATCACAAATGATTTGATGAGCTGGATGATCCTTTAGGTGTCTTCTTGCTAGAGGAAACCTGTCAACCTCATGGCCTTCTTCATTTTCCTGAACCTGATGCTCCTCATTGTCTTCATCATCCAGTGAGCCTTGTTCTCCCCCTGGACATCATGCACCTTTTTCTTCATCCATCCTAGCAGGAGATTCATCATTGATGGTCAGCTTGTCCAGTCTGTCTGTTAAACCTATAGAACTAACTGAAGAACTAGACAATTCATTGTTAATCAATTTAGACTCATCAAATACAACATGAACTGATTCTTCTATAACTTGGGTAGTCAAGTTGTAGATCTTGTATGCCCTACTATTATTGTTATACCCACCAAATATCCCTTCTAGGGATTTGGCAGCAAACTTAGTTTGGTAGTGCTTACCATTAACTAGGACATAACACTTGCTACCAAAGATTCTGAGGTAGGAAATGTTTGGCTTTCTGCCTTTCAAAATCTGATAGGAAGTCATCTTATGTTTCTTATTCATAGAGGCTCTATTGAGTACATGACATGCAGTATTTACTGCCTCTATCCAGAAATACTCAGGGAGAGTAGTGTCACTAAGTAGTATTCTACTTGCCTCAATTAGAGTCTTATTCTTTCTTTCAGTAACACCATTTTGCTGGGGTGTTCTAGGTGAGGAGAACTCCTGATGGATCCCCAGTTCTTCACAGAACTTTATCATATTCATACTGAAATTCAGTTCCATGGCTTCTTTTGATTTTGACCACTGAATTGTTAAATTCATTCTGAATTTGTCTAACAAAGGTTTGGAAAACAGTAGGAGTTTCAGATTTCTGCCTCAAGAAGAAAACTCATGTGAATCTAGAATAGTCATCTATAATAACTAATGTGTATACTTTCTTACTAAGACTATGAATTGACATAGGACCAAACAAATCCATATGTAAGAGATATAAACATCTCATTGAATCTTTGGTATCTTGTGCATAGAAAGAGGTCTTAGTTTGTTTGCCCTTTTGGCAAGCTGAACATACTCCCTCTTTAATGCACTTGACTTCAGGACCATTCCTCACTAATCCCATGCTAAACAGCTGTCCTATAGATTTATAGTTCAGATGAGCTAGCCTCTTGTGTCATTTGACACATAGTGAAGCTTTCTCACCTACAACTAGGCAAATGAGTGAGATGTTAAACTCACATTCTAGGTTAAGACAATATACATTCCCTTTCCTAGTGTCAGTCAAAATAATCTCTTGATCACTTGATTTCCTTATTTGGCACACCTCTTTGAGGAAAGAGATGTCATAACCTAGATCACTAAGTTGACTTATGCTAATCAGGTTATGTTTTAGACCCTTCACATAAGCCACTTTAGCGATAGTAATTGAATCACTAGAAATGTTACCAAATCTTTTGATGATTCCTTTTTCTAATCCACCAAAGATGACTTTGGGTCCATTCTCTCTGGGTACATAGTCCCTCAACATTCTTCTTGTTCCAGTCATGTGTCTGGAACATTCACTATCCAAGTACCATATAGGGGTATGACCACTTGGATTCACATGCATCAAATAAAGAATCACTCATCCTTAGAACCCAAATTAGTTTTGCGTCCTAGGTTCTTGTTAGTTTGAAAACTATCATGTTTACCTACAGCTTTTCTGATAGGTAAACTATTCTTGGTTTTAACACTTGTGTTAAATCAGCAATTTATAGCAAAGTGGCCTACCTTGCCACAACACCAATACTCAAATCTGTTGTACCTTCTCTTAGGTACAGACTTCACAATCTTGTTGCCAGCAATCCTTTTGAGTGTAGGTGCTGGAGTAGCAAACCCCAAGAATTCCTTTTGAACCTGATGGGCTTGCCTATAGAGTGGTCTACTGACATTTGCACACTTGCCAATGTGATCTCCATACTCACGGTGACCATGAGTAATTTCATGATCATACATGTTTGTAGGTTGCATCACCTTCCTAAAGAAAATAGGGGGATTAGAGGCTTGGAGCCTTACCTTTTCCATGTGAATTGGTGGCCCTTATTCTTCCCCTAAAGCCTAGACCAGTCTTACCTTTTTGAGAAATGAAGTTGTCTATTAAAGCCAATATTGATTTTGGCTTAGAGAATTTAGCCACTAACTCTTTTTCTTTCTGAAGTCTTGCCTCCAGATTCTTGATATGATTTTCCTTGAAAGAGATTGTGCCCATCTGAATGACAGTTATATTCTTCAGTTTGGCAACCTCATTCAGTTTCAAATCAATCAACTTGGCTGATTCTGATGCTGTCTGCTTAAGAGATTCAATCTCCTTGGCCTGCTCCTTAACAAGAAGCTTGCTTCTCTTTAGAGCTTGCAACAACCCACCATACTCATCAATAAGTTGGTGTACATCCCCTTCATACTCAGAACCATCCACATCTCATGATGCAGATGCTTCTGATTCTGATCTAGTAAAATAATCAGACTCTAAGAGAGAATTGTATAACTTGCTTGGACCAGGCTGATCCTGACACTGATCATTTTCTGACAGAGCCATTAGCCCTCTACAGCAATGGTCTTCCACTCTATTTATGGAGTCCAGTATTTGTAGGAATTCTAGTTCCCTAGAATCCTCTTCTTTTGAGAACAGCCTAACATATGCTTCTGCATCATCTTCTTCTCCTAATCCTGAAGATGAAGAGTCTGTCCAACTCTTCTGTTTCTGAGCAACAAAGGATTTCTCCTTCTTGCCCTTTAGTTGATGCTTTTTCTTGTCCTTAGATTCAGTCCTCTTGTCTGGACAGTCAGCTATGACATGTCTTGGCCTATTTCAACAATAGCAAACAATCTTAGAGTTAGTTTGTTTACTAGGTTTTGAGGCATACCTGTCCTCCTTGGGAGTCTTCTTTTTCTTGTAATACTCATCCTTGGAAAAGGATGTTGATGGTTTGGTTCTCCACTTCTTCTTTTTCATGAACCTTTGGAACTGCCTTGTAAAGGCAACAAAGTCCTCATCAGAGGTGTGGCTGTCTGATAAGGAAGTATCAGGAATTCCTTCTTCTGCCTCAGCACTCCTTCTGGGTGGAGAAGGAGATTTTCTCCTGCCCTTTCTTGTGTCTTCAGCCTTGAAGGCAACTGACTTTTCCTTGTACTCAGACCTGCTGCTCTTCTCTTCCTCCTTTCTGGCAGTGAGCTGCATTTTATATGATAGCAGATTTTCAAACAGTATGGGAGGAGGTGTATCAGCAAGCTTGGCCACCTCTCTGATGCCACAAATCTTTTTATCTCAGTCCTTTGTCAGAGACCTGAGAAACTTGTCATTCAGTTCATAAGTGTTGAAGACTCTTCCATAGGTCATCAGCTCATTAGCTATCCTGAAGAACTTTTTGTAACATTCAGCTATGCTGTCAGTCTTGGCTTGTCTAAAGCTCTCATATTCTTGATTCAGCATAGATTTCCTGTCTTCTCTGACTTCTTTAGTTCCCTCTATATAGACAATCAGGGTGTCCCACATTTCCTTGGAGGTTTTACAATGCACCAGATTCTAAAATTTGGCATCATCTATAGCACTTACAATAATGTTCTGTGCTCTTTTGTCTAGTGTTGTCAGAATGATCTCATCCTTTGTCATTTCAGAATAGTTCTTAGGAGTTCTAACATTTGCATCCAGAGTTGATACCTTCATTGGAATGAAGGGTCCTTCTTGTACAGTAATGTAGATTCTTGGATCAGAAGCTTTCATAAACAATCTGACCCTTTCCTTCCAAATGCCAAAGCATTCTTTCCTGCAGAGAGGCAGTTTCATAGATCCAAACTCCTTTTGATTCTCATTTGAACCTATTCTTGAAATCTGTTAATTGCCTTGGAGATTCACTCGGACTGTTAGGTCAATCTTTGAGCAACCTCTCTCTGATACCACTTGAAAGACTTATTTCAAGAGCCTAGACCCTTAGAGGGGGGTGAATAGGTTCTAATTTTCTTTAATAATTTAGGCAATTAACTAGTTCTTACTTAGCACAGAAAAAACAAATCACAGCACAGCATACACCAAATTTATAGTGGTACCCCCAAGGTATGGGTACATCCACTTTCCCCCTTCGCCTATCCAATAGAGAACTGGATTCAGCCCAACTTCCTTCCACTAGCTCAGATCCACAGATCTTACAACTCAGAACCAGATTGGCTCCTACAGCTCAGACTTATACAAGTCTTACCTCAGATTTTTCTTAAGAATCCTACCTCAGGCCTCAGCTTTTATCACTACGCTTACAACTCAGATTATCACAAGTCCTACACCTCAGGCACTCAGTCCTACCTCAGCCTTTATAATTATAGGCTTACAACTCAGATCTTACAAAAGATCCTACAAGAAATTAATTGTTTAAGAGATACAAAGATATCACCAGATATATTTCTCTATAGGTGTGAGCTTCTTGATCAGTTCTTGAATAAACTGAATCTTCAGATTCAACCTGACTTAGTTGTTTCAAAGCTTCTTGATAGAACAAAATAAGGTTGAACTTTACTTGATGTAGAAGTTGATCTCCTGTCAGCTCCTTCCTTGAATTCAGAATAAGATCTGAATCTTCTCTTGCAGACTGTTCTGGATCTACCTTCTTAAGGGTTTCCCCTTTTCTTGTTGTCAGATTCTCTTTCCTATAATAGCTTGATTACCTCCTTAGTTCTGTTGTTGTTGTGGTTGTCAAGGATCAGTCCCTTATATATAGTTTCCTCATGATGACCGGCTGATCCGGTTTGTAACAACATTCTGACAGTTCTGACAAAAGTGTCAGACCTGTTGGTTATGACAGCTGTCGAGTCACCAGTCATGACAGTTGATTCCTTAAAGACTTTACAACTCAACATGAACCACTCAGTAAACTACTGCACATGTGTTAACACAAATAGACTAAGTGTCGACACAAGTCTTGATGATGTCGACATAACACTCCATGTGTTAACATAGTCATTCTTCTGCTGCTCGACACAACTTATGTTTGTATGTGTCGACACAAGTCCTGTGTGTCGACACAACTGCTCCTGGTCTCGACATAACTAATGCTGGCAGATGGTGTTGAGTGTATGTCCAGTTGTCGTTGAGTGTGTGTCGAGACGTCGTTGAGTGTGTGTCGACACAAGTCCTGTGTGTCGACACAAGCCTTCTGACTCAGTATAGCTGTTGCTGTTCGATGGCGTTGAGTGTCGTCCAGATGTCGTTGAGTGTGTGTCGACACAAGTCCTGTGTGTCGACACAACTGCTTCTGGTCTTGACTTAGCTGTAGACAAATGACGTTGAGTGTGTGTCGACACAAGTCCTGTGTGTCGACACAAACCTTCTTCAGGTGTTGACACAAATCCTGAGTGTCGACACATGCCTTTCTTCTGGTGTCGACATAACTCCTGGGTGTCGACACAACTTCTGCTTTAGGTGTCGACACAATTCCTGTCTTAGGTGTCGACACAATTCTGGGTGTCGACACAGCTTCTTCTTCAGATGTCGACACAATGCCTGAGTGTTGACACAGGCCTTGCTTCTAGTGTCGACACAACTTCTGGGTGTCAACACAATTCTTCACAAGTGTCGACAAATGTACTTAGAAAAATTTCTTGCAAACCGTACACCTGCACAATGAAACTCAAACATCCATCAAATACAAATTGATGTATATCATTGAGTAAGATGAGGTTTCTCCAAATCCGATACATATTTTTCAGTGTACCAAACATCTATATATAACAATGTCCATATTTTTTCCTCGAGAAGTAAAAGTCAGATAGTTGCCCGAATATTACCATGACTAAAGGTAAAACAGCTTTATTTTGTTAGGTAAAACAACTTTATTTTGTATAATTTCATATTTTTATTATTTCATTAAAAACAACTTTATTTTTTATAATTTCATATTATTCTATCATTAAAATAACTTTATTTTGTATAGTTAAACATCTTTGCTAAAAAAGTCTCTCAATTTTTATTTACTTGAAATCAGTTGTCAATTTTAATGAAATGTTGACTCTGTGAATTATAGTTAGACGTGCAAATAAAGCTTGTCTGACCCAGATCTCCTAGGCCCGGACTTTTTTGCTGTCAGGCCCCGACCAGACCCAACTCAAGTCGGGTCTAGGCCAGGCACGGTCCCTAGCAAAATAATGGGGTCTGATGAACTCACAAAACCGGCCCAAACAGGCCCCAATGCCAATGGCTAGCAGACATTTGGCAGCTAGCTAGCTGCCAAGAGCTAGCTGGGCTGCCAGCTTGGGCCATAAATTGTTGGTGCTTGACACCAACATGAAGAAATTTAGACCGGCCTTGGGCTTGGAAGGACCAAGGCCGGGCTCCAAGCCAGGCTCTGCCCAAATATGAGGGTCTGGTGAGCCCGCTTAGGTTCGCCCGAGCCTGGACCAAACCTAACCATGACCAGATTTAATCGGGCTCAGACCCGGGCAAACCCGAACTGAACAACCGGACTTGGATTAAATTTGCACCTCTATTCATAGTTAACAAAATATGCTAAATGTTCGAAAGAAAATCAACTTAAATAATGATAAATTGATTCCAAAATTAATAAAATAGCACCCTGTAATAATAAATATTCTAAATAATGTTTCAGTTATAAGTTATAACTCAAATATATTATTTGTGCTGCGGCATCGCCGGCATATAACTTTAATATATGATAATTTACGTTTTTATTTGCTGCAATAAGATGCATCTTTAATTAAATTGCAAATATTTATCCACGAAATTATAAAGAATTAAATTAACAGTGAAAATAATTTTTTTATACAACTAAAATTTATTTTTTATCAAATCTCAGAATCTTAATAAAGAAAAATACATCTTATTGTAATGTGTAAATTTTAGGTATGTTGAGCGTACGTAAGGATGGTACACTTAGTGTAAATACATATGTATATTGATCATTGTATTTTTAGGGATATTGATCATTGTATTTTTATGTTCATTTTAAGTATACATATGTATATGTTTTTTTAGTGTAAATACACTTATTAAAAAGTGGTTTTTTGAACTCAAATACGACTGTAATTTAAATCGAAAATACATTTCAATTACGATCATAATTGCAGTTACAATTGTAATCTAAACTGAAAATACAATTCCACGCAATGAATGAAATTAACAGCAATATTTTTTTCTTAAAGAACGAAATTAATTAATAATGCTTTTACAGAGAATGATGTTCTTTATCCTATACATTGCTTATAACATTACAACAACAACAACCAAACTTTTATCCCACTATAGTGGGTTCAGCTATATGCATCCTTTGCTTATGACATTGCTCCATAAAAATAAGGTTTTTTTTTAATCCGTGGGCATTAGGATCATCGAGTTGAAGGCCTCCTTATATACGGACGAATTTGTGTCGAGCTACACCCCGACATAGGAGATGTCATTTGAGCTTTGCAGCTTTTGGGCGGGACCTCTGAGATTTGTCAACAGTACTTGTCTGAGATGCATTTTGCGTGTGTACCCCACTCCCAGACTAACTTAGGTGGCAACATATTATGGGTTCCAGACCACGTCTGGAGCCCGAACACAGGAATTTATGTCTTGTATGACGTTTGTTGTCGGAGAAGTTTGGGATGCGAATCCCTAACTTGGTTTGTCATTACACATTGAGCAGCGAATTCCTAACTTGGTTTGTCATTGCACCTCCGAGCACTTTCTCATCTCCTCCTCCCTCCCTCGACAACCCGACCTCCCTTCCCTCTGCATCTGTCGCACCACAGAGCGTAGAAACACCGAGCGTGCTGGTCTACTTCTTTCCTACGTTTCTGGAGACCCGTATCATATATTTCCTCGGAACTCCTTAATCTGTGGCTCTGTCCAATTTGGGCAACACCAGAAATCTCTCAATGTGTCCATGAACATGCTCCAAAATGGCCTCACGCCAAACGAATTCACCTACTGCGTTGCGTTCTCTGCTTGCGTCTCTCTTCGAGAATACGAGATTGGGAAAAAATGTGGATTGTCAATCTCTGAAGACTAAGCATGACTTGATTCCTTTTGTCGACGTCTCACTTCTCAACTTATGATGAATTGTTTGCAAGGCGCAAGTGTTTACGAGAGAGAAAACTAGTGGAGTTGGGTTAGGATTTAGGTTATTTTAAAAATAATTAAGGTTTTAAAAGTTTGCCCCCAAATATTTAACAGAAATGTTAAATGAGATCCAAATCATACCAGAATAAAAATGAGAGAATGATTTCAAGCGAAGAATAGTTGAGGGACTTATTTCATAATGAAGAGTGATTTTGGGGATAGATTTAGTCGCGCACGGTCATGCATGACCAAACTGTACGAGCAGTTCAAGGACTTTGGTTTGAGGCTGACTCTGTTTTCAGACATCTCTTTTAAGGAGCTCGGGTTGGGAGATTCGCTTAGGAATAAGCTCTGGAAGATTTCTGCATTAAGTTTGTCTTTCATTTCAGTTTGATGAATTAAATATATATAAACTAAAATTGTATCAGACTCATTTAAGATTTTCAATTATTCAGATTTTTTAATATTTTTCATTTCTAGTTGACTCTGTGAATCAGAATTTGAGGTACTTCTTTAACCATAACTCTAGTATTTAATTTTTTTTCACTTAGTGCACAATCTTTACAACTCACTCATTGGAGGCAACAGTTTGGCTACGACATTGTGCTTCTAGTGTGTAATGTTTAGCTAATTGTGAATCAATGTGTATGATATTTGTGTGACGGAAAATAGTACATTTACTAAAATCTTAGAGGCACGGGCGGAACTACAATCAGGCACGGTAGGGCACGTGCCCGACCGATATTTTCGCCTAGGTATTCTGCTCTCCGCCATTCCCGATCCTGTCGCCCGTCCCGATCGGCTGCTCTCCGCTATTCCCGCCCGTCCCGATCCCGTCGCCCGTCCCGATCCCGGCCCCGCTCGGCTGCTCTCCGCCTATTCCCGATCTCGTTGCCCGTCCCTATCCCGTCGCCCGTCCCGATCCCGGCCCTGCTCGGCTGTCCGTCCCGATCCCGTCGCCCCGCTCGGCTGCTCTCCGCCTAGGTATTCTTCGTCTTCTTCTTCTTCTTCTTCTTCTTTGCATTTTACTGTTGATAACCAATTTCTGTTATTTCTAGTTTTGATTTTATTGTTCTCAGTCTTCCCCTTATAATCAACTTATTCCCTTCATTGCATTTTAGAAATCTTGAAAAATAAGAAGTATGAGATGTTTAATCCTAAACAAGGTTGATAACCAATTTCTGCTTAATCCTAAACATGGTTGATAACCAATTTCTGCTTAATCCTAAACTTTGCATTGCATTGTTGATAACCAATTTCTGCTTAATCCTAAACATTGCAACAACAACAAAAAATCTGCTTGTTGAAAAATAAGAAGTATGAGATACTTATTTCCTTCATTGCATTGTTGATAACTAATTTCTGCTTAATCCTAAACTTTGAAAAAAAAAATCGGGGCAGCTGCCCCCGATCCCCCGCTCAGGGTGCGCTGCCCCCCCCCCCCCCCGAACCCCCCGAACTGCTTGATTCGGGATGAGTCAATGATGCAGTAGATCGGAGTGAATGTACCAGGCTGCACCCCACCCATGACCGACTATTTCAAAGGCGATCGAACCCAGCCCCTAGTTCCGCCTGACTGCTTAGAGGACGGATCTGGTAGTTTATTCAGAGGGATGGGATGTCAATGTCATGACTACTAGGGTGTCATCTAGCTTAAGATTATATTTTCTAGTTCTTAGCCACCCACGATGCCCGAAATAAATAACACACCCGTTTGTTACAATTACATGCAATTGATCTAACTTAAGACCTTGTCATCGAAATTATTGTCCTCCTGCTATATGCGAAACCTAGGCTCCGTTTGACCTGTGAAAATAAGTCCCCCCAAACAGATCCCTAAGATTATAGTGTGCATTTACCTAGAAGTGAAGCTACCAATCTACTGTCATTGTTCGGTCACGAAGAAATATTAGCTACCCACAAAGAAAGATGGTTACATCTATATCGACATAACAAGTTTTATTTGATACAAATATATTAGAATGCATGAAAAAGATCATGAGCGAAATGTAGTGCAACACATAAGAATACATTGTTGAGTTGCTTTAGCGCTTTTATTACTTCCTTTTATTAATTGCCCACATTTATAGCCTCATAGAAGATGTCAAAAAATCAGCCAATGTTGTTCTTGAAGGCGCGCCGACTTGAAATATTGTTGTGAAAAAAAAAAGTTGGTCTAAGGCTCCGTTTGGCATAGTGGTGGCAGTCGTAAATGCGTGGGTGGGTTAAACCGTCATTCGTTAAGAATCTCCTAACAAACATTCATCTGTTTGAACATAAAAGTGGATGAAGTTCCTTAGGTGGCCATTAACGAATGACAATTTAACCCCCATGTTCATGACTGTCACCGCAGTACCAAACAGAGCCTAAGTATTGATAAACAGGAGATTTTTTTTCTGTGGCCAGAAAACAAATATATTTGAATATAGTTAATCAACAAATATAGCAAAAATATATCAATGTTATATTAATGTCTCAATTTTTTGCATTATGATCACTGTTTTATTGGATTTAGTGTAGTTTTTTTATCTAAATATAAAAAATGACCATATTTTTAACAATTTTTAGGTATAATGGCTAAATATAGAAAAATGTTTGCATTTTTGGCACATGTTTAAATATAGAAAAATGCATGTATTTAATGACTTATACAAAAAAAATAATTTTGGGCAAAATTATATATGAATTCTTTTCTACTCTATTTTGCTGTCATAGCGATTCAAACATAAGACCTTTCACTCAAAGTCATAAACTTAACATGAAGTCGAGTATGACATCAAATCAAACCTTGGAATGCCGGTTACTTTTAGAGTCTGTTTAGCGCGCGAAATTTTTGTTTCCGAGCTCCGGACACAGATTTATGTTTGGGGCTCCGAAGATGTTGACACGTGTAAATAGTTGAGGCATATATTATTTAGGTTTATCTCTTTCTCGGCTTATCTCTCTCGATATTGATCCAAAAGAATGAGAAAATGATTGTTGCTGGGTGGTTACGTAGATTCGTGAGTAAAATTTTTAATTTAGAAAAATGATAAAAACAAAAGGGGATCGGATGAGCTTCATGATGAAGATAAAATAAAAAAATATATTATTTCACAAAAATAACTCACTTGTCTCTCAGATAAATGAATTATATCTAAGATAATCAATTTGTTTCCGAAATAATCAAGATATTTCGGAAATAATGTATTTGTCGATGAGGTAATGGACTTGTCTCTGAGATAATCTAATTGTATCTGAGATTTTTGACTTATTCACGTAGTTTTGCAAAAATCTGAACATCTTTATACGTGTCAACATCTCTATGCCCGGAGCTCGAACACAAATTTCTCATTTAGCGTAGTATTTTTCAACGTTTTGAAAACCGGACCGGGGATCAAACCGGCGGAAGGAAAGGTTCAAGGTTGAACCAGTCCAACCGGTTTAACCGGGATCAAACCGTTAGTCCGTTATCTATATATATAACAATATTTAAAAATAAAAAAATTAACATTATAATAAATATTCACATATATATTTGTTATTTATCATTATTATATTTTAATATAAATAAAAACAATATATTCATTAGCAACATGTGTATATAAATAAATCATAAAATATAATTTTATTAATATACTTAAAAAATATATGAAAGAAAAAATTAAACATTATTTTATAAATAATTAAATATAAATATTAAAAAATAAATTAAATTTAAATTAAATATAAAATATATAGATAACATGTATATAAGTTAATAAAAATAATTAAGGGTATTATATTAATAAAGATGAATAATAATTTTTTAATTAAATTGTTCAATGTATTTTACTAATAAATATGAATAGATGTATTATATATATAATATAGTTCTTTTGTCAAATCAATTTGGCCTAGTGGATGGGGCATTGAGATTATTTTCATAGGTTGCGGATTCGACTCATATCAGCTGCCATTTAAATCAAGAGTTTTACCAGGCTTAAATAGGGATTTTTACCCGCCCAGTTTCGGGAAATCGGTCACGGTTTCCGGGTTTCTGGTTGACCCGCCCGGTTCCCCGGTTTTCGGGCGGTTCATGAGTAAGGAGATTCTTGTATATGGACCGTACCGGGTAGTTGCTCGGTCGGCTGTTCGACCGCCCGGTCCGGTCCAGTTTTTAAAAGCTTGGTATTTTTGCTCCGCTGATTTGTGACTGATAATTTATACAAAACTACACAAGAATAGAAGATGTCTGCACTGAAGAAAGGCGAAGTCACTTATAATAATTATATTAAATAATGTCAATGTGAAAAAACGGGTCTACTGTGATGCTTTTTAGACCTTCTGGAGCTCGCACAGGTTGAACATTGCTGCACTTTTGATAAAATTTTGTTGCTTCTTACAACAAGCATTCAAGACGCTTTTACAAACGCTGATAGTAAAGCAATGAGCCTGCATTTAAATAAATTTCTTTTCACAATTTTCATCACTGATTGAAAGAAAGTTTGTCTTTGAACAAAACTATTCTGGGCGCTTCAAATATCTAGGTCTCCACGCACAAAAATGGCCAGCCCGGTGCACAAAGTGTAACACCTCTCCACTCAACCATAGTGGCCTTTTAGCGAGCATATTATAGGGCTGCAGCTCGAGCACCCCAAAGCCTCTCCGCGCCTGTTTCTCGGCCGCGGCATATTGTTGAGGCCGGGTCTCGAGAAGGCTCCTTATCAAGGAGGTTGCGGGTTTGAGACCCGGCCTCAACAATGCGCCGCGGCCGAGAAACATGTGTGGAGAGGTTTTGGGGTGCTCGGGCTGCAGCCTTGTGACATGCTTGCTAAGATGCCACTATGGTTGAGGGAATAGGTGTTACACAAAGCATCCCTGTGCAGAGGGGGTTTGGGGAAGGGTCCCATGAATGTAGACAAACCTTACCCTAGACTTTTGGAAGAGTTCAACCTCTACCAACTCATTAAATGAAATTGTTCATTTAGGTTCTGTTTGGGGGGACTTATTTTCACCGGTCAAACGGTTACGGCCGCATGAACCCGACCTTAAATTAAGGTTGGGTTCATGCGGTCGTAACCGCTTGACTGGTGAAAATAAGTCCTCCCAAACGGAGCCTTGGTAAACAATACTAAGATAAAGAGGGGTCGTTACATTCTTCTAGCTTGTTAACATAAAAAATTTTGAACTTCCTTCTAATGTCATGCACTTAATGCATATGATCAAGCCAATGTTAAACCATAGAATAGATACATTCATACATAAACACTTCTAATCTGATTTGGTCAAAATTTGTTCAATCAAATATAGATACCATTAGTTATCTTCGGTTCACGGACACCTCTAAGGGGGGCAATGGCGGCGCTGAGGAAGTATTTTGGAATGAAAGAAAGGCCTGAGAAGGTATTCTGGAGGGCATTTCAAAAAGCTCTCTCGTCTTTGTTCTTCTTCTCGATCCATAAGTTCTCTCAGAACAACCCTAGCCGACAAGATCATCTTCAGATCTGAAGGCTCTTCTTGCAAGGGTTCAATCTCTCTCTATTTGAATCTCAGCATCATCATATGAAGAATTGTTGTTGCTGCTCTCTTCTACATCACGAATCCACACTGCTTATGAGGGAAAAAATCCTCAGAACTTGTTGAAGAGGATTATATTGTGGAAACAGAAATTCAACCACAACTTGCTGATAGAGTTTGAGAATCCCTCTCTAAAGGATTCGATGGTTTTGAGTTTCCTTATCAAAAAAACTCATTGGTTATGTGAATCTTTCTTATCAAAAGATTCAGGGTTTTGAAAGACCTTATCAAAATTTCAATTGGTTCTTAGAATCCTTCTTATCAAAACATTCGGTTGTAATTGGTTCTAAGAAAATTCTTATCAAAAGATTCAGCATTGATCAGTGGATATCCTGTCGAGGGGCAGAAGAGTGGAGTACCCCAACATTTTGGAGAACCATTATAAGCCTGTATTTTTTTGGTTGCTTAATTTTTTTCTGCTTATTTTTTAATTTAAATACTTCCATTGTATAATAGAACTTTGTGGTATGTACTGTGACTAATTATGTAAATAGTTTTTAAAACTCTATTGACATTCCCTCTGGAGTAATTTTTGAATGTGATTATCCACTTTCAGTGTCCCTAACTTATGGAGACCATAAGAAGATAAAAGTGTTTCAGATGGATGTCAAGAGTGACTATCTCTAATTGTTAAACTTCAAGAAGTATTAGTTGAGTAACCTCCAGATTCTATTAATCCAAATCTCCCTCATGTCTATAAATTAGATAAATCTCTATATGATCTTAAGCAATCTCCAAAAACTTGATATGAGACTCTATCTGCTTTTGTCCTTGAGAACTCATTTCTTAGAGGAAAAGTAGATAAGACTCTTTTTTAAGAAAGCACAAGTTACTCCTAGAGAAAATATTTATATATGACATAATAGTTGACTCAACTAATAGTAATAGTAAGCTATGCAAAAAGTTTGTCAACTTTATATAAAGAAAGTTTGAAATGAGTAATATGAGAGAACTATCCTATTTTCTAGGACTAAGTAAAACAGGATGAAAGGATTTTCATTTCTCAATCTAAATATATCAAAAAACCTATTAAAAAGTTTGGAATGAAAAAACCTCAACCATGAAAACCCACGTGACAACTAATGCTGTAATAGAAAAGATGAGGCAGGTAAACTTATAGATCAAAATATCTACATAGCAATAATTTGCTCACTTTTATATCTCATAGCAAGTAAACCAGACATGAGGGTCTTGCTACCTCTCTCAAGTCTCGTAGCAGACCGATACTACAAAGTTGCGGGACTGCTAGGGTGCACCCATTTCAAACCAACCCTATAATTTATCACAATCACAACCATTATCACACGCATGGCAAAGCGTAGAGTATCAAATCCTCAGAACAATTGGTATGCACACGGTAGGCCATGGTAGTAGACTCTATTCCAGACCGAACACACAGTAGGTCATGCATGCAAGACCTTTTTCCACACTAAGTTCATACCCAACGATCACGCAAGGTCCCTCGTGACCTACAAGGACCCAAGATCCTTTAAACTCTCAATATCAGTCATCACGCCCCACCCGGCATATCACAAGGCATCATTAGACATCTCCTTGAATCAACGGACCGTTAACCAATTACAAAGATTCTCCAATCAAGGCGTCTCCCCTCATGATCCTAAGCTCATACTTGTCATATATGACATTAATCATATCACCATTTTCAATCCCATCAATGTCATTATCAACCATTCCAAGGTTATAACAATCATCTATGATGCCCGGAAGAACCCACACAGGTATCTGGAAGCTATCGTCGGCGGTAATATTAACTTCCGATGATATCTTCCAAAAATCATGAAATCACCCATCCTAGCCCTCTCATGGCTTCGTATTCACATATCCTTGCATCAATACGGACCTAAAACCTTCCTAACCTTCATATCAAATTTTCCCTAAAAGCAATCGCATAAACATCACTGAATCGAGACACATACCTCGATATCAGCTTCACACAATCATGAAAGAAGTGAAATGTATAGAAGGATTCAAGGAACTTAAAAGTATATCCTTAAACTAGAAGGTTGTTACCATGTTAGAATTCCTCTACGTCATGGGATCGTTGAAACAATCAGATGAAGGAGAGCGCAACACGAACCTCTCTGTGGATTTGGTCTCGGTTTGTAGATCGGAGCTCGGTTTGGACCACTAATCACAGTTTTCCCCTTCTTCTTCTTCCTCTCCTTCCTCTCCAACCTAAGAAAGTGAGTGAGAGAGAGAGAGCAATAACTGAATAATGAAGATGAATTTGGCCCATTAAATGACCTAAAGACTCCAGGAAACATTACCATCTGTCTGATCCCCCCCCCCCCATCAAACGACATAAAATTTCAGGTTTAAAATGAGTTACGGCCCTGTACACATGATCGTGCATTTCACTAGCATGTCTGTGCACGATCGTGCACAGCCTAATAGTGCATTCTGACCTTGCGCTAAATTCGCACAAGCTTCCACTTCGCAAGATCGTGTGGATTTACATACGCACGACCGAGTGCTTGATAACATAGCCTCAAACCAAAGTCCTTAAACTGCTCGCGCAGTTTGGCCATGCACGACCTTGCGTGACTAAATCGCACGACCACTTGCCACATTGCCTCTGAAATCCCACCGAACAGTCTCCAATCTTCATGTGACATCCTCGGGCCCCTTAGGGCCCTGATTCCCTCAATCACATTGAGTTTTTGGAGAGTTTAAACTTATATTTTTAGGGTGTTACAACTCCTCACCCCTTATAGAAATTTTGTCACGAAATTTACACTCGACCTTAATAATGAGTCACCCACATGATAGCCCTCGATTTCATGACTCATCAACCATAAGGACAACAAAACTGTCTTTTAAACCATGAGATCCCGGAACACCTTGTTATTTTCAGTGTATTCACCCCATACTTATCATGCTGTCACAATCCATTTCAGAAACCATATGTGTGCACAATTAAGTTTTACTTCAACCACTTCATACATTTAACCCAGTGGTATTCCTCCACATTGAGGAAACTTGGTTTCCTCCCCCAATCGAGTGACCATATAGCGGGATACTCTCACTACACAAATAAAATCATAGGGAGTATAACAGTTCAATCGATAATGAAATCAACAAACAACCAAAAGATGAGTTCAATCGATAATGCTCAAGTGGTATGGTTATTAAAATTCTTATTAAAGCTTTTTAAACAATTTAAATAAAACATTCAAATCATTCATCCACCAAAAATTTCACGTTAAATTTGATTTCACTTCAAATCCGGCGATAAAAGTGTCCACTCCAGCTTTGATTCTAATCAAGTCGGCAGTCTGTTCGGCATAATACCCGAATAAATTCACAGTTAAATGACGTTTTCCTCATATCCCGGCCATTATAGAATCCTCAATAAAATACATACTTTCAGGATTACCTTTTCCCGATTCAAAACATTTCATGTATTTCGCCATAATCCAAGCTAACATATATATACACAAATTCATCAAGTAATGCTTTTCTTTGTCTGACTAAGGAAAACCATTCATTTAGTAACTTGAAAGTTATTTTCCCACATTCAAATCATACCAATAATCTTATAATATGCATATGATTCCTACAAAAATAGGATCAAATCATAAAACAAATGGTTTTACATATAATTTATCAATGCAAGATTCAAGGGACTGCCAAAAGGATCACAACCTTTATACGAGATTCAAACGTGAAGAAATATTCCATAACTTCCGTCTGCTCGTAACACAAATGATTCCCGAAGGTTGTCGTGCAACAAATTTATATGAATACTAAACTCGCATTCATTACAATACTAAACTAGAAATGAGCCACCATTTCATAGCTAAGCAAAACATGTCATAGAAAATTTTGGCAAACTCAAAATTTTCCAGTTTAAACAGACTAGGGTTCGCAACACATGTGACATACAAAATAAGTTGAGAACCAAACTGCCCGACTAACACTCTTTTGAAGTACGTGCTCCTTCACAACAATTGCGAGCAATATGGCCTTTCTTCCCAAACATAACATACTACAAGTTCACAGACCGGAGCCCCAATCATCACTGCTCGCTTCCTGCACCCAGCTTTTGAGGGCGGAATCTCTTCCTTCCAACCTTAGCATTAGCATCTACATCTCCTTGCAGGGACGGGACAACAAGCCCATTAGAATCAACTGCCTCAACCCTGCATCTTTGTGTCTTACAGATATTTAATTCCAAAGTTCGAACCAACTCAACCAAAGCATAGAAGTCCACATACTCGACTCACACAAAGGGGTCTTCAGCTCATCATGCAACCCCCTGTAGAAATAGAAAACTCTCTGTCGCATCGCACAAAATATCATCTGGATAACGGCTCAACCTCGAGAATTCCTAGAGGTAAGACTCCACTCTCAAATTCAATTGCTTCAACATCAAAAGTTCTTCTTGTAGCAAGAGACAAGCGGTTATCGTATTGCAACGTACGCAAAACGCATTTGAGGATTCTTTCAGGCTGATATGTGCTAGGGATCGCCCAGCGAAATGCCCTTCCCATTCTTCAAGCCACCACAACATCGCATGAAAGATGCAACGACAACCATCTCTTTCTCGGGAATCTTCACCGCAACCATGCGACCCTTGGTCCATGATAGCCAATCTTCAGCATCGGTAAAATAACTAGTGACCTTGAAAAGGGTGGGTTGAGACTCAAGAAATGATTCAGCCACTCAACGTTATCAACTGTACTGGCACCAATAATAAGCACTCGCACATCAACAACAGATATTGGTGTCGCACTAGCAGTTGAGACAATACCTTGAGCTGTTCTGAGCTACTACCACCTCACTTGACATCTCAATGAAACCCGCTAGTGACAGGTCAACAACTACAAGGGTCGTTGCACCACCATCATCATTGATCACATAAAGCAAAAGAAGACATCTAAACATCAGTCCTCGCACACACCGTAAGTCCGTAACAAAGTGTAAGCAAGCAACATGAAAAGGGACTATCACGCCCAGCATACATTACACCATCAAACATCAATGTGGCTTGTAACCTCTCATTGTTTTCTACAACGCATTAAACCATACCCTATTACACCAGGGAAAATAATGACTCATCCAAATATTCCAATACTCAAGTTGAAATATTCGTAGTCATTAAAGTTCTCGGCCACTCTTGTGGGTTTATCCAGCATGAACATATCGTTCCATCAGTCACGATGAGACAATTATTCCAATCACGTACAGATGAACTCACAAATCAACAACCAAACACTATTCAAAAATTTACAATTCAAGTATAGTGTTTAATCGCAACTAGAGATTCACTCCCAACAACCTAGTGCATTTCAACAAGTTTCTGAAGGTTAAAAACTTGGGGTCGGTTTCAATCTCCAAGATAGTCATCTATTTAGGCATTCAAATCTAACTCAAGATTACTCTCTCTCTCTCTCTCTCTGAGTATTGCCCTTAGAAGTTCATCGAGACAGGCGTTCTTAGATTCCGGTGCTACAAGCACATTCTGGGGGCAAAATAACTTTGTAGATTGAGTCTCTATCGCAAGCTACAAATGCTTCACCAACAACACTCAAGCACAAGTAATACAACATGTCAGATTATTTTCAATAATTGAACATCAATCACGTGGACACTCAAGGTCTCAACAAGCAATTATATGTGAACAACTCTTCTAAACGATCTAAAGACATTAAATCGCTTTCTATCAATCTAGAACCTCTAAACCTACATCTAATACTCAATTGTAACACCCCATCAGCAATGGTCGTATAGTATGAGTATGGCTTGGTTCCACAACATATAATCATCATAAGTGGAGTATCATAAACATGTATACAAGACTATCCTATAAAGCTTCTCATTACAAAGTGTGAAACCACATCAAAAGAATTACTATAAACAAGAGTGTCCACAAACTACAAAGCACCATCAAGTCCTTGGCTTTATGGCCATTACATCGCAATGCTAAATAAAAAAACCTTAGCACACAAACCGGCACAACATGACAAAGTACATTAACTAAAAAGGTAAACACTTCATGAGGTATTTTTCTTTTATCAAGCTAGCGAGCATTCGCCTCTGGACCATGCCCCGCAACAAAAAAAACAAACGAACGGGAAAACATGGGCCAGCTATGAGCTGACCACAAATCATGTAACAACACCCCTCTTAATGGACGTCTTAGCGGACCCCGAGGAACTACATTACTCTGCAAGTCAGCACTTTGTTATATATAAAATAAACAAATAATGCAGGTAACAAATATAAGAAAAATGTACAAAAGCATAATGATGCAATCTTATTATAGTGTCGTATGGAGGCTATTGTCGGCAGTAGGACTACCGCCCGGCGGTACCTCCCAGAAATTGTGAACTTCATATTTAGCACCTCATTGGTTTATCAAGATATCTTACTACATGTATTATAAGAGTCCCTATGATAGCCTACAGTACCCGGAAGTTCCTACAAGCTACATAACCATGAATCAAGCAACAATACCACCTGCAGTGCACACTAGCACACAAATACTGGGGTCCGCACACCCATATCACAAAGTGTGAGCGTTTCTGCCAGCTCAGGCGTGGACATACGAACCTATGCTTGGTCACCACATTAAGCCCTATGAATGCTTCCGTGCATTGGGGCAATACAATCAAGTTACAACATAGAGCTCTTTAGTTGCCTTTGCATGTACTAAGACTTCTCACAAAGTAATCAGTTCTGTTAGGCCCACAGGACCCCTACCCGCACATGGAATATCAGCAACATGGGGACTCGTCGACCTAACATGGGTGGGTGTGTGTGGGTGGGTGGGTGTGTGTGTGGGGGGGGGGGGGGGGGGGGGGCTTCTACCCATCTCGGGTACTAAGATGTGGGAGTGCAACCATTTCAAGCCAACCTATAGTATCATGACAATCATTATTGCACACATGGCGAAGTGTAGATTATCAAATCCTCAGCACAAACAGTATGCACATGGTAGGTCATGGAGGTAGAACTTATTCCATACCAAACAAATTGTAGATCATGCCTACAAGCCCCTTTTCCACATTAAGTTCATACCCAACAACAACGCAATGTTCATCGTGACCTACTAAGACTCCAGCTCCTTTAACCTCACAATATGAGTCATCAAGTCCCACCTGGCATATTACAAGGCAGCGTTAGACATCTCTTCGAATCACCAGACCATTAACATATTACATAGATTATCCCATAAAGGCGTCTCTCCTCATGATCCTAATCTCATACTCATCATATATGACCATCAATCATATCATCATGGTCAAGCTCATCGATTTCATTATCAATCCTTCCGAGGTTAACACAATCAACTACAGTGCCTTTAAGCACAAACACAGATTATCTGGGAGCTATCGTTGGTGGTAGCACTACTGCATGGCGATATCTTCCAGAAACCGTGAAATCACCCATTTGAACCCTCTCATGGCTTTGTATTCACATATCCTCGCATCCATACGGCCCTAAAGGATTCCTAACCTTTCTATCAATTTTTTCCCTAAAAGCAATCACATAAACATCTTCGAATCGAATCTCATATCTCGATATTGGTTTTACACAAACACAAAGTAAACGAAAAATGCATGGAAAGAATTAAGGAACTTAAATGTGTATCTTATTGACCGGAAGGAGAAGGTTGTTACCATGTTGGAATTCCTCCTGGCATGGGATCGTTGAAACTATCAGATGAAGATGAACGCAAGGTCTCGGTTTGCAAATCAAAGCTCCGGTTAGACCTCTATTGGTGGTTTCTTCTTCTTCTTACTTCATCTCTCCTTCCTCTCCAACCTAAGAAAGAGAGCAAAAGCTGAATAATGAAGATGAATTCGGACCCTTACACCACCTAAAGACTCCAAGACCCGGTCTCGGGGTGCTTGACGGGAGCATGTTGTAACACCCCAAAAATATTAATTTAAACTTTCCAAAATCTCAATGTGATTGAGAGCAACTGGGCCCTAAGGGGACTGAGGAAGTCCCACGAAGATTGGAGACTGTTCGGTGGGATTTCAGAGGCATTATGGCAAGTGGTAGTGCGATTTAGTCACGCACAGTCGTGCGTGGCCAAACCGCATAAGCACTTTCAGGAAGATGATTTGGGCACGGTCGTGTGTATATAAAGCAACGCCATCGTGTGAAGTGGCCACCCTTGCAAATTGAGCGTGCATGGTCGTGCGAGGCCAAAACGCACGATCATCTTCAGGACACCGATTTAGGCTGTCCACTACCATAAAAACGTTGTGCACTGATAATGCTCGTGAATACACTAGCCACGAATTTGCCAATATATGCGTGGAGTTCGGGATTATTCATCAGATATCCTGTGCCTACACCCCCCAGCAAAACGGCATTGCCGAGCGAAAGAACAGACACCTGCTTGACGTTGCCCGCTCCCTCATGCTTCACATGCATGTTCCCAAAGTTTAGTGGAACTTTGCGGTCTCCACTGCTTGCTTCTTAATCAACCGCCTCCCTTCCTCGGTTCTCCACCATGCCACTACGTTCAGCCTCCTCTATCCCTCCACTCCGACCTTCCCTATTACACTCAGGGTCTTTGCTACACCTGCTTCGTCCATGTTCGAGGTTCGTCCACGGACAAGTTGGATCCCCGGGCGGCTAAACAAATTTTCGTTGGCTATTCCCGTACTCAGAAATGCTATGCGTGTTATTCCCTGGCTACCCGGAAAGTCTCCTGTATCTGCTGATGTGACCTTCCGGGAGGATCAACATTTCTTCTCTCCTCCTCTACCCAAACCTCTACCACCGACAACTCTACAACCATCCCTCCCACGACCTGTCATTCCCGCTACTGCGCCTCCTCCACAGGTTCTTCCTGACCCAGCTCCTGCTCCGTCCAAGCCGCCTGTTATCTGTGTCTACACTCGCCGCCTTCCTCGTTCCGTTGCCCCTATGCAGTCGGCCTCGACCTCGTCTTCTCCGTGTCGTGCTGATCCGGTGCCCGCCTCTACTGCTCATCCGATGGCGAACTTTGTCTCTCTACATCGCCTCTCTCCCCACCTTCAGACATTTGCTACTTCACTGTCCTCGGTTTCTATTCCTACTTCTGTGCAGGAGGCGCTCCAACATCCTGGCTGGCGGGCCGCTATGGAGGAGGAAATGGCTGCTCTCTGGGCCAACCAAACATGGACTCTCGCCCCCTTCCTCCGGGTAAGAAACCAGTTGGGTGTAAGTGGGTCTTTGTCATCAAACATGCTGTTGATGGGACAATTGACAGACTGAAAGCTCGTCTGGTGGCTCGTGGCTTCACCAAACAACAGGGGTTTGATTATGAAAAAACATTTTCTCCTGTGGCCAAATTGAACACCGTTCGGGTCCTCATCTCCGTGGTTGTACATCGTCGGTGTCCCTTACTCCAAATGGTTGTTAGGAATGTTTTTCTGAATGGAGATCTCCAGGAAATAGTGTATATGCAACAACCTCCCGGGTTTGAGACCACGGGGGAGTCTCAGGTCTGTCACCTTAAGAAAGCTCTGTATGGTCTCAAACAATCCTCACGGACGTGGTTTGACAAGTTCAGTAAGGCCCTTCGGGAGGTTGGTTTTACGCGGAGCTCGGCAGACTTCTCATTGTTCACTCGTCACTGAACAACGGGAACGGTTCTTCTGTTAGTTTACGTTGATGATATCATAATTATTGGAGACGACTCGAAAGGAATACAGGAGGTCAAACTACATATGAGCACAGTTTTTCAAACAAAAGATCTGGGGCCACTTCGGTACTTCTTGGGTCTTGAGATTGTCAGACGGACGGATGGTCTCGTCCTCTCTCAGCGGAAGTATTGCCTCGACCTCCTCCATGATGTTGGTTATTCAGGTTGTAAGCCGATTGACACCCCAATGGATGCAAATCACAAGTTATGCGCTCAGGATTCTGACTCAGATCTCCTAATCCAGAATCCTGAATACTATCGTCGTCTCGTTGGAAAATTGATCTACCTCACAGTTACCAGACCGGATATTTCCTTCGTTGTTGGTATTGTTAGTCGATATATGCATTCCCCACGAAGATCTCATCTTCAGGTCGTTGAATGCATTCTCAGATACCTTAAAACGCCTCCTGGTCAAGGGTTGGTATACAAAACATCATCTTCAGCTCCAACATTGGTAGCATATTCTGATGCTGATTATGTTGGTTCCCTTAATGATCGACGGTCAACCAGTGGTTTTTGCACATATTTTGAAGGACATTTGATTACTTGGCGAAGCAAGAAACAAGCTGTCGCTGCTCTATCATCAGCTGAGACAAAATACCGGGCAATGGCTTCGGTGGTTTCTGAACTAACTTGGCATGAAAGTCTCCTTACCGATCTGGGTGTAAAGCTTCCTTCCTCAGCTCTCCTCCTCTGTGACAGCCAAGCTGCTATACATATAGCCAAGAACCTGGTCTTCCAAGAAAGAACAAAACATATTGAAGTCGACTGTCACTTCATCCGGAAAAAGGTTCAAATGAAGAAGCTCGACCTGAAGCATGTTCCGGGGACTGAACAAGTTGCGGATGTCCTCACTAATGCTCTTTCCAGCACCCCCTCTTCTATCAGTGATTGTCCAAGCTTGGCGCATACGATTTGTACGCTCCAGCTTGCGGGGGAATGTTAGAAAAGCTCATGTAAAGGGCCCATTATTGGGCCCCTTTCTTTATTGTTGTTTTCTTCTTTTTTTCTTAGTCCCACATCTTGTATAAGATTTCTTCTCTCCTTCTCTCTCCTATATATTTGTATTCTCTCATTGTATTTAGACACACAAGTAATACATACAAGTTTTCAGCTTTTTCAACAAAAATAAATTGAAAAAAAATCAAACGATAAAATATCGGCCGATATATCGGCGAATATATCGGTCAATAATAGACATATCAGAGGATATATTTCAAAAGGATATTTTGCAAAATAATATCAGAAACGTGTCGTTTTTTCCATAAAATCTTTATGTCGGCTGACATGTCGGCCATGCCGAAGGATATCCACAACACTGGTGATGATGTAGCTATCGCTCTACTGACTAATCCTATGCAATATGGCTCTCAATTCCATTATGGCTAGATCAATAACTAGATTGTGTATCATTTGCATAATTCCTTTAAAAACCTGACTAACTTGAGTTTCTAGTTTAGAAATGGGTTTAGTATGCCAACTCAAAAATTGGTTTATTTCTTCTAACAATGTGACGGCATGCTTGCACCAGTCTTTCATCAAATGGAGAATGTTGAATCTTGGGTCATTACGAAAATTGTAATGCATGTTCTAGTGGCTACTTAGCCCTTGTTAATGTTATATTAGGTAGTTAAGATAGAATGGTTGTTGGTGCCCTGAGGAATTAGGATGGTTTCTCCTTCTACGATAATGTGTTAGAATAGGGTCACTCCTCAGACGGGTATAAGACAGCCACAACTACTTGCTCTTGAACAAAATCTGGGAATTAAGATATTATAGGGAAACAACTCATAACAAACTCAGTATAATTAGCATATAATACACAGACATCCTGAGTGCTAGATGATGGGTTAGCAGTTAATGCATGCATATAAAAAGATCTGTTAATGCATCCACCGTGGCATGGAGATCAATCATTAGGCTCACTTGCAAATCTCTACATGTCTAAGGGTGAGTAGGTATGATGGAATCTACTTTAGTTGGTTATATGTGAAGCCTGAAGTTCTCACCAAGTGCTTTGAAAAGATCCCATTCTACATTCAAATTCGTGTATACAAAGGTCCCATGCTTGAGGCACCAAACATATGATGAAGTTCGTACAAGTGGGTCTATAGTAAAATATATTGCACTAACTACAATTCAGGGATAACATTTTGCAAATATTTTGTAATCATAATTTGAGTTGGTCTTAGGAATTCGTAGTTTCTCACTATCTAACAAGGCAAACCAGTGATTGATCGTCTAGTTTAGTTCTTGCGTCCTATGAGAAAACATGTTTTTAAAATTCGTCTACAATTGACCATGTAACGATGATTACATTATCTAGGCAGTATATAGAATTATCCTTAATGGAGAGGGGAGACAAGGTGAGACAAAAGGGCATCATCATCACAGAAATTAATGATTTGTACCAAGTATAGTTTTTAGTTCATACACACTTTAACACTTTGAGTAGGTTATAATTAGATAGTACTGAGATGCGTGCAAGTCTCTTAGGGCATAGAACACATGTTGACATGTTGGCTATGATTGAGATGCACTACATTTGGGGGACAGTTAAAACTATCAACGTAAAATCTTATATTTTGTATGCAAGATTGTCATAATAACTCCTGAAGCACTATCAAAAATTAAACTTTTATCATTAAGGAAGATGACCAGATAATCCTTATCACAAAGGTGAACCTCAATCCTTCAACATAAGCAACATTTCTGAAGGCACTACAGATCTTGTGGTAGTAGTAATCATTAGAATATGTGTTTTGATTATACCAACTATCCTTTACGAAATTCCCTATCTTATTGCATCAAAAGAATTCAAACTTATGTGTCTACACTCTCTTTAGAGTAGGAGAAGAAAAATCAGAGTTAAATTAAGCTTTCTAATAGTGGATCATCAACCTAGTTGGCAGTTGTCGATCAGGGATCTATGATCCTAAGTTTACTGACCAATCAGTAATTGATAATCATCGAGGAACTTGGTGATCATTACACATATCATTGACCAACTTGAGGATAATTGATCAAATGATTGACTAGGTAATTGATGGTAAACGAATCATTCAGGAACTGAAAATATTAGGCTCCATTCCTTTGGCAAGATATGAGAAATTCCGATTCACAGGAATTAAATTGAAGTCCAATTTTGTTGTTCGGTCGAATGCAGGAATTCTGTCACGGGAATTGGAATTAGCAATTCCACTATTCGGTTGCATATAAAAATTCAGTCAATAAAATTGATATTTACACACACACATACACAAACACAAGCACAAAATCACACACGCAGACACACACACACATTCACATCATTAAAAAATGCCTAGACATTCTTACTCATAAATTATTCTATTTTCTAGAGAAGTTGATTTAGCTAGTGTGATTTACTCATACTAAAATCCAGAACCACCATAATAATGAGGTAAGTTGCCAAAATTTCCAAACTCAAAACTAAATATTTAATTCTCCTTATATTTAGCATTAAGCCAATGTGAGAGTGAAGAGTTAGAGCAATTTCCATGTCTCAGTGGAGAGTATGTAGTGAGAAGAACCCTGCACAAATTAATGGAGGAAGCAAAACATGAATTAAACACCATGAATAAGGAGCAGATCACAAATTAATCGAGGAGATCATCTGAGCCTTTCCCTAGAGGAAGGAGCAGATCCCTTCTTTAAGAACCAGAAAGCTTCCGCCCCCATTTGTTCTCATCCTTGAGCAGAATCGCCATGAATAACAACAGTAACGGCAAAATCTGCAGATTGAGGAGCAGCTCCATCTTTGAATGAATGCAGACTGAGGAGCAGCTTCCGCCCCCATTTGTTCTCATGGTGGACATCGCCAAAACGCTGCAGATCTGAGAACTAAAAAGCTTCCGCACCAGGGTTTCTGTTACGCCCCCGGACGGAGCCCGGCTATTTGGGCGTCAGTACACGCGAAGAAGGAAGGAACCCGAAGGTGACAACGGGGCTGAACCAACTGGTTCAGCCCCCACTCCCTCTATCTGAAGACCGGCGGTAAGGGGGCCGAACCAGACCGGTTCAGCCCCCATATGGGGAGGGGCCGGCCGGCCCCTCTCATCCCCGGGTATAAATAACCCGGGGTGGCTCTCTTGGTGGACAAGCAAGATTATTCCAAGGTATTCTCTCTTCTCTTCCACTCAACCCTAATTCTCTAGTTATTTCTCTTTAGATCTCACTCTCTCCCCTCCTCTTCCTATCATTTGGTATCAGAGGTTCTTTTCTCCACCATGGTGACTACTCGAACGCAAGACGAAATCGGCCGCTTGGAAATCCTAGAAGAAAATCTGATGGGGTTGACGGATTCGGTGGCCGCCATCGAGGAAAACGTGAAAAGATTCACGCAAAGGCTAGAAGAACGGCTCGACACCCGAATGGAGGAGATCATGGCGTTGTTGGCACAAAATCTAAAGGGTAAGGCCGTGTCGGAAGAGGATCCGGGTGGATCTTCCGTTCCACGGTCTGATCGGCACAGGAGCGGCGGAAATGCGGGGCAAGGGGAGGCGGAAGGCTCGGCCAGGGATCGGGATCAGGGTGCGGGACTCGCAACAGGCGGCGGGTCGGGCCAGGGCGACGGATTTGGCGCAGGCGGGTTCGGCGCCGCGGCTGACGGCGGTTTGGGCCCAGGCGGTGGGTTTGGCGCAGGGGGATCCGGCGCAAGTGGCGCTGGCGGTGAGTCACGGATGGGGCACCTGCCTTGGAGGCGGGTCGGCGACGAATGGGGAGGTGCCGGGAGGTGCCGGGAGGTGCCGGGAGGTGCCGGGAGGACCTCGGGGTGGCCGATTCCCCATATGGAGGGGGGAGGGCCTGCTGCCTCACCTGGCTGGAAGGGGGCAGCCCGTGGGGTTCGGGGGAGGCGTGCAGCGGGGTGGTCAAGGTGTTCCAGCGGCGGGGCCGTTTCGTCAAGGGTTCCCGGGCATGCCTTTTGAACTCGGGGAACCAAGAAGGCCGGGGGAGTATGGACAGGAAGCAGGGTGGCGTGGACAGGCCGGCCCGCGGCCGTACATGCCGCCAAAGTTGACGCGGATGAATTTTCCCAAGTTTAATGGGGGTAACGCCCTAGAGTGGCTGCAGAAGGCGGAACTGTTTTTAGGTTATCAGGAGATTCCCGAAGGGCAGTGAGTGCAGTTAGCATCTTTCCACCTGAAGGATGATGCTTTCCAGTAGGTGCAGTGGTTCCTAAAGGGCAGGTACAACGTGCCCCGGACCGACTTTGTGGATGGATTCACCGCTCGTTTTGGACCATTGGAGTACGAAGACTTTGAGGCACTCCTACAGAAGCTGCTCCAGAAGGGTACAGTGATGGAGTACCGAACAGAGTTCGAGAAGTTGGCTAATCGAGTACAGTGGGAAGAAAAGGCATTACTCAGTTGTTTTGTGTCGGGCCTCAAGGATTATTTGCAGGATGAGATCCAGTCCTACATGCCCCGCGGCTTGAACCATGCGATCAGTTTAGCTCGGATAAAGGAGGAACACTACAACAGGCAACGCTCCCGCAGCACGACACGTACTACTACCACCACGGCGGTGGTGAGAAAGGAATCCCAGGGTCCCAGCAAGCCAGTTGTCACTCGGTTGACTTGGCCGGAACTTCAGGCGCAGAAGGAAAAAAGGTTGTGCTTCAACTGTGATGACAAGTTTGCTTCGGGGCACAAATTTCAAAAGGTCCAGGTGTTCATGTTACATGAGGATGTCGAGGAGGAGGTGGACATGGTTCCCGAGCCAGACTTGACAGGGGAGTCAGCGGTGACTGAGTTTGGAGTATTGATACAGGCTATGGAGGGTTGCAATGCCTCCCTCACTATGCGCATGGCGGGCAAGGTCCGACGGGAACATGTGACGATTCTGATAGATAGTGGGAGTACCCACAACTTCATCCATCCCGAGGTGGCGCGCCGAGTGGGACACGTGGTCGATAGAGGTGCTTCCCTTCCGGTTATGGCGGCCGATGGGAGCAAGCTGCGGTGTGAGGGGGTGATGAAGCAGGTGGAGCTCAACATACAAGGCTACACGGTTCATACAGAAGTTTATCTTCTTCCCATCCGCGGTTCAGACATGGTGCTTGGGGTACATTGGTTGCGACAGCTACGACGAGTCACCTTTGATTGGAACCACATGACTATGAAGTTCTTACAGCATGGGAAGCAGTTTTGTATGAGGGGCCTAAAAATCATCTCCAGTGAAGGAGGTCTCTCTCTGAAGCCTACAGCGTATTGGGGAAGAAGGCAACATGATGGCAGTGCTTTTGGGGGTGAAGTCGGCCGACACTGGGCCATCTGAGGTACCCATCCAGATGCAGTCTCTCCTAGATCAGTATGCTGACATATTCCAGGAGCCCCGCACTCTTCCACCACCGCGCTTTCGAGATCATCAGATCGTCCTCAAGGCGGGGGAGGAGCCTACCAACATCCGGCCATATCGATATCTGCACATGCAGAAGGCTGAGATCGAGCGCAGTGTTTGGGAGATGCTAGATGCGGGAATCATTCGCCCCAATACGAGCTCATTTTCTGCCCCGATCATTTTGGTCAAGAAGAAGGATGGTTCGTGGCGGTTCTGTGTCAACTACCGCGCGCTGAACAGTGCCACTGTAAAGGACAAATTTCCTATTCCTTTGATTGAAGAATTGTTGGACGAACTGCACGGCACACAGTGGTTCACCAAGCTGGACTTGCAGTCCGATTACTATCAAATCCTTATGCGAGAGCGAGACATCCACAAAACAGCTTTCTGGACACACGACGGCCACTATGAGTTCTTGGTAATGGCCAATGAGCTGACCGGTGGGCCGTCCACCTTTCAGGCCAACATGAACGAGATTTTTCGTCCGCTCCTTCGTCGTTTTGTGTTGATCTTCTTCGATGACATTCTCATATACAGTCCCAGTTGGGAGGAGCACTTAGCTCATGTTGAAGAAGTCTTCTCCATCCTCCGTCAGAACCAGCTCTACGTTAAACGGTCCAAGTGTTCCTTCGGTCAGGAGGAGGTGGAATACTTGGGGCATTTAGTCTCGGCTCAGGGCGTATACGGCCCCAAACTATACAGGCACTACGGGACTTCTTAGGCCTCACCGGATACTACCGTCGCTTTGTGAAGGACTACGGCAAGATCGCCCGGCCTCTTACCCAGTTGCTGCAGAAGGACGCCTTCCTCTGGCAAGATGAGGCGGAGGAGGCCTTCCAAGCACTCAAAAAGGCCATGATGACTATACCGGTCCTAGCGCTTCCCGATTTCGCCAAGGAGTTTGTAGTGGAGACTGATGCTTCAGGAGTGAGGCTCGGTGTTGTATTGATGCAGGAGGGGCGGCCCATAGCCTTCTATAGCAAGGCGTTGGCTCCTTGAACGTTGGGGTTGTCCACCTACGAGAAGGAGATGTTGGCGGTCATTCATGTAGTGGCCCTGTGGCGGACCATCAGAGTCTAAAACATTTCTTGGAATAGCGGGTCTCTTCTCCTCTCCAACAGTAGTGGGTGACCAAACTTCTAGGGTATGATTATGAGATCGTCTACCGGCACGGGAAGGGCAATCGGGTTGTTGATGCTTTGTCCAGCTTACCTGAGGGCGCCCTCGCTCAGATTTCTACACCACTGCTTGACTCCATTGACGAGATACAAGACGAGGTACAGCGTGATCCCTAGTTGCAACCTATTGTGGAGGCCCTTCGACAGGCACGTGAGACAGCTCCGGGCTACCATCTTCAGAATGACAGGTTGTTCTATCGAGGCCGTGTGGTTATTCCTTCGAAGTCGGCCTGGAGGGCAGTTATGAATGCATGAGTTCCACTCCTCTCAAACGGGTGGTCATGTCGGTGTTCTCCGCACTCTCCAGCGGGCACGGGCCAATGTTTTCTGGAAGAGGATGCGTCATGACATCCAGTTGCTTGTTCAACAGTGTGAGACTTGTCAGCGCCAGAAGTATGAAACCACGTCCCCAGCCGGTTTACTCACACCATTGGAGATTCCTCACCAGATTTGGGATACTGTTTCCATGGACTTCATTGATGGACTGCCCAAGTCTCAGGACAAGTCAGTTATTATGGTTGTGGTCGATAAGTTGTCCAAGTATGGGCATTTCATAGCGCTGAGCCATCCTTACACCGGCGAATCTGTCGCCGCTCTTTTTACCCGCGAGATTGTCCGGCTTCATGGCATACCACGGGGATCATCTCAGATCGTGACCCGACGTTCGTCGGCAACTTTTGGAAGGAGCTCTTTCGCTTACAAGGGACCTCTTTACGTTTCAGCACAACTCACCACCCGCAGACAGATGGGCAGACAGAGGTACTCAATAGAGGCGTGGAAACATACCTCTGTTGTTATGTTATGGACGAGCCGCGCACTTGGACGAGTTGGTTGCATTGGGCCGAGTACTGCTACAACACTTCCTACCACTCTGCCAGTAAGATGACTCCGTTTGGGGTCGTGTACGGTCGTCGTCCTCCTTCCTTGAGCAGTTACGAGGCCGGCTGTACGGCGTTTCCCGCCGTTGACCGAGCACTTCATGATCGTGATCGCACACTCGCCGCTTTGCACAAGAATCTCCGGACAGCACAGGACCGCATGAAGGCGCAGACAGACAACCATCGGAAAGAGCGGGAGTTCCAGGTGGGGGATGAGATCTTTCTCAAGCTCCGCCCCTACAGGCAGTTGTCCGTGGCCCAGCGGTCAAACCAGAAGTTGGCACCTCGTTACTATGGTCCCTTCCGGATTGTCCGACGAGTGGGCCCTGTTGCTTACACGTTGGAGTTGCCCGAAGGATCGAGGATACATCCGACCTTTCATGTCTCCTTGTTGAAGCAGAAGATCGGCGACATTGTCGAGTCAGTCCTCTCTTGCCCGAGGCCACAAGCACGGGCGAGCTGCGTCTGATACCTGAGGAGATTCTGATGATCAAGTGGAAGCATCGCGGCGCTGAGTACCGTCCTGACCTACTAGTCAAGTGGAAGAATATGATCGCGGCGCATAACACATGTAACATCCGTTTAATTGTAACGAATTTATTTTTTTTATAGGGTCGAGTCGCGACGGATTTTGACCGAGACAGCGCGTCGTCGAGGTACGTTGTTCTATGATTATAAATCGCGACCGTTTATTTGAGTTGGGTGTGCCAATAGCATTTCCCCCCCCCCTTTTTCTCCTCTTGCGGTTACTAATAAACCGCTACAACCCGATTAATAAACCGCACGCCCTCAATTTCACGGAAGAAACCCGCAAAACCGCAGCCCTCCTGTTTCTCCCGTTCTGCGCGACCGACGCACGCCCGACGTCGCCCGTTCGGCGTTTCCGCTGCCGTCCAGTGCCCGATTCCTCTCCAGAAGCCATTTCCGACTTCTCCTCCCTCCTCTGCAGGCGCTGGGGAGTATTCCTTTTCCTTCCTTGGCCTTGGAAGTTTCGGGTTTCAACCCTAACCGGAGGAGTTGAGTTTTGTTTTGGTTCCGGTGAGTCGTTTCCTCCCTTATCTCGATTTCCTCTTGAAGATCCTTCGTTTTGGAGGTAGACTAAACTAATTTTCATTTCTATTGCGCTATTTTAGGTTTTGGTGTTCGTGGTTCACCGCGGAGTTTAAGTGGGACGCATTGAGAACCCCAATATCTCCGCATAAAGGTAATATTCGAAGCTAGTACGCATATTTTTCTGCAACCTTAGATGATTTGGAATTTTTCCACCGGAAAACCCTTAGGGAAAAATTATGAGTTTAGGTTTGCCTTGAATTGCAGGACTTTGGTAGGTTCGAGGCAGCATTCTGAAGGTCCCCAGTAGTAGGATTTGCCTTCGGAAATAGAAGATGTCGCCGCGCCGAGTCTACGAGCGCCGCACCACCGCTGTAAGGAAATCTAAATTTCTTTTAGTTAGATATATCAAGTATTGTATTTTTATACACATAAATAGATTTGTTTCAAGTACCATGACCATGCATAGAAAAGTGTGGTGATAGGAAAACGGTTACGAAAAACGTGTAGGGTGACACGATTTTCCCTAAGACCCAAGTAGTCGGATCGTGAACAGAAACATAGAGTACGAAAGCGTTAGCCGTGTTCGTAGGTTTGAAATTTGTTCCGAACAAGGGGGTGAATGTCCCTTCAAGTCGACCACAAGAAAGTCAAGGGTCGCTTAACAGTACACCAGAAAAGATATCCCTTGCAGAGTAGCGTCAGACCAAAAAGGTCAGCCAGCACATAGAGTTTCTTCCGTGCTAGGTAGAGGCGCACTACCTTTCTCATAAGGCACATGGAACCTTATGAGTAGTACAGACTTGGGAAGTGTCTTCCCTTGAGCCAGCTAGTAGATTCGAGACCGTGTCCGCGTGACACTAGAACAATTGGGTTCGTAAGATGGTCTCGGGTCGTCAGTTTCAGTTGCGCGTTAGGAGCTACTCTGCCTAGAGCCTTCCTAGTAGATGAGCAGGTTAGAAGCCACCTAGAACTCAAGTATAGACCTGACATGAGACAGTACGCTAGTTAGTGAACGCCAGGACTTGAGTTAGTAAAATAAAAGTCTCGTGCTTAGTACGAGTAGATGCGTGACCAGAGAATGGTGCGAAGACATGCATAGCACATAGCATAAAAGTTTTAAATGCATAAAATTATTTTTCAAAGGCATACATGCATTCATATGTAAAACTGGGTTTTAGTGTCACTAGGAGGGGTTATTTTTCCTTACTCTGACCCTTCGTGGGCACTGTTTTTCAGGTGACCCAGGTGGGAAACTACGTCTAGGATGAGCATGTGGTGGCATCAGTTTGTATTATTTATCTTATCCAGTTTACTTTATTTCAGCATGTCTTGTAGATGAGAACATTGTAACAGATTAATGTTTCTAGCTAATTTGTATCAGACTATTCATGGTTAACCAGATTTTCAGTCAATTCAGTTTTATATCTTGTTTAGTGGCTCTGTGAAATCCAGATATCAGGTATGTGGTTATCCTTAGTTTACTTTATTCAAACTTCCGCTGTAAGTCTTAAATTGCTTAGTATAGATTTTATTACCTGCTGCTATTAGTTTTAATACTGTTTCCTAGTTTTCTTTATATCGCTGACCCGGCCGGACGGCTGATTTCTAAAATACTGGGAAGGGGTGTTACAACACATGTGTGGACTTGCTGGAGTTCCGGGAGCTTTGCCCCGATTATCACCTTGGGGACAAGCTGGTTCTTGATGGGTAAGGGAATGTTACGCCCCCGGACGGAGCCCGGCTATTTGGGCGTCAGTACACGCGAAGGCGGAAGGAACCTGAAGGTGACAACGGGGATGAACCAACCGGTTCAGCCCCCTCTCCCTCTATCTGTAGATTGGCGGTATGGGGGCAAAACCAGACCGGTTCAGCCCCCATATGGGGAGGGGCCGGTCGGCCCCTCTCATCCCCGGGTATAAATAACCTGGGGTAGCTCTCTTGGTGGACAAGCAAGATTATTCCAAGGTATTCTCTCTTCTCTTCCACTCAACCCTAATTCTCTAGTTCTTTCTCTTTAGATCTCTCTCTCTCCCCTCTTCTTCCTATCAGTTTCCTTCTCTCCATGATTGCAAGTGAAACCGGCGTAGAAGTAGCGAGGGGCCTCGACGGGGAGGGCAGGATGGGGGAAGAGCGAACATCGGAAGAAGGAAGGACGCTAGACGCGGGACATGAGACGAGTAGGAATTCCCAAGTCCGACCTAAAGAAGTCGGTAATGGGGGGAGAAAAAATGGCCTATTCCGAATTCCCAAGGAATTCAATTGAATTCTGATTCCTATCAAAAAAATTGGCTACCGAACAGCGGAATTGGAATTGGCATTTCCAATTCCAATTATTTTCTCCAATTTCGCCCAAACGAACGGGGCCTTAGTGAAAATCAATCATGAAAGCTTGTAAAAGAAAACCTTATTCAGTTTATTCAATATGAAACGATGCAAAACTTAAGATCTTTTAATACAACGATCAAAAGTGATGAATAATAATACTTGTGTTTTCTATACCTAATCACACCTTGAACCAGTAGGCCTTAGAAATTCTCCCCCGGATTTTTCTCAAGCCTCTCCTCCAAAAAGAATCTATAAACCTACCTCAAAGCCTAATTGCCGACTTCCATTCCCTAGATTTATCAAAAACTCAAGTAATCACAACAACAATAAACGCTCCCTAGAACTATCATAAATCTAGTCGCCACAACAAAGGAGAAATAATGTCATAGGATGAAGATGAAGGTTTTGTAGAATATTTGCCATGTTCACTTGCAAGACCTTCACTTTGATTATCCTTATAAATGGCTTCCTGCTTTTGATTCTTTGGAATGAGGGAGGCAGTTTTCCATTGCTCTAGGACTAGTAGGGCAAACAGCCTCTTCAAAAAAACATATCTTGGAAAGAAATACCATCACATATCTATACTATATTAAACCGAAATTCTGTATTGCTACAGTAACTGGTACAGTGACTGTTATGGGTTGCGTTTTCTATATGTAATATATTGCTACAGTAACTGCTACAGTGCCTTCTGCAGTGCCTGTTGTCGGTTACGTTATATATATATATATATAATTATTATTTATAATAAATAATATTATTTTTAATTTATATTTATATTATATATTAATAACACGAGCATCTTCGCACGGGCTACGCCCGTGCTCGATGCTCACGGGCGGCCTTCGGCCGCATCAGGCGGGTTTCGCCCGTCTGCGCACGGGATTCGCCTGTCTGCGCAAGGGCTTCGCCCGCGCTTGATGCTCCGGGCGGCCTTCGGCCGCATAGTCGCTCACTTCGACGCAATGCACCAGCTCGGCGTCGCACCCGCCACTCGCGGCCCCCGGAGCACTCAGGCGTCGCACGGGCACCAAAGTGCTCCAGGGGCCGCGAGTGGCGGGTACGACGCCGAGCTGGTGCATTGCGTCGAAACACAATTATTTCTCAATCATTAATTTGTCGTGGAATCCACTACTGGCCAACCAAATCATTGGCCACAAATATAGGGTTTTCACTAGGAATGACCAAATATCTCTAACTCCTCAAATTACAATTTGAACAAGATTGTAGATATCGGATGTCGGCGACATGTCAGATTGAGTTTTTAAATGTCGGAAGTCTGAAACATGTCGGTGATATTTTAAAATATTGAATTTTTCTATTTTATAATTTAAAATTTTATTTTCATGTATACTACTTATAATTATATGTTCCAAAAGAAAAAAAATTTAATATAACAAATACATCTTATAAAGAACATACATGGAGTATCAAAAGGTCGTGCGTCCTCAAATAAAGAATCTTGGTGGAGGAAAGAAGAAGTGGAAGACAAAGTGAGGGCAAAAAAGGTCAGCTATAAATCACTCTACGCTTATAGGAATGATGAAAACTTAGTCAGGTATAAAGTCACCAAAAAGAAGCTAAACAGACAGTAAGTAAAGCAAGAAGTCAAGCTTATGAAGAATTTTATAAGCGACTAGATACCAAAGATGAAGAGGGTGACATATATAAAATTACTCGAGGTAGAGAAAGAAAGACAAGAGATTTAAGTCAAGTAAAATGCATAAAGAATGAGACAGATACAGTTTTGACGAATGATGTGGATATTAAAGAGCGATGGAAAAAATACTTGGAAGAGTTAAGTAAATCAGAGAACTATAAGAACATAACGTTTTATCGTAAAATTCAAGTATCAGAGGTAAAAGATGTTCTAAATAAGATGAAAAATGAAAAGGTATTTGGCCAGACGATATACCCATAGAAGTATAGAAATGTCTAGGAAACGAAGGAATTTTGTGGCTTACATATTTTTCAATAAAATACTGAAATCAAAGAGGAAGTCAGACAAATGGAGAGAAAATATCTTGGTACATTTGTATAAGAATAAAGAAGATATACAAAATTGTGTTAATTACAGAAGAATTAAATTAATGAGTCATACCATGAAACTATCGAGTAATAGAAAGAAGATTAAGACGAGAGACTAACATCTCGGAGAATCAATTTAGATTCATGCCAGGGAGGTCGACCATGGAAGTTATACATCTCTTGAGGAGACTCATTGACAACTATCGAGAAAGAAAACAAGATTTGCATATGTTGTTTATTGATCTTAAGAAGATTTATGATAGAGGTCCAAGAGAGATCTTATGGAGAGTCTTAGAAAAGAAAGGTGTAAATGTATCATATATTGACATAATTAAAGATATGTATACAAATTCAGTGACAAGGGTGAAAACATATGGAGGATTAACACAGAAATTCCCTATCATTGTTGGATTACATCAAAGTTCAGCTTTAAGCCCTTATCTCTTTACCCTTATCTTAGATGAGCTCACCAGACATATCCAACAAGCAATACCTCTGTGTTTATTGTTTGCGGATGATATCGTTTTGTTTGATGAGACGCGCGAGGGTGTAAACGCAAAACTTGAATCTTGGCGAGATACTTTAGAAAAGAAGAGTTTTAGGTTGAGCAGGACAAAGACAGAGTATATGGAGCTTAAATTTAGCAGTGCAAGAAAGACAAATGACTTCGTTATTAAGTTGGGCGATCAAGATATTTCTCGTAGTGAGTGTTTTAAATATCTTTGATCGATAGTTCAAAATGATTGAGGTATTGATAACGATGTTACACATAGAATCCAAGCGGGTTGGTTGAAGTGGAGAGGCGCATCAGGGATCTTATGTGATCGTAAAGTACCACTAAAACTTAAGGGCAAGTTTTACCGTACTGCAATTAGACCCGCGATGCTCTACGATTTAAACACGTACAAAGGAGACCATTAGAGGCACCTGTTGGGCGTTGTGAGAATCTAGTAAATATGCATGTTAGACGAGGGAGGGGTAGACCAATAAAGACTTGGAATGAAACTGCAAAAAAAGACATGATGTACTTAGGCATTAGTGAGATTATGACAAAAGATAGGGCACAATGGCGATAAAGGATCCATATAGTCGACCTCACTATAGTGGGATAAAGGCTTGAGTGTTGTTTTTTTATAACAAATACATCATATCACCATTGTACCCATTGAACCCATTATACTCATTGTACCCATGTCATCATTATAACAAATATATGGATCCATTGTCGTCATTGTACCCTATCTTTAGTCATAATCTCATTAATGCCTAAATACATCATGTCTTTCTTTATAGTTTCATTAAAGTCTTTATTGGTCTACATGCCTAGTGACTAAAAAATCACAATGCCTAACAGGTGCCTCTAATGGTCTCCTTTATAAGTGTCCAAACAATCTTTGTCGAGCTTCTCGCATCTTTCTATGCAATTGGTGTCACTCATGTTTTATCGTTGATAAATTCATTCCTAATTTTACGCGTATCCACATCCACCCAAGCATTCTCATCTTCGCAACACCCATTTTTCCTCATGTACATAATTCACTGTCCAACACTCAGAACCATAAAGCATTGATGGTCTAATTGCAGTACGGTAAACTTGACTTTAAGTTTTGTAGAGAAGTACACAGAGTAGTGGGAGTAAAAGTTGTAAACCTTGTACATCCTTCTTGTGTATGTAAATACAAGTATGAGTACATACATATAGAGAGAAGAGAGAGAAGAGTTCTTTTTTCAAGATGTGGGACTATTACATAAAGAGGAAGAAGACCAATGATGGGCCATTATATGGGCCTTTACATTTTCTTTTTCTAACACTCCACCGCAAGTTGGAGCATACAAGTCGTAGGCACCCAGCTTGGACAAGAACTGATAAAATAGAGCACTCGATAGGGCCTTAGTGAGAAGATCAGCAACTTGATCAGTAGCCGGAACATGTTTCAATTCCAGCTTCTTCATTTGAACTTTTTCTCGAAAGAAGTGGCAGTCAACTTCGATGTGTTTTGTTCTCTCATGGAAGACAGGATTCTTAGCTATGTGTATAGCAGCTTGACTGTCACAGAGTAAGGTAGTTGGTGAGGAAAGTTTTACTCTCATATCACCTAGGAGACTCTCAAGTCATGTGAGCTCAGACACAACAGGCGTCATCGAACGGTACTCAGCTTTGGCTGAAAACCGAGCAACAACAGACTGCTTTTTACTGCGCCAGGTAACAAGGTGACCTCCAAAGTAAGTACAAAATCTGCTGCTGGAAAGTCGATCACCCAGGAAACCAGTATAATTAGCATCTGAATACACAACCAATGTTGGAGTACACGAGGAAGAAGTTTTGTATACCAGCCCTTGACCAGAAGCAGTTTTCATATATCGCAGAATACGTTCGACAGCCTGTAGATGAGACACCCGAGGAGAATGCATGAACCGGATGACAACCCCAACAGTAAATGATATGTCTGGTCTTGTGACTGTTAGATAAATCAGTTTTTCAACCAGACGTCAATAGTATTCTGGATTTAGAAGAAGAAGATCTGCATCAGAAGCATGAGCACACAGCTTGTGATTGACATTCATATGAGTATTAACCGGTTGACATCCAGAATATCCAGCATCCTGAAAAACGTCGAGACAGTACTTTCGTTGAGATAGGACAAGTCCATCAGGCCATCTTGCGATCTCAAGGCTAAGGACGTATCGAATGTTTCTCAGATCTTTTGTTTAAAAAACAGAACTGAGGTGTTGTTTGACCGCTTGTATTCCTTTTGAATCATTTCATGTGATTAGGATGTCATCTACATACACCAAAAGAAGAACCGTTCATGTTGTTCTATGTCGAGTGAACATAGAGAAATTTGCCGAGCTCCGAGTAAAGTCAACCTCCCGAACAGCCTTAATAAACTTATTGAACCATGCCCGAAGAGATTGTTTGAGATCATAAATCGACTTCTTAAGATGACACACTTGGGACTCCCCCGTGGTCTCAAACCCTGGAGGTTGTTGCATGTAGACAGTTTCTTGGAAATCACCATTGAGAAAAGCATTCTTGATATCCAGTTAATGTAGTGGTCATTGACGATTCACAACTACAGAGAGGACACGAACCGTTTTTAGCTTGACAACTGGAGAGAATGTTTACTCATAATCAAGATCTTGTTGTTGAGTAAAGCCATGAGGCACCAGACGAGCCTTAAGACGATTAATCGTCTCATCAGGGGCATGCTTGATGACAAAAACTCATTTACATCCAACAGTAGTTTGTCCCAGAGGAAGAGAAACTAGATCTCACGTCTGATTAGCCCAGAGGGCCGACATTTCTTTCTCCATGACCGCCCGCTAGCCCGGATGCTGGAGAGCCTCCTACACAGAGTTAGGGACAAAAATAGAGGATAATGAGGTAACAAATGTTTGAAGCGTCGGGGTCAGACAATGTAAGGATACATAATTTGTCATAGGATGGGATGTGGAGGCAGAGGCCGGGTTGACAAGTCGGAGAGTGCCAGAGGTTGAAGCCGACTGCAGCGGGGCGGCGGAATTAGAAGGTCGACGAGTATACACACAAAGAAGGGGGGGTTTGTGGAGAATCGGAGCTGGGGAGGGGGGAGGGGAGGAGGGGAGGTGTTGGAGGAGACGTAACTGGTGGTGGGGGAGGAGACGTAACTGGTGGTGGTGGAGGAAACGTAACAGGGACAGGTCTTGGTAATGATGGTGGTGGTAGAGAGGACGTTAGAGTGGAGAAAAACGATTGATCTTCCAGAAAGATAACATCCGCCGAAACGGTCACCTTGCGGGTAGTGGGAGAATAGAAAACATACCCTTTTTGAGTGCGGGAATAGCCAACGAACATATGTTTGGCCGCCCGAGGATCGAACTTTTCGATGGAGGGACCAAGTAAATGAACATAGCAGGTACAACCGAATATTCGAAGTGTGAGAGGGAATGGAGGTGTGGAAGGGAAGAGGAGGCTGAACGGGGTGGCGTTGTTGAGGACGGAGGAGGGCAGACGATTAATGAGATAGCACGCCACCGAAACCGCAAAGTCCCAATAAGTTTTGGGAACGTGCATTTGAATCATGAGGGAGCGAGTAACATCGAGAAGATGTCTATTTGTGCGCTCGGGCACACTGTTTTGCTGCGGAGTATATGCACATGAAGTTTGATGAATAATACCAAACTCAGAGCATAGGTTATCGAACTCGCGACTAGTGTATTCTCAAGCATTATCCGTCTGGAGTGTTTTGATTTTGTCGGGAAACTGTGTACGAGTCTCGAGAACGAAAGCCCGGAACACACGAGGAAGCTCGGAGCGATCCCGCAGTAAGTACAACCGTGTTATTCGAGAATAATCATCAATAAAAGTAATAAAATAACGATAATCAGACACACTTGTTATTTTGTACGGATCCCAAATATCAGAATGCACTAACATAAAAGGAGCAGAGCTCTGAATACAATGAGGATGAAAAGAGGAACAATGATATTTTTCCCAAAATACAAGAATCACAGGTAAATGCAGGAAGAAGAACATTTGGAAGAGCCTTCTTGAGAATCGGAAGAGGAGCATGCCCAAGACGTCGATGCAAGTCAACAGAGGAGACAGACGAGAGAATGGTATGAGAGACATCAAGAAGGTAGAGCCTGTTGTGCAGTCTTCCTTTACCAATAATACTCTACGTCCGTCGATCCTGCATCAGGAACGAAGAAGAGGTGAATGTAATAGAACAATCCAAATTGGTAATGAGACGACTAATAGAAAGTAAATTAAATGGAAAGCCCGGGACATGGAGATCCGAGCAAAGAGAAATAGAGGGATTGAGAGGTATATCAGCAGAGCCGGAAACAGGAACGATGTTGTCATTAGTTACGATGATAAACTTTGGATGTGGAGAATCTAAGTATTGGGGTGGCTTCAAGGAGCTGATATGGTGATTAGCACCTGAATCCACTATCCAACGCGGACTAATGGAGACACAAGCGATACATTCTTGAGAGACGGAGGCAGGTGAGTTGTGGAGCAACCCTTGAAGTTGTTGGAGCTGTAGGTGGACTTGATCACGATCAGCACGAGTGGAAGAAGGGTTGTGGGCAGCAACAGAAGCAGTTGGACGAGGAGGGAGACCATGTTTGCGATAGCAAGTCGCCTCAAGGTGTCCATCCTTACCACAGCAAAAACACTTTGGTCTCGGCCAGCCACCTCGACCCCTCCCCCGGGAGCCTGTACATCCTCCACGAGTAGGGGGAAGAGGGAGTAATGGTGCAGGAGAGTGCTGGAGAAGATCCGATGAACGAGGGCCGATAATATCAGGAGGTGGTGAAACCTTTAACAGCATGAAGCATACATCAGAGGAGGGAATAGTAGCAGATAAGAGGATCTGAGCCCGAATACTATGAAGATAAGGCGGAACCCGAGTCATCATCATGGCAATATCAACAACTTCTTTTTGAATGCGCTGGGCAGCTAGATCCGTAGTCAGGGCTGATGTTGAATCCAAGCTTCAACTAGCGTCTTGGACCAAACAACAAAGGAGGTTAAGTCAGCAACACTACCTGAGTCAAGGGTCTGAAGATCGGTGATGATGTCATACAGGTGTTTGAGACTGTCCTTGTCGAAGTAAATAGAATTGAGTTCATCCCACATTGTCTTGGCCGTTTCATGGTACATGGTCATGCGGTAAGGTTTTCCATCAAGGGGGTTGAGGAGCAACGTCTGAACACGACCGTCGTTACGAAGCCAGTCATCAGTAGGTGCAGAAGAAACAACCTAAGTTAAATGATGCAGAAGTCTCTTTGACTGAAGAACGCGGCGAATAGAATGCACCCACTCAACAAAGTTCTTCTTCCCAGTAAGAGAAATAGTGGTGATTCTCAACTCATCACAGAATTCAGGAACGGAGCAGCAGCCCCGGCTGGAAGAGAAGAGGCAGTTGAGGAATCCATTACCAAGCAATCTGGCGGCTAAGCTATGCGGCTATCCGGCAAGGCGGGCACATCAGAGTATCCGACAAGACTAGCCTGCGGACAAGGACAGAGGGTTGCAGTTAAGAAGTAGAAGCAGACCGCATAACAGAAGTAGAAGCCGGCAAGTAGAGAAGCGAGGACACTGGGCGAACACAAAGAGCAGACCACGCGAGAAACGCAACGGCAAGGAGAGCGAAGAAGAGAGAATCCTGCGGATAGCACGAGAGGGGAGACCGTGCAGCCAAGAGGCTTAAGCGAACAACAACAAACCGCGGGTGGAGACCACGCAAGTAGATCAAGTAAGTAGATCGGCAAACCAAGTGAGTGGGCAGCAAGGAAGAGGAAGCGACCTTGGGCAAGAAAATCGAGCAGTACCCAGAGAGAGCAGGGGAGACCGAACACGACGGCTACAAGAGACGGGCCGAGTGGAGAGAGCAGCTGCTACAAGAGACAAGCTGGGCGAACAGAGAAGGTTGGAGGTCAGAGAGAAGCATCCAGAGAGAACGAACACGACAGTCAAGACCAAAACCGCGGTTAGTTGTAGCGGGTGATCAATCTGCTCGGCAACGGGAGACCGCAGCGAGTAGAGAGCAGCCAAGAGCCAGACCGCAACGGGCACTAAGTAAACCGTAGCGGATAAAGAGACGCACACCGCGCAAACAGACAGCGCGAACAAACTGCTCGAACAGACCGTGTGATTAGAACGATGAAGCCAAACCGGGCAGATCACTGCGGACAAAGAACAAACCGCAGGAGGACAGGACGGTGGGACCCGACAGCTGAATCTATAAATACAAGAGGAGAGACGAAAAAGAAGGTAGGATTCAGCTCGCCTAGCACCCGGCGGACAAGGAGGTTGTCCGCCTAAGACAGGAGAAGACGGGCTCGGCGGACAAACCACGCTAACCGCTTAACACAGTAGACTGTAGGGGGGTATGGCGGTTAGGAAAACAAAGGCCACCCAGAGGGACCGATAACTCTGATACCATATAGAGAAGTACACAGAGTAATGGGAGTAAAAGTTGTAAACCTTGTATATCCTTCTTGTTTATGTAAATACAAGTATGAGTACATATATATAGGGAGAGAAGAGAGAGAAGAGTCCCTTTTTCAAGATGTGAGATTATTATATAAATAGGAAGAAGACCTATGATGGGTCATTATATGGGTCTTTACATTTTCTTTTTCTAATAAATTTAATGGTACTTTACGATCACATAAGATCCCTAACACGTCTCTCCACTTCAACCAACCTGTTTGGATTCTATGTATCACATCTTTATCAACACCCCCATCGTTTTGAACTATTGATCCAAGATATTTAAAGTCGTCACTGTGGGAAATATTTTGATCACCGAACTTAATAATGAAGTCATCCATCTTTCTTGCACTGCTAAATTTATGCTCCAGAACTGTCTTTGTCTTGCTCAACCTAAAACCCTTGTTTTCTATAGCGTCTCTCCAAGATTCAACTAATAAAAGAATAATAGTATTCAACTAATAAATGTGCCATTTTTTAAGATAAACAACACACAAGTCTTTATCCAACTATAGTGGGGTCGGCTATATGAATCCTCTGTCGACATAGTGCCCTATCTTTAATCATAATCTAACAAATAAAGAAAAATGTCTCAAATAATTACACAAGATTGGTTTTAAGAATAAAATATTAAAAAATGAAACAAAAAATTTAATTGATTTAACACATATATGTAACATAAAATAAAATAGTGAACGATAAGTTAAAAAGTTGCGTCGGACAATATATTGAAAAAATCGAATATGTCGGCTTATATTTTACAAAATGATAATCTATTTTTTAAAGTTTTTTTGCACTAAAAAAATGGCATGTGCAGAGACATGTCAAACTGTTTAATGACATTTTGAATTGTGCATTTTAACGGTTTCCAAATTGCGCGATTATTAATTCATTAACATAATAAAACCACTCTCACGGTCACGAAATAACAATTGATTTCCAATTTCTTTCGCACTATGAAATCCACCAAAGGGCTAAATCAACAGTTGTCACCATACGACTTTAATTAGGAATAGCTAAATAACCCAAAATCCTCAAATTGCCATTCTAACGATCTTCAAATCACGCAACTATTAATCCATTGGCAATATAATGCTACACTCACAGTCGTCAAATAACAATCAATTTATAATCTCTTTCGCGTCATGGAATCGACCAAAGGGTCAAATCAACGGCCACAACCATAGAGTTTTCACTAAGAATAGCTAAGGACCCCTACATCCCACAACCCTGCAAACAATTTGATATCTACCTCCGAGTGATTGTCTGACAAGTATACTAGGTCAATCCTAAATGCAAACCCATATCAACATCACTGATTTGGGCATATGACCACGGGTAGGTTTCACATAAATAGCCTCAATCCACAATGATTACCGAATTTCTAACGCAATATCATGTTAGGGACGCAATCCCACACCCCGGGGTTCTAGCGAACAAAAGAAGTTCATACCCTCCATTAATTAGCGGATAAGACACTCATATGCAACAAAAATAAATAAAAATGGACATGCAACGTCCTAAAACTGGGGAGACACGTTATCCTTAGAGCTCATTTTAACGCAATGAAAATCTTGCAAGAAAGAGATGAAGACTACCAGAAAGGGATCTTTTCCGCGAATTCGGCCTCGGGTCGTCGTTTGGAGCTCTGAATCTTCCTTTAATGGTAGATCTTCCAAGATAGCCCTCTTTCTTCCTTGCCAGTTATACAAACTAAGTGAGAGAGTATATGAATGAAATGAGCGTCCAAACTTCCTATTACCTAAGGACATCAGGAAAAGATTCTAACCATTGTATCCTAAAATCCCAAATTGAAGGGCTCAAAAATCAAGCTTAAAATATGTTTACAGACCCGTACACGACCTTCCACACGTCTAAATACATGGTCGTTTCTGCCAAACAGAAACAACACTACACAGGTTAGTTTCCAGGGACTGGACACACCCTGTGACACGGTCTGGTCAAGCTGTGTCCTTGGCATTTTCACCTAACACGGCAGCCCACATGGTCTTGTAGAATGGCACAACCAGGTCAAGTATGGCTCAGAATGGAGGGATTTAATTCATGGCTTTCGCGTCATGGAATCGACCGAAGGGTCAAATCAACGGCCACAACCATAGAGTTTTCACTAAGAATAGCTAAGGACCCTACATCCCGCAACCCTGCAAACAATTTGATATCTACCTCAGAGTGATTGTCTAACATGCATACTAGGGAAATCCTAAATGCAAATCCATATCAACATCACTGATTTGGGCATACGATCACGGGTAGGTTTCACATAAATAGCCTCAATATGCAATGATTACCGAATTTTTAACGCAATCTCATGTTAGGGACGCAATCCCACGCCCCAAGGTTCTAGCAAACAAAAGGAGTTCATACCCTCCATTAATTAGCGGATAAGACACTCATATGCAACAAAAATCACAAAGAAATGGACATGCAACGTCCTAAATCTGAGGAGACACGTTATCCTTAGAGCTCGTTTTGGCGCAATGAAAATCTTGAAAGAAAGAGATGAAGACTACCAGAAAGGGATCTTTTCTGCGAATTCGGCCTCGGGTCGTCGTTTGGAGCTCTAAATCTTCCTTTAATGGTGGATCCTCCAAGATAGCCCTCTTTCTTCCTCGCACTTATACAAACTAAGTGAGAGAGTATATGAATGAAATGAGCGTCCAAACTTCCTATTCCTGATCTAAGGACTTCAAGAAAAGATTCTAACCATTGTATCCTAAAATCCCAAATTGAAGGGCTCAAAAATCGGGCTTAAAATATGTTTACGGACCCGTACACGACCTACCACACGTCTAAACACATGGTCGTGTTCCGCAAAACAGAAACAACACTACACGGGTTAGTTTCATGGGCCTGGACACGCCCTGTGACACGGTCTAGTCAAGTTGTGTCCTTGGCATTTTCACCTAGCACGGCAGCCCACATGGTCTTGTAGAATGGCACAACCAGGTCAGGTATGGCTCGGAATGGAGGGATTTATTTCATGGCCAGGGCATGGTCATGTGCCTGGCCATATAGAGACAATATGACCTCTAAATGACCTTCAAGTACTCCCCAAGCTTTCTTAAATCCTTACGAACTCAACGAAGGTATCAATCATCTATCTTAGGGCATAAAACCATAAACATTATAAAATTGGGATGTTACAATCCCCCCCCCCGTCTTAAATAAATTGTCCCAAAATTATATGATAAGAAACAATAATAAAACTCATCATACCTAAGGGAACAACTCGGGGTATTCCTTACGTATAGTTTGATTTCGCTCCCAAGAGAGTTCCATACAGTCAAAGTTGTCCACCAAACATGAACTATCTTTATTGCCTTATAGAACAATTGGCGGACTTCAGTGTCCTCAATGCAAATTTGTTTAACTTTGGTCGATAATCCACCATCAAACAGCACTTTGTTGACCTCAACAATCCGAGTAGGCTCTTGTACGACCTTTCTCAACACAGAAATATAGAACAAGGCATGCAATCCACTGAGCTCCGACGATGGTTCAAGCTGATGTGCAGCATCACTAATGTGCTATGTAATCTCAAATGTTCCCAAATATTGTGGACTTAGCTTCTTCAAGCGTCGGATCCTTAACACTCCCTTGAACAGCTTGATCTTCAAATATACCCAATCGCTTGCAGAGAACTCAACATTCTTGTGTTTGGCATTGTAATACTTTGTCTGTCTATCCTAGGCAACTAGCAATCTCTTACATATCGCGTGAATTGTTATGTTTGCCTCATCAACATCCTTACACTTCAACAGCTTCATGTCGCATGTCTCCGCCCAAGCAAAGGTCGTACGACACTTCCGACCATTCAACGCCTCGAAGGGTGTCATATAGATGTTAGCTTGGTAGTTGTTATTGTAGACGAATTCAATCATGTAGAGGTGATCCTCTCATCGCTTTCTAATGTATAAGGCGCACACCTGCAAAATCCTTCATCATTCCATTGGTCTTTTTGGTCTGCCCATCTGTTTATAGATGGAAAATAGTGTTAAACTTAAATTTACCCAACAAGTGATGAATATGCCTTCAATCATTGAACGTGACATGTCTGTCTCAACCAATAACGATGCCACGAGGAACATTGTGTAATCGAACTATGTTCTCCATATACAACATAGCAAGTTTCTCCACTAAGTCGTCCTTCCGATTCTGAAAGAAGTGTAACGACTTTGTAAAACGATCTACAATAACCCAGATGGCGTCATTGCCCCGTTGCGGCCTTGGAAAGTCATGCACAAAGTCCATCGATACATCCTTAAACTTCCATTCAGGAATCGACAAAAACTTCAAAAATCCACCAGGTTATTAGAATTTGGCCCTCACTAGTGCACATATGTGATACTTTGTCATGAACAGGGCAACGTCTCTCTTCATGCCTGAACACTAGAACAACCTTTTCATATCCATATACATCTTCGCGCTCCCTGGATGAATCAAATACTTGGTAAAATGCTCCTCGTACATCAATTTATCACGGAATTTCTCAAAGCTAGAGATATGCAGTCTATCATCATTCCGCAAAAGTCCATTCTAGTAGGAAAACATAGTGTTTGACCCCTTTATAGTCTCCATCACATAGCTTGCATGCCCTCATCAGGCTCCAAAGACTGTTGAACTCAGTCTGTGATGTCGTATTGGACCTTCGTCTAGTTCAAGCATACAATAATCGTCGCATTCATATCAACAAAAGTGATCTCAAGAGTCTCAAATCATGAGTTAGATAGTCATTGTGAGCCAAGTTCCAACTCGCTTGTGTTGGTGCACGCCATCACAATGCATCAGCGACAACATTCCCCTTCCTGGGAGTGTAGTGAATGTCGAAGGTGTAGTCCCCTATAAACTTCACCCACTTCCTCGGACACATATGCAACTCTTTTTGATTCAACAAATACTTCAAGCTCTTATGGTCTGTGAAGATGTTGATCTTCACTCCATACAAATTGTCGTCACAGCTTTAGAGTAAAGATCAAGGCCGTCAACACCAAGTCATGGACAGGGTAATTCCTCTCGTGCACCTTCAGCTGCGCAAACCATAAGATATCATCTTCCTAAACTGGCACAATACGAGCCCAAGTCACTCCCTAAGGGTCACTGGATAACTAATAGCCTTCTGTCCCACATGGTAAACACAAAATCGATACAAAGATCAGTCGACTCTTCAGCTCCTCAAAGGCTCGTGCGCACTCTGACATCCAAACGAACCTATGATCCTTCCTGGTTAACGTGGTGAGAGAAAGTTCAATCCTCGAGAAGCTCTCAGCAAAGCACCTATAGTAGCCGACAAGCCCTAAGAATCTCTGGAATTCAGCCATATTTCTCAGCTCTGGCGAATCACGGATCGCTACAATATTTGACGAATTCACTGCAATACCCTCTTCACTAACCAGGTGAACTAGGAATGCCACAGAAAATAGCAAAAACTCGCATTTGGAGAATTTGACGTATAGTTGATGCCTCCTCAAGATGCTTAAAACTACATGTATGTGATCTGCATGCCTCCCCGCTGGCTAAGAGTAAACCAAGATATTGTTAATAAAGACGATAACGAATCGATCTAAGTACTCTCGAAACATCATGTTCATCAAATCCATGAATACTGATAGCGCATTCGTAAGCATAAACAACATCACAATGAACTCATAGTGCTCGTAGAGTGTACTAAACGTCATCTTCGAAATGTCACACTCCTATATCTGCAACTGTTAATCCTCGAACTTCGAGTACACAGTAGATCGAACAAGTCATTGATATGAGGGACCGAATACTTGTTCTTCTATGTCAACTTGTTCACTTCCTGATTGTCAATTCATAGCCGCAAACTACTGTCCTTTTTTATAATGAAGACCGGTGCACCACCAAGAGGAGGAACTCAGATGTACGTTGTTTTGCTCTAGTAACTCCTGTAGTTGAACTTTCAACTTTTTCATTAGCTTTGGCAACATCTGATAAGGTGGGTGTGACATAGATTTAGCACCCGACACTAGCTCAATTCATAAATCGATCTCACACCGAGGCAAAGCCCCATGAAGCTCATCAGGAAAAATGTCAGCATATTCGGCTACCATCGGCACGTCACCTAAATTGGGATTGCGCTCTGAAGCCTCCAATACAGTGAAGAACAACTCCACGCCTTTTTGAATTGTCTTGACTACCTAAAGGGCGGACATCAAAGTCTTGATCACCCATCGCAAGCCAGTGAATGTGGTCTCGCCTTCGATATCACTACCCAGTGTGACATTCTTAAGCTTGCAAACTATGCATGCACCTTGCCTCCAGAGCCTGCACATGCCAAAGATCGCATCGAAATCTAATAATGGTAGTAAGGACACCTCCAAGTCAAGGTCTCAATCTCCAATCTGAACCTTCACATGACTCCTCTTATTCATGTTCATCATGTAACCATTAGGCAACAACACATTTAATCAATCCTTTGCCAACACGCATGACACTCCAATTCACATTATAAATTTCTCTGACGAGATGGAGTGTGAAGCGCCAGCACCGCAGAGCGCCCGTGTTAGATAGTTGAAAATTAAAATGAAACTTAATCACAAGCATACAAGACATACAACCACACAAGAGATATAAAATAATTAAAGTTGTGCGAGCTAAATAATAACTTATACTTGTCATGACATCATTTTGTCGGATGACCTCCTATTGGCCAAGGATTATACTCTCGGTTGGATCGGGGGATGCTGGGATGTAGACGATTCCATTGTCTTCCCTTTCTTCAGCGCCTAGCTCTTTATCTTTAGAGGACAGCTCCGACATGATCGTGACATATGCCTCACTTTCCCATGCGTGAAGCAGATCAAGGGGCCTCGAACAGTAGTAGCCAACGAAGCAATGGAGGGAGTCGCCTTTGTATGCCTTGATTTCTTCTTATGCATCCCGCTCCCAGTCTTTACCTGAGAAGACGACACCATGAACTCAGAACCCTTAGCATTTAAACCTCTCCTACGTTGGACTTTCTCCAAGTTTATTTTCAACGCTCTAGGGGCCTCCACCAGAGTCAAAATCCATAGGACTTGGATCCCACCAGTCTCAATCTCAAGTTGCCTTGAAGACCTTCATAGAACATGTGGATCTTGGTCTCCTCGTCAACTACCAACCTTGTCGTATAACAGCTCAGGCAGATGAACTCAGACAGGTAATCGCCAACCTTCGTATATGTCTTAATCAGTCACAGAAACTTCCCTTGCAGTGTTAAGCGCATAGCGTCGCATATGTATCTCCAAAGGGCGGACTCAGATAAGTCTTTCATAAGCGCATAGCGTCGCGTATGTATCTCCAAAGGGCGGACTCGGATAAGTCTTTCATACAGATATGTGTGTCTCTGCGCATCAAAACTGCGCTCCACTTTCTCGCCCCACCAAAACCATGCCTCCATGTTCAATAATAAAGTGGTTAAAACGACATTTTTTCATCTTTGATTTATGTTGTCATAAGAATCCTGTTTACACTTGTAAACCACTCCTTAGCTTTAGTTGGGGTCTCGACCCCAGAGAATGAAGGAGGATTGAAATTAAGAAAATACTTCAACTGCTGACTACATTCTCGCGATATAGCTAACGGGGTAACTACAACAACCGGTATCGGGGCTACATCAGTAGCGAAAGGTGAAGCAGTTGGCGCAAGCCTCTCCAATAGAGAATCCAATGTGATTATCATCGCCTCTACAATCATTATGCACATCTCCACAGAAGGAGGGCCTGCAGCAGTAGAAGCAAGCATACTGCTACTCTGCTAGGGATCCGCATTGTTCCTAGTGATCTATAGTTGTGAAACTGATGTAAACTCGAATAGGTTTGAGAAATTAACTATTTTGAAATCAAATATTTTATTTTGTTATAAAATAAAATTATGATTTTTGAAATAAAAAAAGGATTTAATTTTGAAATGTGAGCCGAATTGGCCAACACAAGTGTTGCGCGCGAATTTACACTTGTCGTAATGAACTTTAATAAAAACGTTGAATTTCGATAGAGACGGATCTCTTGAGCGCTCCCGGGTAGAATATTTTGCAAGACATACACATCAACAAGCCAAACCTCAATAACAATTTATGAAATAACGGTTATTAAAGTAGATCGAACGTTCGAGGCAAGCTTGCAATATTTAATTGAGTCGCATAAAAACTAATTTGATATTCGAAGAAACGAAAGAGGAGTGTTACCAAGGCTAGATGTGGCTCTCCTAAATCCAATGGTGAAGATTGACGGGTTGTCCTCTCAGAAGTTTGCTGACAGCGGCTAGGACATGAACTAGCCGACCTTCGAAAGGACTGAACAGGGGAAAACCAAGTCGCTGGAGTAAGTTGTTGTCGTCGACGGCGGTCTGATGGGAGGACTGATCTCCGGCGGGACGGGACTCGGGGATGCGACTCTGACAAAGGCGGACGGCGGAAGCTCGCACGGGAGGCAAGGCTCGTTGGGACTCGCCTGGACGGGGAAGGAAACAGGCAGAGGGCGGCTGTCGGAGGAAGTCGCTTCACCGGTGCTGGAGTCGTCGCTGAACTGGGAGGATGGCAGTGGCAGAGGATCGAGGTCGGCAACCGAGGGAAAAAACGAAAGGATTCGTTTTTCCTCTGTATTTTCCGGTTTTTCTTCAATCGGGAATAGTGCTTTTCTTTTATAACCTGTGAATAGGCTATATCTGTTTTTATTTCTTTCAAAAAATTTCCTTCTTCCAAATCTGATACAGCTATTACCTTTTCCCAATTTATTTCCAAAATAGATTGGAGGCTGACTTTCCAAATGACCGATTCCAATAAATTTTTATTAGCTTCGGTAAATAAGTGAAGCTATTTTTTTTCTTATTCCTGGGTTTAGTTTTATGCGCTCTTCTAAATAAATTAAGCTTGCCCCTTACGTCCTAACTAGTCAAATTACCATATTATTTTATTTAGAGTCCCACCGGGTGTCAAACTGATGATCCAGGACTGGAAATAGCAGCGATGCATGAAAATAAAATACAAAAAATGAAATAGCAAATAAATAAACAGATAATTGTCGCGTGATGGGATCACGTGTCCTCAGGTGCGACGACGGATGCATCAGAAACACAATTTCGAAACCACAAATATATCATGCCACAATTATAGAACAATTAGGTTCTGAAACAAGAAAACATGTTCATTCCTAATTCCTAAGTGGACATTCATCTCAAAATTAGTCAATTAGGTCAATACGCTACATGCGCAACTATACGGATCAATTCTCTATAGGTCGATACAAAATTGTAATATTCCACATGTACGCGTAATACAAAAACAGACCTAGTCAGGCCCCCACAACATACTACATCCACAAGTAAACATTATAAAGAAGCGGGGAAACAAAAACACGAGAGCTAAGAATTCTAACGCTAGCGGAAGCATAACTGCAATCATCAATGTTCACACGATTCTAGGAATGTAAAACATAGTTTGGTTTTATAGTTTTTCACCACATCAAATCAAAATAGAGTATCAATGCTACAAACATGCAAGAATGCAACATCTATTAATCGGTTGGCTGGGCGAAAAGTAAAAGCATGAAAATCGGATACTCTTTTCGTTAGGCAGTTTTGGGCATTTAGCCCTCCAAACTCCATTGCGCAATGTCTTCCTGCAACAAACGCAAACAAATCACATAACGATCCCTCCCTCAAGTCATCCTAAAGGACTCAGAGCGAGTCACCGCACACTTGCAATATGGAGAAGAGTGGCTACATGTGCAAATGAATGAAGACTAGCTAAATGTGCATGGTTACTAACTAAATATAGGGGAAAATATGTATATATTATTTGTATTATCAGTAACCGCTCTGTGGTAGTGAGAGTGCACAACCCAACACCTACCACATGATGCTTACCCTATAAAGCAATCATCATCGCATAAACATAAATTTATATAGCAGAAGAGTTAAATATAGGAAATCACAATCCACACAATATTCCACGTGAAAAATAATATGATGCTTACCTTGTCAAGCAATCATCACATAACCATTAATCTATATAGCAAAAGAGTTAAATATAGAAAATCACAATCCACACAATATTCCACATGAAAATTAACATCATGAAGCCTACAAAGTCAGTACAAGATTAGTTTGGTCACAACAGATAAGTACTTTTTGCAAAGTATCAACACAGAGATCAAAAGAATGACCAAAAACAAAAAATATATATCCATAAAAATTTTCATTGATTTTCTACCAAATCATCAAATATAGAAAGCATGCATTGTTGAAAAGTTGTCAGTGTGTTACAAGTCCAAACGACATTCTCCTATAAGCAAATATATAGAGTGGGCAAGTAAAAGTTGTTATCTCTTGGTCTTCCAGGGCAACGAGGATTTGGAAATAGCCTGAAAGATCTGTGTAAGAAATGATAGTATTGGGGTCCGAACAACCTTTCTAAAATTTGATCGATAATAGTAAAGTGATCCTTGCAGGTCCCATCATTTAGTTTACGATAGTTAATGCAAACTTACCACCTGGTACAGCTCTAGTCAGAATTGATTCATTTTTTTCCTTAGGAACTACTATTAATCCTCCCATCTTAGGTACAACTTGCAATGAGTTAACCCAATTACTATCGAGAATAAGGTATATAATTCCTGCATCATGAAGATTAATAACCCCCCATCTTTAGGACTTCTTTCATACATGGTTCAAATAGCGTTGAGGTTAAATTTTAGATTTAAAATCCTCTTTCAAAGAAATTTATGGTACAAAAAGACGGATTTATTCCCTTCAAAACAGCGATTTTCCAGGAAAAAGTTTTTTGTGCATTTTTAAGAGTTGAATAAATTAATTTGTTGTCCTTACAAGGGCTTAGATAATAAAAGGAGGATTAGAATTTGTCCCATATATATATACATATATATATATATATATATCTTTATTATATATCTTTATTATATCTTTATTATATAAGGAAACACTAAAGTGAGATGGTGTAACATTCAGAGTTCCCAAAATACCCCCGCTTCTCATCTTCTTTATTTTAAAAATTTCGGTTTAAGAGTCATTTCCTCTTTCCCTCCAATTTTTTCCACCCAAACTCCATTTGTGTGTGCCTATCAAATCTGAACCCTCTCCCCAAAATATCTTCTATTGCTACACGTTTACTCCTTCTACACGTCTTCATGGAAGCTTCAACAATAAATAACCTGTACCCCATCTCGGATTGGCTCTGCTTCAGAGCTCCTAAACCTCCTTTGCCCTTCTGCATGTTGAGCTTCCGGCGGGACATCGATGATTTTGAGCTTCTAGCGGGATGACGGCGGAACTCCAGCGATCTCAAAGGATGCTTCATGCGGTCTTGCCATCAGGACTCCAGCAATCTCAAGGATCTCCAACCTCAAACTTCCAGGCTCCAGCCTCTCATTTTGAGTTTCCAGTTCGCCGGCCTGCAGTACTTTGTCAGCGGCAGTCTTCAAATTTCGGTTCATCTTCTTCCTCTGTGTCATAATTATGGAAACATTGTGTGTGTATATTGCCCTTTTAAGTTTAAAATAGTTTATCTGCTGGTGTGATTTTAAAATTTGAACTGGCCATCGAGACTCTAGCTATCACAAGGATCGATTTCAAGCTTCCAGCGAGACTCAAGCGGCTTCTTCCTCTCCGACGTTGCACCTCTGATTTCGAGCTTCCTGATCTCCAAATCCAAACTTTTGGCCTCCGATTTTGATCTTCCAGTTCGCCGGCCTACAATGCTTCATCCACAGCAGGCTTCAAATCTTTGTTCATCTTCTTCCTCTGTGTCAATGTTATGGAAACATTTTGGTGTGTATACCCTTCCTGTAAGTTTGCAATAATTTATCCGATGGTGTGATATTAAAATTTTGACTGCAGTGGCATTTCTAATTTAATGATTTATCCAGAATAGTTAACAGATTGATTATCATTCTAACTTTAGAAAAGTATTCATCATTATTAACAAAAATCATTAAGCATTATAGCTATTTCTTCTTCTTTTTCTCTACATATCTTTGTGGTAACCTATCTTTCCTCTTCTTTCTTTTACAGAGATCCTACTCCACACGCCAACGCCACGTCTATTCTTACAGTGCAGGTATGCCGATCTTCCTCTTGGTTTTTTCTGATTCGTTGTTGCTCGGTTTTTCTCACAATTTTTGCTCGGTTTCTCTTTGTTTTCCTCTTCTTCTTTGTTTTCTTTTTGCTACTCACCCATGATTTTAATCTTGATCGTGTGATTCTTTGTTGCTACTACCAAAATTTTGGTTTAGTTCATCTTCGTTTGTTTCCAGGTTCCTTGGTCGTCCTCCTGTTTGCTTCGAGGTCCCTGAAAAATTTCATTCACTATGGTGATGGGAAGCAGGTCCTTTCATCATCAAAAACATTTCTCTGCATTTATTGACCATCTATCCCATTTGGGTTTACTTCCTCCTTTTTGCATAGCTATCATTTTGTTCTTCAGTCATTTCATATTTTTCCACTGTACAGGACAACAATAATTGTTTATTACATGATATGCAACCATTAACATGTATCTGCATATATCTTGAAAGCATATATAACTTCAACCATGTTTGACTGATGGCGCCTTCCCTGTTAAATGTTGCTACTATCAAAAATTCTGTTTGGTTGATCTTTGTTTATATTAACATCTCACTCCGATTCGAAACTAAATGTTATCATAAATTGCAGGAAATGGTGCTGGAGTTTTATGGCTAGTTGGTGTCTGGTGAAGGATTACTTTGATTTTTTTATTGCTTCTTTTATTTTCGCATAATAAATCTTTGTGGCAGGATCCTTTTGGATACAACTCACTTTCACATATTTTGGTTGTGGACGCTCTTTTATTTTTGCATAATAAACCTTTGTGGCGGGATCCTTTTAGGGACAACTCACTTTTCGGTCAAGATACATGCCACCTATAGTGCACTCAAAGCACGCACTCATTGGGGGTATACAAACACCCTATTACAAGGTGTGAATGTTTCTGCCAGTTGATAAGGCATGAACATACAGACTTATCCTCAGTCACCACATCGGGCCCTGCATCAAATGGTTTCGCACATTGGGCGATGTTGTCAAGCTGTGGCACATAGCTCTTTCTATGCCTTTGTGTGTCCTATGTGCCACAGCTTGACAGCATCGTCCCAATGTGCGAAACCATTTGATGCAGGGCCCGATGTGGTGATAGAGGATAAGTCTGCATGTTCATGCCTGATCAGCTGGCAGAAACATTCACGCCTTGTAATAGGGTGTTTGTATACCCCCAATGAGTGTGTGCTTTGAGTGCACTATAGGTGGCATGTTTCTTGACCGGAAAGTGAGTTGTCCTCAAAAGGATCCTGCCACAAAGGCTTATTATGCAAAAATAAAAGAACGTCCAAAACCAAAATACGTGAAAGTGATTTGTCCCCAAAAGGATCTTGTCACAAAGTCTTATTATGCGAAAATAAAAAAAGCAATAAAGAAATCGAAGTAATCCTTCACCAGACACCAGCTAGCCATAAAACATCAGCATCATTTCCTGCAATTTATGATAACATTTAGTTTAGAATCAGAGTGAGATGTTAATATAAACAAAGATGAATCAAACAGAATTTTTGATAGTAGCGACATCTAACAGGGAAGGCGGCATCGATCAAGCATGGTTAAAGTTATATATGCTTTCAAGATATATGCAGATACATGCTAATGGTTGCAGATCAAGCAATAAACAATTATTGTTATCCTATACGGTGGCAAAATATGAAGTGACTGAAGAACAAAAATGATAGCTATGCAAAAAGGAGGAAGTAAACCCAAATGGTACAGATGGTCAATAAATGCAGAGAAATGTTTTTGTTGATGAAAGGACCTGCTTCCCATCAGCACAGTGAATGAAGTTTTTAAGGGACCTGAAAGCAAACAGGAGGGTGGCCGAGGAACCTGGAAACAAACGAAGATGAACCAAACAGAAATTTTGGTAGTAGAAACAAAGAATCACATGATCAAGATTAAAATCATGGTGTGAGCAGCAAAAAGAAAACGAAGAAGAAGAGGAAAACAAAGAGAAACCCAGCAAAAATTGTGAGAAAAACCGAGCAACAAAGAATCAAAAAAAATCGCCAGGAAGATCGGCTTACCTGCACTGTAAGAAGAGATGTGGCGTTGGCGTGTGGAATAGGACCTCTGTAAAAGAAAGAAGAGGAAAGATAGGTTACCACAAAGAAATGTAGAGAAAAAGAAGAAGAAATAGCTATAATGCTTAATGATTTTTGTTAATAATGATGAATACTTTTCTAAAGTTAGAATGATAATCAATCTGTTAAATTATTCTGGACAAATCATTAAATTAGAAATGTCACTGCAGTCCAAATTTTAATATCACACCATCGGATAAATTATTGTAAACTTACAGAAAGGGTATACACACCAAGATGTTTTCATAACATTGACATAGAGGAAGAAGATGAACAGAGATTCGAAACCTGTCGCGGATGAAGCATTGTAGGCCGGCGAACTGGAGATCAAAATCTGAGGCTGGAAGTTTGGATTCGGAGATCAGGAAGCTCGAAATTGGAGGTCCAACATCGAAGAGAAAGAAGCCCCTTGAGTCTCGCTGGAAGCTCGAAATCGATCCTTGTGATAGCTAGAGTCTCGATGGCTAGTTGAAATTTTAAAATCAAACCAGCAGATAAACTATTTTAAACTTGAAAAGGCAATATACACACACAATGTTTCCATAATTATGACACAGAAGAAGAAGATGAACCGAGATTTGAAGACTGCCGCTGACAAAGCATTGTAGGCCGGCGAATTGGAAGCTCAAAATGAGAGGCTGGAGCCTGGAAGTTTGAGGTTGGAGATCCTTGAGATTGTTGGAGTCCTAATGGCAAGACCGCTGGAAGCATCCTTTGAGATCGCTGGAGTCCCGCCGTCATCCCGCTAGAAGCTCAAAATCATTGATGTCCCGCCGGAAGGTCAACATGCAGAAGGGCAAAGGAGCTTTAGGGTTTAGGAGCTCTGAAGCAGAGCCAATCCGAGATGGGGTACAGGTTATTGTTGAAGCTTCCATGGAGATGTGTAGAAGGAGTAAACGTATAGCAATAGAAGATATTTTGGGGGAGAGGGTTAAGATTTGATAGGCACACGAAAATGGAGTTTGGGTGGGAAAAATTGGAGGGAAAGAGGAAATGACTCTAAAACCAAAAATTTTAAAATAAAGAAGATGAGAACCGGGAGTATTTTGGAAACTCTGAATGTTACACCATCTCACTTTAGTGTTTCCTTATATAATAAAGATATATATATATATGTTGTTAAAGGTGCGCCTAAGACTCCAGGTTCAACAGGCTCAGAGGTTTGCGCCTTTTTTGCGCCTTTAGAACATAAAAGGCACGTCTGGGAGCGATTTTTGTTTCAAACCTTTTTTTCACAAAAGAAAGAAAGAAATTATGTAAGAACTCAATAATTTTTTCGTAATTTAGAGTTTGTGAAACATAATCAAGTGTTTGCCCAAGTCATCTAGATTCTCATTCTATATGTTCTGTCTTCTCTCTAAAGCGAGGTCGGGATGTCAGACTGTCGTCGAAAGACACTTCCTACTCACACAGCTCGAACCCGACTAAGACTTAGATATGATGCAAGTAACCACATTAATTATATTTTTTAAGAGATATAAATGATAGTAATGAATGATTAGTTAATAGAATATATGAAAAATCTGATCAAAAAGATGAACTGAAGTTTGATGTTTATTTTGTTAAATGAATGTGGTTGCGCCTTGCCTTTGTTTGGCGCGCGCCTGAGCCTTGAGTCTTGCGTCTAAGCTCCAAGACCCCCTTGCGCCTTAGTGCGTCTTGCGCCTTTAATAACTAAGATATATATATATATATATATATCTTTATACTATAAGCAAGGACCAAAGGTGAAATGGTGCAACATTTTGTTACCCAAAATACCCTCCAAAAGCCTTTATATATTTAAAATTTCATGAGTTTTCGGTCATTTGGGTTTGTCGCTAGACTTCTCCTTCTTCATTACTTTATTTCCTCTTTTCTTTTTTTATTTCACATAAAGGTACAAGTCGAAAGTCTCTGCCTCCTCGACTGTTCCCCGCTGCAATCACGCCACCAAAAAGCGACAACTCCTTCCTTCAAATTGACGGTATCTTGTTACGGGCCGGGCCTGGCAGGCTGGGGCTCGATACCCAGTCCTCCAGGGTCGAGCGGCAGGGCTCTTCCCCGCTCCCGAACGGGCTTTCCCCCCTCCCGTAACAGGGCCGCAGCTCATACACCCCAACCCCTTTCAGCAACCAGTATAATTGTCGCGGGTTGTTGAGGCTGGGGCTCGATACCCAGACCTCCTTGATAAGAGGACTTAAACATGTCCTCCATCACCAACTGAGCATCTTATCAAGGAGGCCTGTGTATCGAGCCCCAGCCTCAACAACCCGCGGCAATTATACTGGTTTTTGAAAGGGGTTGGGGTGTATGGGTCGCGGCCCTGTTACGGTAGGGGGGGAAAGCCCGTTCGGGAGCGGGGAGAACCCTGCCGCCCGACCCTGGAGGACTGGGTATCGAACCACAACCTGCCAGGCCCGGCCCGTAACATATCTCCTCCTCCACGACAGAGCGTTCTTCCATAGAACCTCTTCCTGGACAAGAATCCTCGGCGGGAGCTTCTCCTCGGCAGCTCATCCTAGGTATGCCTCCTCTATGCAAGTCTCCTCCACAGCCTCGCCAATGTCGCCGCTCCCTCTTCGATCGCTCCACGAAGCGGTGCAGCATCACCGACTTCCAACCTTCTCCAACACGAATATGAAGCTCCCGCTACTCTATAGTTCTTCTGCATCGGCACCTGCGACTGCGGCAAGATGCGCGCCTCACTCTCGGCAAGCCCCCTCCCAGCTCATTCTGCTACTGGATCTGAAACTCCCACTACTCCATGTACTGATCGATATCTCCTGAATCTGAAGCACCGACATCCAAAAATCGAAGAAAAATCTGTCGCAGGATAGCCGCATTTCAGCAATTGTTCACTTCTATTGATGGGTTAGCGCTGTGAATCACAAAACCACCGAGGTATGAGTCTCCCTTCCCACCTTTGTTGCTCCTCTTTATCTCATCCTCATCATTTCAGTTCAGATCCGAGCTCCGTATCTTCCAGTTTAGCTCTGAGCTTCCAAATCTCAAGTTTTACATCTCTGTTTTTCTCTATAAATCCAAGATGAGCTTCAGACCTACAGGCGCACCTTCAACATGCATCCTTCTATAAACACCTTCCACGTATATTCGTCTCTACATGTCAACATGTAGTTCCATTTCATCTCTTTAATTTTTTATTTTGCTCAAGAATGCTAGGGGACCTCTCCGACCTTGAGACCCGCCAAAGTCCCCCTCCCGATTGTCCTCTCCAAGAAGAGTGAATACATCATCCCTTTTGATTTTTTTCAAGTAAACTCTACTTCGCTTTGAATACTTGCTGATTTTCTTCTCTGGTTAACTCTACTTCAATTTGACTTCTCTTTATTTTCATTTCTGACATGAATTTTAATTTGCTGTTATTTGCAGGAGATGAGCCATGTCTCCACGTAGATGATGAGTGGTTAACTTAATTATAAAATGGGTTCTTTTATTTGTTCTATACTTGCACCTTCACAGGATTTGAACCTTGGATTTTAGGTAACCTTCGCATATTTTTGTGTAACAAAAAAAATTAGCATGTTTATGATATATGATATCGGATTCCTTCTGCAGTCATTAAGACATGATTTGTATAACCTCATCATTTTATGCATGTCTGGCTCAAAAATTCGTTTAAAACTCCAACAAACATATATGATTAGATTGTATCTCTTCAGTTTTCTCTTTTACGCCACCATTCAATTCAAAAAAATACAACTAGCCCTTGACAACAGGACCAAACAATTTTGGCAGAGCATAGCAGTCGTTAATTTGAGGATGTGTGTGTGTGTCTGCGTCGGTCTGTGTCTGTTTGTGTCTGTGTCTGTCTGTCTGTGTCTGTGTGTGTCTGTGTGTGTCTATGTGTGTCTGTCTGTGTCTGTCTGTGTCTGTGTCTGTCTGTGTCTGTCTGTGTCTGTCTGTGTCTGTCTGTGTCTGTCTGTGTCTGTGTCTGTCTGTGTCTGTCTGTGTCTGTGTCTGTGTGTCTTTCTGTGTCTGTGTGTGTCTTTCTATGTGTGTCTGTGTCTGTTCAAAATCGGGTGGGCAAATGATAGAAGATTCATTTAAAATATATATTATTTACAGTTTGTTCGGCCTCAAACCCATAAAGCATAGTAGGAAGAGAAGTAAAAAAAATCGCTAGAAATAATATCTAAAATTAACAAGAATCATCATTTTCTAGAAACATTGTCAATTAAGAATTTATAGTGTATGTGACTCCCTGATCTCCGACTCTAAGTCTAAGATTGCAGTTACTAACATCAATAATGGCATGGGATGTAGCTAAAAAAGTGCGACCGGGGATGAGGGACACTACGATGCCTTCTACAATACAGGATTAACAAAACCCGTCAAAAAGAAAATTTTATCAACTTTAACCAACAACATCAAATTTGCCCATAGATTATTTGACGGACGATCCGCTAATTGGACACTCATTCCAGTAGGACTTGGTTCACTTGTTCTTAATTATTAGAATAACGAGTACAACATTAAATTAACACTAGCCCCTAGATCGGCTAACACATTTTAAGCAAATAGTGGATCATTAAAACAAGGAATAGAGAAACTCTCTAGATCCATAACTTCAGTAATTTGTTGAGCAAGATAGACGAACATTTGGGGTAAGAGTGACCATGGACAAATTGACTTATCCTTTGGATGAGTAAGATGTCATGAGAAAAGCATATATACTAAGAGGCTCATACTAACCAAAATTTCATCCTTTTTCCTTGGAGAAAAAAAAGATCGAGATCGTCGATTTTTATTGCATTGTTTGATATGTTTGATTAGCAATATGTTGAAAAGGATGCTATATTTTATTTTATGCATTACTTGTTCAAGGACACTGCAACTAGTGTGCTAGGGGAATGTTTTTTGTCACTGGTAGAGAATATAGGTCTTGGGACAAACCTGAAAGATTTAGAAAACATGTTGGCAAGATTAATAGTGTCCATCAACTAGCTTTGCAGAAATTTGAAGCACTAAAAGAGTCCACAAAGCCTATCGTATATTCTATTTTTTGTGGCAAGCATGACATTCTAATTTTTAATATGGATGACCAGTATATTCTCCGAAGAAAATAAAGGTGGTTTGTTGAAGACTAAACAAATTTTCATTATTATCGGGTTAAATAATTTTAAAAATCGTCAGTCTACAACTACAATAGCTTAACAACTGATTTCATGAGGTGAGAATGAAGTTACTTAATTGTATAGTTTGCTCGAATCATATTAACTCATTTGGTTGCTTTGACAAGTAAAAGGTGTGAATGCTTATAGAGATTTTACCTAGTGACTTTTCATGTTTAGAGTTATTTAATTTGGATTTATAATTTGACAACATTGTTGATATGAAGAGCGATGAGAGATTTCTTGATTTGAAAAATCTTGATCGTTTCTTTATGAAACTTGTGAAAATTGAGAAACGCGTTGTTTATTAACAAATTTATAAGCTTTTGAAGTTTTTAATGATTCAAGCTTACATAGACCCAAAATCTCATAATACTCTCTCACTCTCCTTTTTCCTCACAAAAGTTAATGCATCACAAGATAACACTACATGCAAAATCAAGATACCACTCTCACAATTTTACTGCTTCTACCATCCCATCTCAGTCCACAGATCTCAATAATCCTACATTAAATATGTTCCAAAGTCTTATGCTTTATCCCAAATATGTTTAGTAGCATAATACATCTACGTTGTGGTGTTGAATCATTTCAAGGTTTCAAGTCTTGTATCCTTCCGCATTCTCTAAATCATATTTCATGCTCATTCAAAAAAAAAGAAATTGACCACAACTGCATTGATACCACTGAATAAATAACAAACTGACCTCAGTAATTATCCATAAACAAACAACAATACTTAAGCCTTTATCCTACTGTAGTGGGGTCGGCTATATTGATCATTTCTCACCATTGTGCCCTATCTTTAGTCATAATCTCACTAATGCCTAAGTACATCATATCATTTTTTATAGTTTCATTCCAAGCCTCTATTGGTCCACCCCTCCCGTGTTTAACATGATAGACAATAACCCTAGGCTAACCTAAACAAGTTATACCTTATTATCCATCCATAAATTGAAGTGATCTTATATGTATGTTGGCATTTATATGAAATATGCCATATAATCATTGCTGAACATGCAGGATGATAACAATGCATTTTATAATACTGAATGAATCAAATATAATGCATTGGATAGGAAATATTGTTATCTAGATAACACTAAACAAAAAAAAACATTCTCCCCATTTACACAAAGATGCAATTAGTTGAAAATTCCATACCTCCGCATGAATCGCATTTCTTTAAGAATCAGGATGCATCCGAAGTAACTCCATATTGAATCCCATTCTTGAGTAGCCTCTCCACATATTTGCCAAGTATATCAACCTCCAAATTGACCTTATCGCCCGGCTTTTTCATGGGAATGACTATCTTCTGCTGGGTATATTCCACCAGCATAAAATCGAAGCAGTTATCCTTATCATAAACACAAACCACCGTCAAGCTAGTTCCATCAACGGATATAAACCCCTTGGGCACTATATACCGGAGAAGCTCCGGTGAAGTTTTCACTAATACCCAGAGAGAATCACCCTCCGGTTCAAACTTCACGATCTCGCCGGTTCCATCAACATGTCCCTGCACAATGTGGCCCCCCATCCTGGACGTCGGTTGCAGCGCCCGCTCCAGATTGACGGGTGAGCTTGGGCCAAGCTCCCCCATGGAAGTTTTCCTGAGTGTCTCAGGCGATAGCCCCACGGAGAATTGGGATGCTGCGGGGTCGAAATCCGAGACGGTGAGGCAAGTTCCGTTCACGGATATACTATCCCCGAGTTGGATGCCACCAAGGACAGTCTTTGCGGCGATCCTTAGTTCAATGCCACCCTCCTGGTTAGGACCCAAATGCCGGATTTCGCCCACCTCCTCAACAATGCCGGTAAAAAGTGACTTAATGGTGGATCTAGTGTTTTTCATTTTAAGGGATGGTGCGCGCTTGAGTGGAATTGGAGCGGATTTGAATTGAGTTTTAGTTGAGATATTTACTGAATGGAAGATGATGGGGTATCTACTTTTCTTGAGGGATGGTGAGGTGGAGTTTATGATCATGAGCGGTGACAGAGAGATTGAAGCAGAACCAGCAGCCATCGGTCTCAAAATATGCGTATGATCCATGGAAATAATGCTTTATCTTTGGCAAATTACCTTGGCACGGTTGGCCTTTTACCTTGGCGAGCAAAGTGGCGCGATCTGGTTTTTCTTCAGTGAGGAGAGATCTTTGGCGACTAGCTCTTCTCGGCGAGGGATCTCCTTCTCCAGCAGATCTGCGAGTCGAGCCACGGGCTACCAACTCTTCAATTCGATGGATGTCATTCTCCGGTGGATCGGGACGATGGATCGGGACGATAGATCGATCTCCTTCTCCGGCAGATCGGCGAGGCGCGGCGAGTAGAGAAATTTGCAGGGGAAAACGAGAGGGGCGGCGGGTAGGTCCGGTAGGGCTCTCTGGAAAATAATCGCGTGAGGTACGGGAGAAAATAAAGGCGTTTTAGAGCATCTCTAATTTCATCTCCATAATCGCGTGAGGTACGGGTAGGCCCAGTAGAGCATCTCCGGAGAACTTGGTTTTTTATATTTGAAAAATATTTTCTACTGTTTTTAATGTTGATATTTAATAATAATAATACGATAAATAAAAATTAAAAGATATTTAATATTAATATCATTTTGTATGTGGTTTTAAAAAAATAATTTTATTAATATATTATATGTTATAATTTGATAAGTATATTAGTAATTATGTAGGTTATAAATTAATAGAAAAGTTTTTAAAAAATATTAAAATATTAAAAATATATATATGGAGGCTCTCCATTTTCTATGGGTCATCTCCATATTTGGAGCCCGTAATAGAGGCCGGTTGGAGAAAATTTATTCTCTGAAAATAGAGAAATGGAAAAAATGGAGAAATTTTGGAGATGTTCTTAACATCATGGCCTGCGAGCAAAGAAATAATTTTGACTCGCATAAAAAAACAGTTGTTATTCGCAGAAAAACAGCTTGACTCGAGCAAAGAAACTTTCTCCCAAAAAATTTTGCCTTGGAGCAAAAAAAAAGTTAGTTTAAAAGCAAGAAAAAAATTAGACAACTTTATAAATAAATTGGCCGCTGATATTAGCACCGCACTTTTTGGCTAGCTGCATTAAAATTTGAATTTTATAAGATTTTTAAATTTTCTATTAGCATCCACTTAGCCGCACCGCACAGCTGAATCTTTCATCGCGCGGATATACTAGTATCCTCCTATTTCCGCAAACTTCGACGGCGTAGAGCTCGCTGAAGACACCTTTGAAATCTTCATCGCCGCCTTTCCGCTCCAGAAAAAATCAAGTTTCCCCACTTCACATGCATTAAAAAAACATATTTAGTTAAATTTTGTTAGTAAGAGCTTCCCAAAATAAGAATTTTGGGTTTGATCTTTCTGTTTCTAGAAGAAATGGAGAAAGGAAGAGCACGGGGCTGGTGATCTTTAAGTATCTTTAAGTCCTACGAAAAATGATAGAATGTTTGTTGATAGCCAACTTCTTAAAAATACCCTTGCTAATAGAAACTGCTTGTGAATAGTCAACCTCTTAAAACTACGCTTGCGATTAGTCGTTAGTGCGGATAGCCAAAAGTACAGTGCTAATATTTGCACCTTTTTTTAACAATTCCTTAGACAACTTTATGAAATTTTTTAACTATTTTGGGCGTAAAGTTGTCACTTAAAATCGTAAATTGAACTGAAACTGCAGATAACCGACCGAAACGTTCGCAAATTATTTGGGTACCGATTTTAATTTTGGAACCGTGCACAACATTGGTTCGGGTGTGGTTCTTACAATTTATTATTCGAACCGGAACCGGAACCGCAACATACAATAATCAAGCGGTTTCAAGATTTTTAGAACCGATCCGAACTGGATCGAAGTAAAACCAACTGCAACGCGTTCATTATTATTAATATTATTATAATTCTATAATACTTATACTTATTATCATGGGTGAAGCTGATGCAGTTTGAACCTAAATCTTAAACGCACCGCACCAAAATTGTGTGTTATGGTTTGACATTGGTGCGGTTTGAAGTCGGTTTTGCAGTGCAGTTTTGATTTTTATACAGTTATAATGTATTTTCAATTTTACTTACATATTTTTATGAAATATTTTATTTTAAAAATATTGAAGATGTACAACTACTATTTAATAATAATCATGAAAGATAACTAATTGTAGCTGATTGTTACGGTTGTATATGCCGGCGAGATGCGCACAAGTCGACTAGACGTCGCAGTGAGTCTACACACGTAGGAAGGCGACGGATACTAGCACACTGCTTGTGGAAGAGAACGTCAAGGAGTGCGCAACTTAATAATTTTAATTTTGGTGTTGCTTTCAGTTTTACTATTTGCAGACCACTTTTATTTCATTCCACCAAGTTTGATTTTGGTTTTAGTTGGAACCAATTGGAACTGGACCTATCCACATAAAAGCATGTCGACAAGGCGCATGCAAGCCGATTAGACGTCGTGGAGAGTCTACATGTGTAGGAAGACGATGGGTACTATCACACCGATCGTGGAAAGATCGCTGAGAAGTGCGCAACTTAATTATTTATATTATGACGTTGTTTTGAGTTTTACTATTTGCAGGCCGCTTTTATTTCATTCCGTCAAATTTGATTTTGATTTTAATCGGAACCAATTGAGACCGAACTATTAGTTACCAGTTTGATTTTGGTTCTTATTAAACCGTAACCGGAACTGTTGACAAAACAATTCCAAAAATTATGTTGGAATTGGAACCGGCCAAACCAAATAAGGTTTTGGTTCTAATTTGAAGAATTGTTGTCTTAGCGGTTCGGCCCACGATTTCATTCAAACCATTATCGAACCGGAACCGTGACAGCTATATTCGGGCCTGTGATTTTTTAATAAACTCGATAGGTCCTCTTAGAAGTGCTAGCCGCACCCCATCCTTGGGATGCGATTATCCAAAATGCCCCTGATAATCGTTTACAGCGTAATTGCCAGGGGCATAACCGCCCACGACGAAACTGCCCGAAGCGGAGCCGTCTAAGACGTAGCTACCCCCCCCCCCCCCCCCCGCGTCGTCGCCGCCCGGTAGGGAGGGCAGAAGCACCTAGATCATCGTTGCCCCGATTGGGGGCAAGGCCGCCCAGATCGGGCGACATCTTTGCCACATGTGGCTGGAGGCCTCCTGACTGCCAGCTCCCGTGGTGTCGCCCCGCCTAGGTGCAAGGCCGCCCATATTAGGCAGTCTTCTAGCAACCCAATCTGGGCAGCGTCTTTGCCGCATGGGGCGGGCAACCCCCTGGTCCCCTGCACCCATGGCATCGCCCGATCTGGGCGGCATCTCTGCCGCATGGGGGGTCTCCTACTCCCATGGTGTCGCCCCGCCTGAGGGCAAGGCCGCATAGGTAAGGTGGCCCTCTAGTTGACCGGCCTTGGTGGCCTCCTCTCTGTCGCATGGGGTGGGCAGCCCTCTAGCCGCTCGATGTAATCACCAAAACGCATTTATTTCATAGTATTTTATGTTAGATTTTATTTTAATATTATGTTTTTCACATTATTGTTTGTTTATTTGTACGTGTAGGTTGCAATAAAAAGAAAAAAAAAGAATTTGACTAAGGAATGAATATTGAATACACAAGAATGAGCTATAAGGACTGCATAAACCAAGATTACAAACATACAACCAAAACAACTAGAATTAACTGGCGCCTACACCAATTCATCCAGTACCAATGATTAGCACTGATCTAATCAACGCCAATCATTGGCGTTGATTTAATCAGCACCTTTAGTGGGTGTTGATTAAATCAGGGACTAATGATGGAGCTGATTTAATCAGTGCCAATTTAGGCGCTGATTAAATCAGCGCTTGGCACCAATTCCTTGAGGGCAAAAATTTAAAAACTTTCTCGCTCTTTTGAAGGGAAATTTTGACATAATTTTTTCTATAAATTCAGTATATTGTGTGAAAAGAAAGACATGAAATTTTTGAGCAGAAAGTGATAGTTTACTTACATTATATTTGTGAGTTTTTTGAGAGACATTGTATCAGTGGAAGGAGATTTGGAGGAAGCTCGTGTATGGGTTCCGCGCAAGTTTGTAAATTTTCATTGTTAGATAAATAAAATTATTTATTTGTTTCAATTTTCTTCTATAATGATCTTTCATATCATTTTTGTAAAACAAATCATGCGTGAGTAATCTTCTTTTGTCTCGGGTGCAATGCAATTAATCGTGAGATTATTATTATTATAATGATTCATCATTTCATTCGAAAAGATTTTTGTCTCAAGATTGTATTGAAAAACTTTGATATTTTGTGTAGTTTGAATGCACATGTTACATTCCTACGAAAGTTCGATATAATTTGGATTGAGTGCACAGAAAATATTCTTAGCTATTTAAGCAAAAAATTTGGGCTCATTCTTGAAGCTCTTAATCAAGTTTTATCACTTAAGATTTTATATTATTTTCCTGGCATATATCACATGCTTAAGAGATTTTGATCTAATATGTGGAAAGCAATATATAAGTATTTTGATGACTTATTCAAAAAGAATTTTTTGTGCATCTCAACTTCTATAAATTTAATTTATGTAGTGATGAATCTTTATTCAATAATCATTTATTAATCATTTTAATAAAATTGAATTTGAGACATTTTTATCAAAAACATATTTTTCTCAAATTAAGATCTCGTTTTTTTTAAAACAAATCAATACTATCTTTTATTTATAGTTCGTCTGAATTAAAGAAAAAATGAACTTATTTGTCAATCGACTCGTACTTGCATTGTATTACAATTGTACATCGTGCACTTGCGGTTTTTATTACTTGAAATTCCATTGCACTATATCAACTTCAATTATAAATTGTCTATCATATTGTGTTGTTAATTTAGTGCCCTTGAAATTTTTCAACATCGCCCGTTCATGTGGCGTTTCCTCGCCTGGGTGGGGCCCTCTGGCCGTCCTACCTAGGCGACATCCTTGTTGTAAGGGGCGGGCGGCCCTATGCCCCCCCCCCCTCGCCAGGGCTCCGCTAAGGGGCAAGGCCGCCCAAAATTGGGCGGCGGCCTCCTCGCCTGACCATCATTCTCGCCGGACCTCCCCTCCCCCATCAAGAGGGGCGGTTGGTTTTTCCGAGTGCTAACTCGTCATTTCCTTAAAAATGGTGATCTGCGTGCCCTGTTTCGGGCATTTCTATCTGTATGTCTGGTAGTTATCGAGGGAAATTATCGGGTCACCCCTCTTGAAATCTATAAATATGCATCAATCCTTTTTTATTTTCACTCTTTTTTGGCCCTGAAAAATCCTCCAACAGATTTCTTCTCCTCCATTTTTCTTCCCGACACGCGCTCCCATGTGCGCTCTTTCTTTGCACGCTCCCGCGCGCGTCGCTTTCTTGCACGCTGTTGTGTGTGCTCTTGCACACGCCTTTTCCTTGCACGCTCATGCACGCGCCTCCTCTTGAAGGATAAAGTTCATCCTGATGGCCGAAGTCCGTTTTTACTGCTAAAGTCTGTCTTGACCGCCGAAGCCGCCCACGAGATTCATTGAACACTTAGAAGGTCACAGGAAGTCCAATAATTGCCTTCTGTCATCGCTTGTTCATGCGGCGACCAAGCAAACTGCAAGCCTCCTCATTGCCAGCAGACCAAGCCAACGAAGTATCGCTCAACTATACTCAGGCAAGGGGTGTGCACAGTGTTCCCAGTACCTCAACTCAGCAATAAGCCTGCAAGTCGACAATAAGGCAACCACTTCAAACTCCTCTAAATCCAACAGGAGATAAGTTGCAGAGGATAAGGTGCTTAGAGCACATCGCACATGCATCTAAGTCGCGGATACTTGGACGTGCAAGGGACGTCACTCCTGCCTTCAAGCACTAACAGAGAGCTTCGGAGTACAACGAGTATGTCGCTCCCCACAATATAAGAAGGAATACTCATCTCTGTGAGCGGTGGCCTGTCAGCCTCTGTGCCCTGCCTTCTCTCCTTCTCTAGTAAATGTAACGAGAGGCGGTCTGTCGTCCTCGAATCTCTTAAAAGTCATGTACAACAACTAACAAATAATGGAAGTTTGGTCGGCACAGATCCGGTCATGTGGTTTTTCACCTAGTTGACGAGTTTTTCACGTTAAAATATTGTCTTGTCAGCTTTCCATTTTCTATGACTGTGTGCTCGACCGCTCCCAAACCAAGGCGGTTCAATTTAGTCCGGTCTATCGGAGCCTTGAGCCATCCGCAACAAAACTCATTGACTCATTCAACTTATTGAAACCAGCTGCAAACATTTTCTTTTTCTTCAAAAAAAATTTCTACTACAAAAAAAACATTTTTTACTCGAACATGAAAAAAAAGACAACTTTAAGAAAATTTTGATTACTCAAGTATGAATTTTTTGCAAATACAAATACTCTTTCAATTTAACACATTGAACTAATGGAGAAAAGAATTTAAATCTTTAATTTAAGCATAAAATTACAAATAGTGTGCAGGTTGGAGGTCTACAGTACATGAAAATGAATAATACTTTCTCAAATGGAATTACAGAATAGTGATGCTACCTTCTCGGCCGCCGAACATCAATTGTTACTCCATTGCTTTCACGTCGTGGAATCCACTGTCTGACAAATTATGACCACCCACATAATGACGTTGCTCTCGCGGTCGCCAAACAAACCACACTGTGGAATCCTCTAAGAGCCAAATTGATGACCACAAACATAGGGCTTTATCTTGTAATAGATAAGGATCCTCAAATATCTTAATCCTGTATATATTATGACATTCACCTCAGAGTTATTTTTCAGCATGTTATATCAACATCATTGATCTGAGCCTACAGCCAAATGTATGCTTCACACAAAATGCCAAAATTCAAAATGATTACTAGACTTCTAATTCAATCTCATATCAGGGATGCAATCCTACATCCCAAGGTTCTATCAAATCAATGAAGGTCATACCCTCCACTAGTTAGAGGAGGATCTCTTATCTAAAGAAAGCACAAAAGAACAAAATGCAATGGTGTTAAGACCGAGGAAATACATTGTTACCCTGGAAGCTCGTTTTGGCATCAGGAAAATATTGAATGAAGGGTAGGAAGATGATCGGGTTGGAATCTTATTCGCGAATCCGGCCTCAGCTCGTCGTTTGGAGCTCTAAATCTACCTCTGATGGTGGATCTTCCAAGCTAGCCGCATTTCCTCCTTTCCGCTTCTACAATCTAACTGAAAGAGTGTAAAACGATGAAAAGAGTCATTAATCCTCCTCATTCCCAACCTAAGAACCTCATGAAATGATCTTTTCCCTTGGACCCTAAAATCTCAAATCTAATGGCTCAAAAATCGATCTTAAAATATGTTTATGCACCAGTACATGCCTCCCACATGATTGTATATGTGTCCATGTTCCATCATACAAAAACAACAATATACTGGTTGTTGTGTTTCCAATGTCGTACTTTCGAGTTTTGTGATGGGTAGTATTTTTATATCACTTTATAATGCCAAAGCTGTGGTGTCTATATGTTGTGGGACTCCGTCCGGACCCATATTATATGATCAGTACAAGGGAGGTGTTACAGATGGATAACAGTGTTAACTTTTAGTTTAGTACCCAATAAGTGATGAATATGCCTCCAATCATTGGACATGAAGCGCCGGTTTCAATCACTAACAATAGTACTAGAAACACCATGTAACCAAACTATGTTCTCAATATACAACTTAACAATTTTCTCCAATAAATAAACTTTTGGTTCAGAATGGAGTGCGACACTTTTTTCAAACGATCAACGATAACTCACGTGACATTGTTGCCCTACTGTGACCTTGGAAATCTATGCACAAAGTCTATTGATATATCATCAAACTTCCATTTAGAAATTGACAAGAACTTCAAAAATCCACAAAGTTGTTGGTATTCAGCCTTCATTAGCGCGCAAGTGTGATACTTTGCCACAAACATTGCAATGTCTTTCTTCATGTTAGCCACTAGAACAACCTCTTCATATCCATATACATATTTGTTCTCACCAAATGAATCAATCGAGTACTTGGTAAAATGCGACTCGTACATCAACTCATCACAGAGTTTCCCAAAGCTAGTGATATATAGTCTATCATCCTTCCGCAGAAGTCCATCCAGGTAGTAAAACACAACATTTAATCTTGTCATGGTCTACTCCACATTGCATTACATTCTCTTGCCGAGCTTTGAAGCTTACCACTCAGTCCATAATATCATTTTAAACCTCCATCTCATTCAAGCACGCAGTAACCTTCATACTCCTATCAATATAAGCAATTTCTAGAGCTTCCACATCCTTAGCATATCCTCCATCGTTAAGTTGGTGCTTATTTGTATGTTATTTTGGCTTGCATATAGGTGGTCAATTCCAACAATGAGATTATGCATGTATTTAAAGGTTTACTTGTAAGTGTTTCCATAAACTGAAAAAGTTAGACCATTTCTTCTGATTTCCACATGGTTTGTGTTGGGATCTCCTACTTACCATTAGTGATCTTATTGTACTTATATTAATATTAATGGTGTCCAATGAGAATTGATTTTCTTACTCCATGTGATCTATATTTTGCTTATCTTTTGAAACAAAAGTGTTTCTTTGCAGGCGAAAATTGTTATTCCTATTGATATTAATTTCCATCTCTCAAAAGATGTTTCTTGCTATATTTATTCCGATAACTTCTAGACAGGACATCCTCATTGAAAGTGGAACAAATTAGGGTGACATATTCTTATATTTGTGCGCTTTAGGCTCATTTCAAGTCAACTTTTAATGATTGAACATATAAATATTACATAAAATTGTATATTTTGATACATTCTAACAAAATTTGAAAAATACTGACTTGGGAACAACGAGATGCACGGAATGCAAGGAGACACGAGCTTCGTCATCTATGAGAGGATGCACGGCGTGCCCAGAAAGTTTACATCTACTACCTCCATGTGATTCAACAAATAACATATAGAATCCTATATGTATCTCACTTATTGCATTTCACCCTAGGGGAAGACAACCAAGACAGTATTTTACTTTTCTACTTTTTAATGCAAATATTTAACTGCATTTGTAATTTGATGATTTTCTCATGTTCTCAGAGAATTAGGTATAATTTAGGAGTTGTGTCCATTGATGTGGGTGCATCCCGCTTGTATGTAGGTGAAGCCTTGCAAAGAGTATCAAGCAAGGGTATAGCCCTTGCAAAGAGGAGTGTGTGCCTCGCTTTCATGTGGGCGCACCCACTTGAGAGCATGTGGGTGCAACCCGCTCGCAAGAGAGCAACCCTCTTGCATGCATGCACAACCCGCTAGAGATTAGTAGAGCACATGCGTAAGATCTTGCCCCCGCTAAGATACGCGTGCAACCACTTAGATGTGGGCGAAGCTTGCTAATAACATAGAGCACGTGTGTAGCTGCATCATTATACGTAAAGATTATATTAGTACGTAGGATAAATTTACCAAGCATTGTATGCATTATCAATAAAGATTAATACATAGGGTAAATTTACCAAGCGCTGCATTCCTTATCAATATTGATTAATATTTAAAGATTAATAAGTAGGATAAAATTACAAGTGTTACATGTCTTATCAATAATGATTAATACTTAAAGATGTGTGTGTAGCCCATTGAGAGGCATACATATCCCACAAAGGTCAGGGTGAAGCCTACTATGAACAAATATAACATCATCCAAAACTTAAAATTATAAGAATGATGTCGCCCTCTGAATGTTCCATACACAAGGGACATTCTTTAGAATTTCTATGAGGCCCTGCTACCGCCTCCTTCGTTGTTACTACACATGAAATCTACCGATCTCCACCCAAATTCGATAGGGAAGCAACCTGAATCACCTTTGCTTAAGGTCCCAATCTATCCCTGAAGTAGCATTATTCGACCACCAGAGCCTTTGCATCCCGAAGACCTTCATTTCATACCTAGAGTGGGTGTACAGTAGTTGTGAGCTCCTACAATCTCCTATGTTTGGTCTTGCATTCCCCCCCCCCCACCAATTGCTAGCATCTCTGAAAGTAGCATCTTCTTGAGAAATTTTGTGCAAATCTTCATCTTGGAATCAACTAGGATCTCCTCCAACAACATTCTCCCGAACATTTCAACCACATCAACGTCCTCTGTAAGATTAGGTAACATAAAAACTCACATTTGGCACAACTTCCTCCTCTCCTCATTTCCTCTACAGCGAGAATTTCTAACAAACATTCATGCAATCTTAGGGTTCCTTTCTTGAACAAATTTGACACCCTAACTTCAAAGTTTGGTTGTTGCTTGTTCATTCCTTTCCCTGTAATAACATATACTTTACCAATTTACGCATGGTAATACAATTCTCTGATATCAAAATTTATTCTTACGTTATTACATCTATTTGTGATTGATTATTTATGAATTTTGTAAGCATATGTTGGGCAAATGGGCTCTGAACAAGGTAATGATTTGTTTTTCTTTTGGGGAGTACGTGCTGTTGTAATCCTTAAATCTTTTTGCTCAAGGATGTCATTATGTTAAAACAACCGTTAAATGCATTTTTGATTTATGCCATATGCTTTACCAATTTACGCATGGTAATACAATTACCTGATATCAAAATTTATTCTTACGTTGTTACATCTATTTGTGATTGATTATTTATGAATTTTTTAACCATATGGTGGGCAAATGGGCTTTGAACAATGTAATGATTTGTTTTTCTTTTGGGGAGTGATGTTGTAATCTTTAAATGTATTTGCTCAACGATGCCATTATGTTAAAACAACTGTTAAATGCATTTCTGATTTATGCCAAGTAGCTAACAACACAAATAAGAGAGGAGAAATTCATAGTGAAGCAAACATTTGTCCTCCATAAAAAATAACATTCGTATTGCACTGAAGATGCGAGAAGCTCGACTAAGATGGTTTGTACATGTACAAAAGAGACCATTAGAGCCACCTGTTGATCTTTGTGAGAGTTTAGTCAAAAGGCATGTTAAATGGGGGAGGGGTAGTCCAATAAGAACTTGGATGAAACTTTAAGGAAAGACATGATGTACTCAGGCATTTGTGAGATTATGAATAAAAATAGGGTGCAATGGCGATAAAATATCTGTATAGCTGACCCCACTATAGTGGGATAAAGGTTTGAATGTTGTTGTTGTTCTATTGCACTGAAAATGTTTGATTTGGATTTTTTTTAGAGATGAAATCATTTCTCTTTCATGAGGTTGATGGTGTACATTTGATTGATTTCACATTTGGATGTTTCTGCTAGCCTTGGAATAGGGGAAAGTTAGAGCTGGAATGAATTGTAATCAAAAGTGTCAATATTAAAGAGTGATAAAGGCTTGTATTAATCCTTTGTGATATGATTTACTCAAAAAATTGCACTGTTTTCTCCTAGTAGGGTGAAAAAAAGTTCCTAGGAAGTTGAGAAGGGAGAGGCAAGACCTCTAGAAGCAACATCATGAGAATAGGCATTTGGTTTATTGCTCAAATTATATAGCACACTCATTTTTTGTTTTGATTTTATAGTTTGATTTTACTGTTTGATTTCATTGATTGGTCCATTGCCACAATGAGTTAATCCATGTATTTAAATGTTTTCATTTAAGCCTTTACATAAATGGAAAAAGTTAGACCGTTTCATTTGATTTTCATATGATTAGTGTTTGGATCTCCTGCTTACCATTAGTGATCTTATTGAACTTATGTTAATTCTTATTGATGATCTACTTATCTTTTGAAAGAAAAGTGTTTCTTTGAAGGAGAAATTGTGATTCCTATTGATATTCATTTCCATCTATCATACTATGTTTCTTGATAATCTTCATTATGATAATTTCAAGACAAAACATCTCAGATTGTATTTGATGCATGTTATAAGTTCTATGTATGCAGGGGGCTCTTTGTTACTTTGATTAGACAGGTTATCCAAGTGATATTGACAGGAGTACAAAAGGCAGTATGCTGACAAGGCTGGAATTTATCTAAGTCCAGATGCATTGAGTGAAGGCAGATCACTCAATGTAAGATGACCTTAAGTGTTGAGTAAAGACTAGACAGTCAAAGCCTCAACATTGCCAAGGCAGAAATCTAGTTAAGTCCAAAAGAATTGAGTGAAGACAGTTCACTCAATGCCCAGAGTCAGAAGCGTTGAGTAAAGCTCAAGCAGTCAAAGCCACAGGAGAATCTGCCAATAAATTTGGCTAAGTCCAAAAGTATTAAGTGAGGTCAGTTCACTCAACTCCATGCAGGGAAAGCGTCGACAGATCATAGTTCACTCAGAGCTACTGTATTATTTGATATAGAATTCTATCTAATACAGAAGCGTTGAGTGATGTCAACTCACTCTACGCCCATTTATAAGAAAATCTGTCTAAGGACAAAAGCGTTGAGTGAAGGACATTCACTCAATGCCTCTTCAACAAAACAGGCAAAAGCAAAAAGCTTTGAGTGAAGACAACTCACTCAACGCCTCTATATAGAGAAAATCAGCTAAGTCCAAATGTGTTGAGTGATGAAGGCTCACTCAACGCCTACTCAACCAGACTACAAGAGTCAATATTCATTGAGTGATGATTGATCACTTAATGCCTGAAGATGTAGAAATCTGCCTAAGTGTTTTGGCGCTTAGTAACATGGCTTCACTCAACGCCTATGCCGAATTGTGATTTTGGCTAAGTCCACATGTGTTGTGTCATGATGACATCAACAATAATTCAAAATGTTGCGAGATCTGAACAATAGACGACAAATGGAGTCGCTTGCCTATTGTATTGCATTTAATGCAAAAGACTTGTTGCAGCTATCAACACCCGGTGGTCCCACTGCTCAAAGAGTCGTTGGTCGACGGAATAGAAAAGGGAGAGATCAAGGAAGAATAAATCAACTTTTGGACATGGAATTCTTATAGAAGAACTGAACTTCATCTTCTTCCTCTCGACCAAGTTGTAGAAGTTGAAGAACTTGCTCCTTCTGTTAAAACAAGTTGTTCAAGAAAGTTAGTTGTTGACCTACTCAACTTCAACAGCAAGTTCAGAGAGCTTACTCTCTGAGGTAGAAGAAGCAATAGAGCAAGCACTTATTGCAGTGACTTAACGGTTTTAGCAGGCCCAATGTTGAAGATACATTCTTGGAGCTGTGAAGGAGGCAGGACTGAGTTTTCTTAGTTCAGAAAGAGGAAGACACAGAGATCTTTTCTCTGGTATCCTTCAACATCAACAAACAACATTCCAACTGTAGGATCTTTCAGGAGATATGAGTTGTAGGGCCTTTGGGCTTGAGTTGTAAGATTCCAGTTGGGAATTTGAGTGGTAGCATCCCTGTGTGGATCTGAGGTGGGGCTTTCCTCCAAGCCTGAGTGTAGAACTTTGCCTAAAGTTTGAGGTAGGTAATCTGGTGTAGATTATTGAGTTTTAGGAGATTACATCTCTGAGTGTAGGGCCTTAGGCCTGAGTGTAGGACTTGGAGAAGTCTGAGAAATCCTGAGGGATTTATGTTGTAAGCTCTTGGAGCTGAGTTTGGAGAAGGTGACATTGTCTAACAAGATACTAGAAAGGTGGGAGGGACAATGGATGTACATATACTCTAGAGAACCACTATAAATTATTTGTGTGCTGATTGTGTTTTCTTGAAAGCAAACCTAAACTAATCACAACACACTAAAGTAAAAAGGAAATCACAAAAAGGAAGAAAAACTTATTCACCCCCCCCCCCCCTCTAGGTGTTTAGCTGCTCTTAAATCTAAAGGCTTTCAAGTGGTATCAGAGGGAGGTTACTCAAAAAGTACTTAACAATCTGAGCTAATCTCCAGGAGTAGCTACTGATATTCCTTATAGGTTCAAGAGAGAATCATAAGGATTTGGGTTCTATGAAGCTCCAAATTTATAAGAAAGAAAATTCTGGCATTTGGAAAGAAAGGGTCAGGCTGTTCATGAAAGAATCTGACCCCAGGATTTTCATTACTGTTCAGGAGGGACCTTTCATCCCCATGAAGGTCTCAGTTTTGTATGCCATTATCCAGACACCTAAGAAATATTCTTAAATGACCAAGGATGAGGTCATACTAGCAACTATGGACAAGAGGGAACAGAACATCATAGTAAGTGTTATTGATGATTCCACTTTCCAAAATCTTGTCCACTACAAGACCTCCAAGGAAATGTGGTACACTTTGATTGTCTATATGAAGGAAACTAAAGAAGTTAAGGATGATAGAAAACCCCTTCTTAATCAAGAATATGAAGCCTTCAGGCAAGGCAAAAAGGACAACATAGCTGAATGCTATGAAAAATTCTTCAGAACAATGAATGAGCTGAGGACTTATGGGAGGGTCTTCAGCAATTATGAGCTGAATGACAAGTTCCTTAGATCTCTAACTAGAGACTAGGACACAAAAAAATATGTCATCAGAGAGGTGGCCAAGCTAGATGAAACTTCTCCACACACATTGTTTGGAAAACTGCTCTCCTATGAGATGTAGTTATCTGCCTGAAAGGAGGAGGAGACCTCCAACAGAGCTCAAGCCAAAGAAAAGACTGTGGCATTCAAGTCCGAGGGCTCCAAGAAGAGTAAGGAGAGGATTGCCTCTCCCCCCAAAAAGCTTGCTGATTCAGACAGCTCTGAGTCAAGCTCATTTAACAGCAACATGTCAGATGGGGAGTTTGCAGCCTTCTCTAGGCAGTTCTAGATGATGAGAAGGAGGAAGCATTGGAGGAACAAACCTTCCTCCTCCTCTCATCATAAGAAGGACCACAACAAGTTTGAGAAGAAGTTTTCCAAAGGAGACAGGTATGATACTAAACCTAGTAAACAGTTTTCCTTTAATATTGTTTATTACTATTGTAGCAAGACTGGACATATCATTGTTGATTGCCCAATTAAGAGGAAAGAACAGAAGAAATCTAAGGAGAAGAAGCACCACCATCAGAAAGGCAAGAATGAAAGGTCATTCATTGACAAAAAGGAGAAAAGCTGGAGTCAAAGTGACTCAGCTTCTTCAGATTCTGAAGAAGAGGAAGCCCATATTGGGTTGTTTGATGCAATTACTGATGAAGAGGATGTAGACTATCCTGCTGCCAGGATAGGAATCAGGACCCTCTTTCACTCTCAGATAATTGTACTGAGGTGGATGAAGATGTCAGTGGCTGCTATGGCTAATGGTCATGTCAGATGAGGAATCCAGCCAGGATCATCCTGGCCCAGATAAGGTACATTCTTTGTTTAGCTCCTCCTTTGAATCTGAATAAGACAAGTCCTAATTATGATGCATCCTCATCCTGTGATGAAGATGGGTCAGAATCTGAGGAAGATATCAATCAACTTATTGACAAATATGGTGCCTTTTTGGATGCCTTGAAAAGAAGCAAGAGATTGGCCAAGAAGCAAGCTGAGGAGATTATCTCCCTATAGTTGGCTACTTCCCTATAGTCTGAGTCAGCATCATTATTGGATCAGAAGATGAGGGAAGTCAACCAACTAAAGTCCATCTAAATCATCCAGATTGGGACCATCAACCAGAAGAACAAGATCATTATGGATCTTGAGGAAAAGCTCCTTAAGGAGAAAAAGATAGTGGCTAAATTCAGCAAGCCAAAGACTATGCTGCCACTAATAGATTCCATTACCTCTCAAAGGATAAGAGAGGTTTGGGGTTTAAGTTGAACACTAGATTTGCCCCTTCTAAAGGGAAATGCAAAGCTTCTGTTGTGCCTCAGACCACCTTTTATAAGATAATTCTCCCATCCAACAAGTATGACCAGGATAATATATATGGTCACTAGAAGAATGAAAACTCTTCCTGTATGTATATAAATGTATTTTACAATGGAGGGAGGAAGGGAATGGACTTGAGTGCCTTTAAGGCTCCCCATGAAGAAATTCAGATGGCTCATCATGAACCATTTGTCTTTGGAACTCCAGCCCCTACACTCAAGAATGTGGCAGTGGCCAATAGTCAAGCTCTTCCAGCAAAATCACAGACTAAAGGCAAGTCTATCAGGAAGTCTGATTTGGCCATCTCTGATGTCATCAACAGCATATCTACTACAAAGAAGACTGTTGTTGGTAGTAATCATAACAAGCTAAGTTCATCGACTGTCAGACTTACTTTTAGTCAGATTCTTATTGAAAGAAACAAGATGAGGGTTGCTACACTCCCCTCTAAACAGTCTGTTGTTAACAGCTTGCAACCTACTAGAACTGTTCAGAAGAGAAGGTACAAAATTCATGAGTACTGATACTATGGTAGAGTGGGACACTTTTCCATAGATTGTTGGCACAACCTTAGTGTGCCAAGGGCTAAAGTGAGTCTTCCTGCCAGGAGTGCTGCAGGGAGACAAGTTAATTTTCAGACTAATAAAAGCTTAGGACCCAAACTCTTTTGGGGTCCTAAGGTAAACTGAATTATGATTGCATGTTAGTCCAAGTACCCATGCATCAATATGATACTTGGATAGTGGATGTTCCAGGCACATGACTGGAACAAGATGTCACTTAAAGGACTAGACTCTTGTGAAGTATGGACCTAAAGTTATCTTTGGAGGTTCAGACAGAGGAGTTACCAAGGGATATGATCTGCATGTATAGGACAAGTAATGGACAATCTAACCATCAAGAATTCTGCTCTAGCTACCCAAAATGAAGATGATAGTATATGTGTTCCTGAAGAAGGACAAGATCACAGGACAAGGATGAAGATCTACAGGATCCAGACATTGAAGTCAATGATGTTGAAGGAAGATTGCCTCTAGCAGTTAGACATCTAAAGGATCATCACAAACACCAGATCATTGGTGATGCCATCCAAGGGGTTACTGTTGGGTCCATTGCCCACAATGTCCTAGATTTGAAGAAGTCAAATATGTCAATGAGCAGACATAATAGTATATTTAATACATGTTCAAGTTCATACATGTTGTCCTATAACATTGATGGGACAGATAGCCTAAGTCAGTTAAAATCTTACCTAAGGTGTGGATAGACAAAAATCTGTATAAGTCCACAGGCATTGAGTGAAGGTTACTCACTCAACGCTAGATGACTTATAGCATTGAGTGGAGCCTTTAGAGTCAAAGCTAAAGTAATGGCAGGTTGGAAAGTGGCTAAGTCCACAGACATTGAGTGAAGTCAACTCACTCAATGTCATATAGAAAAAGGCTGTGAGACAAGCTAATGTTGTAATAGCCTAAGTAGAAATGAGCAGAAAAGTGGCTAAGTCCACAGGCGTTGAGTGTAGCTCACTCACTCAATGCCATAACTTCATAATTGTTAAGTATAGCTCAGTCAGTCAATGCCACAGAAAAACTATAAATATTTACCAAGTCCACAGGCATTGAGTGAGGCAAGCTCACTCAACGCCAGGTGATATTGCGTTGACTAATTCTCAAAGGGAGTGTTCTTTTTAGACACATAAATTTGGCTAAGTCTAAATGCATTGAGTGTAGCTCACTTACTCAATGCCAAATAATAAAAACGTCTGTTAAGTAGTTTGGCGTTGAGTGGATCTTACTCAGTCAATGCCAAGTAGCAGAAAATTGGCTGAGGCAAAAAGCATTGAGTGAGGCATGCTCACTCAACGCTCTCAATGCCAAGCATGCAGAAGTGGCTGAAGAATATGCTAATGTAAAAAGCGTTGAGTGGAGCTTGCTCACTCAACGCTGTCAACGCCTAGATAGACAGAATTCTGTCAAAGTGTTTTGTCGTTGAGTGAAGCTCATTCACTCAACGCCTAATCTACTGATGCTCAATTTTGGCTAAGTCCACGGGTGCTGACGTCAGCAAAATCGACAAAATCAACTAAGTTCAAATCAAGTACGGAGAAGCTACAAAACACGGCAAACTCTGCTGAGAAGCTACTGTACGTCTTCTTCCGTTAAAGCAAGGTGCAGCTGGAAGCTGCAGGTGTGGCCCACTGATCTCTAAGAGCCGTTGATCAGCGAACTACAAAATGAAGTGATAGGCCAAGAAGCAAGATAACTTTTAGGGTATTATTATTTAAAAAGGTAGCAGTCAGACTTCATCTTTTTCGCCATTATCGCTGAGAAAGAGCTTGAAGTCTTCCTGCAGGAACAAAAAGTTCAGTGAGCTGTTTCTTCTTCATCGGCTATAGCATAATCAGAAAGGTTTCTAATAGAGGAAGAACGTAGAGCCATCATGATCCAGTGGGCTCAGTTGGCTGATTGAAGACCGCAAGTTAACCTTCTTATTCAGCAAGATCAGAATCTTCATTCTGAATTTCTTCCAGTAGATTTTCTACCTATTGCTGTGAAGCAAGATAGTGCTGAGATAACTTAGCCCTAGATTTTTACACAAAGAAATTTCCCTGTGTCAAAACATTCAAAAATTCATCTTTCTGTAGGATCCAACTGGATCTGAGTTTGTAGGGCCACTGGCCTAAGGTAGGGCAAGATTGCCTGAGTAGTAGGAGAGTGAAGCTCTTCGAGTTGTAGGATCCAACTAGATCTGAGTTATAGGGCCACTGGCCTGAGGTAGGGCAACTTGCCTGAGCTATAGGAGAGTGTAAATCTCTAATGTAGGATCATTTGGATCTAAGGTATGGTTGTCCTTCCAGCCCTGAGTGTAGGGCCTTTGGCCTTAGGTAGGTAATCAGCTGATCACTGAGTTGTAGGCCCTTATGGCTGAGCTGTAGGTTTTGGAGGAGACTGAGAGATCTTGAGGGATCTGAGGTGTAAGCTCATTGGAGCAGTGTTTTGGAGAAGTGTCTTGACCAATTAGAAGTTGGCAAGGTGGGAGGAGAGTGGATGTACCCACAAGTTGGGGAACCACTATAAATCTGTGTGTGCATTTCTGTATTGTTTTACTTGTGCAAGTTCTTGAAAGCAAACTACTGTCAACACATTTAGAGCTAAAGGAAAAAAAACTAAAAAGAGAATAATAGCAGTTAAACAACCTATTCACCCCCTAGGTTGCAATCTACCTTGGAAACAAAGATTTTTAGTTACAATAAGGAGCAGAAGCCTGAACATAGCCATGTATTCTAGCTTTCTGTCTCAGATTGAGCCCCAAAAGTTTGAAAATGCCAACATAGACCAATTTTTGATTGTGGAAATGCAAGAGGAACTAAACTAATTCAAGAGATGTAAGGTCTAGAAGCTGGTCCCAGACCTCAAGGACATAACATCATTAGAACCAAGTGAATCTACAAAAATAAGTTAGATGAGAATGGTGTTATAATTAAGAATAAAGCTAGACTGGTGGCTAAGGGATATAGACAAGAGGAAGGTTTTGACTTTGATCAAACCTTTGCACCAGTTGCTAGACCAGAAGTCATAAGACTATTCCTTGCATATATTGCACACAAGGGATTCAAGGTCTACAAGATGGATGCGAAGTCAGCCTTCTTAAATGATGACCTAAGAGAGGAGGTCTATGTTGAGCAGCCATCGGGTTTTGTTAATCCAAACTCTCCTGATTATGTTTATAGGCTTAGTAAAGCATTGTATGGGTTGAAACAAGCCCCTAGGGCATGGTATGAAACCATGTCTATCTTTCTCATTGAGAACAAATTCTCAAGGGGAAAGATAGACAAGAATCTATTGCTAAGGGAATCAAAGGGCAAGATAATGAAAACAACATTTGAGGATGGATTGTCCATCTCTCAGTCTAAGTTCATTAGAAAGCTAATTAGAAAAATTGGTATAAAGAGTGCCTATATAATGAAAACTCCCATGGGGTCAAGTATGTAAATAGACAAGGATGAGACAGGTAAACCTGCTGATGAAACCATATATAGAGGCATAGTTGGCTCCCTCCTCTATCTTACTGCTAGTAGGCCAAACATCATGTATGCTACATGTGTCTGTGCTAGATATCAGGTTAGCCCTAAGGAGTCTCATTATTCTACAGGTAAAAGAATTCTGAGATATCTTAAGGGCACACTAGATCTTGGCCAATGGTACCCTAGTAATAGTGATTTTGAGCTAACTGGGTATACATATGCAGATTTTACAGCTGTAGACAGGAAAAACACATATGGCTCCTATCAGTTCTTGGATGGAAGACTTGTATCATAGAGCAACTAAAAGCAGACTAGTGTTGCAATATCAACAGTTGAGTCAGAATATATATATCTGCAGGGAGTTGTTGTGCCCAGCTATTGTGGATCCAGCACTAACTCCAGGACTACAACCTAAAGCTAAGTAACACTCACATGTATTGTGATTCTACTAGTGCAATCTCTATTGCTAGGAATCCTATCCCACATAGCAGGACTAAGCATATAAAGATTAAGTATCACTTTATTAGAGAGCATGTGGAATGTGAAGATATCAATCTTGAATTTGTTCCTACGGATAATTAAGTAGTTGATATATTAACCAAACCACTAGATGAAGTCAATTTCAACACCTTCAAGTTTGAATTGGGCATGTTGAATTTAGCTCAGCTTCAGTAGCTCTCCATACATTTTTGTTAGTTATAGATAGTGTTAATCTCTACAGGATAAACAAGGGAGAAATGGACTAAGTGTCCAGGCGTCGAGTGAGCTGAGTCTAAGTGCTCAGGCGTTGAGTGCGTTGAAATAACAACAAGTGTCGAGTGCGTTGAAACAATAATAAGCATCGAGAGCATTGAGTGCTCGAGTCCACTCAACGTATGCTCCCAGTGACGTCTAATTGCGGTTAAGTATTGGGATCAATTTCAGCCATTGATCTCTTCTTTCTCATAAACAAGTACGCGCATCTCCATCTTCTAAAATAGAAATAACTATAAATACAAGCCAAGAAAATGCGTCGACGTAACGCCAAGCAAGAATTAAATAATCGCAGAAAAATCGGGGGTGTTACAGTCACTCCCCCTAAAAGAAAGTTTCGTCCCGAAACTTTACGCACAACACTTCTACTATAGAAGGAAAAGTAACAAGACAAACATTACAAGAAGAAAACATACCAAACCAATCAGGGAAACAGCTGAGGGTGAGCCTCCCTCATAGCCGACTCTAACTCCCAAGTCGCGCTTTCCAAATCCTGATTCTTCCATAGAACTTTGACCATCAGGATGGACTTCCTCCGCAGCACCCGATCTTGAGTATCCAAAATGCGGACCGGCACTTCAACAAAGGAGAGATTAGGCTCCAACTGGGGCACAACATCCAAGACTTGCCCACTGCTGCGCACACACTTCCGCAATTGGCTTACATGAAATACATTATGAACACCTGGGAAGTTTGCTGGAAAATCCAACCTATAAGCTGACACGCCAATTCGTTCAACGATCTTAAACGGGACCACATACCTCCGGTCCAAATCCGACCTACGCCGATTGGCTTTTTTCATATCTCTCCTGAGCTATACGAAGCTTTTCTCGAATAAGCTTCACCGCGACTTCCATCTCCTCGAGTGCATCCGGACCCAAACAAGGGTATCTCACCTGCCTCAGCCCAAAATAGGGGAGTTCTGCAGCGCCTCCCATACAAAGCTTCAAACGGAGCCATTTGCAAACTTTCTTGATAACTGTTATTGTATGCAAACTCCATAAGTCGCAATCGCTCATCCCATGCTCCACCGTGGTCTAGAATATAGCATCCGATCATAACCTCAACTATCTGGTTCACCCGCTCTGTCTGCCCATTGGTCTGTGGTGGTAAGCAGTAGAATACCTTAGATCTGTACTCAAACCCTCCTGCAGACTCTGCCAAAAACGAGAAGTAAACCGGGAGTCTCGATCAGAAATGATGTTAACAGGCACACAGTGTAATCTGATGATCTCATTCAAGTACAACTCTGCTATCTTCTTCATCGGATAGTCAATCTTATACGGCACGAAGTGAGCACACTTCGTCAGTCTATCCACTATAACCCAAATAGAATCAAATCCCCTTGGAGATTTCGATAAGCCCGTGATGAAGTCCATAGAAATACTTTCCCACTTCCAAGTCGGGATCTCTAACGGAATCAACTTGCCACCAGGCCTTCCGTGATCGGCCTTCACACGCTTGCAAGTGTGGCACTCAGCAATAAATCGGGCTATATCACTCTTCATCCCATACCACCAGGCAATTTGCTTCAAATCACGATACATCTTTGTAGATCCCGGATGGTAGGCAACACTGGATCCATGAGCCTCTCTGCATATCATACCCCTGATGTCTCCGACAGCGGGGATGCAAAATCTGCCACGATACTTCAAAGTACCCGCATCATCGATAGAAAAATCTGGCAACTCCCCTCTCTCAGTCCTGAGGTATAAGTGCAGAAGGTCTGGATCATCCTTCTGGTGCAACCTAGTAAGGGAAATCTAAGATGGCTCTGTCACTGCCAAACTACTCTGCATGTCACAGCATCCTACTGAGATATCCATAAGGAGGAACTCTTCCACTAAACGATCGGCGGAGAGATTAAAGATCTTCCCCGTCTTCTGGCTCAGGGCGTCGGCCACCGCATTGGCCTTGCCTGGATGATACTAGATCTCTACGTCATAATCAGACACATACTCTAGCCACCGCCGCTGGCGCAGATTCAACTCCTTTTGCGTGAACACGTACTTCAGGCTCTTATGATCAGTGAAGATCTTGCACTGAGCCCCATAAAGTAGATGCCTCCACAACTTCAACGCATAAATCACCGCTGCAAACTCAAGGTCATGCGTAGGGTAATTTCTCTCATGAGTCTTTAATTGCCTTGACTCATACGCAATCAATTTTCCAACCTGCATCAACACGCAACCCAGACCAACATGCGAAGCATCCAGGTACACATCATACTCCACACCCTCAGTAGGTAGGGTCAGGACGGGAGCAGTGCACAATCTGTTCTTTAGCTCCAGGAAGGCTTCTTCGCACTTCTCGCTCCAAACAAAGGCCGCGTTCTTCTGAGTCAACCTGGCCAAAGGTGCAGCCAGGGTAGAGAAACCCTCCACGAACCTCCTGTAGTAGCCGGTCAACCCTAGGTAGCTTCTGATCTCCTTGGGCGTGCCCGGCCTGCTCAAATCCATCACTGCTGCGATCTTTTTCGGGTCGACCGAGATCCCTTCCTTATTCACCACGTGGCCCATAAACGAGACCTGAGGCAACCAAAATTCGCACTTGCTCAACTTGGCGAATAACTTGTGATTCCTCAACTCCGATAGAACCAAGCGCAGATGCTGCTCATGCTCCTCAGCGCTGCGGGAATAGACCAACACGTCATCGATGAAAACCACAATGAACCTGTCTAGGAAATCCTTGAACACCCGGTTCATCATATCCATGAAAGCTGATGGTGCATTGGTCAGACCAAACGACATCACCAAGAACTCAAAATGTCTATGTCTCGATCTAAACGCAGACCGTGGAATATCTGCCTCATGGATCCTGAGCTGATGATAGCCAGAACGAAGATCGATCTTGGAGAACACCGTACTACCACGCAATTGATCAAATAAGTCATCGATCCTCGGCAGAGGGTACCTGTTCTTAATAGTGACTTTGTTCAACTCCCTGTAGTCGATGCAAAGCCGCATCGACCTATCCTTCTTCTTTACAAACAAAACAGGAGCACCCCAAGGCGTCGAACTCTGCCTGATAAATCCTTTTTCCAACAACTCATCCAACTGGACTCGCAACTCCTTTAACTTACAAGGGGCCATCCGGTACAGCGCCTTAGCAATAGGACGCGTACCCGGATCCAAATCAATCATAAATTTGACATCCCGATCGGGAGGAAGACCAGGAAGGTCATCAGGAAAAACATCAGTGAAACCACGAACAACGGGAATCTCCTCTAAGCACGATACACTAACAACGGTCCCCACCACCGAGACTAAACAAGCAAAACAATCAGAAAGAAACAACTTCTGAGCGCATACCGCAAAAATGACAGGAGAATCTTGGCACGGATCAGCATACACGCTTCCCGGCTGACCATTGTCCTTGATGAAGTCCAAGCGATTCCCTTTGCACTGAATAACCGCATCATACTTAGACAACCAGTCCATGCCCAGAATAACATCGAAGTCCTCCAGATCAATCATCTTCAAGTCTACCTTCGCAAGAAAATCCCCCAACAAAACAGGGCAATCTAGAATGCCCAAATTTGATAATACGGATTCACTAGAAGGGAATTTGACGCGGAAGGTATCACGAACTCGATCTAGAGTCAACCGATGTCACTCCACAAAGGCTCTAGCCACAAATGAGTGGGTAGCGCCGGAGTCGAACAGAACACGCGCCCAGCGGTTCTTCGCCTTAAATTTCCCTATAGGAGTATATACAACTAAGGAACTACCAAAACAAAACTGTAACCATTCTAGTAAATAAAACTTTCAGGCTGGAAGAACAACTAACCTGAGATGACCTGAGTCGAAACTTGAGCCTCCTCGGAAGAGATCATGTTCAGCTTTCCTTTGCCCTTATCCACACCCTGAGGCGGAGGTAGTGCCTGAAGTAGAACTACATGAAGAGCAGGCTGGACCTGAGGACACCTAGACTTAATGTGACCCTTCTGCCCGCACTGATAGCAGACTTTATCCTTGGACCAGCACTGGGCAGCATCATGCCCGGGTCGCTTGCAAACAGAACAGGAAACATCCCTCTTAGGAGCACCCTGAATAGCATGAACTTGCTCCTTCTTCTGAGCTGCTGCCTTCTTGAAACACCTCTCAAAAGGGTGGCCTGATAGACCATAGAAGCTACACACCACCTTGCTCTTCTTTCCTGAAGCAGCACCGGGTACCTGGGGTTTCTTCTCCTCAACAGACTTCCTCTTGTCCTTCCTTATTTGCTGGCCTCTGCTCTTTGCGGTCTCGATAGCCTCCACCTTCAGAGCAGCCTCCACTACCCCTGTATAAGTCTCTGATCCATAAGCACTGGTCAACTGCTGAACCTCGCTGCTCAAGCCACCAAGAAATCGCTTGACTCGATCAGCCTCAACACTCACCAACCCAGGATCAAACCGGCTCAACTTGCTGAACTCTATCTCATACTCACCGACCGTGATTTGCCTTTGCTTCAGGTGGAGGAAGTCGTTCATAAGACGGTCACGCTCGACCGAAGGCAAGAACTTCCTCAGCAGCATTTCCTTGAATACTTCCCAAGAGCAACCAGCTACCAAACTCTCCTTTTCTCTAAGCCACCAACTCCTAGACAAACCCTTGAGCTGATAGGCGGCTATCATCACTCTTTTATCATCTGCAATATCGGAGTACGAGAACATCTCCTCCATGGAGATCAGTCAATCGTCTATGACCATGAAATCTGCATTCCCATCATAAGTAGGAGGGCTAAGTCTCTGAAACTGTGAGATAAATGTCATCTCCGCTGGCACCACCACTGGAGGTCTCAGGGGTGCAGGAGGAGGAGGAACAGCTAACCCCCCTGCAGGGCCTTGCACTCCCTGAGTCTGTCATGCCAAAACTGCCACCAGAGACTGGATTTGGGCCTACATCTCCACCATCTGCCTGCTCAAGGAAACACTACTCTACCGCAGGCTCTCGATCACCGCATCATTCTGCGCTCCTGATGACTCACCCTCAGATAGGGGGTCGATCTAGTCGAAGGGCGTCTCGCCATCCTAAAATCATAACAACATTAGTCAGATCCTAGTACAACAGCTACAACAATCTACAAGTACAGACAATACATACATAAATATGAACTTAAAGCTGTTAAACTTGCTCTTGGAGTTTATCTTTACAAGAATTGATGTTATGCCTTAACCTAGGATGGTTAACCACCACCATACTAACTCTTGTGCCTAGATCGGGAATGCATGACTTTTTTTTGACTCGAAAACTTATGTGTGTACATAAGTCATCCTGCCAGTCTTTAGCTTGGCACGTTGTGCTTATGTAATGTTATGCTATGCATGTTTGTGTTGTGCATTCTAAAAAACGTCCTAATGCATGTTATGAGCGGCGTACACATGAAAATGTTATGCATCCCATACTACATAACATCCTCATGCAACGAAAAAGAAAACGAGCTAGTCGCAGCCATGTGGTGAGGTTATGCATCCCATACTACATAACCCTCACATGTTGCCCTATGGTGGATCCATATACGAACACATATTATGCATCCCATACTACATAATATGCCCCGTATACTTCGTGTTATGCTATGAGTGTAGTGTTCGTGCTTTTGCCAAGACGTGTTGATGACATATCAGTGTGTGAATGACATGATACTGAACTACTAATGCAATCAAAAGGGAAGGTTGCCCGACTAACTTGTCAAGCAACCTCCCTCTGATACCAACTTCACAACCCGCATTTTCTCCGAGGAAAAAGGATTATCAGAGTAGGAGAAAACATGTGTTATGATGCCACGTCGAGCAGGGGATAACTGCCGACGCTCAGGCAAACCACTATCAACTATACTTTTTGAAAATTCATAAGTTTAATGATTATAAAATCAGTTATATTTTTAAAGGCGGTATCCCTCGGCACAGTGGATCATCTAGTCCACAATTTAAAAACTATACTTATACGTTGCAGAAAATACTTTATTCAGGTTTGACATCCTAAAAGAGTGCATAAGTGCCCCTAGAGGACATCTTATACCATGCAGGACCCTACATTTAAATTATACTATATCTAGGAAAACGATCTTTTTACGTTATTAGGAAAATAGTGTTGAGTTTTATAAAACATGCTGATCATGAGATATACTTATAATAGCGTTTTTAGGTTTAAAAGTAACTAGCAACCTAACATAAATCATCCCAAGAGCAAGTAGACTATCTCCAGAAAAAGGTAGCAGCAAAAAGTTAACATATCTATTATCAGGGTAAACTACCAGTGGGCGCCAACAAACTGACACGAACCCACTGGCAAGTATGTATGTCTGTAAGAAAGAAGTACAAAACTACCTCACAAGACCAAAGAACAGATCTCCACAGTACAAGAGACCACCAGCAACAGCACAACACAACTAGCCACTTAATCGGCTACTAACCAGAACCTGAGGCATTCAAAGAAGAAAATAATACCTCAGCAAGCTAAACAAGTAAGTTGTACGGAAATGTTAGGTTATAAGGTAAGCAAGAAGAGTAAGTAAACCGAAACAAGCACCACTGTCCAAGGCAAGACAAAAATAAAAGCACTATATGCGAGGAAACAGCAACAACCCTGCACAAAAATAAATCCTGCAGAGTTTACCAGGCTACCATGAGCCCAAACATTGCAAATTTACAAAGGAAGAAACGTCTAACACCCTAAGCTGTGAGAGATGGTGGTAGCAAAAACAATGCAGATCCGGGTTGGAGGCAAACTCAGTCCCCAAACCACTATTTCCAAGAAACAAAGCTCAAGGGTCTACATATGAAAGCACTAGGGACCTCCCACCCCCTTGCCCAACCCGTACCTGGAGCAAGATAAAAGAAAAGGATGGTCACGGCTAAATTACACAACACCACCCCCATTAAGAACTTCAAACTACCACTACTAACCACGACCCACGATTCGGCCTTTTGAAAAAAAAAATAGCCGACAAGGAACCTTAAAATCAAGGACTTCACTCGGGAGAGAAAATCAAGGTAAGGGAAAAGCGTTGAGATGACTCAACGCGGCATGGCGTTGAGTGGGCCCCACTCACTCAACGCCTAAACAGACAGCAGCGTTGAGTGAGCTAACCTCGCTCAATGCCAAAAACAGCTATGGCGTTGAGTGAGGTACACTCACTCAACGCCTTCTGCAACACTGGCTGTGGCGTTGAGTGAGCTAACCTCACTCAACGCCAAAAAAGCTATGGCGTTGAGTGAGGTCCACTCCCTCAACGCCTTCAGCAAAACAAACTGTGGTGTTGAGTGAGCTAACCTCACTCAACGCCAAAACAGCTACGACGTTGAGTGAGGTCCACTCCCTCAATGCCTTCAGCAACACAAGTTGTGGCGTTGAGTGAGCTAACCTCACTCAACGCCAAAATAGCTACGATGTTTAGTGAGGTCCACTCACTCAACGCCTTAGCACTTAGCCGCAAAAACCAACTATGGCGTTGAGTGAGTCCACCTCTCTCAACGCCAAAACAGCTTTGGCGTTGAGTGAGGTCGACTCACTCAACGCCAAAGTACTTAGCCGCCAAAAACAAACTGCGGCACTGAGTGTGTCCACCACTCTCAACGACAAAATAGCTTTGGCGTTGAGTGAGGTCGACTCACTCAACGCCAAAGTACTTAACCGTGAAAATACACTGCGGTGTTGAGTGTGTCCACCACTCTCAACGACAAAACAGCTTTGGCGTTGAGTGAGGTTGACTCACTCAACGCCAAAGTACTTAGCCGCGAAAATACGCTGCGGCGTTGAGTGTGTCCACCACTCTCAACGACAAAACAGCTTTGGCGTTGAGTGAGGTCAACTCACTCAACGCCAAAGTACTTAACTGCGAAAATACGCTACAGCGTTGAGTGTGTCCACCACTCTCAACGAAAAAACAGCTTTGGCGTTGAGTGAGGTCGACTCACTCGACGCCAAAGTACTCAGCCGCAAGAACAGGCCAAGTAGACCCTGCGTTGAGTGTGTGCACCACACTCAACGCCAAGCCCAAGCAGACCCGGCGTTGAGTGTGTGCACCACACTCAATGCCAAGCCCAAGCAGACCCGGCGTTGAGTGTGTGCACCACACTCAACGCCAAGCCCTGAATTCTCCAATGCTAACTCTAGCAAGTCTAAGTACCGGGAAGGCTTCTGCTACAGCCACTACACAGGCAAACACATATACATCCCAACCCGAGCCTAAGAAAGATAAATTTGCATAAAAATTAAACTATAACCTTGCCACTCTACCCGGCTACAACTAAGGCACAGGAAGAATCGACCCAACCCTCAAGCCCTCACACAGCCCGAGAACAAGGCTTCTCTATCAACAGTTGGGTTTTTGTACCCGATTTCAAGCAAGAATAGAGTTTCTAACCTAGGGCTAACAGGGCTTTATTAACATAGCAAAAACAATCTAGACCAGCCTTTTCTACGGCCGCAAGAACAAAGAGAAAAAAAAAGAGAACAACACTAGGCAAGGGCAAGAACACCACTTGCCTCGATTTCCAGCGAAGCTTGGCCGGCCTCCCTTATCCTTACTCGGCACCAGCAGCAACAATACCTAAAGCAGAAAATCTGGAGCTTTAATGGCGGAAACGGACAACCCTAGAAAATCGAGACCCCTAAAAACACCACGAAAACTGAATTTCTTACCGCAGGAATGAAGGTCTAGGCGAGAGCAATCCAAATCCGCTTTCGGAATCGAATTCCGTCCACAAACGCTCCCGGAATCGGCGTCCGAAGGGGAGTAGTTCCGGCGGTTTCTCTGTTTTCCGCGAACAGGTGCTGCGGGCGGGGGAAGAAGGTGAACAGGAGCTGTTTTTTTAAGTCTAAACTATTCTATATATAGCACCCTTATTAATCTTAATTAGCTAATTAATTAATAATGAACAAAAAGACAAGGCAAAACCGCCAAGTACCCGCACCCTTTCAAAATAATATTTAATATAATATTTATTAAATAGTTTTATTTTTCATAAAATACAAAACGACGCGAAAACCGAACATCATCGGAATTCGACGAAATTTGCATCGTAGCTAAATATCCACGCTACGAACACAACGGCGAAGTTGAAATTAATTTTCGACGAACAGAACTCGAGTTATACCCACCCGAAGTCAAAACACAAGCATCCCCGAGAGGCCACACCGGGTCACCCAAAACGACCCGGCTTGCTAGGGAGATCTTGCCAATAGATTACAAAATGGGTCACTCAATTCTAAGGAGTTAAGACCACACTCCACAGATGACACAAGCCAAGAAAATGCGTCGACGTAACGCCAAGCAAGAATTAAATAATCGCAGAAAAATCGGGGGCGTTACAGACATGCAGTTGTCTCAGCGGCAGATGGCTGCGTCCCAGCGGTTCTGCTGAGAACAGTTAGTCTTCTCAATGGATTTTTACATAAGAGTTGAGACAATTACAGCAACTTCCAGGAATTTTCTAACCATGTTTAGAACAACTTAAACCTATAAATAATTAAAGTAGAGGGTTTATCAAATACATTATGCACTTAGCATTGATGGTGATGCATCTTTAAATCCAAGGAACATTGAATGGCAATAATACCAACACTAATGAACAACCCTGAATGATGAAGTCTGATAGTAAACAAAAAAGCTTTAAAGGACATGTAACATGTGCCCACTCTTGAATCATTCACTCTCAACATTAAGACCATGCTTTGTCATGCACAAAAAATTGATATTTTTCAATACCAATTAAATAAAGGAAAACTACAACCTACTAACTTGCAAAATTAAAATGTAAAAACTTGTAACAGAACAATAGTAAAACCCCAAAATACAAGGGAGACAATAGGAATAAACCTTAAACTTCACTATAAAAGCAATTTGATGATCAAGCGGGACTAAACCTAAATTACTATTATAATAAGTATTTGCATTTTGCCCTCAATTTATGTGCATTTAGATAAAAAATCAAGAACAAAATAGCAAACTGGGCTAAATTTATGATCATTTTGCAACCAATAATCTCATTATCACAAACCCTAAAACCCAAAATCTGCAAGAATGATGATCAAACAGCAAGAAAAAAACCCTAAACTAAAAACAAAAATGCAATCTTGCACAATGTATAGAGATTTACCTGAGTTGTAGGATAAACAAATAGTTCGAACAAAAAAATGCCAAAACTCACGATAAACAGGAGTCGGACGGGAGAATGTCAGAGAGAGAGGACGTCAGGGAGAGATGTTGTATGGAGGGAGATGGCCTGGGAGAGTTGTCGTCGGGGAGGGAGCATGCAAGGGAGAAGGAAGGCCTGGGCTCATGGGAGATGGGAGACAGACAGGAGATGGGAGATCAAAATAAACCCTGGAGGCTTGGGATGAGAACGGGAGAGGGTTTTAGGTTAGAATAAAATCATAATTACAGAACTACCCTCGATTTTGAATAAGAGATGGTTTTCTGGAATTAAAAATAAGTTGAAAAGGAGTTAGGGTGCAAAGTGACTCTAACAAATAAATTGAAGGGTGCAAAATACCAAATCTCCAAACTGGGAGTGCAATGTGCCAAACACCTCCAATTAGGGGTGTCAAGTGCCAAAAATCCACGGGACCCTGTCTGTCGAGCCATTCCTACATCCAATGATTCTTCCAGTAGAACATCGAGGATGGGAGCTGGGACGACTCAGCCTCTGAAGCAACTACCCCTCACGGATCGCAACACCATCGTCGACTCGTTCTAGATTCGACGTTCTCCTCCTCCGTCGGCCATCGTCGACCTCGCCACCCCCTCCGACATCCATCTGAAACCCACTCTGTTAGTTGACGTTGACCCCGACCATCCTCTCCCGTTAGCCAATAGCTTCCCCACTGTCGCACCCACCATAACTTCGCCTGCTGTTCAGTTTTTTGGGTATAAAACCCTGGATCGGATTTCTGAATCCTACTAAGGTATCCTACTCATATCCTTTTTACTTACATTAGCATTAAATTTATGCAATTCGTTAAATAATTGTATGCTAGCCTCCAAACAGTTCATATTGCTTATGGAAGTACGAATCGAATCTCGCAAGGATTCAACTCATAGAACACTTAAAAATTCTCTCTCAAATAATAATTATCAGCTACATTCGAGTTGGCACCTCTCGTCCTATGTCAATTAAAACTAATCGAATTGAAAAATGTATACTCTTTGAAAGCCCTAATTTTAGTGTATGCAGGAAGCAGATCATTCATTTTGATCCCACATACAGAGTCCCCATAGAATTCCTCGACCTCAGTATGGTTGCAACGGTGGACAATCACCATCGTGGGCAACATGTGCAGAAAGAGGATGACAACCTACTATTCGAAATGACCCCTGGGTTGGAGGTTATCATGAGCTTCGAACAAATGGGTATCGACCATGACGTGCTTATAGGAATCCACTCTTATTGATTCGAGAAGCCCTCCTCCATCCAATAGATAGTCATTGTGTTGATTATTAGTTGTTGTTGGAACACCCTATTACTAATAGGGGTCAGGATCACTATGTCTATAGGATTATTGCATTGACATTGTTGTATAGAGTAAAGGTCAACTAGTTAAGGTCTAAGGCTTAGGACTTAGGTTTGAAGCTTTCCCCAAGACCTCCTAGTTCAGATGAGAAGCCCAGCTTTAGAGTTTAACTTGTCGTCGAGCTCAGATCGATGAAGCGTCGAACCTAGTTCGACTATCTCTGAGCTCAGGTCGACGAGGCATCGAACTCGGTTCGACGATCGCTAAGCTCAGATCGACACTTTCTATCTAAGCCTAGTTCCAATTTCTCTGAGCTCAGTTCAACGATAGTTGAGCTCAGATCGACGATTATCTTTTGAGATCGACGATTTCTTGAATTCTGTCAGTTTATTAAGGATTTCAAATATCTTCAAGTCAGAGCATTTATTGAAGAAGATTTTTAGCCGTTATATTAAATCTGGAGCAAGTTTCAAGGAAACAAAGAAGGAATGCTATTTAGGTTATTCCTCCAGAGACAGTTGACATTTAAGGAAAGCTTTTATGTTTTTGTTAACGGCTATCTAAGAGATTTGAAGACTGGATTTCATATTATTATTCAGACAAGAAGAAATATAGACACACAGAAGAAAAAGAGAAGAAGTTCAATAACACTGAATAGAGAACAAGCTTCTATTCTTCTGATTCCTTCTGATTCAAAGTTTCTCAAGTCTTCATCATTCATACTCCAGACAACTTATATTTCTGTTCTTGCTGGAATCATCTTTTGTTGGAACATTCTTTTCATTGAAGACCAATCACCCTTGCAAAGCTTCTATTCATGAACTCTTGTTAATCTCAGGGGAAGCTTTGACAACATCAACATCCACTTATGCTTCTCTCTGATTGTTGACAGAGAAGACAACCTAACCTTTTTCTTTTTCTTTCCTGTAAAAGGGTTCTTTAAACTCCCTTCAAAAGTTTTGTTTTGGTTTCTGAGACCTGATCAAAACTCAGTGGTGGCAAGACACCTGATCAAAAAATCTAGTTTGGTTTTTGAGCACCTGATCAAAAGCTCATTGGTGCCCAGGATACCTGATCAACTCATCCTGCAGTGGATTCCTACCAAGGGTGGTAGAAGAGTGGATGTACCCAGGTTTTGGGGAACCACTATAGTTCCTTGTGTCTTCTGGTTGCTTGTTATTTTGTTTGTTGTGTGCTGTGAATTTGTTTCTTATATTTGTTTTATTCTGATTTCTGTTAATCACTCTACTCTAAGTAAATTATGTCTTCCACTGCTATAGTAATTTTTATATTTGCAAAATTATTTTAAAACACTCTATTCACCCCCCTCTAGAGTGAAGGGTTGATCTTACACTCACTTTCAATTGGTATCAGAGAGAGGTTAGTTGTTCATACAGGCTAACACCTGAACCAAAAGATCTCTCTTAAGATCCATCCTTAATAGAGGGTTATTTTTATTATATTTACTTTAATCTAAATCCATGACACAGAACAAAGATTATGTTAGCACCAGGCCTACAGTGTGCAATCTCTCCAAGTTTGCACTTTGGAAGACAAGAATCAGATTATACATGAATTCCATTGATGAAGATATTTTTAATTCTGTTTTGACAGGTTGCCCCAAGCCTTCTGCAAATACAAGCACAAATGTTGTTCCACCTCCTTTAGGAACAGATGCTGACATAAAGAAATGGAAGGTTGTTGATGCTAAAGCTATGAACATACTAGCTCAGACAATGTTTGATGACATCTTCTATAAGGTAGCTGAATGCAACTCAGCCAAAGAGATTTGGGACAAGCTATCTGAGCTTGTGTCAGGATCAGCTGATGAGAGAAAAGATAGGAGATCTGATAGTTTTACATTCAAGATAACCTAAACACCTAGAGGGGGGGTGAATAGGTTCTAATTGCTTGTTTATACTTTTAGGCAGAATTCAATTACAGAATTAAAACATCAAGCACAGCAATCACAGAAATTTAATCATCACAGATTGCACAATGTTTTATAGTGGTTCCCCAAGGTTTGGGTACATCCACTTTCCCCCTTCACCTATCTAGCAGTATGCTAGATTCGGCCAAACTTCCACTATTCTCAGATCGGCAGATCCTACAGCTCAGAACCTGGATATGTTCCTACAACTCAGGCACAACAGCCCTACCTCAGCCTTGCCACAAGGCCTACAACTCAGAGAAGAACTTTCTCCTACACTCAGGCAAACAGCCCTACCACTCAGAGATCAATTCTCCTACACTCAGCCTTTATATCACAGGCTTACAACTCAGATCTGTGTAAAACAGATCCTACAGAAATTTAGAAAAGAAGTTTTAATGTCTTGCCTTTGTTGAGAGAGAAGAAGACAAGACAATTCTTGATCAGCTGATGAAATCAACTGAAACTGAGCTTTCTTCAAAGCTTCTTGAATCTGAACTTAGCTGAGTTGATTTCCAAACAACTTCTTGAGAAACCACTGACGGCTTCCTTCTTCTTCTTCAAATGGGTGGATCCCTCTCTATCCAACACCTTTGATGATACTTCTGAATTCTTGTTAGAACTCTTCTTAGATCGATCCTGAGATCGTCTGCTTAGATCTTCTGATGAAGATCTTCTTTAGTGCCTAGCACTTTCTTGAATTGATACTTCAATTGGATTGTAATCCTTCTTCACTTTTTTATATCTCTGTCTTTTTTTACTTCCTTCTGAATCTGTCTATTTATAGACCTTCTTCATGGTAACCGGCTGATCCGGTTTCTAACTGTTTTCTGACAAGTCTGACAGCATCAGTTAACCGGTGGTAACCCACAGCTGTCAAGTCTTCAAACAAATCCTGTGCCTTAGTATTTGGACAGCAAAGTGTCGAGACAGTCTGTCAGAAAGTGTCGAGACCAACTGTCTATATGTGTCGACACAAGTGACTTTGGTGTCGACACAGTCTTTGAAGATGTCGACAAGTTTGCCATTAAGTCGACACAGCTTCTTCAGAAAATAACTTGGTCTTGACTCTGCAGTGTGTCGACACAAGTCCTGTGTGTCGACACAGTTGTTGTATATTCAGAACTCAGTATGTGTCGACACTGCCTTCAGGTGTCGACACAACAATTGTCGACTCTGCCAAAATGTGTCGACTTAGTCTTCTGGTGTCGACACAAGTATTGTCGACTTCTGCTAATGTGTGTCGACTCTGTCTCATTGTGTCGACACAGCCTCCCAGTGTCGACACAAATGTGGTCGACTATCTTTCTGTGAGTCGACGCTGCTTCTCAGTGTCGACATTAATGTGGTCGACTATCTCTTTCTGTGTCGATGTCGACTATCTTTCTCTGTGTCGACTATCTTTCCCTGTGTCGACATAGATGTGGTCGACTATCTCCTTCTGTGTCGAGGTCGACTATTTTTCTCTGTGTCGACTATCTTTCTCTGTGTCGACACAGCTTCCGTCAAGTGTCGACATAAATATTTTGAAGTGTCGACACTGTTTCTTCAGGTGTCGACACATGGACTTAGAATATTTTTCTGCATTCTTTAATACTTCTTCACCTGCACATGTCAACTTAAAACAACATCAAATACACATTGATGTATATCATTGAGCTAAGTTGGACTTCTTCAAATCAGGTACACATTTTCCAATGTACCCAACAATCTCTCCCTATTTGGAGAAGTCATAACCCTTAAAGCCAATGATATACACCATTTATAAAAAGTATAATATGATGATATATGACATAACAGGAATACTTAATAAAAAACAAAATATGAACAATCCATCACAGAGTGAACATTATATGATTCCAAACAATATTTTGTTTAAAACTTAGTAATGTTTGATTACAGATTTTTACATTGAATGATTTAATCAAAACATTACAAAATACTTTTGAAAGAACTTAAAATTAAGACTGATCAGGCTCTCTTATGACAATCCCTTTGCCAAATTGGATTTGAGCCTTCACAGGAGCTTCAGCAACTTCAGCTGGCTTCTTGCCTTTTTGATCAGCCTTCTTCTATGCTTCTTCCTTGAGCCTTTGCCTTTCAAAGTAATGATATGGCTTTGGAAAGTACTCGCTCGGCTCCTGAGCATCTGGTGGCAGCCTACCCAGCTTGGCTTTTCTTCTGAACTGTACTATTGCCTCTTGCCTAGCTTCATGCTTTTGCCATTCCATTTCATTATACCACTTTCCTCTTTCATGAACTTGGTCTTTTACAGCCTTCCATGCAGTGAGTATAATATTTCTTGAAGTAGGGCTCCACTGCTCAAAATCTGGCTTAAGTTCAGCCTGCTCTCTAAATCTTTTCTTGGATAGTAGAGCATCTTGCTGTTCTTTCAAGTTGGCATCAGACTTATCAACTTTTTCAATAATAACCTTGGCAACCTCCTTTGGAGGACTATACATATCCTGAACTTGCTGATCAATCATATCAAAATCTGGAGGAGGGTAAATGACTTGGGCAATCTCAGGTTGATTGCCTTCAAGTAGACCTGTTTGAATGCCTGACTCAGCCACCATAGCATCATCACACAAAGGTGGATATCCCAATGTGGCTCGAATACTATTTGTCACCCATTTGGTGTGCTTTGAGCCAGCATGAACTAACAACCTCTCCCCCTTTATGACTTCTCTGGTAATATGATCTCTTAGATCTTCCTTCTGAAATCTGATCTGGCCATCCAGATAATTCACACCCTCTTTAAAAAATGGTTTTAACTTTTTAAGCTTGTCAGATATGTCCTTTTGAGAGGTAGTGATAGCAGTTTTAACTGATTCAATAGCATCTTGATGTTTCTTATCAAATTCTTCCATTTCCTTTCCCCTTGCTGCAGGCAACCCTTCAGTAGTCTTTTTCAACTCATTAAGAATCTCATTGTGAGAGTCTTCAAGATTGGCATTCATGTTTATCTGATTTGTAAGAACATAGCCTTGCTTCAGTGCTATATCATCTGCTTTGGTAATAATTGATTGCTGTTGTTTTGCCAAGAATACTACAGCATTACCTCCCTTATGGAAGCAATCTGTCATCTCCTTCTTATGCATATTGACTTCAAATCTAATTGACTTTATATCTTGAGCCAAGTCAAATTGAAGGGACTTATTGCTCTCATCAACATATTTTTCAACAGCCAATCTATGTTCATCTAACTTAACTTGCAAATCAACCATAAACTTGTTATAATTAAATTCAGAATGGGATTGTTGAGGTGTAGTCTGTAGAGCTTGCTTATAACTTTTGCTCCTTCTCTGGAAGACAACAAGTTTTCTCTTCTTAGCTATTCTGGCTTCTTCAGTCTCAGATTCATATGAACTATCAATTTGAACTCTCTCTTGAGGTGGAGGAGGAATATCTGTCTCAGTGCCATGTTGTTCAGCCTCAACATGCACAGACTCCCCCTCCACCACTTGCTCCTCCTCAATTTCTTTCTCCTTCTCAACCTCTTGCTCGATCTCAGCTTCTTGCTCTATCTCCATGTCTAGGGCCTTCTCAATATCCTGCCCCTCTTCTACTGTATCAGTAGCAATATCAACATTAGGAAATAACTCATCTAGAGTATATTCCTTCTGAGTTTGAACAGAAGATGTGTCATTCAGAACTTCAATATTCAAATCTTTGGAGATATCAATTTGTTCTGCCTCTTGCACTAGGTCAGACATCTTCTCCCCCTGTACTTGTTCAGTATTAGTAATGTCCTGGGCAGGTGAGTACACTTGCTCCCCCTGCACCTGTGCAGAAATAGAAATTTTAGAAATGTCTTTTGTAGGAAAATACACCAACTCCCCCTACAACTGTACCTGGTCAGGAGTAGATACATTCTGGGTAGGAGAATGAGCTTGCTCCCCCTGCATCTGTGCAGGTATAGTTCCTTGCTGGGCTGGAGTAGATTCAGGCTGATCTTCAACCTGCTTTCTCAATAGTTCTTCTTGAAGCTGCTCAGTATCTTGAGCATGAGAAGGGGATTTCACCGGGGTATCCTGCCTGCTCTCATCAGGCACATCCTTAGACAGCACCCTATCCCACCTAGAAAACAATCTCATGTCCATCTTTCTCATGTGATTGATCTTTGTTCCTGGCAGTTGTTGCATTACCTCAGGGATCACTCCAGTTAGATATAAACTCATAATTCTAGCCAGATTTGGCTTCTTGATTCCTTCCTTGATCTTTTCAAAGATTACAGCTGACCAATCAGTTGGAATTGTAAACACAATTCTGGTCATTAGGCAGAACATATAGGCTGAAATCCTATCATGTCCCCCTGGTTTGCACAGAATCACCTTGCCAACTACTTCAGACAAAAATTTCCCTTGCTGATTCATTCCTTTCCTGTTGAAAGCAGCTTCAATCTTCAGGGTGGGATCCAATCCGCACCATTGGAGAGCCTCCCTTGATTTAGAAGCAGGGACTTCTTCTTCATTCTCAATTATTGGTAATTGGAGAATCTTCCTTAAACTTCTTGGGGTAATCTTCACTGTCGACCCATGAACAGTGGACTTTATCTTGAGAATATTTGAATCCACTGATGCAGAGTTAAAGAATTCATGCACCTCCTTCTTCCATATCTTAGAAGGTTCAGAAACTAAAAACTCTAATCCGGATTCGGAAATAAGAGTGATAACCCGTTGAACATCTGTTGGGGCTTCTGCAAAGGCATTCCGGACCAACTCATAACCTTCGTTGACGTTGTCTTCAATCTTCGGCGCCATTGATCAGTTGAGAAAGCTTGAGAGAAGAGAGAGAGAGAATGTCGACACAGGGTTTCAGTCTTGAAAACCTTGTAAGCGTGTCGACAGATTAAGTTCTTGACCTATTTATACTTTCTATTGAAAGAAGATCAAAAGTCGGTAAAAACAGACTATTAGTGTCGACACAGATGGAATATGTCGACACAAGCTTCTATTATCTCGACATCAAGTCTGTCTACTATGTGTCGACACCAATTTGTGGATATGTCGACATCTGGGATATATAGTAGAGCATCAGAAATTCTGTGTCGACTCTTAGTATAAGTGTCGACACAAAATCTGTAAGTGTCGACACCATTATTCTGGTGAAGTCGACACTACATTCCTGGATAAGTCAACAATATGATTCTTAAGTGTCGACACATATTCTCTGTGTCGACACAATATCTCTGACTTGTCGACATTACTCCACTGAGTCGACACATTATCACTGAATGTGTCGACACCATTTTACTTAGCCATTTTCTGTTTTTGTCAATACCACTTGAGACCACTTGATAATCTAATATGTTACTTGTAAGTTTGTTGATAAACTAATCAATGGTCAGCATGCCTAATTCAATTTTAAATTTATTGAATTTTGTTTCATCCAGTGGCTTAGTAAATACATCTGCTATTTGATAATCTATTTTAACAAATTCCAATGTGATGTCTTCTCTTTCTACATGTTCTCTAAGAAAATGGTATTTAATTTCTATATGCTTAGTTCTACTATGAGAAATAGGATTATTAGCAATAGAAATTGCACTCTTAGAATCACACAAAAGAGGTGTTCTACTTACTTGAATACCATAATCTTTAAGCTGATGTTGTATCCACAATAGTTGTGCACAGCAGCTGCCAGCAGCAACATACTCTGACTCAGCTGTGGATATAGCCACACTGGTCTGCTTCTTACTACTCCATGAAATCAGTCTTCCTCCCAGGAATTGACAAGTACCTGTAGTACTCTTCCTATCCTCTCTACAGCCTGCAAAATCTGCATCTGAATAACCTGTTAGTAGAAAATCTCTATTCCTAGGGTACCAAAGGCCTAGATTAGGTGTGCCCTTAAGATATCTCAGAATCCTTTTGACTGCAGTATAATGAGACTCTTTAGGCAGGCTTGGTACCTAGCACAGACACATGTAACATACATAATATCTGGTCTACTAGCAGTGAGATATAGTAGAGAACCAACTATTCCTCTATACAAAGTCTCATCAATAGGTTTACCTCCATATAGGCATACTTGTTCCCATAGGAGTTCTCATGATGGAGGATGACTCCATACCATACTTCTTAATTAATTCTTTGGTGAACTTTGACTGGGATATGGACAAGCCATCATCAGTCTGTCTTACTTGGAGTCCCAAGAAGAACTTAAGTTCCACCATACTGCTCATCTCAAACTTCCCTTGCATAAGTTTGGCAAACTTTTTACAAAGGTTGTTTTCAGTAGATCCAAAGATTATGTCATCAACATAGATCTGAACTAAGATGATCTTGCCTTTGGATTCCCTAAGGAATAAAGTTTTGTCTATTTTTCCTCTTGAGAATTTATTCTCAATAAGGAAAGTAGACAGGGTTTCATACCAAGCCCTTGGGGCTTGCTTTAACCCATATAAAGCTTTTCTAAGCTTATAAACATAATCAGGTTTAAGAGGATCTACAAAACCTGATGGCTACTCTACATATACTTCTTCTTTAAGATCACCATTCAGAAATGATGACTTCACATCCATCTGGTATACTTTGAAGTCTTTATAGGCTGCATAGGCAAGGAACATTCTGATTGCCTCCAGCCTTGCTACTGGGGCAAAGGTTTGATCAAAGTCAATCCCTTCTTCCTGCCTGTATCCTTTAGCAACCAATCTTGCTTTATTCTTCACTATTACTCCACTCTCATCCAACTTGTTCCTATAGATCCATTTTGTCCCAATTATATTGTGGCCTCTTAGTTTAGGAACAAGCTCCCAGACATTGCACCTTCTGAATTGATTTAGCTCCTCTTGCATAGCATCAATCCAGTGCTGGTCTTGGATAGCTTCTTCAAACTTCTTAGGCTCCATTTGTGACAGGAAACTTGAATGCAGAACTGTGCTTTGACTTCTGCTTCTAGTCTGCACTCCCTGTCTTGGATCACCTATTATCTGATCAGCTGGATGATCTCTTAAATGTCTTGTAGCTGGAGGAAGATTCCCTTCTGGTTGAACATCTCCAGCTCCTTCATTATGCTGAACCTCTTGGTTTTCTTCATCTTCTACTGTGTCTTGTACTCCCCCTGGACAGTAGCCTTCATTTTCCAATGCTCCATCTTCCCATAAAGCTTCAGCAATGGAGAGCTTGTCCATTCTTTTGCTTATGCCTGTTGAGTCATTTGATCTACAAGACAACTCACAGTTGATTAATCTTGTTTCATCAAACACAACATGCACAGATTCTTCAACAACTTGAGTAGTCAAGTTGAAGATTCTATAGGCCTTACTATTTATGATGTACCCAACAAATATCCCATCCTGGGATTTGGCAGCAAACTTAGTCAAATATGACTTACCATTGTTAAGTATATAGCATTTGCAACCAAAGATCCTGAAGTAGGATAAATTTGGTTTTCTACCTTTCATAATCTCATAGGGAGTCTTTTCGTGGCTCTTGGTGATAGAAGCCCTATTGATCACATGACAAGCAGTGTTTACTGCCTCAGCCCAGAAATATTCTGGTAGAGAGGTGTCACTCAATAGAGTTCTACCAGCTTCAATTAATATTCTATTCTTTCTTTCAGCAATTCCATTTTGCTGAGGTGTTCTAGGTGAGGAGAACTCTTGGAAAATCCCAAAGTCTTCACATAACTTTGTCATGCTTTCAGATTGAAACTCAGTACCATGGTCACTTCTGATTTTGACCACTGTACTATTCAGTTCATTCTGAATTTGCTTCACAAAATTAAGTAAGACACTTGGGGTTTCAGATTTCTGTCTCAAAAAGAACACCCATGTAAATCTAGAATAGTCATCTACAACCACAAAAGTGTAGACCTTCCTACCTAGACTATGAACTGGCATAGGACCAAAAAGATCCATATGCAAGAGGTATAAGCACCTCATAGAATCCTTGTTTTCAAGGCTTTGAAATGGGGATTTTGTCTGCTTGCCCTTTTGACAAGCTGAGCATATCTCTTCCTTTATACACTTAACTTGAGGACCATTCCTCACTAACTCTTTGCTAAAGAGTTGGCCAATTGTCTTGTAGTTAAGATGAGTCAATCTCTTGTGCCACTTAACACAATGAGAAGCATTGTCATCAGCTACAAGACAGATGGGAGAAGCCTTATTCTCACATACAAAATTAAGACAATATACATTTCTCTTCCTATACCCAGTCAAAATGATCTCTTGATCACTTGACCTTTTGATATGACATCCATCCTTAACAAATGAAATGTCATATCCTAAATCACTCAGCTGGCTTATGCTTATTAGATTATGTTTTAAACCTTTTACATAAGCCACTTGGGTGATAGTAATTAGGTTAGAAGAAATGTTACCAAACCCTTTGATGACTCCTTTTTCAGATCCACCAAAGATCACTTTAGGTCCATCTTTGACAGATGAATACTCCTTCAGCAGCCCCTTTGTTCCAGTCATGTGCCTGGAACAACCACTATCCAAGTACCATATAGGGGCATGGCTACTTGGATTCACCTGCAACACAGATTTACTTACCCTTAGAACCCAAGCAAGTCTTGGGTCCTTGGTTCAGGTTAGCATAAACAAAGCTACCATTATCTCTTCTAACAGGTAAACTATTGTTCTTTCTAACACTTGTGTTGTACCAGCAGTCTAGTGCAAAATGGCCTCTTTTGTCACAGCACCAACATTCAAACCTATTGTAACTAGTTCTAGATACATCCTTGACAAAAGAATTTCTGTCCATTGTTGGTGCTGCAGCAGCTTCACCCACTGATTTTTTATAACCATTGGGTTTATGAACATGGGTAGGCATATTGCATTTACACCCTTATTTTTCAGAACATTAGTCTTAATATGACCATGAATATTTTCATGATCATATTGGTTAGAAGGCACTTGCACCTTTCTAAACTTAATAGGAACTGAAAAGTTCAGTGGCTTGACAGGAGCTTTGCCTTTCCTCTTGAATCGGCCAGCCCTGGAGTTACCTTTGAATCCTAATCCTGCCTTACCCTTTTGATTCACAAATTCATCTATCAAGGGTAAGACAGACTTTGGCTTAGAGTAACTAGCCACTAAATCTTTTTCAATTCTTAGTCTGGCCTCCAGACTCTTCACTTGATCATTGGTATAATTAATTGTGCCCATCTGAATAATAGTTATATTCTTCAGCTTGGCAATTTCATTTAACTTCTGATCAATTACTTTCTCTAACTCAGTTGCAGCTACCCTTAGTTTAGCAATCTCATGAGCCTGAGATTTAACCAGGTTCTTGTTTTTCTTAAGGGCCTGCAACAAGTCCCCATACTTATCTATCAATTGATAGACATCTCCTTCAGAATCAGATGCATCTACATCACTTGATGCAGATGTAGCTGATTCTGTACTTGTACTACAAACAGATTTTATAGAAGGACATTGTACCTTATTAGGATCAGACTGATTCTGGCATATGTCCTCTTCAGATCCTGCCATCAGTCCTATGCACTGATGATCCTCTTGATCATAGATGGAGTCTAGCAACTGCAGAAACTCCTCTTCTTCAGATGCAGCATATAGTCCAATATATGCTTCTGCTTCAGATTCTGACTCTGAAGTTGACTGATCTGTTAGGCTCTTATCCTTCTTTGCAATAAAAGATTTCTCCTTCTTGCCCTTTTTATGAGTCTTCTTCTTGTCTGAAGACTCCTTTCTCTTATCAGGACAGTCAGCCACTACATGTCCAAGTCTATTGCAACAATAGCAGACAATCTTTGAAGTAGTAGCCTTGCTGGGCTTTGATCTGCTCTTTTCTTTCCTTGATGACTTTTTCTTCTGATAATAGTCATCAACTTGCTGTGAAGTGGAGGGCTTAGACTTCCACTGCTTCTTCTTCAAGAACCTCTGGAATTGCCTTGTGAATGCAGCAAAGTCTGCATCTGAATCACAGCTTTCTGAACCCTGATTATCTGAATTTTCAGAACTAACTTCTGCAATTTCCTTAGGAGGGGATGGTGATATCCTCCTATTCTTTCTGATGGCTTCTGCATTGAATGCCACAGTCTTTTCTCTATGCTCTCCTCTTGAATTCTTTTCCTCCTTCCTCACCATAAGTTGCATTTCATAGGATAGCAGCCTTCCAAACAAAGTGGGAGGAGAGATCTCTGCCAATTTAGCCACTTCTCTTATGACACAGATCTTTGTGTCCCAATCCTTTGTTAAGGATCTTAAGAATTTGTCATTCAGTTCATAGGTACTGAAGACTCTTCCATAAGACATCAACTCATTCACAATTCTATAGAATTTCTTATAGCATTCAGTTATGCTATCAGTTTTTCCTTGTCTAAAACTTTCATATTCCTGGTTGAGCATAGACTTCATATCCTGTCTTACTTCTTCAGATCCCTCCATGTAGACAATCAAGGTGTCCCACATTTCTTTGGAGGTCTTGCAGTGAATCAGATTCTGAAATGTAGAATCATCTATGGCACTCACAATAATATTCTGAGCTCTCTTGTCCATGGTTGCCAAAATGATTTCATCCTTGGTCATTTCAGAATAACTCTTTGGAGTTTGAATATTAGCATCAAGAACTGATACCTTCATTGGAATGAAGGGTCCTTCCTGAACTGTGATTTATATTCTTGGGTCATATGCTTCCATGAACAATCTGACTCTTTCTTTCCAAATTCCAAAGATTTCCTTCCTGGAGATGGGTAACTTCATTGACCCTAACTCCTTGTGATTTTCTCCAGAACCCATCTTCTTGAATCTTGATTCTACCTTTCAGATCTACCTCAGACTGTTAAGTCCTTTTTGAGGAACCTCCCTCTGATACCACTTGATAGTTTTACTTTCAAGACAACCTAAACACCTAGAGGGGGGGGGGGTGAATAGGTTCTAATTGCTTGTTTATACTTTTAGGCAGAATTCAATTACAAAATTAAAACATCCAGCACAGCAATCACAGAAATTTAATCATCACAGATTGCACGATGTTTTATAGTGGTTCCCCAAGGTTTGGGTACATCCACTTTCCCCCTTCACCTATCTAGCAGTATGCTAGATTCGGCCAAACTTCCACTATTCTCAGATCAGTAGATCCTACAGCTCAGAACCTGGATAGGTTCCTACAACTCAGGCACAACAGCCCTACCTCAGCCTTGCCACAAGGCCTACAACTCAGAGAAGAACCTTCTCCTACACTCAGGCAAACAGCCCTACCACTCAGAGATCAATTCTCCTACACTCAGCCTTTATATCACAGGCTTACAACTCAGATCTGTGTAAAACAGATCCTACAGAAATTTAGAAAAGAAGTTTTAATGTCTTGCCTTTGTTGAGAGAGAAGAAGACAAGACAATTCTTGATCAGCTGATGAAATCAACTGAAACTGAGCTTTCTTCAAAGCTTCTTGAATCTGAACTTAGCTGAGTTGATTTCCAAACAGCTTCTTGAGAAACCACTGACGGCTTCCTTCTTCTTCTTCAAATGGGTGGATCCCTCTCTATCCTACACCTTGATGATACTTCTGAATTCTTGTTAGAACTCTTCTTAGATCGATCCTGAGATCGTCTGCTTAGATCTTCTGATGAAGATCTTCTTTAGTGCCTAGCACTTTCTTGAATTGATACTTCAATTGGATTGTAATCCTTCTTCACTTTTTTATATCTCTGTCTTTTTTTACTTCCTTCTGAATCTGTCTATTTATAGACCTTCTTTATGGTAACCGGCTGATCCGGTTTCTAACTGTTTTCTGACAAGTCTGACAGCATCAGTTAACCGGTGGCAACCCACAGCTGTCAAGTCTTCAAACAAATCCTGTGCCTTAGTCTTGGACAGCAAAGTGTCGAGACAGTCTGTCAGAAAGTGTCGAGACCAACTGTCTATATGTGTCGACACAAGTGACTTTAGTGTTGACACAGTCTTTAAAGATGTCGACAAGTTTGCCATTAAGTCGACACAGCTTCTTCAGAAAATAACTTGGTCTTGACTCTGCAGTGTGTCGACACAAGTCCTGTGTGTCGACACAGTTGTTGTATATTCAGAACTCAGTATGTGTCGACACTGCCTTCAAGTGTCGACACAGCAATTGTCGACTCTGCCAAAATGTGTCGACTTTGTCTTCTGGTGTCGACACAAGTATTGTCGACTTCTGCCAATGTGTGTCGACTCTGTCTCATTGTGTCGACACAGCCTCCCAGTGTCGACACAAATGTGGTCGACTATCTTTCTGTGAGTCGACGCTGCTTCTCAGTGTCGACATTAATGTGGTCGACTATCTCTTTCTGTGTCGATGTCGACTATCTTTCTCTGTGTCGACTATCTTTCTCTGTGTCGACACAAATGTGGTCGACTATCTCCTTCTGTGTCGAGGTCGACTATCTTTCTCTGTGTCGACTATCTTTCTCTGTGTCGACACAGCTTCCGTCAAGTGTCGACACAAATATTCTGAAGTGTCGACACTGTTTCTTCAGGTGTCGACACATGGACTTAGAATATTTTTCTGCATTCTTTAATACTTCTTCACCTGCACATGTCAACTTAAAACAACATCAAATACACCTTGATGTATATCATTGAGCTAAGTTGGACTTCTTCAAATCAGGTACACATTTTCCAATGTACCCAACAAGATCTTATCTCATCACTCAGTATGAGAATTTCAAGAAAGCGGAAAATGAATCAGTAGCTGACATGTATAACAGACTAAGTCTGATTATCAGTGAACTAAAGACCTTGGACAAGGAGATCTCTCTCACAGTGATAAATGACAAAATCCTAATATGCTTCCCCAGCACTTGGGATTCAAGGATCTGGCCAATCAAGGATGCCAGAAGTCTAAATGAAATCACTACAGAAGCTCTATTGGGCAAGCTCAAATCTTATGAGCAGCTCATCAAAAATAGAAAAGAAGAGTAGAAGACAACTTCTCCAGCAGTCAGGAAGGAGAAGTCAATTGCTTTCAAGGCAACAGAAGAACAGCCTGAAGACAAAGTCTCAGGAAATGAAGAACTGATGAGCCTCCTAGCCAAGAGGTTCTACAAAATGGCCTGGAAGGACTTCAGAAAAAGGTCATCCAGAGGCCAAGAAAAGCCAAGGTATGATAAATCAAATAATAAAAAGATTATTTATTATGGTTGCAGGAAACCAGGCCACATACTGCCTGATTGTCCAGAAAGTCAAAACAAGGACAAAAAGGACAAGAGAGAAAAGAGAAAAGATAAAGACTCAAGAAGAAATCACTATGACAGATCCTCTTCCAGCAAGAACAATCACACAAGGAAGGGATTTGTTGCTGAAACATGGAGTGAAACAGAAGAAGAATCTGATGCATCATCAAGTTCAAGTGATGATGAGGATGATGCACAAGAAAAATAATTCTGTATGATGGCAATCAATGCATCTCAAAACAACACTGATTAAGAACATGAATCTGAATCTGAATCTGAAGCAGAGCTAGAAGAAGACCAGGTAATTGATTCATTTGATTTTAATTCTGAGGACTTCAAGTCTGAATTTAAAGCACTGTGTTTAGATCTACTCTATTCTGAGAAAGAAATTATCTCTCTCAGAAATCAGTTATCTGAATACATTACCTTAAGTTCAGATAACCTCAAACTCTCAAATGAGTTAGAATGTTGTAGGGAGCAGATAGCTTCACTGAAAAGTGAACTATCTGAGGCCAAGAAGTTTGAAGAAACCCTCAATGGGAGAAGTATCAAACTGAAGGACATCACAAGCACAGTGAACTCAAGATTCAATAGTACACTGGGCTTGGGTGCTTCATCCAGCCAAGCTATTGTGTTAACAACTCCCATTAAATTTATAATAAAGGAAAATGAGTTGTGGAGGTAGCTAGAAAAAATTCTGATCTACCCAAAGGGAACAAAGTTCAACAGAAATCGTCGAACGGAGCTCGACGATCTTCGAACAGAGCTCGGTGGTTTCATGCTGAATCGTCGAACTCAGGTCGACGATCTCTGATCTCTGAACACAGACAAGATCGATCGCTAAACGGAGCTCGACGATCTGACCCGAGATCATCGAACTCAGGTCCACGATCGTCAAACGGAGTGAAAGTGATGATAGATATAACTCTAGAGGGGGGTGAATAGAGTATTCAAAAATTATAACACCCTACTCAACTCCCTTAGAGTTAATTTGCGGAATGAGTTTATAGATATTGATAACCCTAGAGCCTAACACAAAGTGAAGTGCACTAGAAAAGGGCAACTGTAATTACAGTTGATCTTTGATCATATCACAGCAACTAGCAATCCTAGTTATTTCTACTCACAGCCACAGTGCAATAAATTAAATAAGCAGCACAGACGACACAAGAAATTTTATAGTGGTTCCCTCTAAATAGGTACGTCCACTCTTCTACCACCCTGGTAGGAATCCACTACAGGTTTTTGTTCAGGTGCCCTGCCACCAACTGATCTGCTTCAGGTAGATCAAGTAGACCCTTTGAGCTTTTGATCAGGAGCTCAAAATCCAACACAGGTTTTTGATCAGGTGCCCTGCCACCAAGGTTCACTTTTGAAGGGAGTAATAACCCTTTGTACAGGAGGTTGAGAGAGTTAAAGTTTCTTCTCTATTGTTAAAACAGATTAGAGAAGCTAGTGGATTGCACAGAGCTGGAAAGCTCTAAAGAATCAAGGCTCCCCTGGCTTAGAGAATATCCAGGAAGAAGTCTTGCTTCAGGGTGCAGGAACTCTTCTGAACTGAGACAAAGAACTGTCTTGGAGTTCTGAAAGAGAAGCTTGAAGAAGACTCTTGATTTGGAAAAGGTGTTCTTCTTCAATCAGCTTCCTTTCTTCTTCTTCTTCTTCTAAAAGCCTCTGAGTAAAAGTCTTCCTGTGAGCAGGATGAACTCAGGATGAAGAAGAATGCTGAAGAAATTTGATCTTCTCAGTTGAATGTGAATTTCTGAGAGCTGTAGATCTCTATGCTGCTGAGAGTAAAACTTCTTGTATTTTGTATATCTGTATCTGTATGTCGACCTATCAGAACAGATAGTCGAGCTATCAAAGAAGACAGATAGTCGACCTATCAAACAGATAGTCGAGCTATCAGATAGTTGAACTATCCAAGCAGCTAGTTGAACTATCAAGAAGAGCAGATAGTCGACCTATCAAACAGATAGTCGAGCTATCAAACACAACAAATAGTCGAGCTATCAGATAGTTGAACTATCCAAGCAGATAGTTGAACTATCAAGAAGAGCAGATAGTCGACCTATCAAACAGATAGTCGAGCTATCAAACACAACAGATAGTCGACCTATCAAACAGATAGTCGAGCTATCAGATAGTTGAACTATCCAAGCAGATAGTTGAACTATCAAGAAGAGCAGATAGTCGACCTATCAAACAGATAGTCGAGCTATCAAACACAACAGATAGTCGACCTATCAAACAAATAGTCGAGCTATCAGATAGTTGAACTATCCAAGCAGATAGTTGAACTATCAAGAAGAGCAGATAGTCGACCTATCAAATAGATAGTCGAGCTATCAGATAGTTGAACTATCCAAGCAAATAGTTGAACTATCAAGTGATCTGTCTGGTCAAAAGAAGTCGAGCGGGGTTTGACGATCGACGAGGCAGATTCCACAGAACGTCGAGCTAACAAGAGTTGAACTAACTTAGAGATAGATGATCTGCTGACAAACGATAGTCGACCAACTGATAGACGATCGTCGAACAGTCGATAGACGATGGTCGAGCGGCGTTCGACTATAGTCGAACCAAAAACGGTTTAACCAAATTTTTCATCTGGATAAGCAATTCTACAACTAAGGGAATCTAACCTATTAGCTAACCTTTGACCATAGATAAAACTTGGGTCAAGAAACTAAAGGAGCGGACTAAACTCAAATCCAAACTAGGGGACCAACAATCTGCCCCTATTTGAGTTAAGTCTCTCAAAACAAAATAAAACAAACAAACTACAGGAAATAAATATAATACAGGAAAGAAACATCTAAGCATCAAATGCAACAATCAAACAGTTAACATAAACAAATTGACAATAAAACTTAAGCAGCATCTGAATCTGGTTTAGAGATAGAAGAGTCAGGAATAAAAGAGATTTTTCTGAGAGGATCTAGAACTTCCTTCTTTGATGTCTTCAGATCTTACTCTCTAATAACTTTGGTTTCTCCTGCTCTTGGAACAACTGCTTCTGGATATTTTTCCATATATTTGGTAGCATTAAAAACTTCAAGTCTTACCTGGAATCTATCAAGTTCTCTCCTTCTGAATTTGGACATAGTAGTTAAGCCTTTAACATCTTTTCCTTCAGCTCTGGCTTTTCTAATCTGAGCTGATCCAACCAATTCAAGGAATCTGGCCATCCTGAAGTCAGGATTAAGCTCTAAGCTTTCATACTTATTTTCATCAGCTGGATTTAAAGGATTTACAGTTCTGAATTTAGTAGAAGGTTCTAACAAGCTTGCAGCTGGCTCTTTCTTTTCTTGAATAACTAAAGATGTTGGAGGAGCAAATTCAGCATATCTTTTACTTGATTTCTCAGAGTATATAACTCTTTTGCCTTTTGCATCTATTTTCCTTTTTAGATTAGATTCTCTGGAAGATATAATCTTGCTTTCTTTATCTGGTGATGTTCTTTTCTTGGGTGAAGGAGGAGGAGAAAAGGTTGGCTTTAGGTAAATTACCTCTTTCACTTGTTCTTGTAACTCAGCTTCCTGTCTCTGATGTCCAGATTGAGACTTGCCATGATAGCTTTGATTTCCTTTCTTCTGATAAGATTGGGAGGAAGTGAATCTAGAAGGAGGAGCAGAGGGACTGGCAACATTTCCAGATGATCCTGCACTGGGAGGAGGAGGAGGAGGTCCTTTAGAATTCCATTTAGGAGCTGGACTGTCATATCTTTTAGATTTCTTTCTTTGTTTTTGCTGATTTTTAGAGAATCCCATCAAGTGCTGATATTCTTTTGACTTGGGATCTATTCCTTTCAAGATATAGTATGGTACATCATGATCAGGGTTAGGTAAAGGAGGAGCAGCAGCTTTTCTTTTTTCTTTTGGCAGATTTCTTTTTCTTGGTTCCTTCTGAATCATCAGAGTCATCTTCATCATCAGATGATTGAGTCATAAGCGTCAACAGCTTCTCGCACAGCTTTTTCTCTATCCTTTAAGGCAGCTTTTTCAATCTCTTCTTCCAAGGCATCCTGTGCCAGAAGAGTGTCAAGATCCAGTCCTGGGGTGTCATCCCAGACTGTAGATTTTTCTTCTTGAATATCTGAAACATTCTCTTATTCAACTGTAACTGTCATGGAGACCAGTTCTTCTTGCACAACTATCTGAGCTGGTTGAGCAGACTCAGGATCTTGAACAGCAGGTTCTGGATCAGCTAGAACTTCTGGAGTAGGTTGTTGAACAAGTTCTTGGACAGCTAAAACTTCTTCCACTATATCTGTAGTATCATGAACACAGATTTGCTAAATGAAATTGAAACATCCCTTCAAGGTATTCATAGACTAGCATGTCAGTTAACATGTCAAGAAAATGAGTAAATGAATTACCTTCAGGATTTTCCTCAGAATTTCCTAACTCCCATAATTCTTCTAGAAAGGAGGTAATGACTCCCTCTAGGAAAAGGGCAACTAAGGGAGTGGAGGATTCTTCTAAGCAGACTTTGACAACAAATTCTGTTTCCATTATAACATCAGAAATCTCTTTTTCAGAAAGTTGAGGTACTGATTCTTCTTGAGCTACTATCTCTTTTTCTGTATCTGCTGGAGGATCTGCTGGAAGAGAGGCCAGGGGCAGTTCAGAGGCATCTTCATAGAACATCTCCCCCTGCCTGATTTCAGTGGAAACTGAAACCAGGCCCCTAGATGAAGAGGGCTCAGCAGATTTTGAGAGAGCTTGGATGGAGGTAGTCAGGGAAGAAATGGAAGATACAAGAGGAGCAATTGCTTCTTCAATCATGGTTTTGATTGAAGGAGTAATTAACTCCAGGATATTGGCTATGAGTGCTGCAGATATAGATGTGGATGGGGGAACAATAGAAGATGGAAGATCATCAGGAAAGATAATTTCCTGATGAGATGTGTTATGAACTGGTGATTGAGGAGTGGATGAGGGAAAGTCAGTGTGATCTGGAGGAGTAAGTGGTGATTGAGGTGGGGTTTGAATTCTCTCAGATCCTAACAAATCAAAACTGGGAATAGAAGTCCCAGCTAGATGTGCAGGAATGAGAGATGCTGGAGATGAGGTATGGAGAATTGTGGAGGACTCAAGAAGAGGAGATGCATAAGATGGTACTTCAATTGAAGTAGATGGACTTCAAATTGAGTAGATGGTAAGGCAGATGTGGATGGCACTTCAGTAGATGGGAATGCATCAGAAGTGGATGGAATGGAAAGAATGGATGAGCCTGCTTCAGGTAGGTGGAGAGTGACTGAAACAATCCTTGTGCTCTCAGACACAACTAGAGCTACCCCTGCTGGAGAAGGCTTCTGAAAACTTCTTTTCCACTTAACAAATAGTGTTGGGTCCATCTTCTTGCTGGCATTGATAGTTGTTGAAACTATTACCAACAGGTGGGAGTATTTCTCTTTTAGAAAAATCCCAATTACCCTACCTAGGGTTACTTCCTTTTTGCCATTCTTCTTTCTTATCAAGTCAAACATAATCCCTGCCCAATTGATCTGTTTCTTATTTACTATGGCACACATCAAGGCAAACTGTTGCCTGGTGATGTTGTCATGAGCAGAGTGCTTGCCCAGAAGCACTTTTCCAATGAGTTCAGCCAAGAACTTTATCTTTAACGGAAAATTAACTTTTTGCAGCTTAGAAGGAATGCCTTCGGCATGTCCTAACTCGATTAACATCCTTCCAAACTCTTGGGTATCTTGTTCATAATCCTCTTCACCGTTCAGTAATCCAAAAATATCAGTCAAAACGGCGGGAGTCAAACTTACCTCTTCGCCGCCAATCGTTCCAATCATCGATTCGTCATTGGAAGATGAAGTGAAGACCCACTCTTTAATTTCTGGGATGTTGATCTTGATCCTTGTGGTCATAAGCCTTTCCAAACCTTGTTCTTTGCACAACTGGAGGATTTCCACTATCTGAAAATCACAGGCGCCAAAGGAGTTGAAGTCTACGCTGAATCCTACGTCAAACTTCATCGCAGACAGAAGGGCTGGAGCAATCGCCATCGATTTGTCAGAGAAGACGAGAAAGACGAGGAGGAGAAAGCGCGAGGCAGAGCTCAAACAGAAAGACGGAATGCGAAAAGATGAGTTCCGTCGACTATAACAAGCACGATCTCTTAACCTAGATCGACCATCGGTTTAAATAGAAAAACCGCAATCGTCGGTCTATTTTAAAAGATACAGGAGACGATGGTCGAACGGTCGTTCGATGATCGGTTCCTGAAGCAGAGTAGTCGATCCATCGTTCGACTATTTATGTCTTCCAAACAAAACGAGCTGTCGTCACCCATAGGTCGACGATCGGCTCAAACTGATCGACTATCGTCGAACGTCGTTCGACGATCTTCAAACAGATATCAACAAAGGCAGACGTCACACTTAGTCTTTTCCATTAATCATGCCTAGTTGAACTAAAAAGAACAGATGCTTCTATTCATCTAAAGGCTTGGTGAAAATATCACCTCTCTGAAGGTCAGTGGATATGAACTCAAGGCTGATCATGTTCTTTTCCACACAATCTCTCAGGAAATGGTGTCTAATCTCAATGTGCTTGGCTCTAGAGTGGTGCACAGGATTTTGTGCAATGGAGATAGCACTAGTACTGTCATACATGATTTTTGTGTTCTTGTGTGTGTACCCATAATCCAAAAGCTGGTTTTGAATCCACAGGATCTGTGAACAATAATTAGCAGCTGCTATATATTCAGCCTCTGCAGTTGAAGTTGAGACAGAAGCCTGCTTCTTACAGAACCAAGAGACCAATCTCTCTCCCAAGAACTGACAAGTTCCTGAGGTACTTTTCCTGTCAACTCTATAACCAGCATAGTCAGAATTAGAGTATCCAATTAATTCAAATTCTGATTCTGCTGGGTACCATAGTCCTAGATTTGGACATCCCTTCAGGTATCTCAAAATTCTCTTGAGAAGAATCAAATGAGATTCCTTGGGGTTGACCTGGAATCTAGCACATAGGCATGTAGCAAACATTATATCTGGCCTACTTGCAGTTAAATACAATAGGGAACCAACAATGGCCCTATAATTCTTTTGATCAACTGGCTTGCCCTGATCATTAGAATCTATAACTACATTAGTAGACATAAGTGTATGCATTGCTGAAGCATCAGCCATCCCAAACTTCTTTACCAATTCCTTGGCATATTTGGATTGGGAGATGAAGATGCCATCAACATCTTGCTTTACTTAGAGACCAAGAAAGTAAGACAATTCACCCATACTACTCATCTCAAACTTAGAATGCATCAAGTCAGAGAACTTTTTGCACAGTTTAGGATCAGTGGAACCAAAAATAATATCATCTACATACACTTGAACTAACAGGATTGTGTCCTTGTGGTGCTTAACGAAAAGGGTTCTATCGACTACTCCCCTAACAAAGTTGTGCTCTAACAGGAAACTAGCTAGAGTCTCATACCAGGCTCTGGGTGCTTGTTTAAGTCCATAAAGAGCTTTTTGCAACTTGAAAACATGTGAGGGCTGAGTTGAAGAGACAAACCCAGGAGATTGTTCAACAAATACCTCTTCCTTTAGCTCACCATTTAGGAATGCACTTTTGACATCCATCTGAAAGACCTTAAACTTCATATAGGCTACATAGGCTAGAAAAATCCTTATTGCCTCTAGCCTTGCAACAGGAGAAAAGGTTTGGTCATAATCTATACCTTCCTCATGTCTGTAGCCCTGAGCTACAAGCCTAGCTTTGTTCCTTATTATAATTTCATTTGCATCCAACTTGTTTCTAAACACCCACTTGGTGTCTATGATCAGTTGGCCTTTTGGTCTTGGAACCAAAGTCCATACCTTACATCTTTCAAACTGATTGAGCTCCTCTTGTATAGCAATGATCCAGTAAGGATCTAGCTCAGCATCTTTTATGGTGAGGGGCTCAACCTGTGAAAGGAAACAAGCATGCATCACATCCTGTCTTAATTGATGTCTTGTTTGTACACCAACTGATATGTCTCCAATCACTTGAGATGTAGGATGATCTCTAAGTGTGACAACATCAGCAGGTGGGATGTGATCTTCAGCAATAGTTGGGATTAATTCCTTAGGAGGAATTGGATCAACTGTTGGTGGTACAGCAACAGCTTCTGCAAAGTCTTCATCACTGTCTGAATCAGTGATGTGAAGAGTTGATAGATGGAGAATCTCTTCAGTGACATCTTTATTGGATTCTGGTACCTGTAATGAACTTGAGAAAGGAGAAGTTTCCTTCTCCTTATAAAACATCTGAGATTCATCAAAGGACACATGCACAGATTCCTCAATTTTAGAAGTTGATTTATTAAATACCCTATAAGCTTTGCTTACTTGGGAATATCCAAGAAAGATTCCCATTGAAGTTTTTGCTTCAAACTTTCTAAGGTATTATTTGTTATTGTTATGAATGTATACTATACAACCAAACACTCTAAAATAATTAATTTTAGGTTTCTTTCCTTTAAGCAACTCATAAGAAGTTTTACTCTTAAGCTTGTGTATAAGACTTCTGTTCAGAACATAATTAGCTATGCTAACAGCTTCTGCCCAATAGGAGAGAGGCATATTAGCATCTGCCAACAGTGTTCCTGCAGCTTCAATCAGGGTTCTATTCTTCCTTTCCACTACCCCATTTTGTTGGGGAGTTCTAGGAGCAGAGAAGCTATGTTTGATACCTTCTTTCTCACAGAATTCTTGCATGAGAAGAGACTCAAACTCAGTACCATGATCACTTCTGATCAAGGCCACATGAGTAGAATACTCAGTCTGCACACAAAGTAGAAAGTCTGTAAGAACTTTGAAGTTATCAGCCTTAGTTCTCAAGAAGAACACCCAAGTGAACCTAGAGAAGTCGTCTACAATTACTAAAGTGTAATACTTCCCTCCTAGACTCTGTACATTTATTGGGCCAAAAAGGTCCAAATGTAATAAATACAGGATTCTAGGTGAATCACTTTTATTTACAGATTTAAAGGAGTTTTTTGTTTGCTTGCCTAGTTGACAAGCCTTGCATAAGCTCTCCTTCTTATAGGGGCAAGAAGGTAAACCTCTAACAAGGTTGTGTTTAGATAACCTAGATATGTTCTTGAGGTTAACATGGCTAAGCCTCCTATGCCATAAGGTGTTGTTATTATTTATTACTTCATTAAATAAGCAGATTTCAGATTGGGTTGAATTAAAATCTACTAAATAAATATTACCTTGTCTAATACCTACTAACACAATATTACTATTTAAAGTAATATTACAGAGAGTGTTAGTGAAAGACACCTGATATCCTGCATCACATAACTGACTTACTGAGATAAGGTTGTGCTTCAGTCCAGTTACATATGCAACCCTTTTGAAAGTTACTGCTCCAATGGTAATCCTACCATATCCTTTAGTTTGACCACAGCTAGAATCCCCAAAGATCACCTTTGGTCCAAGCTTGGCCTTGAACTTTGACAGATTTTCTTTGTTCCCTGTCATATGTTTGGAACAGCCACTATCCAAATACCATTTGTCTTTAGTAATTGGATAGGTCTTCACCTGCAGAATAAACAATTAGACATTGTGGACCCAGGTAACCTTGGGTCCATTATTCTTCACATAATGAAAACTAGAAATAAAAGAATAAGCAGGTTGGGGTTTATATTCTAAAGTGTAAGATCTCCTAGGTGGGATGCTCCATGCAATTAATGGGTCCACAAACCTAGGGTTTCTATTCATATTAAGGTTTCTAAGGTTCTGGTGGTAATTTTGAAATTCATATTGAGATCATCGATCTACGTTCGACGATCGATGCTCAGATCGTCGAGCTTCATTCGACCATTGAGCCTCCGATCGTCGAGCAGCGTTCGACGCTTTTTGTATTTCCTTAAACTTTTGTTTTCTCTTTTCTCTCTTAGCTTTATTTAAGGCTTGATTAACTTGTCTTACTTGCTCAGTGTTCTTTATCCCATCAGCTGAAATAAAGTTCACTGGAGTTGAAAGATGATTTTTAAGAATAATTGGGGGTTCACATGATGAAGCTCCTAAGCCTAGCTTATTATTGCCTGACCTAGTGTTTGTCATGCTGGTGATTTCTAGCAGCTTAAGACTTCTACCATTTAAGGATTCTTCTAATCTCTTGGACTTTGCTAGTTCATTTTTAAGAAACTTTATTTCTTTACTAGACTTAGTGAGTTCTGCTTCTAACCTAGCATTTTCAATGGAAATAGATTCTGATTCAGCTAACTTATTTCTAAGTTCCTTAATTTCTTTTTCTGAACTAATTAGATCTAAACAAAGGGATTTAAATTCAGATTTAAATTCAGAAGAAGAAAAATCATATGAAGATAATACCTGATCTTTTGTAGGCATCTCTTCATCATCATCAGAACTCTCTGCAGCTGAGTGATTGCTGCAGGCATCAATAGCCATAAGGCAGATTTCCTTTGCCTTCTTCTCTTCCTCATCCTCACTAGAGCTTGAGGAGGAAGATTCCTCATCTGAATCACTCCACGTCTCAGCAACAAATCCTTTCTCCTTCTTCTTATTTTTGTAGGAGGAGGACTTGGAGTGTTTCTTGTGATGTTCTTTTTCCTTTCTCTTTTCTTTGCTCTTTTACTCTGGATACTCAGGTAGAATGTGTCCAGGTTTCCTGCAAGCATAACAAATAATTTCTTTAGCAGGAGATCTATCATACCTTGGTTTATCTTCATATCTTGAAGATTTCTTTCTGAAGTCTTTTCTTCCCATCTTGAGAAACCTTTTGGTAAAGAGTGCCATCAGTTCCTCATTGGATTGGCTTCCTTCAGAAGCATCAGCAGCTTTGAGAGCAAGAGTTTGCTCTTTCCTTGTTGGAGTTGGAGTCTTTGCTTCAGCCTCAGCTTCCCTGGTCTTCAGCACTTGCTCAAAAGACTTGAGCTTGCCAAGAAGAGCTTCAGTTGAGATTTCAGTTGTACTTCTGGCCTCCTTTATAGGCCAGATCCTAAGATCCCATGTGCTGGGGAAGCACATCAGTATCTTATCATTGACCTCTGTCAATGTAATCTCCTTATCAAGAGTTCTCAGCTCATTGATGATTGAGCTGAGCCTGGTGTACATGACTTCAACTGATTCAGCTTCAGTTTTCTTGAAGTTTTCATACTAGGATGTAAGGTTGGACCTTCTGTCCTTCCTTTCATCAGATGAACCAGCTACAATCTGGTTCAGTGAGTCCCACATGGCTTTTGCAGAGGTGCAGTCAGCCACTTTCTGGAAAATTTCATCAGACATAGTCTGAGCCAGAATGTTCATAGCTTTGGCATCAGCTATCTTTGCCTTCTTGTAGGCATCATTGTAATCTGGAGGAGGCACTGCACTTAGATTTGTAGATGTTGTAGCAGTGGATGCAGCAGGAAGTGTTGGAGGTCCTGTCAAAATAGAATAGAAAATGTCTTCATCAATAGAGTTCATATATAATCTTATTCTTGCCTTCCAGATGCTAAACTTAGCTAAGTTGCAAGCTGGAGGTCTGGTGCTAGAGTAATCCTTGGACTGGGCCATGAAGTGAATATCTATAAGCTTGGTATCTATCAGGATCTTGTGACTCAGGTGTTAGCCTATACAGTCAGTCAACCTCCCTCTGATACCAATTGAAAGTGATGATAGATACAACTCTAGAGGGGGGGTGAATAGAGTATTCAAACATTATGATACCCTACTCAACTCCCTTTGATTTAATTTACGGAATGAGTTTATAGATATTGATAACCCTAGAGCCTGACACAAAGTGAAGTGCACTAGAGAAGGGCAACTGTAATTACAGTTGATCTTTGATCCTATCACAGCAACTAGCAATCCTAGTTATTTCTACTCACAGCCACAGTGCAATAAATTAAATAAGCAGCACAGACGACACAAGAAATTTTATAGTGGTTCCCTCTAAATAGGTACGTCCACTCTTCTACCACCCTGGTAGGAATCCACTACAGGTTTTTGTTCAGGTGCCCTGCCACCAACTGATCTACCTCAGGTAGATCAAGTAGACCTTTTAAGCTTTTGATCAGGAGCTCAAAATCCAACACAGGTTTTTGATCAGGTGCCCTGCCACCAAGGTTCACTTTTGAAGGGAGTAATAACCCTTTGTATAGGAGGTTGAGAGAGTTAAAGTTTCTTCTCTATTGTTAAAACAGATTAGAGAAGCTAGTGGATTGCACAGAGCTGGAAAGCTCTAAAGAATCAAGGCTCCCCTAGCTTAGAGAATATCCAGGAAGAAGTCTTGCTTCAGGGTGCAGGAACTCTTCTAAACTGAGACAAAGAACTATCTTGGAGTTCTGAAGGAGAAGCTTGAAGAAGACTCTTGATTTGGAAAAGGTGTTCTTCCTCAATCAGCTTCCTTTCTTCTTTTTCTTCTTCTTCTAAAAGCCTCTGAGTGAAAGTCTTCCTGTGAGCAGGATGAACTCAGGATGAAGAAGAATGTTGAAGAAATTTGATCTTCTCAGTTGAATGTGAATTTCTGAGAGCTGTAGATCTCTATGCTGCTGAGAGTAAAACTTCTTGTATTTTGTATATCTGTATCTGTATGTCTGTGTGTATTTCTTCTTGTATATCTGTTCTTCTTTCAAAAGAAGCTCTTTATATATGAGCCTTTTCAACGGCTCTAATCTGAGTTTGAACTTTGTCTTCTTCTGGAATCTGCATTCTGGGCTGCAAAAAGCATAAAGCAAATTATATCATGCAGGCAGACATGCTATAAGGGGATAAAGCTTTCTAAGAAGCTGCATATCCAATCTGATAAAAGAGTGCTAGAAAAAGTCACATCAGAAAGAGCTCTTTATGGCCAGAGAAGACTTTCTGAGTCTAACGGCTATAAAGGACAGCCTGGCAGATAAAATAGAAAATATATTTTAACTAATAAGACAAACCACTTTGTCAGATAAAGATTGGCTCATGCATAAAGAATGGAGCAGAGATTGCCTGGAAATAATAGCATAATATCAATGAAATATACTTTAATAGAATATGCCAAGCAGATAAGAAATACATAATATAACTTTACTAAAGGCAGACAAAAAGACGTCGAACGACCCTCGGAGATCGTCGACCGAAGCACGGAGATCGTCGAACTATCAGACAGATAGTCGAACGACACAGATAGTCGAACTATCAAAGAAGATAGTCGAACTACCACAGCAGATAGTCGACCTATCAGAACAGATAGTCGAGCTATCAAAGAAGACAGATAGTCGACCTATCAAACAGATAGTCGAGCTATCAGATAGTTGAACTATCCAAGCAGCTAGTTGAACTATCAAGAAGAGCAGATAGTCGACCTATCAAACAGATAGTCGAGCTATCAAACACAACAAATAGTCGAGCTATCAGATAGTTGAACTATCCAAGCAGATAGTTGAACTATCAAGAAGAGCAGATAGTCGACCTATCAAACAGATAGTCGAGCTATCAAACACAACAGATAGTCGACCTATCAAACAGATAGTCGAGCTATCAGATAGTTGAACTATCCAAGCAGATAGTTGAACTATCAAGAAGAGCAGATAGTCGACCTATCAAACAGATAGTCGAGCTATCAGATAGTTGAACTATCCAAGCAAATAGTTGAACTATCAAGAGATCTGTCTGGTCAAAAGAAGTCGAGCGGGGTTCGACGATCGACGAGGCAGATTCCACAGAATGTCGAGCTAACAAGAGTTGAACTAACTTAGAGATAGACGATCTGCTGATAGACGATAGTCGACCAACTGATAGACGATTGTCGAACAGTCGATAGACGATGGTCGAGCGGCGTTCGACTATAGTCGAACCAAAAATGGCTTAACCAAATTTTTCATCTGGATAAGCAATTCTACAACTAAGGGAATCTAACCTATTAGCTAACCTTTGACCATAGATAAAACTTGGGTCAAGAAACTAAAGGAGCAGACTAAACTCAAATCCAAACTAGGGTACCAACACGGAGCTCAAAGATATGACCAGTTCTCAAGGGGTACATCAAAAATTAATTTTAGATATCCTATATCTCAAGGGTTCAACCCACTAAATGGATAATACCCCTAGGAGATATCATCCTGAAGGATATAAGAGTCAACCAGAGATGTCTTTCATTTCTGATTTCAAAGGTTATCAAGCTAGACCTAAGGTAAACTGGGTCAAAAACAAATGAACTGTTATTTGTGCAGGTGAAGACCTATCCAACCATGGACCAGCACTGGTATCTAGATAGTGGATGCTCCAAGCACATGACTAGAAGCAAGGGTAACCTAGTATCCTTCAAGGCTAAGCATGGACCCAAAGTGATGTTTGGAGATTCAAACTATGGACAGACCAAAGGATATGGTGCAGTCCAAATAGGGTCAGTAATATTCAAAAAGGTAGAATATGTGGAAGGACTGAAGCACAACCTTATTAGTATCAGTCAGTTATGTGATGAAGGTTACAAAGTCACATTCAACAAATCTTCATGCCTCATCAAATCAGAAGACAACACAACTGTGTTGACAGGTATCAGAAGAGGTAACATTTATCTAGTAAATTTTCATTCAAACAAGGTAGATATCTGTTTATTTAATTCTCTTAGCAAATCTAATGAATTATGGCATAAGAGATTATGACATGTTAACCTTAGAACCATTGCTAGGCTATCCAAGGACAACCTTGTTAGAGGACTACCTCTGGCGCCTATAAGAAGGAAGGACTCTGCAGGGATTGTCAATTAGGCAAGCAAACTAAAAACAGCTTTAAGTCACTTAATAAGAGTGATTCACCTAGGATTTTGTACTTGTTATATATGGATCTGTTTGGATCCATTATTGTACAAAGCCTAGGAGAGAAATCTTATACTTTAGTAGTTGTAGATGACTTCTCTAGATTCACATGAGTGTTCTTTCTAAGGAAAAAGTCTGATAACTTCAAATGTTTGACAGAGTTTCTTAAATGTATACAGATTGAGTTCAATACTCACATAGCCCTGATTAGAAGTGATCATGGGACCGAGTTTGATTCTCTTCTTATGGAAGAGTTCTGTCAGAAGGAAGAGATCAGGCACACTTTCTCAGCTCCTAGAACTCCTCAACAGAATGGGGTAGCTGAAAGGAAGAATAGAACCCTTATTGAATCTGCCACAACATTGTTGACAGATGCTCACCTCCCTCTATCCTTTTGGGCAGAGGCTGTGAACACTTCAAATTATGTTCTGAATAGGAGTTTGATACATAAGCTAAAGGGCAAGACTCCCTATGAATTACTTAAAGGGAAGAAACTTAAAGTTGATTATCTTAGAATTTTTGGTTGTTTTTGCTACATTCATAACAATGACAAGAAATACTTAGCAAAATTTGAAGCCAAAGTTGATGAAGGAGTGTTTCTGGGATACTCCATGATTAGTAAGGTCTATAGGGTTTATAATAAATCATCTCATAAAATTAAAGAAACAGTGCATGTCTCTTTTGATGAAACTAATATGTCTTACAAGGAGAAGAACACTTCTACCATAGACCCTTTGCAGGTACATTCTCTATCAGAGAATTTGGATAGGCTGAATATCATTGAAAAAGATCCATCACCTTCATCCACTCAATAAGAAGCTGAAAGTAGTGAAAATGAAGATGACAGTCAGATTTTAGCAAGTCATGGTGACAATCAAAATGAAGAGCCAGTTGTTGTTCCACAAGAGGAAACAACAACACAGGTTGGTGAACAATCAACACCCATTGTTGATTTAGTAACAAAAAAATATCATCTAATCTCTCAAGTGATTGGAGACATCTCAACAGGTGTGCAAACCATAAATCAGATCAATCAACATCTGATGCACACTTGCTTTCTTTCTCAAATTGAGCCTCAATCCATACAAGATGCAGAACAAGATCCAAACTGGATCATTGCAATGCAAGAGGAATTAAATCAATTTGAAAGAAATAAAGTTTGGGAGCTAGTGCCAAAGCCAAAGAATCATCCCATTGTTGGAACAAAATGAGTATTCAGAAATAAGTTAGATGATCAAGGAATTATTGTAAGAAACAAGGCAAGGCTGGTTGCTCAAGGATATTCTCAAGAAGAAGGCATAGACTATGATCAAACCTTTGCACTAGTTGCAAGGTTAGAGTCCATAAGAATCTTACTAGCATATGCAGCTCACAAGAAGTTCAAAGTATATCAAATGGATGTCAAAAGTGCATTCCTCAATGGTGATATCAAGGAAGAAGTTTATGTAAAACAGCCTCCAGGTTTTATCGCTCTAACTCACCCTGATTTTGTTTATAAACTGCATAAAGCATTATATGGTCTCAAACAAGCTCCTAGAGCATTGTATGAGACCCTAGCTTGCTTTCTCTTGGAAAATGATTTTAAGAGGGGTAGAGTAGATCAAACTCTTTTTATTAGAACCCATAAGTCAAATATCCCACTAGTACAAATCTATGTAGATGATATTATTTTTGGTTCTACTGATTCAAATTTGTGCAAAAGGTTCTCCAACCTAATGCATTCCAAGTTTGAAATGAGTAGCATGAGTGAGCTATCCTTCTTTCTAGGATTGCAAGTCAAATAACATGCTGATGGCATCTTTATTTCTCAAACCAAGTATGCAAAAGAATTGGTTAAGAAATTTGGTATGTCTGATGCATCCTCTATGAAAACACCCATGCCTACTAATGTTGTATTAGATGCTGATGAACATAAGAAACGAGTTGATCAGACCACATATAGAGCAATGATTGGCTCCTTATTGTATCTTACAGCTAGTAGACCTGATATAATGTTTGCTACATGCATATATGCTAAATTCCAAGTCAGCCCTAGAGAGTCACACCTCACATTAGTTAAGAGGATTCTTAGGTATGTGAAAAATTGTCCAAATCTAGGTCTCTGGTATCCAGCTGATTCAGGATTTTATTTAACTGGATTTTCTGATGTTGATTATGCTGGATGTAGAGTAGACGGGAAAAACACCAGTGGAACTTGTCAGTTTTTTGGTGACAGACTTGTCTCCTGGTTTTACAAGAAACAAACATCTGTGTCCACATCAACTGATGAAGCTGAATATATGGCAGCAGGTAGTTGTTGCTCACAGATATTGTGGATTCAAAATTAGCTCGTGGACTATGGCTACAACTAAGAGAAGTCCAAAATATTTTGTGATAATACTAGTGCTATTTTCATAGCTCAAAATCCAGTCCTCCATAGTAGCACCAAACACATAGAGATTATGCATCACTTCTTAAGAGATAATGTAGAGAAAAGTAAAATTGAACTAGAATACATCCCAACTGATTTACAAAGGGGAGATATTTTCACCAAACCTTTGGATGAAAAGAAACACACTTTCTTTCTTAATCAGTTAGGAATGTTAGATGGAGGCAGTCTTAATTAAGTTCCAAGATCTTAAAAACCTAAAAATTGACAAAGACTAGGCTAAAAATTTGAGTTTCCTAGTGTCTGTAGTTTTTCTATAAACTCTGATCTGCGCTCGACGTTTTTCATGAAGATCGTCGAACAGAGCTCGACGTTTTCTTCTCGGTCAGCGATCTCAAATATCATCGAACGGAGATCGACGATGTTGAGACCCTTCAGTTTCCCCTAGAGTTGTAGATCGTCGAACTGAGTTCAACGATCTTTCCTTTTCTGCGTCGAACCCTAATATAAAATCATTTTTCAGGCGTCGTTCTCATTTGCGCTTTCATACCTTCTGCAAGAATTTTATTTCCCTCCAAACTCTTCTACACTTGATCTTGTTTATTTTGCAGGAAATATATCAGTCTCAGTCACCGTTCTAGCCGCAATGAAGTTCAATACCGGCTTTGACATTGACATGGAATATTTCGAGGGGACTGATCAGATGTTTAAGGACATTCTGGAACTCTTCAAGGAACAACAGCTTGTGAATATTATGTCTACCAGAATCAAGTTAGCAGCAGATGAGATAAAAGAATGGGTTTATACTGCCCATAATCTGGATCAAAATACAGTTGTTGGAACCATCTTAGGGACACAGGTATCCCTAACCCCAGGTATTCTTATAGAGGTTTTTGGATTAAGTACTGGTAATGATAGCATTGAACTATCAGGAGTAGAATTTTCTGCAATGCTAGATAGAATGGGTCATAATTCTGAGAACCCTAATAAACTGTTGAAGAAGAATCTATCCATGGAATATAGATTTCTAGCAGATGTTGTAGGAAAGGTCATTTTGGCCAAGCATTCAGCCCATGATACAATTTCCAGGTATCAATTCTGTTTAATGGCTGCAATAGTGGATAAGAAGCACCTGGATTGGGGAGCAGTTTTCTTTGATTTGCTTAAGAAAAAGATAAACAAGAACTTTGTAAACTTTGGAAGGATTTTGGGCCTATTCCTGCAGAATAGGTGATCACAGCTATTGGTGTCTAATGGGATGCATATCAATGCATCAAAGAGGCTTTCTTCTGCCCTATTTGGTAAGTGGGAGAGACATATTGTCAAACCCAGCAGGGCTCCCGCAGCTAAAGCTTCTTCAGGCACAAGGACTAAAACAGTCACTCCTCCTCAGTCCACTGCCCCATTAGAAGTTTTGTCATCCCCTTTCATATCCTCTCCTCCTTCTCATCATCTGGTTATATCTTCCATACCTTCATCTCAAATAGCTTCTCCACCTCATCCAGCCACCCATCAAGAAGTTTTCCATCCACTACATTTCTTCCCATCCATTGATTTAGAATCATCCCCCCATCTTCCATCATTCAACCTTCTAGATGATTCCTTCATGGATGTTTCTCCATCTTCACCTCAAGCCATTCCATCCACCTCAACATCCTTTCAACAAATCCTACATGATATCATATCTCAACCATCCTTTCCCCCTTCCATCTCCTCATTCCTACCATCAGTCACTATCCCAGTTCCATCCATTTCAACCATTCCAATATCTCAACCATACATACCACTTCATACTGCATCAAATCCATCTCTCTCTGCAGCTCCTCCCTCTATCTCTACTCAGGTTAATCTTGAGCAAGTAGATCTCCTTCCCCTAGCAGACAAGCTATATGAGTTGTTGGCACCCAAGCTAACTCTCTTCTTGGATACCTCCTTGGCTCCCTTAGTCAAGACTTTACATGAGTTATCTGCTAGGCTCTCTTCCTCCTTCTCCCTTCAGGTCATCCCTTCTTCTGGGGGCCTAGATTCAGTTCTTACTGACTCTAGGCAGGGGTAGATGCCATATGAATAAGTGTTGCCCTCAGAGATTTCAGAAATGCAAGTATCAAAAGTTCCAGCTTTAGAGGAAGTTCCAGTTCCAGCTCTAGTTCCAGCTCCAACCATCAGTCCTGCAGTAGACATCCATTCATTATTGTCAGAATTTGATTCACTTTATAGTAGTTATCTTTCAGCACCTCTCCCTGTTGAATATTTATCCAAGGCTATAGTTCCTTTCTCCTGCTGTGATCCCAATCTTCTACATATGTATATTAATTCTGTTAAGACTGTGGAAAGTTCTCCTTTGGTTCATGCTGCTGCTACTGCTGTTGTTTTCTCAGAGGCTGTGATAGAGCCAGTTTGTTCAGTTGTTGCTCCTGATGTTGTTCTCTCAGAGGCTGTGATAGAGCCAGTTTGTTCAGTTGTTGCTCCTGATGTTGTTCTCTCAGAGGCTGTGATAGAGTCAGTTTGTTTAGTTTCTGAGTCTACTGCTTCAGTTAGTGCTCTTGCTATTTCAGCTGCTGCTCCTGTTATTTCTACTACTGCACCTCTTGCTTCAGAGAAAGTTCCTGTCTCCATTTCTAAAGAAGAAGTGTTAAGGCAAATATATGCTTTATTTGATGAGCCTCAGAGCTCTGATGATGATGAATTCAGAACAGACTCTGATGACTCTTTTGCAACTATTGCAAAGAAGAGGAAAGTTGGAAGTAAAGCTATGAAAAGAGTCCCAATTGAAAAGACTACTTCTGATCATGATATTCCATATTATATTCTGCACAACTGCCCTATAACTGAGCACTGGATGCAATTTTATAAAAATCAGGTTAAGGTCATGAGGAAGAAAAGGAAATATGATAAAGGAACCTCTCACTATAATCATCCTCCTTCTCCTTCTCCAGGTGCAGGATCTGGTGGAGACTCAGCTTATCAATCCTCCAATATATCTTCTCAAAGATCCTCTCAATCCCAGTATCAAGGAAGATCTCAGTCTAGAGGATATCAGCAAAGAGGTAATCAGTCAAGAGGCAGTCAGTATAGAGGCACTCAAAGAGGTCATCAGGTTTATTCCAGAGGACAGTCCAGACATCAACCTTATCAAAGGAAAGGACAAAGCCCAAGTGATTCCACTTCTGGTCCTTTTCCTTATAAGCTCAAAGAAGGTTTTCATCAAAAAGCTCCTCCCACTAACACCATCAATAAGTATGAGCCATCAGTTCCATTTGAAGATCCAGAGAATAATCCAGTCTCCTGGACAGCTAGACTAAAAGAGATGGCTGCATTAGATCAAATCAAGAAAGCTAGAGAAAAAGGCCAAGATACTTCCAACATTTCCACTCTATCAGATCAAAGAAGACAAGAACTTGAAAGGTACAGCTCCAAGAAATTTTTCAATACTGAGAAGTATATGCAGCTACATCCTGAAGCTGTAGTCCCTAGAGGCAGAAGCCAGAAGTCCCTTGGTGCTGCTGATGATATGAGATCAAAGAAAGACTCTGAAAATCCTAACAGGGAAATTCTGTTTCAGAAAGGTTTTGACACATGCTTTTTTTTTCATTCATTACCTTTCAGGATCAGTCGCGGTTAATGTAAGCTGAACAATCTCTCTTTGCTAAACTATTTGTTGTGATATATTTATATATCTGTGGTTCTGCAATGTTTTACGTATCTCTGTTTTTGTTGATTTAATTTCCTATAATTCATGTAAATAGTAATCCTAACCCAAATATGGGGAGATTGTTGGAACACCCTATTACTAATTTGGGTCAGGATCACTATGTCTATAGGATTATTGCATTGACCTTATTGTATAGAGTAAAGGTCAACTAGTTAAGGTCTAAGGCTTAGGACTTAGGTTTGAAGTTTTCCCTAAGAACTCCTAGTTCAGATGAGAAGCCCGGCTTTAGAGTTCAACTTGTCGTCGAGCCCAGATCGATGAAGCGTCGAACCCAGTTCGACTATCTCTGAGCTCAGGTCGACGAGGCGTCGAACTCGGTTCGACGATCGCTGAGCTCAAATCGACGCTTTCTTTCTAAGCCTAGTTCCAATTTCTCTGAGCTCAGTTCAATGATAGTTGAGCTCAGATCGGCGATTATCTTTTGAGATCAACGATTTCTGGAATTCTGTCAGTTTGTTAAGGATTTCAAATATCTGCAAGTCAGAGCATTTATTGAAAAAGATTTTTAGCCGTTATATTAAATCTGGAGCAAGTTTCAAGGAAACAAAGAAGGAATGCTATTTAGGTTATTCCTCTAGAGACAGTTGACATTTAAGGAAAGCTTTTATGTTTTTGCTAACGGCTATCTAAGAGATTTGAAGACTGGATTTCATATTATTATTCAGACAAGAAGAAACATAGACATATAGAAGAAAAAGAGAAGAAGTTCAATAACACTGAATAGAGAACAAGCTTCTATTCTTCTGATTCCTTCTGATTCAAATTTTATCAAGTCTTCATCATTCATACTCCAGACAACTCACATTTCAGTTCGTTGGAATCATCTTTAGCTGGAGCATTCTTTTCATTGAAGACCTATCACCCTTGCAAAGCTTCTATTTCTGAACTCTTGCTAATCTCAGGGGGAGCTTTGACAACATCAACATCCAATTGTGCTTCTCTCTAATTGTTGACAGAGAAGACAACCTAACCTTTTTCTTTTTCTTTCCTGTAAAAGGATTCTTTAAACTCCCTTCAAAAGTTTTATTTTGGTTTCTGAGACCTGAGCAAAACTCAGTGGTGGCAAGACACCTGATCAAAAAATCGTGTTTGGTTTTTGAGCACCTGATCAAAAGCTCATTGGTGCCCATGACACCTGATCAACTCATCCTTCAGTGGATTCCTACCAAGGGTGGTAGAAGAGTGGATGTACCGAGGTTTTGGGGAACCACTATAGTTCCTTGTGTCTTCTGGTTGCTTGTTATTTTGTTTGCTGTGTGCTGTGGATTTGTTTCTTGTATTTGTTTTATTCTGATTTCTATTAATCACTCTACACTAAGTAAATTAAGTCTTCCACTGCTATAGTAATTTTTATATTTGCAAAATTATTTTAAAACACTCTATTCACCCCCCTCTAGAGTGAAGGGTTGATCTTACACTCACTTTCAGTTGTCGCAACGTCATTACCCAGGCACAGTCCAGAACTGGCAAGACCTCCATGATTGCTCTGTGTTTGCCAAGTTGTAGACACCTCCCGAGAGTATGTGCCACATACTTATCCTCTTTCCTAACACTCAGTGCATTTTGATTCTGACATTGATTTTGTTTTTTGGTCTTTTATTGAATCTCGCATAATCAAAAGTTGTGTATGATTTGTTCCTAAAAAGAAACGTATTGTGATACAAATCCTATGTTCTGTACTTGGTTCAAGACATTTTTAGTATCAAAAATCTAGTTTCTATTTAAGGAGAATATTGAAAATCATCATTTGAGGATAGCAATGTGGAGGAATTTGATTTACTTGTGTTCTATTAATGATTTTAGAGCTTGTATAAGTTTGCATGAGCCGCTAAAATTCTCACTTAAGTAACTTAGGGCCTTGTGAAATGTTTTTGAAGATCAATGGATTTATAAGAAGTACATGCAAGTAAAAACTATAAGTATTTTATCGAAACCCATATTACCTCCCATATAATAGTAAAACTGACGTTTTTCCTAACATTAAGGGATTGAAGGTTATTGATGTCATCATCATGAAATTGGAGAGGAGGTATAATGAGTAGGATTAGCTATTGATTGGGGTGTTATTCAAAATTGGAGAGGAGGTATTGATTAGGAGGTAAACCTGGTGAGAATATAAAGCACATAAAATTATCTTCCTCGAGTGTAGCAGAATCCTTATGTAATTCCGCTACATGTGGCGTTAACTCATTATCAGATTAACACCACATCATCTACACAACTATATTACGATAAGGACACTTGTACTCCCCATAACAACTATAAGTCATTTGTATTAAGCTTATAATGGCTATTAGTTATGGTATATATATAGACTTTGCAATATGAAACCATCATTATTGAATTAATAAAATACTTTTCTTTTCGTTTACTGTTCGTCTTCTTCCATGTGTTATAGTTTTGTTTATAGGTGCTTGCCGACAGATCACCGCCTGCTGACCCTTGTTACATTTGTTCTCTTCGTTGATGTCTTCCCCTACCTTATGTCATCCTCCAACATTAATACTCGAAGTAAATCACATCTAATGGGTACTCAAGACCTTGAGGATAAGATATGGCGCTAGTTCAATCGTCGCGAAGAAGTGTATATGGATCAAAACAATGCTACCCACTCGAAATTGGGATCTGAGTTTCAACTTCTCATTTAGAATCTTCATCAAGAATGGAGCGCATATCTGAACAGCAGCATCATACAACCAATTCAAACAAGGATTTCTACAAACAATTCCGTGAATTTTGGTTCTTATAACCAATTTCATCCAGAACTCTGCTCCTCATCTGACTGAAAATTCATCATCTCTAGCTCATCCAGAAATCCGTCATCCTTATTCCACATTGAATCATCAGCACCGCTACAATTTGGTTCATGCAGTTCGATGACTATTCCTCCTCTTCCGCAGATAGTACCATTAATTCCTCATGTTCAGCAAATCTCAGCAGTTCAACAACAAGTACTTCGCTCAACACCACCGTTACCTCTGCATCCAATTGGTATCTTTCATGACACTCCTCGCCCCTGTGCTCGTTTATACTCTGTTCTCCCGCATTTTAGTAACAACGATCCAAAAGATCGGTTCTTTACAATTGAAAAACATTTCGATTTTAATAATATTTTATCCACAAACTATCTTTTAGTCGCTTCCATGCAACTCGATCGACCGGCCTTGCCTGAATTTAAACGTGTAACACCCCTATCCGTCACATGGCATATAACAGTAGGTCCGGCCGGGGCCCGATGTCATATACTACGGACAGACCGGTTGGTTATGCATTGAAACCATTCAACCAATCACAACGTTCTACACAGCACCTAGCGGAAGCAATTATTAAGTTGCACAGTTAAGAACCTTGCTAACATGAATGTCCACTGAACCAAAACATAGGAATGTTGAATACACAAAAAAATAACTGGCCTTAAGGCCTTACAATGTTTACTTAATAAAACATTTCTTTCAAACCTCGGCACGCAGGCCGGACATACATGAGATAAATGGAAAACATAAAAAAGTTAGGCCTTCGAGGGCCGGCACAGCATCATGGGCTTTAGCCCGCTATTTCCCGCTCGGCTCCGCAGCACCTGAAAGCCATAATCCACCACCCGGTGGTAAACAAAATAACGGTCAGCTAAGCTGACCAAATTATAACGATCCCGCCCCCAAAATCGGGGCGGCGATGCTCTTTCCCTGCACTTTATTAGTATAAGCATCAAAGTAGTGTAAACACACTTCATTACAGGCGCAGGTTCGCACGGCCGCACGCCCCGTGCACTCAGGGCACATTCACGGCGGACCGACCAACGTCACGTAAATTCAAGCAATAGACGTTCCCGTTCCACCACCGCCCCTTGGACGGCCAACCATATGAGCATTTTGCCTTCCTAGCCTTGGTCACGACAATTTAAGCCATAGACCGTCGAAGACCCTCATCCATGCCAACGGTTCCACCGAACGACATAGATCGGGTACGATTCCTCCTGACCCGTGCTCATACCGCAACGACAATTTAAGCCATATGTGCAGGTCAAGACTCACCGAGTCCCGTTTCCACCACAATAATCACATAACCCGGTTATGTTCACGTTGGCTCCCTAGCCACCATGTTGGCAAAGCACGCTTTTGCCCAGTTTTCCGGGTGCACCTTGGAGTTAATCTCTAAGGCTCCCTGTTGCAATCTACCACGTAGAAAACCCGAAAACGCCCAAACACCAGGAGTCTTCCCCGGTTCAAATGCAATGCAACATCACCGATCCATACCAACTTGTCTGGATAGGCTTCACACACAATGCCTATGCCCGTTTACGCATACGGACTCTACATAAGGGGGACTTTACATATCTACCCCAAGGAACGCCTCAACTCTTCGCTCACTCGCGAGAGAGGGCTTCCTATGCAAAGGAAAAGAGGGTTTCACATGCCTTAAGATAAGAATCATTTCCCTTGCGTTTTTCCTCGGTGCCATGGAAATCCACGCAGATGAAAAGCACCGCAATCTCCTTGCCTCCGCTGATCCGAAGACGGCTCGCGATTTGGAGCTCCGAAGCTCCGCCGGTGACCGGATCTTGGCCTTCTTCCTCCTCCTTGCTCTCCCTTCTCTCTAGATCTTAGAGAGATAAATCCCAAAGAGAAATGAGGCTTCCAACCCTAAATCCCGGCTAAAACACTGCAGGAACGAACCCCAGCCGTTGGATCCCAAGCCAAGAAAACGAATGGCCACGATTTAGGCCGAAAATACAAAATCTGGGCCGAACACGGGTTGCAACACGGTCGTGTGCATGGCCGTGTCACCCATTTGCCATATCACCTGACGCGATAACCAGCACACGTCATTCGACACGGCCTCCGACACGCCCGTGTCGCATGCGATACAGCCGTATCACGACCCGTGTCACGCCCCGCGTGCAACTACCAACACTTGTTTCCCGAGGAGGACATGGCCTGCGACACGGCACCCGACACGCCCGTATCACATGTGACACGCCCGTGTCCGTGCCCGTGTCATGGCCCGTGTACATGACTTAGAAAACTCCCTAGAGTGATACGCCCTGGGAAACGCCCGTGTCCCAGGCCGTGTGCCTCAACTCGACGATCGCCGATCGTCAAAACGTCGACCACATGACCCGTGGTCGAACACGCCCGTGTCATGCCCGTGACACGCCCGTGACACCGGCTCCAAGTTCCAGACTTGGCTTAAAACGTCACCCGTCCCTCTTTTGAGTTTCGGGGTGTTACAACTCTCCCCCTCTTAAAAGAATTTTGCCCACAAAATTACTAAAGGAAAGAAAAAGAAAAACTTTAAGCAGTACCTGAGCGGAATAACTCCGGGTACTCCTCTAGCATAGTTTGCTCTCACTCCCAAGAGAAATCCTCCCGACCGCAATTGTCCCACCGGACCTTGACCATCCGGATCTCCTTATTACGGAGTCGCTTAGTTTCAAAGTCTACAATACGAACGGGCTTGACCTTAGTCGTCAACCCTTCGTCCACCGGTACTAGATCCACTGCGATCACCTGCGAAGGTTCTTGCACTGCCTTCCACAACACAGAGACGTGGAATACATCATGTAGTCCACTCAACTCCACCGATAGCTTCAAACGATAAGCCGCTTCGCCGACCCGCTCCAGAATCTCAAAGGGTCCTAGGTATCTTGGGCTCAGCTTCTTCAAGCGTCTCACCCGCGAAACACCCTTGAATGACTTTATCTTCAAGTACACCCAATCTCCTACCGTGAACTCCACGTTCCGGTGCTTGGCATTGTAATACTTAGCCTGCCTGTCCTGAGCGATCAGCAAGCGCTCCCGAATGATCTGCACCAACGAGGTAGCACTCTCCACCTCCTGCTTCTTGTACAACCTTGCCTCACCCGTTTCCAGCCACAATAACGGCGTGCGACACTTCCTACCATATAGGGCCTCGAAGGGCGCCATTTGAATACTCGCCCGGTAGCTGTTGTTGGACGCAAACTCCACCAAATATAGGTGGTCTTCCCAATGCTTCCCGAAGTCTAGAACACACATGCGGAGCATGTCTTCCAATGTTCTGTTGACTCTCTCGGTTTCCCCATCCGTTTGCGGATGAAAGGCTGTGCTGAACTTCAATTTAGTCCACAATATCTGTTGCACCAACCTCCAATCGTTGGACGTAAAACGCCCATCGCGATCACTCACAATGATGCGGGGCACACCGTACAGTCTGACTATATTATCCACATATAGTTTCGCCAGCCTCTCCACTGAGTCATCCTTCCTATGCGGAATAAAATGTGACACTATTGTTAACCGGTCTACGATCACCCAGATGGCATCGTTCCCCTTCTGCGACCTTGGCAAGCCATACACAAAGTCCATCGATATGTCGTCGAACTTCCATTCCGATATAAGCAAGGATTTCAAGAATCCTCCCGGCTTTTGGCACTCCGCCTTTACCAAGGCGCACGTTTGGCACTTAGCCACAAACAACGCTACGTCTTTCTTGAGCCCCGGCCACCAAAACAACTTCTTGAGGTCCTGATACATCTTTGTGCTCCCTGGGTGGATCGAGTACTTGGTATGATGAGCCTCGTACATCAACTCCGCCCGTAGGTTGCCCCCACTTGGGACGCACAACCGATGATCCTTCCTTAACAACCCATCCTCAACAGAAAATTGGGAATTTGACCCATCCAACGCCGCCTCTATAAGCTCTTTCATGGTGCCATCCAACTCCATTGCCTGCCGAACACGATCAGTCAGGTCATACTGAACTTCCGTCTAGTTTAACAAAGCCTTGGCGCTTGTCTGCTTGTCCACGCAACATATCTCCAACGCCTCCAACTCCTGTACTAGCCTCTCATCATGAACCGACAACCAGTTGGTTTGGGCGGGAGCCCTGCGACTCAATGCATCTACAACCACATTGCCCTTCCCGGGTACATAATGAATCTTGAAGGTATAGTCCCTCAGGAACTCCATCCACCTCCTCTGTCTCATATTAAGATCCTTCTGATCCAACAGGTACTTCAGGCTCTTGTGGTCGGTATAGATATCGACCTTTACGCCGTACAAGTAGTGTCTCCACAGCTTAAGCGCAAATATCACGGCCGCCAACTCCAAGTCGTGGACCGGATAATTCCTTTCGTGCACTTTCAGCTGACGCGATCCATACGCTATTACGCTCCTATGCTGTAGCAACACGCAGCCCAAACCACTAACTGAGGCATCACTATAAATTTCGAAGCCCTCGGTCCCACTCGGCGAACTTAACACCGGCGTCGTGGTCAACCGTCCCTTAAGCTCCTCAAACGCTTGCATGCACTCCTACGTCCACAAGAACTTCTGATCCTTCCTTGTCAATTTCGTGAGAGGTAACGCTATCCGCGATAAGTTCTCCACGAAGCGTCTGTAATAGCCGGCAAGCCCGAGAAAACTCCGGACTTCCGCTACCGAAGACAACACAGGCCACTCCCGTATTGCAACAATCTTCACCGGATCCACCGCTATACCTTCCCCACTGACAATGTGACCAAGGAATGCTACTGAGGGTAGCCAGAACTCGCATTTGGAGAATTTTGCATAGAGCTCGTTCCTCCTCAGTGTCTTCAACACCAGATGCAAGTGCTTAAAGTGGTCTTCCTCGCACTATGAGTACACTAGTATGTCGTCAATGAAGACGATCACAAAGCGGTCCAGAAAATCTCGGAATGTTCGGTTCATCAAATCCATAAACACCGATGGCGCATTCGTCAGTCCAAACGGCATGACCGTGAACTCGAAATGCCCATACCTTGTGCTGAACGCCGTCTTCGGGATATCACACTCCCTTATCTTCAACTGATAGTACCCAGACTTCAGATCCAACTTTGAATATACCGACGACCCGACTAACTGATCGAACAGATCATCAATCCTTGGGATCGGGTATTTATTCTTCTCCGTTAGCTTGTTCAACTCTCTGTAGTCGATACACAGCCGCATACTCCCGTCCTTCTTCTTAACGAAGAGGACCGGTGTGCTCCAAGGCGATGAGCTTGGACGCACATAACCTTGCTCCAACAGCTCTTCCAGTTGAACCTTCAGTTCTGCCATTTCCTTAGGCGCCAACCTATAAGGAGAACCTGACACAGATTTGGCACCTGGCATGACCTCGATTGTGAAGTCGATCTCACGCTGCGGTGGGGCTCCGGGAAGACTATCCGGGAACACATTGGGGTATTCACAAACCACGGGGATACTATCCAACACGGACTTTGGATCTACAGCCCCCACTATTGCGAAGAACAGCTCTGCGCCAGCACGAACTGCCTTTGCCACCTGAAGAGCAGACATCAGCGTCCTGCTCGACCCCTTCAGTCCCGTGAATGTTGTCTCCCGTCCAACACCCAGCTTGACCTCCTTACTATTGAAATCAATATAGGCCTTCTGCTCCGAAAGCTAATCCATCCCAAAGATAACGTCGAACTCTACTAGCGGCAGCAATGACGCTAGTAAGTCGAACTCTTGGTTTCCAATAAGAACTTTTACGGCGCACACTCTGTCCGCACGCATCGAATAACCATTCGGTAGCAGCATATCCAATTTGTCCTTCGCCATCAAAGAAGGGACTCCGATGCGCGATACAAAGCTTTTGGACACAAAGGAGTGTGAAGCTTCCGTATCGAATAGTGTTCGTGCCGGACTATCGCCAATAAGAACAAAGCCTACACAACCAATATAAGCTAACAAGCACTAGGTAACAGTATTTAAAGCTAACTTGCTATAAATTAAACCGTACCTGTCACCACGTCGGCCTGCTTGATCGCCTCTTGCTGGCCCAAGTTGTAGACTCTAGGTTGAGTCGGAGCATAATGGGACGCGGTTGACTCCACCGCTTTCCCCTTTTCTTCATAAGTGGCTCCTTGTTTTCTCTCGGACTTTAGACGTCCGCTCCAGCAATCGCGGGCAAAGTGCCCCGTCTTTCCGCAAGTAAAACAAGCATCCGGGGTTCGGTTGATAGTCGTCCCCGAGGCACCTGAAGAAGGGGTTGGACCCGACATCCTAGCCTTCTTGTAGAACTTGCGATAACCCGACTTCGACGTAGTCGGAGATTTGAACTCCGATTTCTTTCTATCGGTTTCCTTCTTCGCTTGCACGTTCTTCATGTCCTTTTCCAAGGACTGGGCCGTGTTGACCAAGGTTAGGAAACCCTGCGCCATAGGCCCCGACAGTAACAACCTCAGCTCATCTCTTAACCCTTCATAGAAGCGGTTCGTCTTGCGCTCCTCATCAGCAAAGGTAGCGCTAGCGTATCTTCCCAAACGAGTGAACTCGTGGAGTTACTCGTCCACGGTGTTGTCTCCTTGCACCAACTTTTGAAATTCATTTTCCAGCGCGATCCTCTGCGCTGAGGGGAGGTATCGAGCCATGAACAATCTCGAAAATTCCTCCATAGGTACTTCGGCCAACGGCCTTCCCCTCAACTGGTGTAGCTCCAACCCTTCCCACCATAATCTCGCATCCCCGTCCAATAGGAACATTGTTATCGTGGTCTTCTGCCACTCTTTCGTTTCTGTTGTTGTCATCACCCTATTGACTCTTGAGAGCAAATCTTCGGCCTGGGTCGGGGTTCCTGTTCCCGAGAACACTGGTGGGTGGAAGCCCATCACATGCTTAAGCTGTCTCTCAGTTGCTCTCCGAGGCAACTCCGGCTCATCCGCCACCTGTTCCACCCTTCTAGGCTCCACCGCTTGGAGCGGCACTTGCTCCACCGCAGGAGCAGGCTGCTACACCTGCCTTGCAGGTTGTGCGTTCATCATAGCAAAGAGAGCTTCTGCCACCAATCTAATGGTCTCGGTAGACGGAGGTGTTGCAGGCGTATCGCTTGGTGCGCTACTTGCCTCAGAACCTGGCCGTTCTGACGGTCCAGCACCACTTCTGGTCACCTATAATCGTGCAAAACACCGATAAGCGACCCAATAATATTGCAAACAGCAATTATAGGAACACGCAAGTTCCTCAAACAAGTGTATTTTCATTCCTAAGTGGACATTCATAGGTTCTTTTCATGTTATAACGATGACGCACACACATGTGCTCACCACCCCTTAAAGTGAATTCGTCCACGAATTCATTTAAGCTTGACCGAAACCGATAGTCTGATACCAATTTGTAACACCCCTATCCGTCACATGGCATATAGCAGTAGGTCCGGCCGGGGCTCGACGCCATATACTACGGACAGACCGGTTGGTTACGCGTTGAAATCATTCAACCAATCACAACGTCCTACACAGCACCTAGCAGAAGCAATTATTAAGTTGCACAGTTAAGAACCTTGCTAACATGAATGTCCACTGAACCAAAACATAGGAATGTTGAATACACAAAATAATAACTGGCCTTAAGGCCTTATAATGTTTACTTAATAAAACATGTCTTTTAAACCTCGGCACGCGGGCCGGCCATACATGAGATAAATGGAAAACATAAAAAGTTAGGCCTTCGAGGGCCGGCACAGCATCATGGGCTTTAGCCCGCTATTTCCCGCTCGGCTCTGCAGCACCTGCAAGCCACAATCCACCGCCCGGTGGTAAACAAAATAACGGTCAGCTAAGCTGACCAAATTATAACGATCACGCCCCCAAAATCGGGGCGGCGATGCTCTTTCCCTGCACTTTATTAGTATAAGCATCAAAGTAGTGTAAACACACTTCATTACAGGCGCAGGCTCGCACGGCCACATGCCCCGTGCACTCAGGGCACATTCACGGCGGACCGGCCAACGTCACGTCAATTCAAGCCATAGACGTTCCCGTTCCACCACCGCCCCTTGGATGGCCAACCATATGAGCATTTTGCCTTCCTGGCCTTGGTCACGATAATTTAAGCCATAGACCGCCGAAGACCCTCATCCATGCCAACGGTTCCACCGAACGACATAGATCGGGTACGGTTCCTCCTGACCCGTGCTCATACCGCAACGACAATTTAAGCCATATGCGCAGGTCAAGACTCACCGAGTCCCGTTTCCACCACAATAATCACATAACCCGGTTATGCTCACGTTGGCTCCCCGGCCACCATGTTGGCAAAGCACGCTTTTGCCCAGTTTTCCGGGTGCACCTTGGAGTTAATCTCTAAGGCTCCCTGTTGCAATCTACCACATAGAAAATCCGAAAACGCCCAAACACTCGGAGTCTTCCCCGGTTCAAATGCAATGCAACATCACCGATCCAGACCAACTTGTCCGGATAGGCTTCACACACAATGCCTATGCCCGTTTATGCATACGGACTCTACACAAGGGGGACTTTACATATCTACCCCAAGGAACGCCTCAACTCTTCGCTCACACGCAAGAGAGGGCTTCCTATGCAAAGGAAAAGAGGGCTTCACATGCCCTAGGATGAGAATCATTACCCTTGCATTTTTCCTCGGCGCCATGGAAATCCACGCGGATGAAAAGCACCGCAATCTCCTTGCCTCCGAGGATCCGAAGACGGCTCGCGATTTGGAGCTCCGAAGCTCCGCCGGTGACCGGAACTTGACCTTCTTCCTCCTCCTTGCTCTCCCTTCTCTCTAGATCTTAGAGAGATAAAGCCCAAAGAGAAATGAGGCTTCCAACCCTAAATCCCGGCTAAAACACTGCAGGAACGAACCCCAGCCGTTGGATCCCAAGCCAAGGAAACGAACGGCCACGATTTAGGCCGAAAATACAAAATCTGGGCCGAACACGGGTTGCAACACGGTCATGTGCATGGCTGTGTCACCCATTCGCCATCTCACCCGACGCGATAACCAGCACACGACATTCGACACGGCCTCCGACACGCCCGTGTCGCATGCGACATGGCCGTGTCACGACCCGTGTCACGACCCGTGTCACGCCCCGTGTGCAACTACCAACACTTGTTTCCCGAGGAGGACACGGCCTGCGACACGGCACCTGACACGCCCGTGTCACATGTGACACGCCCGTGTATGTGCCCGTGTCATGGCCCGTGTACATGACTCAGAAAACTCCCTAGAGTGACACGCCCTGGGACATGCCCGTGTCCCAGGCCGTGTGCCTCAACTCGACGATCGCCGATCGTCAAAACGTCGACCAAATGACTCGTGGCCGAACACGCCCGTGTCATGCCCGTGACACGCCCGTGACACCGGCTCCAAGTCCCAGACTTGGCTTAAAACGTCACCCGTCCCTCTTTTAAGTTTCGGGGTGTTACAAAACGTACCCGACTCCGTCGTTTCGGCCCCTCCGATTTCGACAAACCAATTGGTCAAATTACAAAATTAACCCAATGAACAACTGTCGCCGCTTACCAAACTGCTTTTAAAGATCTTTCTTTTTGAATTTCATACTTAGCAGATGATTTTCTTAACAAAGCATTTATTTCAGGGCTTAAGCCTCATATTCGTAATGAAGTTAAGGCTCATCAACTAGATAATTTTTCAGACTCTTGCTATTTTGCCTGCTTATTTGAATAACAAACTCTGGAAGATAATTGTTTCATAAAGGCAACAACATTTCATACATTTCAGTTTTCGACACTTGCACTACCCACATAGTCATCCCACACTAAACTGTTTCATCGACGTCTCTCTCCATCAGAGCTACACCTTCGTCGAGAAAAAAGGTTATCTTACACGTGTGAAGAGTATACCAGGTCGGGTCACAAGTGCAAAGGCAAGGCAAACATGCTCACCTTGGGCGATGATTGCGACTACCAGTCCGATCTGGATTCAAATCCAGCACTTGATGATAATTCTATTGTTCCCACCCCCCCCCCCCGATTTAGCTACTATTAGTATAAATGCCCTTCTTAATTCCACGTCTCTCAAATCACTTCAATTTCATGAATTTATCGATTCCACACATGTCTAGATTTTATTAGACTGTGAAAGCACCCATAATTTCATTTGTACCCGTATAACTTCACACCTACGCTTTCCATTATCAATTATTAAATCTTTTAGTGTCTACGTCGGCAATGGTGAGGGCATGTCTTGTTCGAGTATTTATCGCTAAGTTCCAGTCACGATTCAAGTTTTTTACTTTCATTTAAATTTACCTATATAAGTAAAAATCCTATATACATTCTATTGTTCACTCAGCACAGTGCCCCGATGCCAAGTCTCCCTGCTTGTCGAGCCATTCCTACATCCAACGATTCTTCAAGTTGCCCATCGAGGATGGGAGTTGGGACGACTCAGCCTCCAATGCAACTACCCCTCGCGGATCACAGCACCATCGTCGACTCATTCCAGAGCAGACGCTCTCCTCCTCCGTCGCCCGCCATCGACCTCGCCACACCCTCCGACATCCATCTGAAGCCCACCCTGTTAGTTGACGTCAACCCCGACCATCCTCTCTCGTCAGCCAACAGCTTCCCCACTGCCGCACCCGCCACCACTCTGCCTGATGTTCAGTTTTTGGGTATAAAACCCTATATCGGATTTCTGAATTCTGCTGAGGTATCCTACTTGTATCCTTTTTTACTTACATTAGCATTACATTTATGCAACTAGTTAAATAATTGTATGGTTACCTCCGAACAGTTCATATTGCTTGTAGAAGTATGAATTGAATCTCGCAAGGATTCAACTCATGGAAAGCTTAAGAATTCTCTCTCAAATATAATTATCAGCTACATTCGAGTTGGGCCCTCTCAGCCTATGTAAATTAAAATTCATCGAGTTGAAAAATTTGTACTCTTTGAAAGCCCTAATTTTAGTTTATGAAGGAAGCCAATCATTCATTTAGATCCCACATACAGAGTCCCCTTCGAATTCCTCGACCTCAGTATGGTTGCAACGACGGCCAATCACCGTCGATGGCAGCAGGCACTGACAGAGGATGACAACCTGCTATTCGAAATGACCCCTGGGTTGGAGGCTATCATGAGCTTCGAACAAATGGGTATCGACCATGACGTGCTTAGAGAAATCCACTCTTATGGATTTGAGATGCCCTCCTCTATCCAACAGAGAGCCATTGTGCCGATTATTAGTGGTCGCGATGTCATTGCCCAGGCGCAGTCCGGAACTGGCAAGACCTCCATGATTGCTCTGTGTTTGCCAAGTTGTGGACACCTCCTCTCGAGAGTATGTGTCACATACTTATCCTCTTTCCTGACGCTCAGTGCATTTTGATTCTGACATTGATTTTTTTTTGGTCTTTTGTTGAATCTCTCATGATCAAAAGTTGTGTATGATTTGTTCCTAAAAAGAAACGTATTGTGATCCAAATCCTATATTCTGTACTTGGTTCAAGACATTTCTAGTATCAAAAATCTAGTGTCTATTTAAGGAGAATATTGAAAATCATCATTTGAGGATAGCAATGTGGAGGAATTTGATTTGCTTGTGTTCTATTAATGATTTTTAGAGCTTGTATAAGTTTGCATGAGCCCCTAAAAATTCTCACTTAAGTAGCTTAGGGCCTTGTGAAATGTTTTTGATGATAAATGGATTTAAAAGAAGTACATGCAAGTAAACTAAAAGTATTTATGCAAACCCATATTACCTCCCATATAATAGCTAAACTGACGTTTTTCCTAACCATAAGGGATTGAAGGTTTTTGATGCCATCATCATGAAATTGGAGAGGAGGTATAATGAGTAGGATTAACTATTGATTATGGGTGTTATTCACAATTGGAGAGAAGGTATTGATTATGTGGTAAACCCGGTGGGGATATAAAGCACATAAAATTATCTTCCTCGAGTGTAGTAGAATCCTTAAGTAATTCCGCTACATGTGTCGTTAACTCATTATTGGATTAACGCCACATCATCTACACAACTATATTATGATAAGGACACATGTACTCCCTATAACAACTATAAGCCATTTGTATTAAGACCATTACGACTATTAGTTATGGTATATATGTATTGACTTTGCAATCTGGAACCATTATTATTGAATTAATAAAATACTTTTCTTTTCGTTTACTGTTCGTCTTCTTTCTTGTGTTAGAGTTTCGTTTAAAGGTGCTTGCCTACAGATCACCGACTGCTGACCCTTGTAACATTTGTTCTCTTCGTTGATGTCTTCCCCTACCTTATGCCATCCTCTAACATTAATACTCGAAGTAAATTACATCTAATGAGTACTCAAGACCTTGAGTATAAGATATGATGCTAGTTCAATCACCGTGAAGAAGTGTATATGGATCAAAACAATGCTACCCCTCGAAATTGTGATATGAGTTCCAAATTCTCAATCAGGATCTTCATCAAGAATGGAGCACATATTTGAACAGCAGCATTTTACAACTGATTCAAGCAAGGATTTCTACAAAAAATTCTGCGAATTTTGGTTCTTATAACCAATTCCTCCAGAACTTTGCTTCTCATCTGACTGAAAATTTGTCATCTCGGCCTATGTCAATTAAAATTAATCGAGTTGAAAAAAATGTACTCTTTGAAAGCTCTAATTTTTGTTTATGCAGGCAACCGATCATTCATTTTGATCCCACATACAGAGTCCCCTTCGAATTCCTCAACCTCAGTATGGTTGCAACGGTGGCCAATCACCGTCGTAGGCAGTAGGCGCAGACAAAGGATGAAAACCTGATATTTGAAACGACCCCAGGGTTGGAGGCTATCATGAGCTTCAAACAAATGGGCATCGATCATGACGTGCTTAGATGAATCCACTCTTACGGATTCGAGAAGCCCTCCTCCATCCAACAGAGAGCCATTGTGTCGATTATTAGTGGTCGCGATGTCATTGCCCATGCACAATCCGGAACTGGAAAGACCTCCTTTATTGCTCTTTGTGTTTGCCAAGTTGTGGACACCTCCACCCGAGAATATGTGTCACATACTTATCCTCTTTCCCGACACTCAGTGCATTTTGATTCTGACAGTGATTTTGTTTTTTGGTCTTTTATTGAATCTCTCATGATCAAAAGTTGTGTATGATTTGTTCCTAAAAAAACGTATTGTGATACAAATCCTATGTTTTGTACTTGGTTCAAGACATTTCTAGTATCAAAAATCTAGTATCTATCTAAGGAGAATATTGAAAATCATCATTTGAGGATAACAATGTGGAGTAATTTGATTTGCTTGTGTTCTATTAAAGATTTTAGAGCTTGTATAAGTTTGCATGAGCTCGTAAAAATTCTCACTTAAGTAGCTTAGGGTCTTGTGAAATGTTTTTGAAGATCAATGGCTTTATAAGAAGTACATTCAAGTAAAAACTAAAAGTATTTTATCCAAACCCTTATTACCTCCCATATAATAATTAAACTGACGTTTTTCCTAACAATATGGGATTGAAGGTTATTGATGCCATCATCATGAAATTGGAGAGGAGATATAATGAGTAGGATTAGATATTAATTAGGGGTGTTATTCACAATTGGAGAGGAGGTATTGGTTAGGAGGTAAACCTGGTGAGGATATAAAGCACATAAAATTATCTTCCTCGAGTGTAGCAAAATTCTTAAGTAATTCCGCTACATGTGGCGTTAACTCATTATCACGCCACATCATCTACATAACTATATTACGATAAGGACACCTGTACTTCCTGTAACAACTATAAGCCATTTGTATTAAGCCAATAACGGCTATTAGTTATGGTATATATATAGACTTTGCAATCTGAAACCATCATTATTGAATTAATAAAATATTTTTCTTTGCATTTACTGTTCGTCTTCTTTCTTGTGTTAAAGTTTTGTTTATAGGTGCTTGCCGACAGATCACCGCTTGCTGACCCTTGTTACATTTGTTCTATTCGTTGATGTCTTCCCCTACCTTATGCCATCCTCCAACATTAATACTCGAAGTAAATCACATCTAATGGGTACTCAAGACCTTGAGGATAAGATATGACGCTAGGTCAATCGTCACAAAGAAGTGTATATGGATCAAAACAATGCTACCCACTCGAAATTATGATATGAGTTTCAACTTCTCAATCTGGATCTTCAGCAAGAATGGAGCGCATATCTGAACAGCAGCATCGTACAACCGATTCGAGCAAGGATTTCTACAAAAAATTCCGTGAATTTTGTTTCTTATAACTAATTTCATCTAGAACTCTACTCCTCATCTGACTGAAAATTTGCCCTCTCCAGCTCATCCAAAAATCCATGTCGTTAGGCCATCGTACTCATTCCACATTGAATCATCGGCACCGCTACAATTTGGTTCTTGCAGTTCGACGACTATTTCTCTTCTCCCGCTGACAGTACCATTGATTCCTCCGGTTCAGCCAATCCCAACAGTTCAACAACAATAAGTACTTTGCTCAACACCACCATTACCTCTGCATCTGATTGGTATCTTTCATGACACTCCTCTCCCCTGTGCCCATTTATACTCCTTTCTCCCACGTTTTAGTAACAACGATCTAAATGATTGGTTCTTTACAATTGAAAAATATTTCGATTTTAATAATATTTTACTCGTGAACTATCTTTTAGTCGCTTGCATGCAACTCAATCAACCGGCTTGGCCTGAATTTAAACATGCCCTTCTCCGTCATTTTGGCCCCACCGATTTTGACAAGCCAAGTGGCCAATTTACAAAATTAACCCAATGAACAACTGTCGTCGCTTACCAAACTCCTTTTAAAGATCTTTCTTTTTGAATTCCAAACTTAACAGATGATTTTCTTAACAAAGCATTTATTTCAGGGCTTAAGCCCCATATTCGTAACGAAGTCAGGGCTCATCAACTGGATAATTTTTCAGACTCTTGTTATTTTGCCTGCTTATTCGAATAACAAACTCTAGAAGATAATCGTTTCATCAAGGCAACAACATTTCAGTTTTCGAAACTTGCACTACCCACACCGTCATCCCACACTAAACTATTTCATCGACATCTCTCACCCTCAGAGCTATACCTTTATCGAGAAAAAAGGTTATCTTACACGTGTGATGAGCGTTTCACGTTGGGTCACAAGTGCAAAAGGCAAGGCTACCTTGCTCAAGTTGGATGATGATTGTGACTCCCAACCCGATCTGGATTCCAATCCAACACCTGATGATAATTCTATTGTTCCACCCCCTAATTTAGCTACTATTAGTATAAACTACCTTCTTTATTCCACATCTCTCAAATTACTTCACTTTCATGAATATATCGATTCCACGCACGTCTATATTTTATTAGACTGTGAAAACATCCATAATTTCATTTGAACTCGTATAGCTTCACACTTACGCTTTTCCAATATCAATTATTAAATCTTTTAGTGTCCACGTCGGCAATGGCGAGGGCATGTCTTGTTTGGGTATTTGTTGCTAAGTTCCAGTCACAATTCAAGTTTTTTTACATTCACAGTAGATTTACCTGTATAAGTAAAAACCCTATATACATTCTATCGTTCCCTCAACACAGTGCTCCAACGCCAAGTCTCCCTTCATGTCGAGCCATTCCTACATCCAACGATTCTTCCAGCGGCCCATCGAGGACATGAGATGGGACGGCTCAGCCTCCGACGTAACTACCCCTCGCGGATAGCGACACTATCGTCAACTTGTTCCAGAGCCGACGTTCTCCTCCGCCGGCCATTATCGACCTCGCCACCTCCTCTGACATCCATATAAAACCCACTCTGTTAGTTGACTTCAACCCCGACCATCCTCTCCCGTCAGCCAACAGCTTCCCCACTGCCGCACCCGCCACCACTCCTCCTATTGTTCAACTTTCGGGTATAAAACTCTGGATCAGATTTTTGAATCCTGCTGAGGTATCCTACCCGTATCCTTTTTACTTAGCATTAAATCTATGCAACTCGTTAAATAATTGTATGCTTGCCTCCGAATAGTTCATTTGGAAGTACGAATCGAATCTCGCAAGAATTCAACTCATATAACGTTTAAGAATTCTCTCTCAAATAATAATTATCAGCTATATTTGAGTTGGCCCCTCCCGTCCTATGTCAATTAAAATTAATCGAGTTGAAAAATTTGTACTCTTTGAAAGCCCTAATTTTATTCTATGCAGGCAGCCGATCATTCATTTCGATCCAACATACAGAGTCCCCTTCGAATTCCTCGACCTCGGTATGGTTGCAACGGTGGCCAATCACCGTCGTGGGCAGCAGGTGCAGACAAAGGATGACAACCTGCTATTTGAAACGACCCCTGGGTTGGAGGCTGTCATGAGCTTCGAACAAATGGGTATCGACCATGACGTGCTTAGAGGAATCCACTCTTATGGATTTGAGAAGCCCTCCTCCATCCAACAGAGAACCATTGTGCCAATTATTAGTGGTCGCGATGTCATTGCCCAGGCGCAGTCCGAAACTGGCAAGACCTCCATGATTGCTCTTTGTGTTTGCCAAGTAGTGGACACCTCCTCCCGAGAGTATGTGCCACATACTTATCCTTTTTCCTGATGCTCAGTGCATTTTGATTCTGATATTTATTTTGTTTTTTGGTCTTTTATTGAATCTCTCATGATCAAAAGTTGTGTATGATTTGTTCCTACAAAGAAACATATTGTGATTCAAATCCTATGTTCTGTACTTGGTTTAAGACATTTGTAGAATAAAAAATCTAGTGTCTATTTAAGGAGAATATTGAAAATCATCATTTGAGGATAGCAACGTGGAGGAATTTGATTTGCTTGTATAAGTTTGTATGAACCTCTAAAAATTCTCACTTAAGTAGCTTAGGGCCTTGTGAAATGTTTTTTTAAGATCAATGGATTTATAAGAAGTACATGCAAGTAAAAACTTAAAAGTATTTTATCCAAACTCATATTACCTCCCATATAATAGCTGAACTGGCATTTTTCCTAACAATAAGGGATTGAAGGTTATTGATGTCGTCATCATGAAATTGGAGAGGAGGTATAATGAGTAGGATTAGCTATTGATTAGGGGTGTTATTCATAATTGGAGTGGAGGTATTGATTAGGGGGTAAACCTGGCGAGGATATAAAGCACATAAAATTATTGATGTAACCCGCGTTGCGAGTTTTTTTATTTATTATTAGTGTACCTGTCTTTTATTATTGTAGCGCACCTTTTGCACAATTTTTGGATTATTGTACAGCGCCGAGTTGTATTGCGTGTGTTATGAGCGTTTGGATGTTAATTTTGTATCGCGCACGCTTTCACGTAATTTTTGTTTGCCTCGTTGGTGTGACCGACCAACGAGACCCTAAATGCATAGGTCCGGTCTTTTAGGAGATAGGTTAATTTAGGGCAAGTTTCTTTTAATTAACTATTTTATTAAATGCCTTTTTTCCTACAACCGTCACGTCCTCTGAAATCCCCCATTTATATTTCTCAAATCTGCCCTGATTGTTATCTGCACTACAGTTTTGGTTATTCGCACATTCTTGAGTGTTTTTTAGGGTTTCAAAAGGTGATAATTGCACAAAACCTTGCTCTATAATTAATTTTTCTGTACATCTGTTATTCTGTGATGAATCTGTGCCAATGTTTTGTTTATTAATATTCTTTGTAATGTTAAGCTTTTATACATCATCATTTTTAATTCTCATAAGTGGTGTATCATTAGCTAATATGGGTTATGACTTCTCCAAATAGGGGGAGATTGTTGGGTACATTGGAAAATGTGTACCTGATTTGGAGAAGCCTAACTTAGCATAATGGTATACATCAAGGTGTATTTGATGTTGTTTTAAGTTAATATGTGCAGGATCAGAATGTGCAACAAGGCATGCAAATTTCTCTAAGTCCATGTGTCGACACCAGAAGAAGATGTGTCGACACTTCAGAAAGATTGTGTCGACACTTGAAGGAGGCTGTGTCGACACAGAGAAAAAGAGTCGACATCAACTGTGTCGACACCGTGAGGCTGTGTCGACATACAGAGGCAGAAGTCGACAACAGCTAAGTCGACACCTGGAGACAGAGTCGATACAAACAATGTTCAAAATCTACATCAATTGTGTCGACACACAGGACTTGTGTCGACACATAGCAGAATCAACAACAAGTTGGTGGCTGAAGTAATTGTGTCGACATACAACTATCTGTGTCGACACATTCTCAAGAAGTTGTGTCAAGAAGCTGTGTCGACATTGAGGCAATCATGTCGACATCACAAAGGACTGTGTCGACACTTAATCAAATTGTGTCGACACCTTTTAACAATTGTCTCGACACACTTTGACAGATTGTCTCGACACTTTCTGATAGATGCAAAGACTCCTTGGCAGTATGAAGACATGACAGCTGTGGGTCTCTACAGGTTAACTGAAGTGATTGACACAGACAGAAGTTCGTTAGGAACCGGACCAGCCGGTTACCAGGAGTGAAGGCTATAAATAGACGAATGATGTCAGTTGAAAAAAAAGATATATATACATTAAAAAAAAGCAACACAGAGTGAATATAGAGATTACAAAAAGAAGAAGATCTTTGCAGATCTAAGTAGACATTCTGATTGAACTATCAGAATTTGTCAAAGTATAATTCATTCAAGAATTCTGAAGTATCTTCAAGGGATTTGGATAGAGAGAGATCCAATCATAAGAAGGCAAGAAGAAAGCTGTCTCAGATTTCTAAAGAAACAGGTTCTGAACTTAACTGTCAAGAAGATTCAGATCCAATTCTGAAATCTAAGGTGGAAGCAGCTGATCAGTATATTCCAAAGGAGATCAACTCAACTAAGTTCAGATTCAAGAAGCTTTGAAGAAAGCTAATGTCTAGTTGATTTCATTCATCAGATTTATCAAGAAGCTGATCAAGAACTGTCTTGTTCCTCCTCTCTCATCAGGAGCAAGATACAATTATATTTTGTATTCAAATCTTGTAGGATCTATTAGTAGATCTGAGTTGTAAGCCTAATTTATAAAGGCTGAGTGTAGGAGAGACATTCTATGAGTTGTAGGTCTTGAAGAAAGACTGAGGTAGGGCTGAATTGCCTGAGCTGTAGGAGTGTGGACTCACTCTGAGTTGTAGGAATCCATTTGGATTCTGAGCTGTAGGATCTGAGGATCTGAGTTATAGAAAGGAGTTTGGCTGAATCTAGCACACTGCTAGATAGGCGAAGGGGGAAAGTGGATGTACCCAGACCTTGGGGAACCACTATAAATTCTGGGTGCAATCTGTGATGTTTAACTCTAGATTGTATGATTGTGTTTGCTAGAGTAGTTGCTGAAATTATTCAAAATAGTTTATAATTTGTGAGTCATTCTGCCTTAAGTTTGCAAAGAAAATAAGAACCTATTCACCCCCCCTCTAGGTGTCTAGTTAATCTTGAAAGTAAAACTATCAAGTGGTATCAGAGAGAGGTTGCTCAAAGAAAGACTTAACAGTATGAGTTAGATCAAAAGGCAGAATCGAGAATCAAGAAAATGGGTTCAAGTGAGAATCACAAGGAGTTAGGATCTATGAAGTTACCCATCTGCAGAAAAGAAATCTTTGGAATCTAGAAGGAAAGGGTTAGGCTATTTATGGAGGCTTCTGACCCAAGAATTTATATCACAGTTAAAGAAGGTCCATACATTCCAATGAAGTTATCTGTATTAGATGCAAATCAGAAAACTCCTAAGGACTTTTCTGAAATGACAAAGGAAGAAATCATTTTAGCCACTATGGACAAGAGAGCTCAGAACATCATAGTCAGTGCAATAGATGATTCCACCTTCCAAAATCTGATACATTGTAAGACCTCCAAAGAGATGTGGGACACCTTGATTGTCTACATGGAGGGATCTGAAGAAGTAAGACAAGACAGAAAATCAATGCTCAACCAAGAATATGAGAGCTTCAGACAAGGAAAGTCTGATAGCATAACTGAATATTATAAGAAATTCAATAGGATTGTGAATGAACTAATGTCCTATGGAAGAGTCTTCAGTACATATGAGCTGAATGATAAATTTCTCAGATCTTTGACAAAGGATTGGGATACCAAAATATGTGCCATTAGAGAAGTGGCCAAGTTAGCTGACATCTCCCCTCCAACCTTGTTTGGAAAATTGCTATCATATGAAATGCAATTGATGGCTATGAAGGAGGAAGAAAGAAATACAAAAGGTGAGCATAGATCTGTGACTTTCAAAGTTGAAGCCACTAGAAACAAAGGGAGGATATCTTCATCACCTCTTAAGGAAGCTACAGAAGACATAACAGAAAATTCAGATAGTCAGAAATCAGGGAGCAGTGATTCAGATGCTGACTTTGCTGCCTTTACAAGACAGTTTCAAAAGTTCTTGAAAAAGAAGCAGTGGAAGTCCAAACCCTCCACATCACAGCTAGTGGATGATTACTATCAGAAGAGAAAATCCTCAAGAAAGGAAAGGAACAGATCTAAGCCCAGCAAAGCTACAACATCAAAAGTTGTTTGCTATTGCTGCAATAAGACTGGACATATGGTAGCTGAGTGTCCAGAGAAGAGAAAGGAGTCAGTAGACAGAAAGAAGACTCAACACAAGGGTAAAAAGGAGAAATCTTTTGTTGCAAAGAAAGATAAGAGTCTTTCAGATCAGTCCTCATCAGAATCAGAATCTGAAGCAGAAGCATACATAGAATTATATGCAGCCAGTGATGAAGAGGAGTTTATGCAATTGATAAACTCCATCCATGATCAAGAAGACCAAGAATGCATGGGTCTGATGGCTGAGTCAGAAGATAACCAATGCCAGGACTAGCCTGGTCCTAGTAAGGTACAAAATGATTCTAGCACTTCTGATATTAGTACTGGTTCAGAGTCAGATTCATCTACATCAAGTGATGTGAATGAGTCTGAATCTGAAGGTGATATTCATCAATTGATGGATGAATATAAGGACTTATTGAAGGCTCTTAAGAAAAGCAAAAAACTGACCAAAGCTCAGGCTCAGGAAATTGTTGATCTTAAGTTGGTTGTATCAGACTTGAAAAAAGAATTGGATCAAAAGATGAATGAGGTTGCCAAACTGAAAACAATAACTGTGATTCAGATGGGCACAATCACATACAAATCTGATCAAATTAAAAGTCTGGAGGCCAGACTTCAAGTTGAGAGGAACTTAGTGGCTAGTTACTTTAAGCCAAAATCTGTCATACCCTTAATAGATGAGTTTGTAGCTCAAAAGGGTAAGGCGGGCTTGGGCTTTAAAGATAACACTAGAGCTGACCAATTCAAAAGAAAGGGCAAAGCTCCAGTTCAACCACAAAACTCCAAAGTCCCTATGATGTTTAGAAAAGCACAATTGTCTTCTAACAGATATGATCATGAACACATTCATAATCATAAGAAGATTGAGTTTCTGAATGACAAGGCTGTAAATGCCAATAAGTCAGTCTATGACAATAAACCCCATTTTCCAAGGAAACCTATGGGTATAGCTGCAGCAGCACTAGCACAAGTCAGGAATTTTCCAGACTACAAAACTGCTAAGAATGTATCTAGATCTAGATACAACAAATATGATTGATGGTGCTGTGGCAAAGTAGGCCATTTTGCTTTGGACTGCTGGCATAACACAAGTGTCAGGAAGAACACCAATCTACCAGTTAGAGGAGTTGCTAAAAGACTTGATATGAATGGAGCTAACTGGAACCAAGGACCTAAGACATTCTTGGGCTCTAAGGTAAAGTAATTTTGTGTTGCAGGAAAGTCCAAGTGGCCATGCCCCTATATGGTACTTGGACAGTGGTTGTTCCAGACATATGACTGGAACAAAGGGGCTACTGAAGGACTACTCTTCTGTCAAGAATGGGCCTAAAGTTATCTTTGGTGGATCTGAAAGATGAATCATCAAAGGATTTGGTAACATTTCTTCAAATAATATTACCATTACTCAAGTGGCTTATGTAAAAGGTTTGAAACATAACCTCATCAACATAAGCCAGCTGAGTGATCTAGGATATTACATTTCATTTATAAAGAATGGATGTCATATCAAGAGGTCAAGTGATCAAGAGGTCATATTGACTGGTTATAGAAAAAGAAATGTGTATTGTCTTAATTTTGGGTGTGAGCACAAGGCTTCTTCTATCTGTCTTGTAGCTGATGAGAGAGCCTCACATTATGTCAAATGGCATAAGAGGTTAGCTCATCTTAACTACAAGACAATTGGCCAACTCTTTAGCAAAGAGTTAGTGAGTAATGGTCCTTAAGTTAAGTGTTGGAAGGATGGGATATTTTCAGCTTGTCAAAAGGGCAAGCAGACAAAATCCTCCTTCCATAGCCTTGAATACAAGGATTCAGTTAGGTGCCTATACCTACTGCATATGGATCTATTTGGTCCTATGCCAGTTCATAGTCTAAGTAGGAAGGTCTACACTTTTGTGGTGGTAGATGACTATTCTAGATATACATGAGTATTCTTTCTGAGACAGAAATCAGAAACCCCAAGTGTTTTACATTGTTTTATCAAACAGATTCAGAATGAATTAAACAGTATAATGGTCAAACTCAGAAGTGACCATGGTACTGAATTTCAATCTGAAAGTATGATAAGACTATGTGAAGAATTTGGGATTTTTCAAGAATTCTCCTCACCAAGAACACCACAGTAAAATGGAATTGCTGAGAGAAAGAATAGAACATTAATAGAAGCTGGTAGAACTCTATTGAGTGACACTTATCTCCCAGAATATTTCTAGGCTGAGGCAGTACATACTGCATGTCATGTAATCAATATGGCTACTATCACCAAGAACCACAAAAAGACTTCCTATGAGATTGTGAAGGGTAGAAAACCAAATCTATCCTACTTCAGAATCATTGGCTGCAAGTGCTATGCACTTAACAATGACAAGTCTTATTTGACCAAGTTTGCTGCCAAATCCCAAGTAGGGATATTTGTTGGGTACAACATCAATAGTAAGGCTTATAGGATCTACAACTTAACTGCATAAGTTGTAGAAGAGTCTATACATGTTGTGTTTGATGAATCAAGATTAATCAACTGTGAGTTGCCTTATAGTTCATACAGTCCAACAGGTATAAGCAAAAGAATGGACAAGCTTTCCATTGCATAAGGTTCAACTGTAAATGAACAAGTGGAAAATGATGGTTACAGTCCAGGGAGAGTACATGACTCTATAGAAGCTGATGACTCCCAAGAAGTGCAGCATAATGAAGGGATTGGAAATGATCAACCAGAAGGAAATCTACCTCCAGCTATAAGACATCTTAAAGACCATCCAACAAATCAGATAATAAGGGATCCAAGATAAGGAGTGCAGACTAGAAGCAGAAATCCAAGCACAGTCTTGCACTCAAGTTTTCTATCACAATTGGAGCCTAAGAAATTTGAAGAAGCCATCCAAGACCAACACTTGATTAATGTTATGCAAGGGGAACTTAATCAATTCAGAAGGTGCAAAGTCTGGGAGCTTGTTCCTAACCAAAAAATCACAACATCATTGGAACAAAGTGGATATTTAGGAACAAGTTGGATGAAAATGGAGTAATTATAAAGAACAAAGCAAGACTGGTTGCTAAAGGATATAGACAGAAAGAGGAAATAGATTTTGATCAGACATTTGCCCCAGTAGCAAGATTGGAGGCAATCAGAATGTTTCTTGCCTATGCTGCATACCAAGGCTTCAAGGTATACCAAATGGATGTGAAGTCAGCATTTCTGAATGGAGATCTAAAAGAAGAAGTCTATGTGGAGCAGCCATCAGGTTTTGTAGATTCTCTTAAACCTGGTTATGTTTTTAGACTTAGGAAAGCTTTATATGGGTTAAAGCAAGCCCCAAGGGCTTGGTATGAAACCCTGTCTACTTTTCTTATTGAGAACAAATTCTCAAGAGGCAAAATAGACAAGACTCTATTCCTAAGGGAGTCTAAAGGCAAGATAATCTTAGTCCAAATCTACGTAGATGACATAATTTTTGGGTCTACAGAGAACAACTTTTGCAAGAAGTTTGCCAAACTTATGCAAGAGAAGTTTGTCAAACTTATGCAAGGGAAGTTTGAAATGAGTAGTATGGGGGAACTTAAGTTCTTCTTGGGACTCCAAGTGAGACAGACGGATGATGGCTTGTCCATATCCCAGTCTAAGTTCACCAAAGAGTTAATCAAGAAATATGGTATGGAATCATCCTCTACCATGAAAACTCCTATGGGAACATGTATGCCTATATGCAAAGATGATGCAGGGAAGCCTGTAGATGAGTCTTTGTATAGAGGAATAATTGGTTCTCTATTATACCTCACAGCTAGTAGACCAGATATTATGTATGCTACATGTGTCTGTGCTAGGTACCAGGCATGCCCTAAAGAATCTCATTACACTGCTGTTAAGAGAATTTTGAGATATCTAAAGGGCATACCTACTCTAGGCCTTTGGTACCCTGGGAATGGAGATTTTCAACTAATAGGTTATTCAGATGCAGATTTTGCAGGCTGTAGAGAAGATAGAAAAAGTACTACAGGTATATGTCAATTTCTGGGAGGAAGGTTGATATCATGGAGTAGTAAGAAGTAGACTAGTGTGGCAATATCCACTGCTGAGTCTGAGTATGTTGCAGCTGGAAGTTGTTGTGCACAGCTACTGTGGATTCAGCATCAGCTAAGAGATTATGGTATCCTGGTAAGTAAAACACCTTTATTATGTGATTCTAAAAGTGCTATTTCTATGGCAAACAATCCTGTTTCACATAATAGGACTAAACACATAGAAATAAAATACCATTTTCTTAGAGAACATGTAGAAAAAGAAGACATCTAATTAGAATTTGTTAAGACAGATTATCAAATTGCAGATGTATTTACTAAGCCTCTGGATGAAACAAAATTCAATAAATTTAAAATTAAATTAGGCATGCTAACTATAGATTAGTTTACCAAATTTGGCTAAGTAAGTCTGTCGACACAACTAGAGAAGTGTTGTTGACTTATTCAGAATTTGTGTCGACATACCGAATAGGTGTCGACACAGAAATTCTGCTCTTTGACAACTTAAGATTTATGTCGACACATCATCAATTGGTGTCGACTCATACCAGTCTAAGTTCCAGAACAAATACCTACACAGGTTCAGGGGGAGCCTCATGCTGTACTAGCAGAAGAAGCAGGAAGGCTTGACTTATCAGAAGATATAGACACTGCCAGACTAGATGATTCTACAGAAAGAATCAATGTTTCATCACCTCCTCAAACACCAAAGGAATACACAATGGATGATCTATTTAATGAGGCTGTTGAAACAGCAGATAAAGATGACACCCTAAGGGTTGAGGGGGAGCAAGCTGCTGATGAGGGGGTGCCAGGTGCAGATGAGAGGGAGCCCCATGTTGCTGATAAAGCAATCCCTACCTCACTATAAGAGAGAGTTCAGATTGAAAGTACTTCTGCCTCAGAGAATGAAGAGATTCAGGAGGCTAAGAAAAGGAAGCTCATGGTCTTCAAGAGAAGGAGCCATGGCTATAAGAAAGCACTTCAAACATCAACATCCACCTCTACTGATTTTGATTATGCAAAGTTTCTGGTCAATCTCCAGATGAAAATGGATGAACAGAGATTGACTTTAGAAAAATATGTTGATGAAAGTCATAAAACTCTTCAGCTTGATCTGGCTCAAGATATTAAGTCTATAAGATTTGAAGTCAATCAACACAAAAGAGAAATGACAGATTGCTTCCACAAAGGGGGCAGTGCTGTAGTGCATGTATCTGGCCAAACAACAGGTAGAGATGAAGCAAGAGGTAGATGTTATAGCTGTCAACCAAGGATACATTCTTGAAAATCAGAAAATGCTAAATAAAAATCTAACAACTGCCAATACAGATATTCTCGCTCATTTTCAAACTACCCTGAATAAATTGACTGCGGCTAGGGCAGCTGAAATGCTAGAATATGATACTAAGTTCAAAGATGCATTAGACTCAGTTCAATCTGCAATAACCACCTCTCAGAAGACAATTACTGAACAGCTTCAAAAATTGAAGCCATTCTTCAAAGATGGAATAAATTATCTGGATGGGCAAATCAGATTTCAGAAGGGAGATCTAAGAGATCATGTAACAAGAGAAGTCCTAAAGGGGGAGAGGGTACTTATTCATGCTGGCTCAGAACATGCCAAGTGGGTCACTAACAGTGTCAGTGCCACATTGGGATATCCATCCCTTTGTGATGATGATAACATGATAGAGTCAGGAGTACAACAACAAGGTCCACTTGAAGGTAACCAACCAGAGGTTGCCCAAGTCATATACCCCCTGCTGATTTTGACATGATTCATCAGCAAGTGCAAACAATGTATAGTCCTCCAGAGGAGGTTACAAATGTTATGCTTGGAAAAGTGGACATGTCTGAAGCTGCTATCAAGGCTCCGTAAGAGGCTCAACTTTCAAAGAAGAGATTTAGAGAGCAAGCTGAACTAAAAGTAGATTTTGAACAGTGGAGTCCTACCTCTAGAAACATTATCCTAACTGTCTGGAAGGCTGTAAAGGATCAAGTTCATGAAAGAGGTAAGTGGTACAGTGAACAAGAATGGCAAAAGCATGAAGCCAGGCAGGAGGCTATAGTTCAGTTCAGAAGAAAGGCAAAGTGTGGAAAGCTGCCTCCTGATGCTCAGGAGCCTAGCAAGTACTTCCCTAAGCCCTATCATTACTTTGAGAGAAAGAGACTAAGACTGAAGCTCAGAAGTCGGCTGATCTAAAAGGCAAAAAACACATGGAAGAAACTGAACCTTCTGTGCAGGCACAAGTATAACCAGGAAAAGGGATTGTTATAAAGGAGCCTGATCAGTCTTAGTCTAAGATGTCTAAGTTTTAGTTTAACAGATGTGTAATGATTTGTTTAATGTAACAATCAGTGTAAAACATTTTGTAACAAACATTTTGAAATAGTACACAAAACCTTGCTCTATAATTAATTTTTTTGTACATCTGTTATTCTGTGATGAATCTGTGCCAATGTTTTGTTTATTAATATTTTCTGTAATGTTAAGCTTTTATACATCATCATTTTTAATTCTCATAAGTGGTGTATATCATTAGCTAATATGGGTTATGACTTCTCCAAATAGGGGGAGATTGTTGGGTACATTGGAAAATGTGTACCTGATTTGGAGAAGCCTAACTTAGCATAATGGTATATATCAAGGTGTATTTGATGTTGTTTTAAGTTAATATGTGCAGGATCAGAATGTGCAACATGGCATGTAAATTTCTCTAAGTCCATGTGTCGACACCAGAAGAAGATGTGTCGACACTTCAGAAAGATTGTGTCGACACTTGAAGGAGGCTGTGTCGACACAGAGAAAAAGAGTCGACATCAACTGTGTCGACACCGGGAGGCTGTGTCGACATACAGAGGCAGAAGTCGACAACAGCTAAATCGACACCTGGAGACAGAGTCGACACAAACAATGTTCAGATTCTACATCAATTGTGTCGACACACAGGACTTGTGTCGACACATAACAGAATCAACAACAAGTTGATGGCTGAAGTAATTGTGTCGACATACAGCTATCTGTGTCGACACATTCTCAAGAAGTTGTGTCAAGAAGCTGTGTCGACATTGAGGCAATCATGTCGACATCTCAAAGGACTGTGTCGACACTTAATCAAATTGTGTCGACACCTTTTAACAATTATCTCGACACACTTTGACAGATTGTCTCGACATTTTCTGACAGATGCAAAGACTCCTTGGCAGTATGAAGACATGACAGCTGTGGGTCTCTACAGGTTAACTAAAGTGATTGACACAGACAGAAGTTCGTTAGGAACCGGACCAGCCGGTTACCAGGAGTGAAGGCTATAAATAGACGAATGCTGTCAGTTGAAAAAAAGATATATATACATTAAAAAAAAGCAACACAAAGTGAATATAGAGATTACAAAAAGAAGAAGATCTTTGCAGATCTAAGTAGACATTCTGATTGAACTATCAGAATTTGTCAAAGTAGAATTCATTCAAGAATTCTGAAGTATCTTCAAGGGATTTGGATAGAGAGAGATCCAATCATAAGAAGGCAAGAAGAAAGCTGTCTCAGATTTCTAAAGAAACAGGTTCTGAACTTAACTGTCAAGAAGATTCAGATCCAATTCTGAAATCTAAGGTGGAAGCAGCTGATCAGTATATTCCAAAGGAGATCAACTCAACTAAGTTCAGATTCAAGAAGCTTTGAAAAAAGCTAAGGTCTAGTTGATTTCATTCATCAGATTTATCAAGAAGCTGATCAAGAACTGTCTTGTTCCTCCTCTTTCATCAGGAGCAAGATACAATTATATTTTGTATTCAAATCTTGTAGGATCTATTAGTAGATCTGAGTTGTAAGCCTAATTTATAAAGGCTGAGTGTAGGAGAGACATTCTCTGAGTTGTAGGTCTTGAAGAAAGACTGAGGTAGGGCTGAATTGCCTGAGCTGTAGGAGTGTGGACTCACTCTGAGTTGTAGGAATCCATTTGGATTCTGAGCTGTAGGATCTGAGGATCTGAGTTATAGAAAGGAGTTTGGCTGAATCTAGCACACTGCTAGATAGGCGAAGGGGGAAAGTGGATATACCCAGACCTTGGGAAACCACTATAAATTCTGGGTGCAATCTGTGATGTTTAACTCTAGATTGTGTGATTGTGTTTGCTAGAGTAGTTGCTGAAATTATTCAAAATATTTTATAAGTTGTGAGTCATTCTGCCTTAAGTTTGAAAAGAAAATAATAACCTATTCACCCCCCCCCCTCTAGGTGTCTAGGTAATCTTGAAAGTAAAACTATCACCCCCTCCCCGACGCCTCCGAGCCTTCGCCGGACATCGCCCTCCCCGACAGTCCCCCTCCCCGCATCACCGCCGACCATCGCTGGCCAAGCCGTACCTAGGGTTTCGCCTCACCGTCAATCTCTTAGAGGCCGACCTAGGGTTTTGCCTCTAGGGTTTCAGAAGTTCACTACAACCGCCCAGGACTATAAAGGCCGACCTAGAGGTTCGACCACCTTCTTCTCCAACAAACCACCAAGTCCCACCTTCCGTATTTCATTTGGTATATTTTACCTATCTTGATCCACCTCTTAAGAATTTTTTTTTATTCCACCACATTTATTTACTATAATTAATGCAATGATTAGGGTTTTTGTTACTTGGATTGTCAAGACGTGTGATGCATTCAAAAATTTGGAAAATATATGTTTAGTCATAATCGGTATGAAGATCATTCATTTTCTGTCTTTGATATGTTTTTTGAGTTTCTTTTAATTAGTTTTGTGTTGTTTTTCAAGATCCTAAGTTACTTATTGATGAAAAAGAAGCAAAGGTTGAGGTTGATGTGGGCATGCATTTTGAGACCAAAAATGTTTTTCATTCAAAAGAAGAGTTGGTGGATTGGGCTCGTTCCATTGGTAGAAGCCTTGGGTTTGTTGTCACTATTAGGGCATCTAATAAGATTGCTGAACGTCTTGGACCTATCGTTTTGTTGGGTTGTGATAGAAGTGGATATTATAGAGAAAACCAAAATAAAAAAGGATGGGTTAAGAAAGGTCTCCGTAAAACTACATCAAAGAGATGTGAATGTTTATTTACAGTTAAAGAAAAGAAGGAGGCCAATTTAGATGAGCGACGAGTCGAAGTTCTGTGTGGCGTCTACAATCATGAGAAAGTTCATTTAGAGGCACGTGCTTATGCTGGAAGGTTAAACCTGGAGGAAGAGAAACTAGTTGAAAAAATGTACAGTGTTGGTGTTAAACCGAGGAAAATACTTTTGTGTGTTAAAAGGAAAAATGTTAGTAACACCACTGTGATGTGAACAATATATAAGGCAAGGACAAAGTTACACAAAAAACTGTTAGATGGTCATACTCCAATACAGTATTTGTATAAGTGCATTGGAACCGCGGGCTATGCCAGTTTCAATAAATTGTCGAAAAATAATACAAAATTTCAAGGTCTCTTCTTTGCAAATCCGAATTCAATCAAGTTGACGAATATGTTTCCAACCATTTTCCAACTAGATTTTACGTATAAAACTAACAGATATCGAATGCCTCTTCTATGTATTGTTGGGATAATTTCTACGTGTAAAACTTTCTACTCATGTTTTACATTTCTATCGAACGAGACTCGGTCTAGTTATGAATGGGCTTTGGATTCTTTTTAGTCTATACTTTCCCTAGAAAGTTTTCCAACAGTTATGGTGACAAATAGAGAAATTGTTCTTATGAATGCTATTTCCAAAGTTTTTCCAAATGCAAAAAATATTTTGTCTTGTTCACATCAATAGAAATAGTCTCGCTCATTGTAAAAAATTATTTGCTAACGACAAGGAGTTTGAGAAGTTCATGTGTCAATGACAAAGCTTGATTGAAGTTGGTTCGGAGAATGAGTTTAAGATTGCCTTTAATGATTTAGTTGCTACGTATTCTACGTTTCATGCTGATGTTTTGCAGTATGTTATCATAACTTGGATTGAACCATATAAAGACAGGTTTATGTCACCTTGGATTGATAAGCTCCAACATTTGGGTAATTCATGCACTAATCATGTGGAAGGAGGGCACAGTCAGTTGGAATTTTTTTTGGAGGTTTTTATTGGTAACTTGATAGCAGTCTACAAGACTTTTGATTAAGTGATCAAACTTCAAATTACAGATATTAGAAGATCATTTGGCGAGAGTCGTATCAAAATAAGCAATGATTACACAGGTGTGTTGTACTCAAATATAGTCGAGAATTTTTCATTGCAAGCTCTACGATTCATCAAGGATGAAGAAGATTTAGTAAAAAAAGGAATGCACTTTCCATTAGTTCGTGAATGCCGACACTTGAAGAAAAATATTTTGGGATTACCATGTGCGCATAAAATATATCCATACATTACGAACTCAAAAGGTTTTCTTTTATGGTTGATTCATCCGCATTGGAAAGAACTAGTATTAGTTGACACTTTTGGCGTTGACGTAGAGAGCAACATATATGGACATTAAAGTTGAAAAGGTTGTACAAAAAATCTACGATTCAAATGAACAACAGTAAAAGAAAATCAAGCGCAAGTTACGAGAAATCATAGAGCCAACTTTGAGTCAAACAATGGAGCCATCGACACCGTTAAAGTTAAAAGGGAGGGCAAAAGGAAGTTACAAGAAATTTAAAGAGGATGTTCTCTCAACAAAACAACTCCCCTCCAACTTTGAGTATGCATTGTTGGAGGATCGAGTGTTGGAAACAAAGAAAAAAAGAAAGAAGTTGCCTATTCGAAAGAACCAAACTTTTGTTGACAGAGTGCATCATCATTTCACACCTTTTTGGTTGGAACACATAGTGGACGCCTTTGACGTGTTGGGTGATGGACATTGTGGATACCGAGTGATTAGTGACGGTTTGAATGTAATGGGCAATTGGCCACAACGTAATGATCTTTATTGGGAACTTGAAAATAAAAAGATTTTATATGATGTCATTCACAAAAGAGAAAGATGGTTAGAGTTGGCAGAATCTTTACAATGTACAGAAACTCCCGCTCCGTTTACCAAATGGATGACACTACCGGGTATGGGGCTTGTAATCTCATCATGCCACAACATAGCATTGGTTCAGTTGTCTAAGATGCAAAGCTTGACTTTTCTACCGCTTCACTCATATATGCCGGAAGTGCCGACACTTATTTGTATTGGTTTCATAAATGATAATCATCACATCCGACTACAATTAAGTAATTGTTCTCCGATTCCGCAAATTACTCCATGTTGCGTGAAACATCATGAATGAACGACAGATAGTTAGAGAAGACATTATAACAGACAATGTAAGACACCGCCACCGATTATGGGACCAACCAATTTAATAGTGTTGGATAATCTTCAATGAAGGGAGGTAAAAATACTTAAATTTAAATTTTGTTTAGCATGCCTATTCAATTTGTATGGTTAACGTTTTTAAGACTTGTATGTTTAAAGGTTTACAAAGCAAGTAAAATTGAAGTAATCAAACAGTGCCAAATTGTACGAACTACTTGGGGTACATCATTGAAGATTTATATTAGAATATAACTATTCAACTTGCAAATTTAATTTATTTAATAATTTTTTACACATTTTTCCAGGTTCAAACGTTAAAGTGAAACAATTGAGTAAAAATAAGATAATATTGACAACTTAGTATTAAATTTGACTATTTTATTTGAATGTTCTCCAAAAAAATTCTATTTTCACAACTCTAGATGACATTATGGACGGTTGAAAATTATGTGAACTCAAAATTTTTGTTACAATCTTTTTTAATATTCAATTTGCGGATATCAAAAAAATATAGTGCGGATAACAATATGCTTTGCATATATAAATTTATTAAAAGTAATTTACGAATATCAAAAATGTGCGAATAATCAAAATTATAGTGCGGATAACAATCCTCATTTTTTATTGTACTTCTAGAATGACTACCAATAGCCATATTACACTAATCCCTCCTCCTATAAAATACCCCCCTTCATTGCTCCCAAAGCCGGCTGGAAGAAGAATTGATCCTTTGTGCGGTTTGATTCTTCGAGCGCCGCAAGCCTAAAGCCCTCGCCTCTCAGGTCCTGCTCGACGAACCCAGCCGCCGCGCTGTTTCTCCCCGACGGAAAGCCCCTGCAGTCGTTTTTCTCCAGCGCCGCCGCTGCCTCTAGCTTTCCCCTGCTCGACGGAATCCTCCCGCGAAGCTCCGCTAGCCGCCGTGTTGCTTCCAGAGCCTTTCCACGGCACCGTCGAGTCCTGCCACCTGTTCCAGTTGATTGAGGCTGCTGCTCCTTGTCCACTGCCAGCTCCAGCCAGATCTCCTCCACTTCTTCTCCAGCCCAGCCACCAGGCATTGTCCCGACCCTAGTAGTCCCATCCTTGGGGCCCAGAGCACAGTTGTGGTCTATACCATCCTTCCTCCACCTTCCAGGAGACCGATCAGCCGGTGCCAGCCGTCCCTTTGGTATACCTCTCGATCTCCTCGCTCCCAATCCCTAGTTATTTTGTGTTCACGCATTTAAATGAATGGTTAATTTATAGAGCTTGCCCTAATTATTTTATTTCCTACTTACCGTTATTCTTATAACCTAAATTATCCGCCACCCAATTTCTGTGTTTGTGGAATTGAGGTTCATGACGTTAGTACGCACGTGCGATGACCTTATGATAGTTTGCAATGCATCAGTCGTTTAGTTCGTTTAAAATAGCCCGCGAAAGTCTCCCGCGCCGCATTTATTTTTAAAAGATCACATTTTATTATCTTTCAAAACTACACCCCCACTTTGGTTTACATCATTTCATCAGATGCTGGATTGGAATCCAGATCGGGCTGGGAGTTACAATCATCATCCAAGGTGAGCAAGGTAGCCTTGCCTTTGCACTTGTGATCCGACGTGAAACGCTCATCACACGTGTAAGATAACCTTTTTTTCTCGACGAAGGTATAGCTCTGAGGGAGAGAGACGTTGATGAAACAATTTAGTGTGGGATGACGGTGTGGGTAGTGCAAGTGTCAAAAACTGAAATGTATGAAATGTTGTTGCCTTGATGAAACGATTATCTTCCAGAGTTTGTTATTCGAATAAGCAGGCAAAATAGCAAGAGTCTTAAAAATTATTCGGTTGATGAGCCCTGACTTCGTTACGAATATGGGGCTTAAGCCCTGAAATAAATGCTTTGTTAAGAAAATCATCTTTTAAGTTTGGAATTCAAAAAGAAACATCTTTAAAAGCAATTTGGTAAGCGACGACAGTTGTTTATTGGATTAATTTTGTAAATTGGCCAATTGGTTTGTCGAAATCGGTGGGGCCAAAACGACAGAGAAAGGCACGTTTAAATTCAGGCCAAGCCGGTCGATCGAGTTGCATGGAAGCGACTAAAAGAAGTCTGCGGGTAAAATATTATTAAAATCAAAATATTTTTCAATTGTAAAGAACCAATCATTTGGATCGTTGTTACTAAAACGCGGGAGAACGAAGTATAAACTAGCACAGGGGCGAGGAGTGTCATGAAAGATACCAATCGGATGCTGAGGTAACGGTGGTGTTGAGCAAAGTACTTGTTGTTGAACTGCTGGGATTGGCTGAACCGGATGAATCAATGGTACAGTCTGCGGAAGAGGAGGAATAGTCGTCGAACTGCAAGAACCAAATTGTAGCGGTGTCGATGATTCAATTTGGAATGAGGACGATGGCCCAACGACATGGATTTCTGGATGAGTTAGAGATGACAACTTTTCAGTCAGATGAAGAGCAGAGTTTTTGATTAAATTGGTTATAAGAACCAAAATTCACGGAATTTTTTGTAGAAATCCTTGTTTGAATTGGTTGTACGATGCTGGTGTTCAGATATCCGCTCCATTCTTTATGAAGATCCTGATTGAAAAGTTGAAACTCAGATCACAATTTCGAGTGGGTGGCATTGTTTTGATCCATATACACTTCTTCATGACGATCCATTAAATGTGATTTACTTCGAGTATTAATGTTGGAGGATGGTATAAGGTAGGGGAAGACATCAACGAAGAGAACAAATGTAACAAGGGTCAGTAGGAGGTGATCTGTCGGCAAGCACCTGTAAACGAAACTCTAACACAAGGAAGAAGACGAACAACAAACAAAAAGAAAAGTATTTTATTAATTCAATAATGATGGTTCCAGATTGTAAAGTCCATATATATACCATAACTAATGGCCGTTACGGGCTTAATACAAATGGATTATAGTTGTTATAGGGAGTGCTTGTGTCCTTATCGTAATATAGTTGTGTAGATGATGCAACGTTAATCTGATAATGAGTTAACGCCACATGTAGCGGAATTACTTAAGGATTCTGCTACACTCGAGGAAGCTAATTTTATATACTGTATATCCTCACCAGGTTTACCTCCTAATCAATATCTCCTTTCCAATTGTGAATAACACGTCTAATCAATAACTAATCCTACTCATTATACCTCCTCTCCAATTTCATGATAACGACATCAATAACCTTCAATCCCTTATTGTTAGGAAAACGTCAATTTAGCTATTATATGAGAGGTAATATGGGTTTGGATAAAATACTTTTAGTTTTTACTTGCATGTACTTCTTATAAATCAATTGATCTTCAAAAACATTTCACAAGACCCTAAGCTACTTAAGTGAGAATTTTTAGGGGCTCATGCAAACTTATACAAGCTCTAAAATCATTAATAGAACACAAGTAAATCAAATTCCTCCAAATTACTATCCTCAAATAATGATTTTCAATATTCTCCTTAAATAGACACTAGATTTTTGATACTAGAAATGTCTTGAACCAAGTACAGAACACATGATTTGTATCACAATACGTTTCTTTTTAGGAACAAATCAAACACAACTTTTGATCATAAGAGATTCAATAAAAGACCAAAAAACAAAATCAATGTCAGAATCAAAATGCACTGAGCGTCAGGAAAGAGGATAAGTATGTGGCACATACTCTCGGGAGGAGGTGTCCACAACTTGGCAAACACAAAGAGCAATCATGGAGGTCTTGCCAGTTCCAGACTGCGCCTGGGCAATGACATCGCAACCACTAATAATCGGCACAATGGCTCTCTGTTGGATGGAGGAGGGCTTCTCGAATCCATAAGAGTGGATTCCTCTAAGCACGTCACGTTCGATACCCATTTGTTCGAAGCTCATGACAGCCTCCAACCCAGGGGTCGTTTCGAATAGCAGGTTGTCATCCTCTGTTTGCGCCTGCTGTCCCCAACGGTGATTGGCTACCGTTGCAACCATACCGAGGTCGAGGAATTCGAAGGGGACTCTGTATGTGGGATCAAAATGAATGATCGGCTTCCTGCATATACTAAAATTAGGGCTTTCAAAGAGTACAAATTTTTCAACTCGATTAATTTCAATTGACATAGGCCGAGAGGAGTCAAATCAAATGTAGCTGATAATTATTATTTGAGAGAGAATTCTTAAGCATTCTATGAGTTGAATCCTTGCGAGATTCGATTCGTACTTCCACAAGCAATATGAATTGTTCGGAGGCAAGCATACAATTATTTAATTAGTTACATAAATTTAATGCTAATGTAAGTAAAAAGGATACAGGTAGGATAACTCAGCATGATTCTGAAATCTGATACAGGGTTTTATACCCAAAAACTGAACAACAGGCGGAGTGGTGGCGGGTTCGGCAGTGGGGAAGCTGTTGGCTGGCGGGAGAGGATGGCTGGGGTCGACGCCAACTAACAAGAGAGGGCTTCAGATGGATGTCGAAGGTGGTGGCGAGGTCGACGACGGCCGGCGGAGGAGGAGAACGTCGGCTCTGGAACGAGTCGACGGTGGTGTCGCGATCCGCGAAGGGGTAGTTGCGTCGGAGGCTGATTCGTCCCAGCTCCCGTCCTCGATGGGCCGCCGGAAGAATCGTTGGATGTAGGAATGGGTCGACAGGCAGGGAGACTTGGCGTCGGGGCACTGTGTCGATGGAATGATAGAATGTATATAGGGTTTTTACTTATACAGGTAAATCTAATGTGAACGTAAAAAAAACTTGAATCGTGACTGGAACTTAGCGTCGAATACCCGAACAAGACATGCCCTCGCCATCGCCGACGTGGACACTAAAAGATTTAATAATTGATATTGGAAAACGTAGGTGTGAAGCTATGCGGGTACAAATGAAATTATGGGTGCTTTCACAGGCTAATAAAATCTAGACGTGTGTGGAATCGATAGATTCATGAATTTCTTAATTCCACATCTCTCAAATCACTTCACTTTCATGAATTTCTTAATTCCACATCTCTCAAATCTATCGATTCCACACACGTCTAGATTTTATTAGACCATGAAAGCACTCATAATTTCATTTGTACCCGTATAGCTTCACACCTACGCTTTCCAATATACATTATTAAATCTTTTAGTGTCCACGTCGACAATGGCGAGGGCATGTTTTGTTTGGGTATTTGTCGCTAAGTTCCAGTCAAGATTCAAGTTTTTTACTTTCACATTAGATTTACCTGTATAAGTAAAAACCTTATATACATTCTATCGTTCCCTCGGCACAGTGCCCCGACGCCAAGTATCCCTGCCTGTCGAGCCATTCCTACATCCAACGATTCTTCCAGAGGCCATCGAGGACAGGAGCTGGGTCGACTCAGCCTCCCACGCAACTACCCCTCGCGGATCGCGACACCACCGTCGCCTCGTTCCAGAGCCGACGTTCTCCTCCTCCGCCGCTCGCCGTCGACCTCGCCACCCTCTCCGACATCCATCTAAAGCCCTCTCTGTTAGTTGACGTCGACCCCAGCCATCCTCTCCCGTCAGCCAACAGCTTCCCCACTGTCGCTCCCGCCACTACTCCGCCTGCTGTTCAGTTTTTGGGTATAAAACCCTTGATCAGATTTCTAAATCCTTCTGAGGTATCCTACCTGTATCCTTTTTACTTATATTAGCATTAAATTTATGCAACTAGTTAAATAACTGTATGCTTGCCTCCGAACAGTTCATATTTCTTGTGGAAGTACGAATTGAAGCTCGCAAGGATTCAACTCATAGAACGGTTTAAAATTCTCTCTCAAATAATAATTATCAGCTACATTCGAGCTGGCCCCTCTCGGCTTATGTCAATTAAAATTAATCGAGTTGAAAAATTTGTACTCTTTGAAAGCTCTAATTTTTGTTTATGCAGGCAGCCGATCATTCATTTAGATCCCACGTACAGAGTCCCCTTCGAATTCCTCGACCTCGGTATGGTTTCAACGGTGGCCAATCACCGTCGTGGGCAGCAGGCGCTGACAGAGGATGACAACCTGCTCTTCGAAACGACCTGGGTTGGAGGCTGTCATGAGATTCGAACAAATGGGTATCGACCATGACGTGCTTAGAGGAATCCACTCTTATGGATTCGAGAAGCCCTCCGCCATCCAACAGAGAGCCATTATATCGATTATTAGTGGTCGCGACGTCATTGCCCAAGCGCAGTCGGGAACTGGCAAGACCTCCATGATTGCTCTTTGTGTTTGCCAAGTTGTGACACCTCCTCCCGAGAGTATGTGCCACATACTTATCCTCTTTCCTGATGCTTAGTGCATTTTGATTCTGACATTGATTTTGTTTTTTGGTCTTTTATTGAATCTCTTATGATCAAAAGTTGTGTATGATTTGTTCCTAAAAATAAACGTATTGTGATACAAATCCTATGTTCTGTACTTGGTTCAAGACATTTATAGTATCAAAAATCTAGTGTCTATTTATGGAGAATATTGAAAATCATCATTTGAGGATAGCAATGCGGAGGAATTTGATTTGTTTATGTTCTATTAATGATTTTAGAGCTTGTTTAAGTTTGCATGAACCCCTAAAAATTCTCACTTAAGTAGCTTAGGGCCTTGTGAAATGTTTTGAAGTTCAATGGATTTATAAGAAGTACATGCAAGTAAAAATTAAAAGTATTTTATCCAAACCCATATTACCTCTCATATAATAGCTAAACTGACATTTTTCCTAACAATAAGGGATTGAAGGTTATTGATGCTGTCTTCATGAAATTGGAGAGGAGGTGTAATGAGTAGGATTAGCTATTGATTAGGCGTGTTATTCACAATTGGAGAGGAGGTATTGATTAGGAGGTAAACCTGGTGAGGATATAAAGCACATAAATTATTTTCCTCGAGTGTAGCAAAATCCTTAAATAATTCCGCTACATGTGGCGTTAACTCATGATCAGATTAACGCCAGATCATCTACACAACTATATTACGATAAGGACACTTTTACTCCCTATAACAACTATAAGCCATTTGTATTAAGCTCATAGCGACCATTATTTATGGTATATACATAGACTTACAATCTAGAGCCATCATTATTGAAGTAATAAAATACTTTTCTTTTCGTTTACTGTTCGTCTTCTTCCTTGTGTTAGAGTTTCGTTTATAGGTGCTTGCCGGCAGATCACCGCCTGTTGACCCTTGTTACATTTGTTCTCTTCGTTGATGTCTTCCCCTACCTTATGCCATCCTCCCACATTAATACTCAAAGTAAATCACATCTAATGGGTCCTCAAGAACTTGAGGATAAGATATGGCGCTAGTTCAATCGTCGCGAAGAAGTGTATATGGATCAAAACAATGCTACCCACTCGAAATTGTGATCTGAGTTTTCAACTTCTCAATCAGGATCTTCATCAAGAATGGAGTGCATATCTAAACACAACATCGTACAACCGATTCAAACAAGGATTTCTAAAAAAATTCCTTGAATTTTGGTTCTTATAACCAATTTCATCCATAACTCCGCTCCTCATCTGACTGAAAATTCGCCATCTCCAGCTCATCCAGAAATCCATGTCGTTCGGACATCGTCCTCATTCCACATTGAATCATCGGCACTGCTACAATTTGGTTCTCACAGTTCGACGACTATTCCTCCACTTCCGCAGACAGTACCATTGATTCCTCCGGTTCAGCCAATCCCAGCAGTTCAACATAAACAAGTACTTCGCTCAACACCACCGTTACCTCTGCATCTGATTGGTATTTTTCATGACACTCCTCGCCCCTGTGCTCGTTTATACTCCATTCTCCTGCATTTTAGTAACAACGATCCAAATGATTGATTCTTTACAATTGAAAAACATTTTGATTTTAATAATAGTTTACCCGCGGACTATCTTTTAGTCGCTCGATCGACCGGCTTGGCCTGAATTTAAACGTGCCCTTCTCCGTCGTTTTGGCCCCACCGATTTCGACAAACCAATTGGCCAATTTACAAAATTAACCCAATCACTTAACAGATGATTTTCTTAACAATGCATTTATTTCAGGGCTTAAGCCTCATATTCGTAACGAAGTCAGGGCTCATCAACCGGATAATTTTTCAGACTCTTGCTATTTTGTCTGCTTATTCGAATAACAAACTCTGGAAGATAATCGTTTCATCAAGGCAACAACATTTCAGTTTTTGACACTTGCACTACCGACACCGTCATCCTACACTAAACTGTTTCATCGACGTCTCTCTCCCTCAGAGCTACACCTTCGACGAGAAAAAAGGTTATTTGACACGTGTGATGAGCGTTTCACGTCGGGTCACAGGTGCAAAGGCAAGGCTACCTTCCTCACCTTGGATGATGATTGCGACTCACAGCCTGATCTGGATTCCAATCCAGCACCTGATGATTATACTATTGTTCCACCCCCGATTTAGCTACTATTAATATAAACGCCCTTCTTAATTCCACATCTCTCAAATCACTTCACTTTCATTAATCTATTGATTCCACACACGTCTAGATTTTATAACGCCCTTCTTAATTCCACATCTCTCAAATCACTTCACTTTCATGAATCTATCGATTCCACACACGTCTAGATTTTATTAGACCGTGAAAGCACCCATAATTTCATTTGTACCCGTATAGCTTCACACATACGCTTTCCAATATCAATTATTAAATCTTTTAGTGTCCACGCCGGCAATGGCGAGGGCATGTCTTGTTCGGGTATTTGTCGCTAAGTTCCAGTCACGATTCAAGTTTTTTTACTTTCACATTAGAATTCTCTCTCAAATAATAATTATCAACTACATTCGAGTTGGCCCCTCTCGGCCTATGTCATTTAAAATTAATTGAGTTGAAAAATTTATACTCTTTGAAAGCTCTAATTTTTGTTTATGCAGGCAACCGATCATTCATTTCGATCCCACATACAGAGTCCCCTTCGAATTCCTCGACCTCGGTATGGTTGCAACGGTGGCCAATCACCGTCGTGGGCAGCAGGCGCAGACAGAGGATGACAACCTGTTATTCGAAACGACCCCTGGGTTGGAAGCTATCATGAGCTTCGAACAAATGGGCATCAACCATGACGTGCTTAGAGGAATCCACTCTTATGGATTCGAGAAGCCCTCCTCCATCCAACAGAGAGCCATTGTGCCGATTATTAGTGGTCGCGATGTTATTGCACAGGCGCAGTCCGGAACTGGCAAGACCTCCATGATTGCTCTTTGTGTTTGCCAAGTTGTGGATACCTCCTCTCGAGAGTATGTGCCACATACTTATCCTCTTTTCTGGCGCTCAGTGCATTTTGATTCTGACATTGATTTTGTTTTTTGGTCTTTTATTGAATCTCTCATGATCAAAAGTTGTGTATGATTTGTTCCTAAAAAGAAACGTATTGTGATACAAATCCTATGTTCTGTACTTGGTTCAAGACATTTCTAGTATCAAAAATCTAGTGTCTAGTTAAAGACAATATTGAAAATCATCATTTGAGGATAGCATTGTGGAGGAATTTGATTTTCTTGTGTTCTATTAATGATTTTAGAGCTTGTATAAGTTTGCATGAACCCTTAAAAATTCTCACTTAAGTAGCTTAGAGCCTTGTGAAATATTTTTGAAGATCAATGGATTTATAAGAAGTACATGCAAGTAAAAACTAAAAGTGTTTTATCCAAACCCATATTACCTCCCATATAATAGCTAAACTACCGTTTTTCCTAGCAATAAGGGATCAAAGGTTATTGATGCCGTCATCATGAATTTGGAGAGGAGGTATGAGTAGGATTAGCAATTAGGGGTGTTATTCACAATTGGAGAGGAGGTATTGATTAGGAGGTAAACCTGATGAGGATATAAAGCACATAAAATTATCTTCCTCGAGTGTAGCAAAATCCTTAAGTAATTTTTCTACATGTGGCGTTAACTCATTATCAGATTAACGCCACATCATCTACATAACTATATTACAATAAGGACACCTGTACTCCTGTAACAACTATAAGCCATTTGTATTAAGCCCATAACAGCTTTTAGTTATGATATATATATAGAATTTGCAATCTGGAACCATCATTATTCAATTAATAAAATACTTTTCTTTTCGTTTACTGTTCGTCTTCTTCCTTGTGTTAGAGTTTCGTTTATATGTGCTTGCCGACAGATCACCGCCTGCTGACCCTTGATACATTTGTTCTCTTCGTTGATGTCTTCCTCTACCTTATGTCATCCTCCAACATTAATAATACTCGAAGTAAATCACATCTAATGGGTACTCAAGACCTTGAGGATAAGAAATGGCGCTAGTTCAATCGTCGCGAAGAAGTTTATATGGATCAAAATAATGCTACCCGTTCAATCGTCGCGAAGAAGTGTATATGGATCAAAATAATGCTACCCACTCGAAATTGTGATCTGAGTTTCAACTTCTTAATCAGGATCTTCATCAAGAATGGAGCGCATATCTGAACAGCAGCATCATACAACCGATTTAAACAAGGATTTCTACAAAAATTTCCGTGAATTTTGGTTCTTATAATTAATCAGGATCTTCATCAAGAATGGAGGGCATATTTGAAAATTCGCCATCTCCAGCTCATCCAAAAATCCATGTCGTTGGGCCATCATCCTCATTCCACATTGAGTCATCGGCATTGCTACAATTTGGTTCTTGCAGTTCGACGACTATTCCTCCTCTTCCGCTACAATTTGGCGTCGCTACAATTTGTTAACTTGTATAAGAGTTTCCCTCGTATCTATTCCTAAGAAGTCTAATTTTTTTTTCTTCGTCTCCTTTCCTTCTTAACAACCTCAAGCCCAATTATGCTTTCTCCTAACCGTTAGCCCTAAGAATCTTTTAATTGCTTCCTACCTTACTCTCTACCATTTGTTGGCTTTCATCTAAGTCTTCAACCACTATTATCACCTGTAAAATTATCTGACACTAACTAGCTTCTTGATCATTGAGCTGATTGACAGCTCAATGGAGATTGTTACGCTCACACATTCGCCCAAGCGGACCCCCTTCGTTAGAATTCATGGAGTGCACAATGGAAGTTGCCGTGATATATTCATATAATATGATGTAATTAATCAGTATTAATTACCTAGTTAATATTAATTAATGAGTATTAATTAAAGTATTATGTATGTCCTCCCTCATATATATAAAGGGGAGAGGCTTAAGTGTTATGCATCTTGGAGGATCATTACTGTATGAGATCTCTCTACTCCTAGGGCTCTCCTCTATATCTCTCACATATGTATCCGTATTTTGAATATAATGCAATGTTCGTCGCCTGAATTGCTCATTATCTCTCTCTCGCTCATCCCATTGAGTGGGTCACTCATTGAAGGCTCTTGTTCGTAGCAATTGGTCTGACCTGCTATTTTTCAGCTGTTGTTTCCGTCGCCGTATTTCCACCAATGCTTTCTTCGGACGCCGATAGGACACCATCCTCTCTCTCCATGACTGCTACTGCCTTATCGGTCCACGAGAGCTTCGATCAATACAACACTAGGCCCACAAACCTCCTCGCCATGGCTCAACGTCTCGAGGCCAAACTCGATCTACTCGAGGAGTTTGATTGAATCATTGCGGAGGTACATCGCATTAGTTCGCTGCCCTTGCCGTCATCGACACCTAGCTCCTTCGTCATCATAGGCGTACATGCTCTAGGCTTCCCAAGTCAGTCACATTTGCGCCACCACAGTCACCAGCGCTGGTGTCCCACATCCCGATCCTCACCCACACACTGGCCTACTCAGGCGGCCAGCCAACCACCCCCGATGGATTCTCTCTTTGTTGATGTTTGGACCTTTGTGCAGAGGTCTTCCGCCACTGCTTCTGGTAGGAATGGACATCTGATACTTCCACTGACGTTTCTCCCTGACACCCCTGCTGCCTGATTCTCACTCGTCCCTCCTTGTAACATCATCATCGAGCAGCTCTCCGCACCGGGGTCTTCCGTCGCTGCTACCGACAGGGATAACGGTCGGCCCCCTCTACAAGGTCTTTTGCCACGGTTTCTGTCCTTCCCCTACCGTGCCATTGTCGTTGACATCAATGCCTCCTCAAGCCCACCCGACGTCGTCTGTCTCACCTTACCTGAGTTCCGCCCTATTGCCGCAACACTTTGTACTTCTTCCCAGATTCCAGAGACGACGTCCTGCCCCATCTCTATACCATTATTCTTTCACCCACACCGCACGCTTCTAACCATGTCGTCTTCTCTACAATCGGCGGTCCCATTCCATATCCTGCCCTTTCTATTTGCCTTACCGCTCAATTTTCTCTTGTCGTACTACAAAACACTTTTTTTTAAATCCCTTTCCCTAGCAGTCCAACTACCGGGCCCAGTAATCAAAGCCTTAAAATTGCTGGCATGCAGCTTTACACCTTCCTCTTTATAGCCTTTTTCATCTCCTGTGCCCACACACACCATCCTTTTTTAATCCCTTCTCCTATCCAACTTGCATTATACACTTCTCTTCAATATAGGTTGTCTTTGACAATCCGGCGGTACGCCATTCCGGCGGGGCCGATCCGGAGGCGAGGCGTTTGGGAAACCAGTGGGAGCTCCGTTTTAGAAAGGCCGACATGAAAGAGTGAAAAACCGCAGTTTTGCTGCTGGCGTTTTGAGCATCAGCCGTCGTCCGAACCGACCGTTTTGATTTTAATTACTCGCTGTGCTTCCACGACGTTCCTCCTCCCAGCGATCTTGTCGTCGTCGATGCCGATCCAGGCGTCGTCGAGCCTACCGCAGAGGAGGAGAGCTCTATCTAGAGGCGAGATGTACTTCAATGGTGAGGACAACGATGCTTCGCTCATTTAAGACTCTTGTTCGTAACAGAGATCAATTATTATTTAGTAAAAGTAAATTATTATTTAGTAAAAGGTAAATTATTATTTAGTAAAAGTAAATTATTATTTATAAAAGTAAATTATTAGTTAGTTAAATAATATAATTTATAAGAGCTGTAGTTTATTTAGTAAAATAATATAATTATATTTAAATTAATATAATTTTTAAACCTCAGTTTTGAAAATCCAGTTTTGAATCTCCCTTTTAAAACGACACCGGTTTCCCAAACAGAGTCATACTCTTCCCTTCTCATGTTCACACCCAAATTCACACACTCTCTCCCCATGTAGGCCCAAACTTCCTTATTTCTTAGCAATCCACCCACAAAATCATCCAGCACTCTACCCTAACTTTGCCCACTTTTCCCTTAAGAGTTAAACTATAAATATCATCATACCTTTTCGTTATGGTAAACCATTATTACAGATTCCATCAAATAATTAAAACTCGACCTTGAGGGCAAGATTGATTTTCAAGGGCAGTATAATGTTACGCTCACACATTCGTCCAAGCGGACCCCCGCATCGGAATTCATGGAGTGTGCGTATGAAAGCCGCTGTGATAAATTCATATCATATATTTTAATTAATCACGATAATAATTAGAAGTATTATGTATGTCCTCCCTCATATATATAAAGGGAAGAGGCTTGAGTGTTGGGCATCCTGGAGGATCATTATTATATAGTCACCCTCTCTCTCCTCTCTATCTCTCACATATGTATCTTTATTATGAATGCAATGCATTGTTCTCATTTGAGTCGCACATTCTCTCTCACTCGCGCATCCCATTGTGTGCTTCGCTCATTTAAGACTTGTGTTCGTAACAGAGATCAATGAAGAGGTCTCGCTATCCTCTTCAAGATACCTGCCGTAATGCACTTCCACAAACAATTATTGCTTCAAGAATCATCAACAACAACACTCAAGCCTTTATCCCACTATAGTGGGGTTGGCTATATGGACCCTTTGTCGCCATTGTGCCCTATTTTTTGTCATAATCTCACTAATGCCTAAATACATCATGTCTTTCCTTATAGTTTCATTCCAAGTCTTTATTGTTCTACTCCTCCCTCGTTTAACATGCCTAGTGACTAGACTCTCACAACACCTAACATGTGCCTCTAATGGTCTCCTTTGTACATGTCCAAACCATCTTTGTCGAGCTTCTCGCATCTTCTCTACAATTGGTGCTACTCCGGTCTTATCCCTGATGCATTCATTCATAATTTTATCCAGTCTGGTGTGTCCACACATCCACCTAAGCATTTTCATCTCCGCAACTCCCATTTTTTGCTCATTTGCACAATTCACTGCCCAACGCTCAGAACCATAGAGCATCACTGGTCTAATTGCAGTACGGTAAAACTTACTCTTAAGTTTTAATGGTACCTTATGATCACAAAAGATTCCTGGTTTGCCTCTCCACTTCAACCAACCTGCTTGGATTCTATGTGTCACATCTTTATCAATATCTCCATCTTTTCAAACTATTGATCCAAGATATTTAAAACACTTCAAGAATCATCAAGAAAGTAAAAACATTCTTGATTTTCTTTGATGATAGAAGCTATGTTGTCAAAGGCGCAAGGCGCACCGATGCGCAAAGGGCCCCTGGAGCCTAGGCGCAAGGCGCAGGCGCCCGCTTGAGGCACGTGAGGCACAAAAATGGGCGAAATTGGAAAGTGAGCGAATTGGGCGCCCGGCTCGCTGAAATTGAGCGAATTGGGCGCCCGGCTCGCTGGAATCGAGCGAATTGGGCGCCCGGCTCGCTGGAATCGAGCGAATTGGGCGCCCGGCTCGCTGGAATCGAGCGAATTGGGCGCCCGGCTCGCTGGAATCGAGCGAATTGGGCGCCCGGCTCGCTGGAATCGAGCGAATTGGGCGAATTGGGCGCCCAGCTCGCTGAATTAGCGAACTGGGCGCCAAATTTGCTCAATTTCAGCGAACTGGGAGCTCAATTTTAGCGAATTGGGCGCCCAAGTGCGCCTAGGGGTGCCTCGGGTGTGTCTGAGATCATGTTTTTGCCCATCTCATTTTTTTTTTGAAAAAAAACCCTTGAAAGGCCCAGGCGCGCCTTTGGTGCTCCTGAGAGCCTGTAAGGCGCGCGCCTGGGCGCGCCTGGGGCACATTGCCCGCCTCAGCTGTGTTGAGGCGCGGTGGGCTGCGCCCGGCACCTCAGGCGCGCCTAGGCGCGCGCCTTGACAACATAGGATGGAAGCCAAGTTACCCAATCTATATTAATTATAGATTCAGTAATATTTAAAAGATTCAATAATCATTTCCCATCTCATCTAATCTATTATTGTGAGATTAGTCCATAATTATAAGTGGTTGATCGGATCAACATACATCCCTCTCTCATTGACTGGATAACTTAAGAAGCAGAGTTGGTTTCTCTCTAGTAACTGAAGTGGATTTATAGAAAAGCATAATTAGGGCCTCTGAGTTTCAGTCTAGCTCTACAGTAAGCAATCCATTAATTCTGATGAGATTACTATACTATGAGAAAATTGATAGAACTTTCTTCAAAGCAGCCTAGATTTGGCCATTTATCTTATCAAACTGAGAGTAGGAAAAATATTTGTTTATTCTTTCTGCCATCATACTTATGTTGTTTTAACTCATTTAATTTGGGTTTGATTAAATAATGCTTTCATATGACTTCAAGCATGCATGAATAAATCCAATCACGTACCTTTTAGCTTCCACAAATGGTGTTTATGTCCTTTATTATTTGTGTAGAGTCATCGCGCTTGGACTTGGAATTCAGGTGTTCAATACTGTGAAAAGAACGTGGCCTTTTTCTACTCTATTGGACTAGTGCTTAGGTGGATTGCTAAGATCTGATACTGGACTTATATCACTTTATTTTTTTTAATCTATGTTAGGTTGTTTATGGAAACTGTGGCTCTCTTCGTATCATTGGCCTTTTTATATTATTGACCAATAATCAAGGCTTGCCAAGAGTTTAAGAGTTGCATTGGTTTACCACTGCCATACTGGCCTATACTTCTTTTAGTGAACATCACCTTCTGAAAAAGAATAGATTTCATGAAAAGGATGTGGAGTATTTGTGCTAACACTATGCATTATCTATATCTATACAAGACTGTAACAGAAGATAATTAACATTAGTTGATACTCTTATCTATGCCGGATTATACGTTTCGCGTTAGTGTCAATTTTTGTGTATATAACTGCTTGGATATTTTTTGTGTTGGTATGGATACAATGTAAATGTAATGTGAGCTAATCAAAATCTGGTTGACTTTTCAATGCTAATTTTTTTCCCATGCTGACCTTTCTTATAGTACTGTGCTTAAGAATTTTCTTGATCATCATTTGATTTCTTGGCTGGAGAGTTGAGGAGTTCATTTAATTAAGGTTGTTGTTTGCTTGAAAAACCTTGATCCAGTTAGCATATTTTAATTTGTTGTATATTTATACTTTGTTATGCTTATGGAGAGGATGCGTCAGCTTATCTTTAAAAATTGAAGTTATCTTGTCAACCATAGACATTGGTATTATGTATAATAGTTATATTTTGATTGGAGATTCTGTTAAAATTCAGAGTGCAGGCTTTAATTCTTTCTCCTACAAGAGAGCTCGCTTCTCAAACAGAGAAAGTTACACTAGCAATTGGCGATTACATAAATGTCCAAGCTTATGCTTGTATTGGTGGGAAGAGCATAGGACAGGATATAAAGAAACTTAAAAATGGAGTTCATGTGGTTTCAGGGACACCTGGCAGAGTCTTTGACATGATAAAGAGAAGTGAACTGCGCACAAAATCAATTAAATTACTTGTTCTTGTTAGTTATATATTCCTTTGCCTTCAGAGTTATTATTTATCTAATCCTAAATGACTTACTTTATTAATTTTGAACAGGATGAATCTGATGAGATGTTGAGTCGAGGATTTAAGGATAAGATATATGATGTGTACAGATGTCTCCCCCCTCTTCTTCAGGCATGTATTTAATATATTTTGATTTAAATCTCCTTCCTTTGTTATGTTTCTAAACAGTTTAGTTGGGAAGTTCTCTTGTTGAATTTGCCATATATTTTTTCTGCCGTTCTATTATAGTTTCTCTTAAATTATATTCTTGTATTAACATTTATCCTTCCTCGTTTTTGTTTGATTTTCTTATTCCTGTTTTTTGTTTTGTTTATTTATTCTGTTTGATTATTGTGTGCTTCTTGGTTAGGCTTTCAAGCATTACGTTTTTTTATTCATTTTCTTTCTGGTAATGATGTTATTTAACTTAATATTATAGTTATATGAATAATTACTTTAAGCTTTTATAGTTCATTAATAGCCATTAGTATGATTTGACATGTAACTTAGGAAGCATCATGATATTTTATCAAATTATTTTTCAATTGAAGTCCATGGTGAAGAATGAGAGTCGTCGTCTTGCCCAAGCAGTTGACCATTAGATTTTTCACTTCATGAGAATACCTAGAGGGGAAAAGAGAATACCTAGAGTAATATGTTCACCACCCGGTGACTCAGTTCTCGCAAACTTCTCACACTCTCCCTCAAGCTGCAACAGGGAAGGAGTCATGATATTAGTACTACTGCCAAGTGTTATGGTCCCACACGATCAATTATATACGTCATTAATTAGCATCACCATGTTTTCATGTTATGTTTCTTTTATTAATCATGTCTATGTACGAGTTCATAGTGTTTTATCATTTTGTGTTCTCTTTTTTTTTCGGGTATTTTCACCCATGCCACTTTGTGAGTCTATAAATAGACCCCTTGGATCATGTTGGAAGTTATAAATGAAAATATGAAGTTTCTATTCCTCTCTCTAGTTCTCCCCCCTCCCATTTTTCAGGGTTAGGGTTGTGCAAAGCTCCCTTTCTTCCTCTCCCATCGCATTCTCCATGGGTTAAGATCGGCTCCCCTTGTATCTCCGCCACCTCCGACAACGTTACGGGGTAGGCCCATAACATCTTGGTATCAAAGCCTTCGGTCCTCCATACCCCTCAAACTGCAACCTCGACGGGCCTTCTTCTTCCTGCTTCCACGCCGCCACCCTCCACTCCACGACACGCTGCAAGCAACCGTCGTCAGCCACATCCTTCCCCCCTTTACTGTTTATGGGCCATACAACGATTCCTTGACATCTTCTTCCTCGCTTGTCCAGCTCCCGTTGACACTCCAGCTTGCTGCTTCATTGAACCGCCAATATCGACCTTCTCCGTCGTATCAATCTCCCGCAAGTCGACGCCCAATCACATCCTCCTAATCAACGTTGTCATCTCGCCCTCGACCCTGCTTGCCGCATCATTGACATTATTTCCAATAGCACTTGACGCCTTCACAGTCCCATCTAATCCCTTTAGCGCCATCGTCTTCGACTCTTCCGTCAAGCACCCTTTCTCGGCCACTGGCCCAGTTCAACATTGATGCATTCAACGCTAATCCCCGTCTCCTTATCAAGCCACTACATTCATCTTGCTTCTAGAGCCACATGAGCAGTTGTATCGAGCATCCAATGTCCGTATCTTTGTCGAGCCACACACACAAACCTTCTCTCGAACCCAACATCTCCGCGCCCCTCTAAGCCTGTCGTCCCTTTTCTCAGAGCTTCGAGCCCTGCTCCCTTTCTTGTTTCGAGCCCCGCGCGTCCGACTGCTCCCTAACACCCCTTCCTCCTTTTAGCCCTTTGCATCCAAATTCACTATTGATGATGAGCCTCGATGTGCAAGCCTCCCTCCGTGCGATGTCCCAGAAGTTACTGGAGATGTTCGTGTCATATGACACCACACTTTGTGTGACTTTTGACCGACGCTTCGACGGTCCGATCCCAACACCGCAACCACTGATCCCACTCTAGCAGTCGTCGATTCCGCCTGCGCCCAAAGAAGCTCCTTCAACCTTTACAGTTATTGTCACTCCTTTTTTCCCAGTGGTGATGCCGCCACAATTTGTGCTTCCGCCATTAGTACCTATGGTCTCCATCCCGCAACCTCCGCTCCAGCTACCTGCTCTGCCGGACCCTTTGAAGCTATTATTTTCGATGACCATTCCCCAACCGTCGTCGCCGCCTCTCATCTCCGTGGATCACCTTCAACAAGGTTCTCCATTACCCTTGTCTGTATGCGTTCACCGACCACACTCGCTCGAGTTCTGAGATTCTGACAGTCTTCCTTATACAAGCACCTCTGCCATACTAGATCCTTGTAGTCTCCAATGCCATCTTTGTGCACGATGACATCCCTCCACTCGATGTAGCCTCCGCCACAGCGATGCGACGTTAATTAATGACTTCATGTATTCATGTTAGGTGTCTTTTATTAATCTAGTCGATGTACAAGTTTGTAGTATTTTTTCTTTTCATGTTCTCTTTATTTCCGCTGACCCCACTATAGTGGGATAAAGGCTTGAGTGTTGTTGTTATATGTTCTCTTTATTTTCGAGTATTTACACCCATGCCATTTTGTGAGTCTATAAATAGACCCCTTGTGTCATACATGAAGTTATGAATGAAATTATGAAGTATCTATTCCTATATCTAGCTCTTTTCTCCTCCCATTTCTAAGTTTAAGGCTCCCCTTCCTCCCCCTCATATTTTTCGTGAGATGAGCTCGGTTCCCCTTGTATCTCTGCCTCCACCACCACCTTCGACGACGTTGCGGGCAAGGCTCATAAAACCAAGCTTGCCCCTTGTACACTTAATCTTAATCCCAATTGAAAACTTTGTTAATGTGTCAACAAGTTGGTTATCAGTCTTCAAAAACCTGATAATACAATTTTCTCTCTCACAAAGTCATTAATTGACAGTTTATCTCGATATGCTTTGTGCGTACATGAAAGACAAGAGTAGAGGCTATATGCAATTATGCATAACAACATTGTCACACAATAATTCCATAGGGCCACTGATTTCCTGTTTGATGCAGATTCTAACGAGTGTTAGGGAAACTAGGAAGCACACGTAAATGAAGTGGACACTAAGCTTGCAATAATGAATATTATAAAATAATACAACACAATAATCACAATCAATGGAGCTTTTAGTACGTTAACAAATAATGTAATACACAGGTGAGAGTGCTAAAAAAATAAATACTTGAATTAACGAAGCTTGACAATTTATTGAATCTGACACAGATTACAAACAAATATTCATAAAGAAAATAGTGAATCAATCACACAGTACAACACAAATTACAAACAAACAACAAACTCACAATGATCACGTGTTAGAAGGCTCGATGAATGAACAATGGGATGTCAGTGGCAGGAGAGACAATCACGGACTGTATCAGAACTTACAGAGCTTGCTGGACTGCTGATTAGTGCTTCCTATGAACTGAATGGGGCCGACAGAGCTGGGGGGAGGGAGGCAGTGGTTATTTTCAAGTGGATTGGGAGTTGGTTAGGCAGTAAACAGGGGGTTGGGACGTAGAAACAGTGGATTCAGGGTTTTGAATTGATATTCTAGAGCCCAAAAATGTGTTTTCTGGGCTGTCCACGCCTGGAGAAGGGGATGCAGAGGGGAATGGGTTCTGGTTGGTTTTAGGGGGGAGGGGGTTTTGGATGGGGTAATTGGAGTGGGAGGTCATCAGTCACATTTTTTTTCGTGTAGTGCAGGGGATGGAGGGATTGGCCGGCTGTATGGGGTTACACTCAATGGGTGGGGGAAGTTATCAGTGATATTTTTTGTGGGGTAGAGAATTCTGGAGGGGATTGATGCAATGTACAACTTTAGGGTGGGGGTGGGGGATTCTCAATCACGGGGCTGGGAATTCTATAGTGAATGGAGGGAATGGCTGGCTGTAAAGCTTAGGGGGGACGGTTTGGGTGGTTAAGGTTAGCGGATGGGTTGTTATTAGATATTGAGATAGTTATAAGGTAGTTAATGGGTAGTTAGGGTAGTTATTGAGTTATGGAAGTTAGTAGGAAGTTATAGGTGGTTATGTTGGTAGTGGAGTGGTGGAAGGGAAGGGGTTGGCAACCAAGGCGGTGGTCGATGGTGGTGGATAGGGGTGCAACTCGGATCGGTTCGGTTCCACCCAAAACCTCGAACCGACCTATATAGGTTCGGTTCTAAACTTTTGGAACCGGAACCGACCCACGGTCCTAATGTATAGAACCGGATCCGAACCGTTTGCTTCGGTTCGTTCTGGTTCGGTTCTCGATTCTAACTATGTCTCAAAATATTTAAAAAATGACTCTTCCAACACATGATTCTTTGTAATACAAGTACCAATGCCTCAAAATAATTGAATCATGATTATCTATAATATTGAAGTAAAACTACACGAGCACAATAAATATTTTTATGCCATACGATTATATTCTCGATTATTTTCGCGTAGTTAGTCATACGACTATAACCCTTGTCACAAAATATTTTCTTTAACAGTGATATTCGGTTCTCGGGTCAGTTCTGGGTACCCGAGCCTTGGAACCAAGAACCGAACCGAACCTATTTGGAACCGACCCAAACCATTTGGTTCGGTTCGGGTCCGATTCTCGGTCTTTTGGATTTTTTGCACACCCCTAGTGGTGGAGATCACCTAAAATTGGAAAGGGGATGAGGGGGCGGCCAAGGGGAGTGAGAAAATTTTCCAGGCTTTGTACCTAGGCTCCGGATGCGACATCGAGTGACCAAACAGATGAAATTTCTTCTTTAACTTTCGATGCCTTCAAATTGAGTCTTTTACTTCTATATATTGACTAAAGAGGAATATGTTTATAATTCTCCGATAAATATGGCCTTTAGTAGTGAGGTTAAATATTGAGATAGTTATGGAAGTTATAGATAGTTATGTCGGCAGTGGAGTGGTGGAAGGGAAGGGGTTGGCGGCCTATGGTGGTGCAGGTCACCAAAAATGGGAAATGGGGATGAGGAGGGAAGCAACCAAGAGGAGGGAGGAATTTTTCTAGGCTTCATGCCTTGGTTCTATACCTGGTAACAAAAAGGATGAACTTTCTTCTTTAACTTTTGATGCCTTCAAATTGAGTATTTTACTTCTATATATTGGCTAAAGAGGAGCCATCAACATTTATGATTCCCCGATTATGATGGCCTCCAAAGCAAACTAAAAAAAAACTAGAATGTACATAAAAATACATAAAATCCTATATTGGCGACGATCTCGATCGTCACTAGGGACCCAAAGTGTGGCGTGATCCCCATCACTCTTTTAATTCAATTAAAAGTTGTTTGATCTAGACCAACTCACAAGTGGTTTGAGCCATAGACCTTGATGAGGATCGTTCGAGCATCATTTTAGCAGTTTACAAGATTGATGATATTTGAATCATCAGATTAATGATCGTAGACCGCCATCGTATTTTTTTGGGGTGCAACTCGGATCGGTTCGGTTCGGTTCCACATAAAACCAAGAACCGACCCGTATAGGTTCGGTTCCAAATTTTTGGAACCGGAACCGAATCACCGTTCTAAATTATGGAACCGGATCCGAACCGTTCGGTTCGGGTCGGTTCCAGTTCGGTTCTCGGTTCATAACATTTGTACTTTGGTTAGAGGTACACAAACTGGTTATGCTTGAGAAAGGGGAAGACATGTTTAGTTAGCAAAAATGAAAAGAAATATGGAATGGAAAGAGGGCATTACAGTAGGGATGAAGGTTGATGAGCCAAGTTACCTTTTGTAAATTGCAATTGTGAGTTGGAGTTTAGCCAAATATAATGTTTTCTCAAATGAATCTTTAGTGTATCCATGCATTAGCCACCGGGAAAACCCAACACAAAATGATACTTTGGTGAAGTCTCTCCCGAGAGAGTATGCCTGTGCATTTTCATGCACCAATGCTCCAATCAAAATATAAAATGAATGCGAAGTACATCTCTACTAATATAGTGGTTGTTAAGCTACAAATAGTGTTTTTATCAACCAACAATCATGTATTGTTTGTTTTCATTTTTACCCTTAACACTATATTTTAATTGAGCAGCTGCTCCTTTGCAACCAAGGTATACTCGACTCCAAGCGGCCATCTATATTCTTTTAATTTAAAATTTGTAATTTATATTCGGTTCGGGTCGGTTCTCGGGTACCCGACTGTCAGAACCGAGAACCGAACCGAACCATCGGTTCTATATTTTTTGGAACCGTACCTGAACCGACAGAAATAGGAACCGACCCGAACCGCCCGGTTCGGTTTTCGGTTCTTCGGGTATTTTTGCACACCCGTAGTATTTGTCGCGGTTTTTCATATCTGTATGTATATTTTTATATTTTTGACTTATATTTTGAAAGTTAGAGTTTTCTCACCATAAGGGTTTGTCTGCATTTCACCCCTGTGGTTGTGGCTCTTCCCTGAACCCTCGCTGTGCGGGGATGCTTTCTTTGTGCACTTGACTGCCCTTTTATGTTTTGAAAGTTAGAGCAAATGATCCGATTTGGTGACTTGAGCCGCCATATTCATTTACCCTAATTCTACTCCTATATGTAACATATGATATGTTAGGTCTAGGGATCAAGAAGTTGTCTCAGTTTGTAATGTCGCTTGATCGCACGCTCGATGCCAACCCCTAGGGACATCCTCCAAGATTCTTCTCTCCCGCCACCTCCCCCACATCATTGGCCTCCGACTAGCCTTCTCTTGCCATCGACGAGCGATTCCTCCCACTCTCCTACAATTCCAGACTTCACCGAACTCTCAAGCCTCCTCCAATCCTTGTCATGGTCTTCTTCAGGCTCGTGAGGCGCCATATTCATTTACCCTAATTCCACTCCTATATATAACATATGATATGTTAGGTCTAGGGATCAAGAAGTTGTCTCAGTTTGTGATGTCGCTTGGTCGCACGCTCGATGCCAATCCCTAGGGACATCCTCCAAGATTCTTCTCTCCCGCCACCTCCAGCACATCATTGGCCTCCGACTAGCCTCCTCTTGACATCAACGAGCGATTCATCTCACTCTCCTACAATTCCAGACTTCACCGAACTCTCAAGCCTCCTCCAATCCTTGTCATGGTCTTCTTCAGACTCGTGAGGCTCAACCACTGCCCCTCCTAGTCATGCGAGGGCCACCCCTGCTTCCTACACCCTCCACTAGCCCCACAACCGCTGCCACATCCCCCTAAATTCCCTTTCCAGCTTCGTCTATCCTCGACCTACTTTCCTTTTTTCCATCCAGCACCTCCACATTACCCCCTATTTGATTCCTGCATTTCCATACCAACCCCATTCCCCATCTAGAGCCTCCACATCGCCAACAAGCCCTTTCCGCAAAGCCTTAAAAATTCCCAAAATCACTTAATATTCCAACCATAGACCTCAAACCCTAAACCCTTCTTAGGCATGTATGCTCTCACTCTGGCAACGGTCGTAGGCACGCATGCTCTCTCTCAAACCTATCACATAAGATCAAGGTCGGTTGCCCGTACACCCAATGTTGTAAATATCGGATATCGGTGACATATCAAATTGAATTTTAAAATTTCAGATGTTGGAAGTTGAAAACATGTCAGGGATATTTTAAAATATCGGATTTCAATGTCTTATAAATAAATTTTTTATTTTTATTTATAATAACTATAATTATATGTTATAAAAATAGAAAAATAATATAATAAGTAGATAAAAAATGAGTCAATTTTATTACAAAATAAAATCGAATAATATCTAAGATAAAATATTACTAACAAATACAAAATGATACATTGTAAATTATATTTAATAGTATGCAATACTTTTTTTGATAACAATAAGTTTATTGCAAATAAAGAAAATTTAAAAGTTAAAAATCCCTGATTTATTATTAGTCTTTTCAATCTTATAAATTTTTTAAAAACATCCAAACAATCAACTAATAAATGTATTAAATGTATTCATATTTTTTGTAATATGAAACCGCGTGGGTATGGAATGTCACCTCCTTTGGATATAGAATGTCGCCTCCTAACAGGGCCGACGGACTGTGGGAACAACTGCTTGGTGTGGAATGTCCGCCTCCTCTGGATGCTCTTCGTCGTCGCAGGATTTGAGGTTAACATAATCCCCGCACTTTTTCGGAAAATTGCGTGAGTTCCGGAAAAGTAGACAGGTAACCGCAGAGACTGCGACCAAAAGCTTGTGGCACAGGTCTATAAATAGGGCAGGCTGGCCCACCTCTTCTTCACCCTTTTTCCTGTAATTTCGGACCTTGTCGAGAATGACCGACATGGACCAGGATGTTCTGGAAAAGCTGATGTCGAGGGCTATCAAACTAGCCAGAGCTCCTGCGTCGCGACCTCTTGCCAAGAGCTTGCCAGCCGGAACAGGTTCGCTGGAACATTTGAGGAATGTGGTGGTCAAGCGAGCCCACCTTGTTAGGAGGTGGGTGACCGCCGTGAGTTCCACCCTGAAGACAACTGTTCCCAAAGGAAATCTTCGCACGACGATTGACCCAGTGAGGGGGCCTATTGTCCATAATGTTGTGGGAGAAGAGATGTTGTCAAAGACGTCGTCCGCCCTACGGATATCCACAAGTGTGACCCCTTCCAAGGGTGTATCGGCTACCGGTGATTTGGCGGAAACACTGGAGTTCGATGCTTCTGAGGGCATCATTTCTCGCAGGGTCTTTGAGGAGACTGGGAAGAACCTGGGGGAGGTCGCGGCGAAAGCCCGACTCTGAATGGTGCAGCTGGAGGAAGAAGTCACGCGGGTACCTGTGCTGGACAAAAATGTACCAAAGTGATTATCTGGGTGCGAGTCGTCGTCCAAGCGGGTTAAGTTCGCCGACGCCCTTTTGCCTCAACGAAGCGTCCGGGGGTCGGTCATCATCCCCCATGTGGTGGGAGCAAACCCCGACGAGCAACTGCAATATCATGTGCAGCTACATGCCGCTCGCAGATGTGGGGAATTAGCATTGCAGGTCTACTTGAGGCGTGTAGATCCTGAGATGGTCAAGCGCTCCCCCTTCGTCTCCGCGCGGTCATTGGTCCCGCCACGGATTTACTTCCAAGCCTTCGGCTCACCCAAGGGTTGCGGTCGCGCGACGAGACCGCCAACACTCTCTACCATCCTGACCTATGTCTTGGGTGAATAGGACGCGGGAACCGAAGGACCGACGCTCCCAGCAAAAGGTATATCTCTGAAAAGCATGCTGATACTATCTGAAAAGAGACTAATTTTCCTCTTACTTGTAGCACCTCCTTGCGAGGAAATGGTACTGCGCATTATGTGGGACACCCTAGCGCAGATCTTGGCACGCGCCGACGAGTTGGAGTTCACCAAATTGAAGGTGGAGCTTGGTCGTTCTGGCGGATAACTGCGGATAACTGAGGTCGCGCGGCCTTTCTTTATTTCCTTCTTGAGAAAGGTAATTGCATTAGTAATAATTTTTCAAGTACATTTGGTTTTCCTCGTTGTCTGTTTCGTTATTGTCATTGCTTGCGTCAGACGGTGCCTGGTCGTGCGATTGAGCGCTGCCAGGAAATTGAGCGCGCGGCTACTCGCGAGAGGGCGCCTCTTGGTGTCGTTTCCATTTTTGTTGAGGCTATAAATAGAGGACCCCACCATTCTTTATTTATTCTTAAAACGCTAACACCCTTTTAAGAAATAGCGCGAGCTCCTCCCCCGCCTAAATCTCGTTGCATAGCCGACTTTCTTAGCGACAAACCGCCGCGCCCGACCATAGATCATGTGGACGTGGCGGTCTTCCTATCTAAACATCCGCTGGGAGGGAATCTATCCGTGCATCCACCGAATCGAGAGGAAAGAGTGAATTCAGTATATAAGGGCGAGCTCGTAATTCCCCTTGACCACTTTGGGGCAGGCTGGACCCTTCCCGTCTTCCCAGAGGTCGCAGAGATCTTGAGCTATTTTGGGATTCTGCCCGCCCAACTGTCGCCTAACTCTGTGGAGACCATCATGTCCTTTGTGACATACCTGAAGTTGGAGAGGATGACCTCCTTGGAGGTATTCCGCTTCCTATTCCAGACACAAACCTTCAAGTGCGGAAAATTGCAATTTAGATCTGACAGGATGCAAATCATGAACGTGGTGGGCGCTCCTGCGGGCTAGCGGTCTCGGTTTGCATTCTCCAAAGGCAATGGGCAACAACAACACCCTTCCTCCCCTTCGATCGGAAGAGGCCTTCTACCCCCCGACCTGTCCGAGGTTAGCGGGCAGATAGTTCATTATTTGGAGAGGATGTACTTGGACACCCAATATTATGTCCGTGGGTAAAGGAAGTGGTGGACGGCCCTGTCAAAGAATGTAAGTTTTTTGAAAGGTTTGCAAGTATTTTATGCGTACCTGTTCAGAGGCACTTTGTGATTTGTAGTTGTTTTGATGGTGCCGGGCTCCATACCGCGAACCCCGTCCACGGGCAAGAGGCCGACTACCGAAGAGCAACCCGCTTCACCGCAATCTGGCGTCGACACATTTTCCGTTCCGCCCCCAGAACATAGTCCATACCTTTAATCGATTGTACCGTCGATCATCAGGGGATCGGACTCTGTGAAGATACCTACCAAGCTGCCCTCCTGGAAAGAGACCGCGCGGGTTCACCGCCATGATTTAACGGTCGCCAAGGCAATCTGTGGTCCAACCGATCTCGGGAAGATAGGGGCAATCCCTGTGGCAGATTTGTCCGCCAGAGCCTCCGCGGCGAACTTGCGGGCTCTCTCCTACAATAGCGCGACTTGGAGTCTCCTTGACGATGCTTTGGTCGTGAATGCCCGTTGATGGTAAGATCCGAACACATCCACAACCTTTTCTCTCTTACCTGTGCGGAGAAGTAACTCTTCTGCGGTCTCTTGTCTTTGCAGGAAAAGAGAGCGGCGAAAGAGGCAGAGCTCCGCCAGGAGCAGGCTTGAGCTGTCAAGCGTGGTCCTAAAACAACGATTCGCCTCTTGAAGGAGACCAACGCGTTGAAGCCTGCTTTTTTAAATGTCGATTATCAGACTCTTTTTACGAGCCATCCTGATGCGACATCTCAGAGCTCAGAGGAGAGCTCATCATAGAACCGACCGCGCCAATTGTTCCAAAGTTTTCTTTCTGCAGATTCTTTTGCCCTGTTTTGTTGTAGATAAACTTATTTAATTATGTAAAGGACGTCCTTGTTTTTGGCTGTTACTTTGATTCCATTCGCAGCAGGTTATACTTTTGTGCGTGAATGTTTATAACAGGCGATCTTAGTCTGAGAGCTCGCTCGTTCGAATTAGAGAAACTTAGACTGCCCCAAGCCGAACGTCCGTTTATCTAGATATGAAGAATTTCAGGCGACCTCGTGCCTATTTAGATATAAAAAATTCCAGGCAACCTCATGCCTATTTAGATATGAAGAATTTCAGGCGACCTCGTGCCTATTTAGATATGAAGAATTCCAGGCGACCTCGTACCGAGTGTCCGCCTATTAAAATTGGAAGAGTCTCAGGCGATCTAGTGTCGAGTGTCCGTCTATTTAAATAGGAAAAGCTCCAGGAGACCTCGTGCCGAGTGTCCGCCTAAATCGCTGTTCTGACCGGTTATTTAGAACATCGCGAATTGTTGAGCGGACGGATCTTGGCGAGTGCAGTAATATGATTTGTTGGTCAGACACTAGCCTCAGGAAACGAAAGGGACTGCTTATACTCCTTTGGAGGAGTTGTCAGCTACTCCATGTGGTCCGCTTGCCAGGGGTTAAGCACTCCAACCAGACGCAAGGCATCCGCAGGGCTCTTGTCTGCGCGCAACACTGAGGAACGTTGGTGGGAATAAGGATATGTTGCTTGAAGCTCGTTCTCCGAAGGAAAGAAATAATACTGACAACGCCTCGATCAACGTGCGACTGGTACACACATCCGGACCTGCCACATATGCCACTCGAGAGTATCTCACGAGCGCAGTCATCGTGGTCTTATGGTGGGGGAAGTGACTCATACCAGCAGGAGGGTCGGATGCCTGAGGACCCAGGTTCTACGACATCCGGATACGTCCGAAGGGGTCCCAGCAGGCACAAGTAACCATGCTTGGGCGTTAACCCCAAATCTGCTTTAGTTTGTTTTGGATGCCAAGAATTTCAGGGGAGTATTTCTCGCATGACCTAAAACTTCTAAAGAGAAAATGTTATATCTTTTTTAAGAAAAAACATGCAAGACTCTTAGATTAATGATAAGGAGTATTTAGAGTGCAAGAAGTAGGCAAAGAGCACAAAACTGTAGACGCCGAGCTATTTGCACTTGCTAAGCGAGCGGGCTGCTCTGGCCGTCGTTCTTCACCGAGAGCGGAATGTACTCCCTCTACTGTGTTAGCAAATCAAGTCCGTTCGACTGGCATCAGGACATACTCGTCCTCCAGGTCCGCAGCTTGTGCACTTTTTATAGGAAGTGGGAAGTATTCTTCTACCGTGCCTGAAGGCTGGGTCTCTCCTACTCGGGGCGGTACATACTCTTCCGTTGAGTTCACTGATCGGATGTAACATTTCCGGGATGTTATTGGGGCGCTCCTGACCCTGAATTGTTTCCCTCCTAGCGGGAACTTCAAAACTTGGTGGTAGGTTGAGGCGTGGCCTGGAAGTCATCCATGAGGGGTCTCCTGAAGATTGCATTATAGCTGCTAGGGGCGTCGATAATCAGGAAGGACTCCTGTCTAGTTATTACGCATAGGATGACTGTTAGATCTATGCTCCCTTCAACTTCCTTCCTCTCTCCCAAGAAACCATAGAGGGGGCCATCACAAGCCTTCAAGGGCTTGTCCTTCTTTAACATCTCATAAGCGGGGTTGAATAGGACGTTGACGAAGCTTCCTTTGTCTACCAGGATTCTAGTGACTACATAGTCCTCCAAAACGGCCTTGATGACGACCGCATCATGAAAGGGGTTGATGAACTGAGGCAAATCTTTGTCCTTGAATGTTACTGTCCCACGAGGAGGCGGAGCCAACGATGCCGAGGCTATTGCCCTTCCCTGCAGGCGCCTCATACTCCCCTTACGGGAGGATTCCACTCCGACCCTGCCGTGGATGCAATTGATGCTTCCCAGCATGCCAACTCCTTCTACCTCCACGCACTCTCCTTCTATACTTCCTTGCTCAACGAGATTGCATCTTGGGGCACTTGACCCTTCTCCTACTTTCTCCTTCCCTTTTCGCGACAGTTAAAAAAAGGATCGATCGGAGAGAACTCAGACTCCTCCCCTCTCCTTCCTCTCTCCTTACTTTCTCCTTCCTTCCTCTCTCCTTACTTTCTCCTTCCTTCCTCTCTCCTTCTATACCCCTCCCCAAACTCATCTCCCCCCTCATTGTTAGTATAATTTTTATGCCTCATTAATATTTGACCAGCTAAAAAAACATAAATTGCTTGTTTAATATATCATTACTCTTGTTTTCCATTAACTTAAAAGTCGTGTCTGCCTTCTTATCTTGCTAATGCATGTAGATGAATTACTCATATTGTTGAATACGAGCGAGCGGTAGACATTTTTTGAGCGTTTGCAAATATTTGGACGGCGATCGATTGAAAATTCTGGAGTCACATTCCACCAGCGCCACTTATTTTAAAATTGATATGTAAGTTTTATCTTTTAAAATCAAATCCCAATTTTGGGAATGCTTCACATGGTGGTGAATTCGTCGACTAGTTGGATCTGAAGGTCGCGTGTTCGAACTGTTGGTGCAAAAATTTTTCACCAAGTCCTTCCCCACGCAAATCATTTCTTGGGGGATCGATCGGGGAGAACTCAGACAGCAACCAACCGGTTACTGAACCCTAAGAGGGCCCTGCGGACAAACAAAGAGAGATGAGGAGAGGAGAAAAGAAGATGTCGGTGGCAGCGGCGAACACCAAACTGGACCCGCCACGGCGAATGCCTCTCTTGCGACGGGCCTCTCTTTATTATCTTCAGAAAGGTTACAAGGTGTGGTGCGGCCACCCGGGGGGGGGGGGGTATGCGCGTGTACAATGATTAAAAGGAGAAAAGACATGAACTTAGTTTCCGCACCTACAACGTGGCAGGTTCTGGGCTAAGTTTGCGTGTCCCCTCCAAGCAACATTGGTCCCCCTTTTATACTAGGGAGTAGGCTGCGTGGACGGTTCACGAACCGACGGTCATTTAATGTCCTATTAACAGTGACATTAAATGCGCAGTCGCCCGAGGTACACGAAGAATCGGGCAGCTGAGACTAAAAGAAGAGGCCGCACGAAACCGCGTGGCGCTGCTTGAGTCGGATTGAAAAGGGAGAGTCAGCGCGGACTTGGATGAGGCGACCGCGCGTACTCTAAACCAGAGCTCCCGAATTGCACTTTGAGAAGTCGCCTGAAGGTCGCCTGTTGACTGTCCTCGCCGAACATTGTCGGGCTCCCAGAGGGTGTCCGTGAGCACTCTGCCGTGTCCGCTCGAGAGGCCGGCAGACTCTGGGAACAACTACTTGGTATGGAATATCCGCCTCCTCTGGATGCTCTCCGTCGTCGTAGGATTTGGGGTTAACAGGTGACAGTCAAATTCATCACATTTGCCCAATTATAATTTTAAACTAAACTAAAGCTACAAAATATTATATAAAAGATAAAAAATGTTTTCATACGAAGAGATTGTATAGGATGAAAGTGCCACCATCCCCAAATTATGCTATGATTGGAGTGTTGCGGGCGCTTGTTGTACTTTTACCATCATATACTGTGCACGGAAATTTCTCACCGTCAAATATCATGCACAGGGACACCGTGGCCCCTTGCTAATTATTTCAAAAAAAAAAGCTTAATTATGGAATATTTTCTCTCTTTAATTGTATTTACTTATCTTTTTCACGCGAACTAATCTTTCCTTAGGGATTTCTTACATTGCTGTCTTTTTTTTATGTCCATCTCGGGACCTCACAAATATTTCTCTTGACATTAGGTGGTTTTGATATCTGCAACCCTTCCTCATGAAATATTTGAGATTACGGGTAAGTTTATGGTAGATCCTGTGAAAATACTAGTCAGACGAGATGAACTGACTGTTGAGGTAAATACAATTCTTCTTTCATCATCTCCATTTTATATTGATATATTTTTTATATTTAATTTTATGCTTTTATTTTCTTAGGGCATCAAACAATTCTTCGTGGCTGTTGAGAAGGAAGAGTGGAAGTTTGATGCTTTGTGTGATCTTTATGATACACTCACAATAAGAAAAGCCGTTATTTTCTGCAACACAAAAAAAAAGGTGGCAAGTTTTACAATTATTTAGTTTCCTTGTTTCAGTTCAATTTTGTATCACTTTAATTTGGGCATGGAAGCCCTCATTCTTTTAAACATTTGAATAATTTAGTAGAACATGTTGGAATAATTTATCCAGCAGGCCACGTGCATGTGGGACCGCCCTCTGGCTCCCCACCGTGTTTCTGGTCTGGTTGTTGACCCCGGTGGGCCCCTCTGGCGGAATATCCCTACGCGGTCCTGTGGTTGGCATTAGTCCCACATCGCCTGCAACGCTCGCTCCTCCGTGTCTATGTACCCCGCTCGGCTGCTCCCCTCCATCTCAACACCTGGGTTTTGAGATGCGGTGTGGGGCGGTGGGTTCTAACATGGTATCAGAGGGAGGTTGTCCTGCTGCGGGGGTGTGTTGGAATAATTTATCCAGCAGGCCACGTGCATGTGGGACCGCCCTCTGGCTCCCCATCGCGTTCCTGGTCTGGTTGTTGACCCCGGTGGGCCCCTCTGGCGGAATATCCCTACGCGGTCCTGTGGTTGGCATTAGTCCCACATCGCCTGCAGCGCTCGCTCCTCCGTTTTTATGTACCCCGCTCCCTCCATCTCAACACCTGGGTTTTGAGATGCGGTGTGGGGCGACGAGTTCTAACAGAACACAACATTAGCAAGGATTTTTGTTTTTTTCCTTTAATGCATGCTGTTTTTTTTTAATTTGTTTCTTATGAATGGAAGTTTAACGGTAAGATTGGTTGCTCTGAAACTTAAAATTCTCTTCCACCTTATATTCCGTAGGTTTGCCTTGTTTGTAAGTTGAGTCTTTAGAGGTGTTGGAGAATTGAAGGGAGGAAGAGTTTAGGAGATGAAGAAGAAGATATGTGCTACTGTAGTTTAGACCAATAATTTCTGCCTTTGGGATCACACCAATGAAATAATCCCTCTAATTCGGTTAATGGAAATCATGCACATCTGAGTTGAGCAGAGATTAGTAGGATTTTTTTTAAAATTTTAAGGAGGGAGAGAGTAGCTTTTGATTAGTGACAAGAAAGGGTGAAGGGAGAGGGAATCACAAAGGAATTAAAAGGATAGTGTTATGGGCCTCATGGATGGACCTAGTTATTGTTATCTTTTAATGTCATTTATTGTTATCATTTATTAATGTTATTTATTGTTATCCTTTCATTAATATCGAGTCATTAAGGTGTTATTATTTAAGAGTTAGTCATTATGCATCATGTAGCCTGTTGTGTTGTTTGTGTGAAGATATGAAATAAATCAAATCTATTTTCCTTGTCTTGGATGTGATTGTGGTAGCACTTTCTCTCCTGAGCACACCCCGCCTAGGTAGCCACTATTCCCGACAGTGTTGTGGATATCGGCCGACATGTCTGACATGAAGGTTTGGGAGCAAAAACGCCACAAAACCGACACAAATTTTCTGTGTCGTTTTGAAAATATCGGTCCGACATGTTGGTTTTAACCGACATGTCGGAACCAAATATCGCCCATATCGTGCATTATTTAAAGGTTTACTTTTATTATTAAATAAATTATTTTATTATTTATTAGGGAATAGGGATAAAATGAGCTCGGGGTCGAGCTCATTTCATTTCATCCCGCTGCCCTAGCTCTCCCCGTCGCTCCTGCCCAAGCTCTCCCCGTTGCTCCTGCCCTAGCTCTCCCGCGCGCGCCGACGACACTATCTCTCTGGTTATTTCTTCTCCCTGCTCGCTGGTGCTCTCTGGTTCTCTGGTTCTCCGGTGCTCTCTAGCTCGTTGGTGCTCTCCCTCTCTCGCGCGCTGTCGGCACTCTATCTCTCTGATTCTTTCTTCTCCCTGCTCGCTAGTGCTCTCTGGTTCTCTGGTGCTCTCTAGCTCGCTGGTGCTCTCCCTCTCTCGCACGTTGTCGACACTTTATCTCTCTGGTTCTTTCTTCTCCTTGCTCGCTGGTGCTCTCTAGCTCACTGGTCCTTTCCTCTCCCTGCTCGCTGGTGCTCTCTCGGCTGGTTCATTTTTCTCCCTACCTCCCCGTCATTCTATCGCTCCACATTTTGTTTTTTGTAGTGCTAGCTGTCAGTTGTAGCATGTTGGCTGCCTTGTGGGTTATTACTGGTGGCTGCCGACCTATTTAGTTGTTGTCGGCTGTAGCATGTTGCTTTTTTTTGTAGTGCTAGCTGTCTTATTAGTTGTTACTGGAAGCATTCAAGCTGCCTTGTGGGTTGTTACTCGTTGATGCTCTCTGGGCTAAAAGAAAGAACCAGAGACATGTTGTCGGACATGTCGGTCCGCTATTTTATTTGTGGTTACCTTTCTGGTTGTAGCATAGTGGCTGCGTTGTTGCTTTATTTGTCTTATTAGTTGTTGCTTTATTTTTATTTGACACGTTTATTAATCAACAAATGATTTGAAATACCCCTATTAATAGTCGACGCTGATCATGATGAAAGGAGACCTCAAAGATTAGCTACAAGCAAAGAAGTGACAATTAGTTATCAAAGAAGGGGAAAGAGAAAAATATCTGAAGTGGACGAGGGAGATCTAGAGGGTTCATCGGATGAAGATCATATTCTATCTACTCTGCCGACTATAGATGAGTTTTTAGGTGATGAAGAATGATGTATGTTTGAAATTTTATTTCTGGAAATTTAATCTTAAAATCACTAGTTTTGCAAATTTTCATCTTTAAAGTGTTGTATGTTAAATGGTACATATAGATTTTAATATTTAAAAGTTCAATAGGTTGTAGAATAGGTAGTACTGTGATATGTATAAAAATTTAAAAATAACATTTAATTACATATATAATTAATTAAATATTAAAATCCGATATATGAAATATCCCCGATATATCCCTCGATATATAAAAAACCGACATGAAAACCCAAACCGACGTGTCCCTGACATCCGACATCTGCAACATTGATTCCCGAGCACACTTTCTCTCCTGAGCAGATCTCAAGGACTGTTCATACTGAACATTGAGTTGATATGTCTGCTCATGGGACTCCGAATAGTGATAAGCCAACTCAGTCTGTATGTCAAATCGAAGTCTATATTGAAATTAGGAAGTGGTCATAGTTGGCTCCTCTCAGATGTCACTCCTCTCTGCTAGCTCATCAAAACGATCCATGTACTCGGATACAAATAAGGATCCTTGTCGAAGGGTATATAACTAATCAAGCATGCGACTCTGATACGATGCAAACAAATGCCTCTGACACAACCTACGCTTCATTTCCATCCAACTAATGATGCAGGGAAGACGATCTCGCTCACGAGTCCTCTCAATGCTAGACCAATATGCTCTCACCGTATCTAGAAGTCTAAGTTTTGCAAATTTTATGCGACGCTCACCAAATAATTTGAAATAATCAAGATAATATTTCTTGTCCACGAACAAATAGTTGAAAGACTCGGGACTTGATGAACCGTTAAGAGATGTGGCAACAACATGAAACCTACACTCTAGATCTCTCTCATAAAGATAATCCTCGTAATTATCTTTCCTAAGATAATCGAGTCATGTTGAAGGATCAAAATGATTCGCTCGAGCGCAGGGATAAGGACGACAATAATCATCATAGTGATTGTATCTTGCATTGTGGAATCACGTCGATGGGTTAACACAATCTCTGGAAGTGGTGTGCTGCAATCGAGAGTAATCATTGTAGTAAAGTGAGGATCTCTCAAAACGGGTTCTTTGAGATCAAGTGTAGATAGATTCGAGATCCTCAGATAGTGGAGAGGACTGATGATGATAACTAGTCATGGAAGAACCTATAGACTCAATGACTGCGTATTAAAAGAGTGCTCGCAACATATCTCTAATACAATTTGATGCAGGGCAAATCTATAGGTGGAGGATTAACGATGCTCTAATCCTAGATGTACTGCAAATAATCATACACCAAATACAATGAACCTAAACACTGTCTAATGAAGGGTGGGGCACGTGGATGTGCGACTAACAAACAACCCTAAATGAGATGCAAATAAGTAGCTCTCTTATATATAGCATGCAAACAGGCCGCGGCGGAGAGAACAAACAAGTAATAAATAATTAAATTGCACGCGTATAATTTTAGCAGAAGCAAAATAATTCTTTTAGACAAAGCAAACTTAGGTTTTCCTCCACGCGGAGGGCCAAAGCAAGAGTGCGCGACAAATGATTCATGCAAATCACAAGATATCTAAAAAATCCACAAATACTATCGTTCCTAAAGAACATAAGATCACAACCATATCTTAATAATGAGAACAAAGATCCATACAATAATAACACTCACATAGTAAAGAGGGGTTGCCGTTGGAGAGTAGATCCGGCGATATACGCTGGGAGGGTGGCTGAAATGCGAAGGGGCAACTGGCGGTGGACTGGACCTGGGTAGAGGGAGGACTGGATCTGGGAAGTGGGGGTTTGGAGGTCTTTTTTGTGGCTTTAGGTAGGGATTTGGGCGATTAAAAAGGGATAGATCTGGGCTGTTTTAGAGGGGCGTGAGTTTGAGAGGAAGCTGAGTGGTTTGGTGGAGTGATAGGGTGAGTGGCGGCTTGGAGAAAAGAGGCTGTTGTTTGAGGCGTTGAGGGGGGGGGGGGGGGGTCGGCTAAGGTTGTGGAGAGGGGGAAACGAAGGATTTAGATAGGGAATACCTTAGGTATGTAGGAAACCACCTAAAAGTCGTCACCTAGGTCCTCATGGAGTCTTCACCATGAGGGGATCGCCGGATTTCGGGAATAGCTTCCTCCAAAATCTGCAATAGCCATGACGACTGCCCTTTCCCTTTTATTTATAATAAAACATTACTTAGGAAAACCATCTTGGACGGCTATGATTGTCTGTACACGATGGTTGTCCAATCTTACTAAATATAACAAAAAAAAAACAAATACGTGAAAAATATCGAAACATCAATCCGGATGCATCCGCAGAGTCAGACGTCAGTTCGGAGACGCCTTATATACCCAGTGGCCAATCGGCCCCGAATGGGCCCAAATCTCGTCCTCTGTCATTGGTCTGCGTCACCGTTCCGCTTCATTTAGTCCCGCACTTGAATATCTATTTTTTTCTTTTGTACCACTTATGTTTTGGGACCTTGCCATCTGAGTGTCCAATCATTTTAGATTGGATGATTGAGTTCTAATATGAAACCAAAGAAAATTTAGCTTGCGTCCCTTTCCCTCTTCCTCTATACTTGTGTGGAGGAGTGTTGGATATTTAATTCCACATTGGAATTTTGCGTTGTTCTTGGGCCTCTCAACGTAGTACTAATTGATTTTAGATCGGTTGCTTTGGTTCAATTTTGTGCTTCAACACTACCTTATGATGAATTAATCAATTTGTTTGGTACAAAAAATGCCGCAAGTTATATGATAGTAAACCAAAGGAAACAATATCATTGCAAGGATTCGCCGGAAAGTAACTTCTTGTTGTTGAGCCTCAACTGACGGCATAGATTCTGTTGCTTCTCTTTGTTGAACTCGGAAATCACGGTTCAACGAGGAGTTCGGATCTGGGGTGTAACTCGTCTTTACTTCTCTCAACCCAGCGTCTTAGCCTAGGATTTAGAGTTCGGAAATGTTCCCGCCAGAATAACCTCAAATAGACCCCGAGCTGCAGCGAGTAGGTCCTGCCACACACCCAGAAGATCTTAGATTGTTTCCCCTCTCAATCCAATGTTGGACCGAGTACCTTTGGAACAAGGTTGTCAGGATCGAGATCCTAGATGAGATCGTTTTGAGGTAGGATCGGATCAGATAGTAAGGTCGGATCGAGGATCGCTTTACAAAATTAGGATCGATTTACAAAATTTGGATCGTAGGATCGTAGGATCCTATGATCCGGATCGCGATCCTGACAACCTTTTTTTGGAGAGCCGAGGGAACTTCCGACCATCCACCCAGAAACCACAGTGAATGGTGAGCTGCAGTTCCTGCCAACCAAAGCTAGCCAGGGAAGAGGAAAACTCTAGAAGAGGTCCTCTCCAAAGGTGCCCTTGGGGGTCTATTTATAGTTTTTTTGGGGATGGTCTGCCAATAACGAGATCTCGCCTTTTGGTTATTGTTAAATGCAACCCAAAGTGGTCTGTCAACAGTGAAACTCCGTTGTTTGGAAAGGCTATTGGTAGTCAAAGTCGGCACACTGAGAAATGAGGGGGGGGACTTGACATTTGGCGAGTCGGCGGACCCCAGCCCACTCGCCTGAGTGGAGAGTGCCCGATGAAGCTGAGCACTCGCCACTTGCCTGGACGGCGAGTGCCCGATGGAACTGGGCACTCACCACTCGCCTGGGCGGCGAGTTCCCGATCGAGCTGGGCACTCGCCACTTACCTCTCGCCAATGGACGAAAACGACTCCCTGACTCCACTCGCTCACGAATTCCCATTAGATAGGCAGCGAGTGCCTGATGAAGCTGGGCACCCGCTCCTTGCCTTTGTGCCGGCCGAGTCCATTCGACAAATACGGAATTGCACACTCTTGCCAACGCTGACAAAGACCTTCTAAGCTCTGATTATTTAACTTCCGCATTTTGAAACCGAGCAGCACTTTCTACTGTAGACAAAACTTCTTTTGACCTCAGGTAACGTTCTAGTACTTCAACTTCCTAGCTGGCACAATTCATCACCACATGGAAGTCTTGACGCGCCAAACAAATGGAATTAGACTAAGAAATCATACATGAGCATCAATATCCTTACTAAATCTCTTGTAACGGTAAGTTACAAGAGAATTATAAAGGAAAGACAATGTGTCATATAAGAATTTTCATTTGGAGTTTTGGTAAAAATGCAATTGAGCCGACGATGTTGTATTGATCTCAATGTTTTTAGTAAAAGAGTCATTGATATCTAAGTTGAGTTGCCGAAATGAGAATGCTAAGATACGTGTATGTCAAAGTTAGAAAATATAGATTAATGAATGATTATATTAGAGCTAAGGTGAAAGCAGCATCTATTACAATGGAGGTTATTGTTAAAGCCCAAAATGAAAAGCTCATCTTTGGGCCCATGTCATTATTTCCTTTTCCTCTTGTTTAGTCTCACATCTCCTATGAAAAAGTAGAAAGGAGGAGAAAAATAATAATAATTGGTTGCCCTAAACCCGGTCAAGGTGTATATATATATATATATATATATATATATATATATATATATATATATATATATATATATGACAACACCCACGTGACATATTACGTGAAATAAGAAGCAGGAAAAAATAAAAATTTAAAATAAAATGCGTGCAACGCATATATTCAACTATCTCCCTCAAGTTGAGAATATATGTATCGATCATTCTCAACTTGATTGTATTGTTCATGAAGTTGTCACTGCTCAATCCCTTGGTGAAGACGTCGACTAGTTGGTCATGTGAATTCACGAAATGAGTACATATATTTCCCTTGTCTAGGCGATCTTTGATGAAGTGTCTGTCAACTTCAACATGTTTTGACCTATCTTGTTGAACCAAATTGTGAGCAATATTGATGGCCGCTTTGTTGTCGCAGTAGATAGTAACTAGTCTATTCACCTGAAGACCCATATCTTGGAGAATTCTCTTTAACCACAACCCCTCACATACTCCGTGTCATAGCCCTATATTTTGCTTCAGCACTTAAGCGAGCTACAACATTCTGTTTTTTGCTCCTCCATGAAACAAGGTTGCCGCCTACAAATGAGCAATACCCGGTAGTTGACTCAGTCTGCTTTGCTCATGTTCATACTGTAACACCCCTTCCCAGTATTTCAGAAATCAGCCGTCCGGCCGGGTCAGCGATATAAAGAAAACTAGGAAACAGTATTAAAACTAGTAGCAGCAGGTAATAAAATCTATATTAAGCAATTTAAGACTTACAGCGGAAGTTTAAAAAGTAAACTAAGGGTAACCACATACCTGATATCTGGATTTCACAGAGCCACTAAACAGGAAATAGAACTGAATTAACTGAAAATCTGGCTAACCATAAATAGTCTGATACAAATTAGATAGAAACATTAATCTGTTACAACGTTCTCATCTACAAGTACATGCTGAAATAGAGTAAACTGAATAAGATAAATAATACAAACTGACGCCACTATAATGCTCATCCTAGACGCAGTTTCCCACCTGGGTCACCTGAAAAACAGTGCCCACGAAGGGTCAGAGTAAGGAAAAATAACCCCTCCTAGTGACACTAAAACCCAGTTTTTTACATATGAATGCATGTATGCCTTTGAAAAATAATTTTATGCATTAAAATGCTTTTATGCTATGTGCTATGCATGTCTTCGCACTATTCTCTGGTCAAACATCTACTCGTACTAAGCACGTGACTTTTATTTTACTAACTCAAGTCCTGGCGTTCACTAACTAGCTTACTGACTCACGTCAGGTCTATACTTGAGTTCTAGGTGGCTTCTAACCTGTTCATCTACTAGGAAGGCTCTAGGCAGAGTAGCTCCTAACGCGCAACTGAAACTGACGACCCGAGACCATCTTACGAACCCAATTGTTCTAGTGTCACGCGGACACGGTCTCGAATCTACTAGCTGGCTCAAGGGAAGACACTTCCCAAGTCTGTACTACTCATAAGGTTTCATGTGCCTTATGAGAAAGGTAGTGCGCCTCTACCTAGCACGAAAGACCTCTGTGTGCTGGCTGACCTTTTTGGTCTGACGCTACTCTGCAAGGGATAACTTTTCTGGTGTACTACTAAGCGACCCTTGACTTCCTGGCGGTCGACTTGAAGGGACATTCACGCCCTTGGTTGGACAATTTCCAAACCTACTTAGACGGTTAACGCTTTCGTACTCTATGTTTCTGTTCATGAATCCGACTACTTGGGTCTTAGGGAAATTGTGTCACCCTACACATTTTTCGTAACTGTTTTCCTATCACCACACCTTTCTATGCATGGACATGGTATTTGAAATAAATCTATTTATGTGTATAAGAATATGTACTTTTTACTATGTCTAAATAGCAGAAGTTAGGTTTCCTTACAGCGGTGCTACGACGCTCGTAGACTCGGCGCGACGACATCTTCTATTTCGAAGGTAATCCTACTGCTGGGGACCTTCAAAGTACTGCTTCGACCCCACTGAAGTCCTGCAAGATAGGGCAAACCCTAATTTCTTCAATTTCCCCCAAGGGTTTTCCGGTGGAAAATTTCCATACGGCTAGGAATACAAATAATAATGATAACCTATTATTTTACCTTTGCTTGGGAGTGTTCAAGGCTCACGAAGTGCCCAACTCCAACTTCGCGGTGGATCATGTACGCCAAAACCTAAATAGGACAAAAGGAAATGAAAAATCTAAGTTATTTTACTTCTAAATCCAAGAATATCCACAACGGAAACGAGACGAGAGGGGAATCGACTCACCGGAACCAATACGAAACTCAACTCTTCCGGTTAGGGTTGAAACCCGGTACTTCCAAGGCCAAGGAATGAAAAGGAATACTCCCCGGCGCCTGTAGAGGAGGGAGGAGAAGTCGGAAATGGCTTCTGGAGGGGGATCGACCGCCGGTTAGGGCTTGCGGAAGTCGTCGGCTGCGGGATCGGGAGCGTCGGGCTCGACGCTTGCGGGAGACGGAACGGGACCGGAGGTAATGTGGTTTTTCTTCCGTGAAAAGAAGGTGCGGGTTTTATTTATCGGGCTGCTAGCGGTTTTCTTATGAACCGAAAATAAAAGAGAGGGGGAGAATTACTATTGGCACCTCATTTCCACACAAATATCACTTATTACAAGGCTATCGGCACATCCAACTCTCAAATAAACGGTCGCGATTTAATCATAGAACAATGTACCTCGACGACGCGCTGTCTCGGTCAGAATCCGTCGCGACTCGCCCCTACAATTTAAGTAAATTTTTGCGTCAAAACTTTGGATGTTACAAATCTCCCCTCCTAACAAAAATTTTTGTCCTCGAAAATTGAAACCATACCTGAATCGAAGAGAAAAGAATAGTCTGCATTACTCTTAAGCTCATCCTCTCGCTCCCAAGTATACTCTGGACGGCCACAGTTCATCCAAAGGATTTTGACCATGCGAATCTCTCTATTTCTGAGCTTCTGAATCATTGAGTCCACTATCTTGACTGGTCTAATCCCAATACTAAGATCTGTCTCAATTGGTGCTTCCTCGGTACTGATGATCTGACTGGGATCTCTGACTGCTTTCCTCAGATAGGAGACGTGGAATACATCATGTACACCACTCATTTCCTCAGGTAAGGCCAACCTATATGCAACCTCACCAACTCTTTCCAGCACCTCAAAAGGACCAACGAATCTGGGACTCAGCTTCTTCATCTGCTTTATTCTAGAGACTCCTCTGACTGGTCTGACCTTCAGATAAACGTAGTCTCCAACACTGAACTCTACTGACCTGTGCTTCTGATCATGATACTTGGCCTGGCGATCCTGAGCTGTCTTCATACGCTCCTGAATAAGCTTAATCCTGTCAGTGGTCTTATCAATCCATGACTCTCTGATAGAAGATCTTTCCTCACTCTCTGCCCAACATAACGGTGTCCGACAACGTCTACCATAGAGGGCCTCGAACGGCGCCATCCCAATACTCGCCTGAAAACTGTTGTTGTAGGAGAACTCCACAAGAGTAACATACTTCTCCCATTTTCCTCCAAAATCTAGTATGCACATCCGAAGCAGATCCTCCAAAGTCCTATTTGTGCGCTCGGTCTGTCCATCTGTCTGAGGATGGAATGCGGTGCTGAAATGTAACCTGGTACCCAACCGCTCCTGTACGTAACGCCACTCCCTGGAGGTAAATCTGCCATCTCGGTCTGAAACTATAGTCTTGGGCACACCGTGAAGTCGAACTATCTCGTCTAAATATAACTGTGCCAGCTTCGGACCTTGATCCGTCTTCCTAAGAGGAATGAAATGGGCGACCTTAGAGAGTCGATCTACTATAACCCACAAGGAATCATTTCCACTCTGCGATCTCGGCAAACCATGAATGAAGTCCATGAATATATCTTCAAATGTCCACTCGGGAATGGGAAGTGGCTGCAACTTGCCTCCAGGCCTTTGGCACTCGGCCTTAACCAACTTGCAAGTCTCACACTTCCCTACATAATCTGCCACATCACCCTTCAAACCTGGCCACCAGACAGCCTTCTTAAGATCTGCATACATCTTCGTGCTACCCGGATGTATAGAATATCTGGAATTGTGTGCCTCGAAAAGAATGTCCTCACGAAGGTGACTGACGTCTGGGATGCACACTCTGCCATCATGCAATAGTAACTCATCCTGAATAGAGAACCTCTCTTTCTGACCTGACTGCACTGATATCCAGATCTCTGCCATCTTTGGATCCAACGGTATAGCTGTCATGATCCTATCTCTAATATCGCACGAAATCTCCATCCAACTCAACCAAGCTGAACCAAAACTGCAACGTGGCACAACGACGATGTCCAGTCTCTCCAGCTCTCGTACTAACTCCTCCTGCTGAGTGAGAAGATAGAAACACGAGCCTCTCCTGCTAAGGGCATCAACTACCACGTTCGCCTTTCCTGGGTGGTACTGAATGTCTACATCGTAGTCTGCTAGAAACTCCAACCATCTGCGTTGTCTCAAATTGAGCTCTCGCTGATCAAAGATATACTTGAGGCTCTTATGATCAGTGAAGATCTCACAACGCACTCCATAGAGGTAGTGTCTCCATATCTTCAGAGCATGAATGACTGCTGCAAGCTCCAAGTCATGTACGGGATAGTTCCTCTCATAAACCTTTAACTGTCTCGAGGCATAGGCTACGACCTTTCCATGCTGCATGAGAACACAACCCAAACCCTGACCTGAAGCATCACTATAAATCTGAAATCCGTCTGGCCCTGAAGGCAAACTCAAAATCGGTGCGGTCATCAATCTGTCCTTCAAGTCCTCAAAGGCCAACTCACACTCAACTGTCCAATCCAAGCCTTTTCCCTTCCTAGTGAGGGAAGTCAGTGGTAAGGCTATCTTCGAGAAATCCCTGATGAATCTCCTGTAGTATCCAGCAAGACCCAAAAAGCTGCGAACCTCTGAAACTGTCGACGGTCTTGGCCAACTCTTAATAGCCTCTATCTTCTTCGGATCAACACTAACCCCTTTCTGACTGATGATATGGCCTAAGAATGCAATCTCTGAAATCCAAAACTCACACTTAGAAAATTTTGCATACAACTGGTTCTTCCTGAGTCTGCTCAAAACAATCCTGAGGTGAGCTGCATGATCTTCTGCACTCTTAGAGAACACCAAAATATCATCTATGAAGACGATGACAAAACGATTTAAATACTCCCGAAATACCCTGTTCATCAGGTCCATAAATACTGAAGGGGCATTGGTCAGCCCGAACGGCATGACCACGAACTCGAAGTGTCCATATCTGGTACTGAAAACAGTCTTCTGAATATCCGCGTCACGAATCTTTAACTGATGATAGCCCGACCTCAGATCTAACTTGGAAAAAGTGCTCGCTCCCACCAACTGGTCGAACAAATCATCAATCCTGGGAATCGGGTACTTGTTCTTAACTGTCAGCTTATTCAATTCGCGGTAATCTATGCACAATCTCAGACTACCATCCTTCTTCTTCACAAAAAGCACTGGAGCACTCCAAGGCGAAGTACTAGGGCGTATAAAACCCAAATCAAGCAGCTCCTGCAACTGACTCTTCAACTCTGCTAGTTCCCTTGGAGCCATCCGATAGGGAGATTTGGCTACCGGTGTAGCCCCAGACTGCAAGTCTATCGGGAACTCAATCTCTCTATCTGGAGGGGCACCAGGGAGCTCTTCCGGGAAAACATCTGGAAACTCCTGCACTACTGGTACCTCTAACAAATCAGTCTTAGACTCCGCGCTCATCAGTACTACGAAGGTTTCACAACCTTTACTGATGCACCTTCTCGCTTGGACTGCAGATATGATCATCTTCACTACTCCCTTCAGTCCTTGAAAAGAGAAAGATGTCTGGTTGGGGCCATCGAACTGAATCTGCTTCGCCCTACAGTCAATCCTGGCGTTGACTGCTGAAAGCCAGTCCATTCCAAAGATCAAGTCAAATCCTGCTATAGGTAGCAGCAAAGCTTCCACGATAATCTCAACATCACTAAACTGCACTGGCACCCTGCACTTGTCTCTGGTCTGCAGAAGGGATCCATTCGGCATCATGACTTCCAGCGGTACTGACTCTGGAAAGACTTCTAAATCCAACTTACGCACTAGAGATTCCGCGATAAACGAGTGCGAGGCACCCGTATCAAACAGAATCTTAGAGGGTAAGTTACGAATCATAAGGATGCCTACATGAATGATTTATGAAGGATGAAAAATTTAAAGTGTCACTACGGAGGATTTTAAAACTAACTTGTTAAGCAAAACGACACTTACCAGTCACAACATCCTCCTGATCCTTCGCCTCCTGCTGACCCAACCCATAAGCTCTGGGCTGCACTAAATCTCGACCCTGCTGTGGTCTCCCATCAGTGAGCATCAACGCTTTGCCCTTATCTACCCTGCTAGAGCCACCAACCTCGTACTTCGACTGCAGGAATAAATTTCATTAAAAATCTATCATAATTACATAAATGTAATCCATACGAAAGGACCTTGATTACCTGATTTGTCCCAGCTTCCTGACAGAAGCGAGCTATGTGTCCAGGTTGTCGGCACTTGTAACATACGCCTGCACTGGCCAAACACTCTCCTGAATGGCGTCGCTGACACTTGGGACACGTGGGATAGTCCTTGCTCTGGTCACCAGATTGACCACTCTTCTTAGCATCGGGCTTCGGCTTCTTGCTCCAGTTCTTTCCTTGATCGTTTCTGCTCTGCTGCGGCTGATGCGAATCCTGAGATCGCTTCGCACGGAAACTACTTCGCTTCTGAACTTTCTGCTGGTCAGCCTCCAGTCTGCGAGCTGTATCCACTAAGCTCCTGTAGTCAGCGTTGACCATAGTCATCAGCGGCTGCCTCAACGAGTCACGCAGACCATCCACAAAGGGACTGCACCTCTCAGTCTGATCTCCCTGCATCACGCCCGCATATCTAGCCAGATGAGTCAGCTCTCGCTCATACTCAGTAACTGTCCTGTCCCCCTGAAAAAGCCTCAGATACTTCTCCTGGAGACCTCGTCGTGCGGAAGGAGGCACGAACCAACTAGCAAGAGCTCTAGAGAACTCGCCCCAAGTGAAAATGTCTGGGGTACGGCCTGGCCAAACAAAAATACGATCATACCATATTAAAATTAACACATTACTTCCTAAAATAAAGGAATTGATCATAACACTTTACCTGCAGGATCATCTGTCCGGTATTTGTCCCACCAGACTTTTGCCTCTCCTCGGAGGAGGAAAGCTGCCAGAGGAACTTTCTTATTCTCCGGGCACTCTAAAACATTCAGCAGGTCTCTGGTGTTAGCTATCCAATCATCTGTATCCATCGGGGTCTCATCCCCACTGTAGTTCGAAGGCTGAAGTTCTCTAAAATTTCTCAAATAGCGCTCCAGGGTCATCTCCACAGGTGCTGCTGCAGGAGCTGGTGCAGGGACTGGTACTTGAACTGGAGCTGGAAACCCTGCAGTCAGTCCTCTCTGAAACTCCATCAAGGCAACGGTAATCGCCTTGGCAATCTGAGACGCTATGTCAGTGCCCTCTGGAGCTGCTGGAACTGGTGGTACCTGTGGCACGGCAGCGTCTCCCATGGTTGCATTAAGAACCGGGTTCTGGCGTGAAGATTCACCTGGTTCACTAACTCGTGGTGCCTGATAGAATATATAAAGGAAATCTGATTATTTATCAAGCATCTAAGAAATCTGGCTTAGCAACTTATTTTGTACTCTAGCGAACACTAAGGCTTAATCGCAACTTAAAGTACTTTACTGACAAGAGTTTACTCTTAAACGCTCCTATGGCTCTGTGAATTCTTTCTAGGGTCCAGGGATCCTAAACCTCCCTCTGATACCAATTTGTAACACCCCTTCCCAGTATTTCAGAAATCAGCCGTCCGGCCGGGTCAGCGATATAAAGAAAATTAGGAAACAGTATTAAAACTAGTAGCAGCAGGTAATAAAATCTATACTAAGCAATTTAAGACTTACAGCGGAAGTTTAAAAAGTAAACTAAGGGTAACCACATACCTGATATCTGGATTTCACAGAGCCACTAAACAAGAAATAGAACTGAATTAACTGAAAATCTGGCTAACCATAAATAGTCTGATACAAATTAGATAGAAACATTAATCTGTTACAACGTTCTCATCTACAAGTACATGCTGAAATAGAGTAAACTGAATAAGATAAATAATACAAACTGACGCCACCATAATGCTCATCCTAGACGCAGTTTCCCACATGGGTCACCTGAAAAACAGTGCCCACGAAGGGTCAGAGTAAGGAAAAATAACCCCTCCTAGTGACACTAAAACCCAGTTTTTTACATATGAATGCATGTATGCCTTTGAAAAATAATTTTATGCATTAAAATGCTTTTATGCTATGTGCTATGCATGTCTTCGCACTATTCTCTGGTCAAACATCTACTCGTACTAAGCACGTGACTTTTATTTTACTAACTCAAGTCCTGGCGTTCACTAACTAGCTTACTGACTCACGTCAGGTCTATACTTGAGTTCTAGGTGGCTTCTAACCTGTTCATCTACTAGGAAGGCTCTAGGCAGAGTAGCTCCTAACGCGCAACTGAAACTGACGACCCGAGACCATCTTACGAACCCAATTGTTCTAGTGTCACGCGGACACGGTCTCGAATCTACTAGCTGGCTCAAGGGAAGACACTTCCCAAGTCTGTACTACTCATAAGGTTTCATGTGCCTTATGAGAAAGGTAGTGCGCCTCTACCTAGCACGAAAGACCTCTGTGTGCTGGCTGACCTTTTTGGTCTGACGCTACTCTGCAAGGGATAACTTTTCTGGTGTACTACTAAGCGACCCTTGACTTCCTGACGGTCGACTTGAAGGGACATTCACGCCCTTGGTTGGACAATTTCCAAACCTACTTAGACGGTTAACGCTTTCGTACTCTATGTTTCTGTTCATGAATCCGACTACTTGGGTCTTAGGGAAATTGTGTCACCCTACACATTTTTCGTAACTGTTTTCCTATCACCACACCTTTCTATGCATGGACATGGTATTTGAAATAAATCTATTTATGTGTATAAGAATATGTACTTTTTACTATGTCTAAATAGCAGAAGTTAGGTTTCCTTACAGCGGTGCTACGGCGCTCGTAGACTCGGCGCGGCGACATCTTCTATTTCGAAGGTAATCCTACTGCTGGGGACCTTCAAAGTACTGCTTCGACCCCACCGAAGTCCTGCAAGATAGGGCAAACCCTAATTTCTTCAATTTCCCCCAAGGGTTTTCCGGTGGAAAATTTCCATACGGCTAGGAATACAAATAATAATGATAACCTATTATTTTACCTTTGCTTGGGAGTGTTCAAGGCTCACGAAGTGCCCAACTCCAACTTCGCGGTGGATCACGTACGCCAAAACCTAAATAGGACAAAAGGAAATGAAAAATCTAAGTTATTTTACTTCCAAATCCAAGAATATCCACAACGGAAACGAGACGAGAGGGGAATCGACTCACCGGAACCAATACGAAACTCAACTCTTCCGGTTAGGGTTGAAACCCGGTACTTCCAAGGCCAAGGAATGAAAAGGAATACTCCCCGGCGCCTGTAGAGGAGGGAGGAGAAGTCGGAAATGGCTTCTGGAGGGGGATCGGCCGCCGGTTAGGGCTTGCGGAAGTCGTCGGCTGCGGGATCGGAAGCGTCGGGCTCGACGCTTGCGGGAGACGGAACGGGACCGGAGGTAATGCGGTTTTTCTTCCGTGAAAAGAAGGTGCGGGTTTTATTTATCGGGCTGCTAGCGGTTTTCTTATGAACCGAAAATAAAAGAGAGGGGGAGAATTACTATTGGCACCTCATTTCCACACAAATATCACTTATTACACGGCTATCGGCACATCCAACTCTCAAATAAACGGTCGCGATTTAATCATAGAACAATGTACCTCGACGACGCGCTGTCTCGGTCAGAATCCGTCGCGACTCGCCCCTACAATTTAAGTAAATTTTTGCGTCAAAACTTTGGATGTTACACATACCCCGCATCGCGATAAGCTGGATGCTCGTTCTTTCTGATGTGTTTTTGTTGGATACTCTCATACCACCAAATGGTATAAGTGATATTACCCCCTACTCGTCACTATTATTGCACTGTTGATGTTACCTTTCGTGAGGGGGAGTCGTACTTTGGTCCGCGTCAGGGGGAGACGAGTAGTAACAGTGACGGGACAATCGACTCTCCTCTTCCGATTGTTGCCTCTACTCATATTCCCTCTTCTGATTGTTGCCTCTCTTAATATTCCCTCTACTCCTATTCCAAGTACTGCGTCTGGTCCTACCACCTCCATTCCTCCTATATTATATACATACTCTCGCAGACCTCAGACTATTGAGCAAGTACAGACAGTTGACATTCCACTGGTGCCGGTGTCTGTCTCCGCTCCAGATTCTGATGATGATCTCCATGTTCCCCTTGCTCATCTTAAAGGTAAAACTCGTGGCTCCAAACACCCCATTACTAACTACATCTCTTACACTCATCTCTCTCAGAATCACAAAACTGTTATCTCATCTCTTTCTTCTACTATGGTTCCTAAGACCTGACAGAAGGTTGTTCAGATACCTGAGTGAAAACAAACTATGGAAGAAGAGATGTGTGCCTTAGAAGAAAATGAGACTTGGCGGCTTGCTCGTCTTCCTCCTGGGAAGCGAACGGTTGAATCACGCTGGATCTTCTCTGTGAAACAAAACCAAGATGGGTTGGAGTGGTATAAAGCTCGCCTGGTCGCTCAAGGGTATACCCAGACCCAAGGAATTGACTACCAATAAACCTTTGCCCCTGTTGCAAAGATGAATTCCATTCGGGTGGCCCTCTTTTGTGCTGCTTGTCATGAGTGGGAGTTACAATAGCTTGATGTAAAAAATGCATTCTTGCATGGTGATCTGGAAGAAGTCTACATGACTATTCCTCCTGGCTTTACCAAAGAAAGGTCTACTGGAAAGGTATGTCGTCTGCAAAAATCCCTATATGGCCTGAAGCAGTCTCCTAGGGCGTGGTTTGGTCGATTTAAAAGACCATGCTTTGACTAGGCTATGCTTAAGGACAGGCTGATCGTACTCTCTTCATCAGGAGGAGAGGAGCTTAAGTATCGATTCTAATTGTGTACGTGAATGACATCATCATTACAGGAGATGATCTAGAGGAGATCGGACATTTGAAAGATCGGTTGGACAAAGAATTTAAAATCAAGGATCTTGGGAAGCTGAAATACTTCTTGGGAATTGAAGTGGTGAGGTCTCGTTGGGGGATCTTCATCTCACAGAAAAAGTATACCCTTGATCTTCTGTAGGAAACTGGGATGCTTGGGCGTGCCCACGGATACACCTATTGAGGCAAATCATAAGATTGATGTTGATATTAGTAGAGAGAAAGTGGACGCCTCTAGGTACCAACGATTGGTTGAGAAACTCGTATATTTATTCCATACTCGTCCCGACATTACGTACTCCGTGGGTGTCTTGAGTAGATTCATGCACTCTCCCACAATTCGTCATCAACAAACAACGTATCGGGTATTGAGATACCTCAAGAAGTCTCTGGGTCGTGGTATTCTGTTTTCTGCAAGCCAACCTTTGGAGATTGAAGTTGGAACACTGGTGGTGGAAAAAGCACTGGGAGAAGATGACTGGTTCAACAAGTACAACCCGCCAACAAACTTACCACTGTCAAGCATCCGCTTCATATCCAAATCCTGAAACACACAAACATCACGGCCAGAGAGAGGAGTATATGAGGTAAAACCGGAGGCAGAGTGATAAGATTACGGATAAATTTCAGGAAGGAATCCGGCAAGTGGAAGGGTCGGCGGGGGTGAGCGAGAAGGAAGGAGGAAGAAAAGAGACGAAATTAGGGAGCAACCATAAAAAATACCTTCATACATAAACCCTTTCACCTTATATAGATGAGGGAGGGCAACTAAACAAGGAAATACAAAAGACACCTAAACAAGGAAATACAAAAGGCAACCCAACAAGGAGATACAAAATAATTAAGTTAATTGATTGATATTAATTAGTATTAATTAATTAATATCAATTAATTAATTCATACAAATTAATTTTAATAAGGTCGATCATGTCGGCTTCCATATGCGCGCTCCATAAATTATGATGAGGGGGTCCACTTGAGCGAATGCGCCCACGACCATGAAGATTTTCATATGCGCGCTCCATAAATTATGACGAAGGGGGTCCACTTGAGTGAATGTGCCCGCGACACGTGGACTCGTAACACAGAGCCAATCATGTGGTCCGTCGCACCTGAGTCGATGATCCACTCGGAAGGAGAAGTTACAACTTGAGCACTTGAGATACCTGACGTAGCAAAGACAACAGTGGAATCAGAGGATGGAGAGTCAGTCTGTGAACAAAACATACAACGAAAGGCCTCTATAGCAGAGAAACCCCCAGAGTTGTCCTCATACACCTCAGTGGAATGTGCAGAATACTGAGTACGAGCACCAGCCTGACGACCTCCACAACGGTGACCACCTCTCCCTCGAACCCCGACCAGAGGGAGCAAGGTGAGGATGAAGACGAAAGCAGACGTTCTTAGTGTGTCCTTTCTTCCCACAGTGGCTGCATAAAGGTGGAGGACCTCGAGTAATCCCAGCCAGAGCAGAGTGGTCATTAGAGGAACCAAGTGTGCGGCGACGATTCTTATCATTAAGGAGCATACTGAAGGCTTCCCGAAGAGAGGGAAGAGGCTCACGGTGGAGAACATTCAGGCGAACGTCAAATTCCATTTTGAGTCCCATAAGAAAGACATGAACCCAGAACCAATCTTTATCCTTCTGAAGAGCCTGTGCATCGGCAGTGCTAGCAACGGTAAATGTGTTGAAGTAATCCAGTTCCTGTTACAGGCGTTCGAACTCAGAGTAGTAGGTAGAAACGGTCATGGTCCCCTGCTTCAACTCCAAAACACGTCGAGTGAGCTCATAAATCTGCATCTAACTGTCTGCCTGAGAGTAGGTGTCACGGGCCCTTGTCCAAATGTCATAAGCCGAATCCAGAAGCATATAGCTGCGACACACTTTAGGGGACATAAAATGAAGTAACCACGAGACCATCAAGGAATTGTCTGCATCCTATTTTATCCATGAGGGATCGGTACGTGGTGACTCAACAATGGTACCATCAATATGCCCATATAGCTGATGACTTCGAATAGCTTGTTGTGCTGCCCTAGACCATTCCAGATAATTTGTGTCATCTCAGGCAACGGTAGTGATCTTCAAAGATCCATATTGGTCGTGGCTCCGAGGAGGATCTGTTGAGGAACCATGGAGGGCACTGGTCTGAGGAGACGATAAGATTTCAGAGGAACCATCCATCGAGAACAAGCCGGAGGAAGAAAAATTAGCAAGACGAAGATCTCAACTTTGAAGAAACCACATCCTACGAGTGTCCCTAGATCGTGTCGCTAAAGTGCACACCAGAGGATGTGACCGCAATGTCTCCGACAGCCCCCACGGAGGACAAAATAGCCAGAGACGAAGGGCCGCCCTGAAAAACCCGGGCGGAGAATGTTGGTGTTACCATGGTGATCTGGAAGTGATCAAACATGTAGTCTCACTGGCAACACAATATGAGCCAATGGGGTCGCACATAAGAGCATTGGAAAAGTTGGAAAGGTTTGTGTTGGCCTTGCTCATGTGATATGAGTGAAGGATCAAGTCTATGACGTTCTGGTACTGAAGGTTTTTTATTTCGGGACCTATATTGTGAATATGGGTCATCAGGTAAGTGGTCGGAAGACCCAACAGGGCAATTCGTCGAGTATAGTCTTGAGGTTTCAACGAATAGGTTTGAATTCATCGAGTATCGTCATGACATCTCAACGAATCTATCTTGGATTCGTCGAGTATCGTGCTGACAATTTCGACGAATTAGACTTCGATTCGTCGAGTTTCGCTTTGATGCTTAGACGGTTTGTTCTGTCTGGATTCGTCGGATGTTTACGTGTTATTTCGACGAATGACCTTTTGATTCGTTGAATATCGACGTGTAATCTCGATGAATCCTGATTACTCCAGTTTGATTCTTTTAAGTCTGGTTCGGTGTGGTCTGCGGGTATCGATTGTTTCGGTCTACTGTATATATACGATGTGAACAGTAAACCGAAGTGCATGCCTTTTTTTTCTTACCTAATCAAGCGAGGCGATTATTCTTCCCCGACAGAATTGTTCCGCCTAGGGCACGATCGCCGCTCCTTGCCGCCGATCTGCTGTTGTCGCCGGAAAGTGTTTCCTCAGGCTTCATCTTTGTCGTTGCCGCCTCTCTTTTAACGGTTCTAGCAAACCGTGGAGACGTTGAGGGCATACCTTCTTCCAACCTAGATCTTGTGTGACAAGAGCCCAAAAGTTCTCCGTGCTTGTGTGGACATCTGTAGAGGCGTGGACACAATTCTACGCTCGGAACTCCAGTCGCTAGTGTTCGTCAGACTTCTTCGAAACACTTTGGTTAATTATTGACTCAATTCCGCAAAGGTATAATTTTATTAACAACAATTTTACTTCTTAATCAATGTTCATCGCAAGATCCGTATTTCTTTTGAGTTTTTTTGTTCCCTATTCCGCTGCGCACATGAGATGTGTCATTTAGTAAAACCCAACAGAGAAAACTGCTGGAGAGAAGCTGCGGGTGGGAGATGCGCGGGAGAGAGGTAGACGCGACACGCTGGAGGCGGAGGCGGGCGGACGACGCGGCTGGAGCGGGAGGCGGAGCGGTTGACGTGGCTGGAGGCGGGAAGCGACGCGTTGAAGGCGGACACGGGCAGGTGCGGGGCCGACGACTAGGTCGACGCGACTGAGTGCGGACGAGAGGGGGAGAGCGGCAGGATTTCCTTGGTTCTGATACCAAGTGGAAAGGAGGAGAAAAATAATAATTATTGGTTGCCCTAAACCGGGCCAAGGTACACACACACATATATATAGATAGATAGATAGATAGATATATGGGGCTGATGTGAAAACGCGGAACCTGGATTTAGCTAAATCCGGGTTTCGCGCTTCTTTTGAAAATGAACCTACTATATTGCATTTTTAGGAAAAGTGTTCAACATGAAAGTTGTAGATCTCGTCGAGATCTACAACTTTCATGTTGAACACTTCCTAAAAATTCCATATAGTAGGCTTATTTTCAAAAGGGGCGGAACTCGGGAAACAACTTTCATGTTTCCTAAAAATGTCATATATTAGGTCTATTTTCAAAAGGTGCACGGAACCCGAATTTAGCTAAATCCGGGTTCCGCATTTTTACATTTTTCGGTATATATGTGTGTGTGTGTGTGTGACAACACCCACGTGACATATCACGTGAAATAAGAAGCGGGAAAAAGTAAAAACTTGAAATAAAATGCGTGCAACGCGTATATTTAACTGCATGTCAAAGTTGAGTTGCATAAATGAGAATGCTAAGATACGTGCATGTCAATGTTAGAAAATATAGATTAATGAATGATTATATTAGAGCTAAGGTGAAAGCAGCATCTGTTACAATGGAAAGCCCAAAATGAAAAGCCCATCTTTGGGCCCATGTCATTATTTCCTTTTCCTCTTGTTTTAGTCTCACATCCCCTGTGAAAAATTGTTGGAACCTCTTATTTATATATATGCAGTCATGCACAGGGTTCCCCATACCCCGCCGCGACAATACACCCACCGCTCGTCGTTTCCATGAAAATTTGTCTTGCCAAATAAAATTTAGTGGAAATTGAGGGGATGATGACACATTAACAACAACAACACTCAAGCCTTTATCCCACTATAGTGGGGTCGGCTATATGGATCTTTTGTTGTCATTGTTCCCTATCTTTTGTCATAATCTCACTAATGCGCAAGTACATCATGTCTTTCCTTATAGTTTCATATCCAAGCCTTTGTTAGCCTATCCCTTCTCTGCCTAACGTTATTAAAATAAAATAAAAACACAAATTTAAACCACTTATAAAATGTAAAAATTAGAATAAAGAATGAGTAATATTGGAAAGATGAATGTTTAACCAAAGTGCGTTTTCCCTTTATATATAGTATAGATAAATATGTATTGTAACCTTTCAAAATTATTGAGAAATAAACATTTTTTGTTTTAAGGTATCTGAGTAGGTTTAATTTTTCGCTCTCTCAATCACACGAAATTTGAACTCGCTGATACCTCTTGGTGCTATGATTTGCACCCACGAACTAACTCTCGCTCGTACGCCGCCTCCTTATCGTGAGACACTCTTCTCGCGAGTTGCCTGTCCTCGTGTGACAAGATCTCAGAGCAGGATCAATCCTCCACAAACTTGTGGGTTCGCGCGCAACAAAATCTCACAATCAGATTTGGCACGTTGATCCATCGACCCTATGCAAACTTGCACCTTCTGTCAGCACTCGCTGTTCAAGCCGATCGACCCTCTGCACTCGCTACGTCTCTCAGCCATACTATCCAGTTTCTGAACTTCACTTGCAGGATGCTAAACCTCAATTATTGATCCACACTCTCATGCTGTTATTCCCTCATTACCTCAAAATTTGTTTCCATCCGCATTTCTTCAAACAACAAGGTCTACCTATCACTAACGCAATCCTATTTGCGACAACTCTAAACTGAATTGACATGCAAAAACCTCTATTTAGTGATTATTCCAAACTCAAGTTGACATACTCTACGCATCCTTGATTTTTTGGGGTCATGTTAGCATATTTAACTTATTCTAACATTAGTTTTGTTGTGCATATTTAGTATTTTGTTCTATTAATGTCAGTAGAATATATTTTGCAACTTCAGATTATTTCTCACTGATTATCATCTTAGCCATTCATTTCTTGTTCATCTATTTTATCTTTATTACATATGATTAATATTGATATTTCCTAGCTTCTTCATTTTTCTCTCGTTTTTACCTCATTGGAAGCTGGTGGCTCTAATGGTGTAAGTAAGGGTATTGTTGGTTCGAACATGGGTTGAGGGTGGTGTCTGTTAGGGGTGCAAGTTGAGTTGAGCCGGCTCGAAAGCTCGATGAGCCGGCTCGAAAAAAGCTCGACTCGAGCTCGAGCCAATGGAGCTCGAGCTCGAGCCAGTGGAGCTTGATTACGAGTCGAGCTCGAGCTCATCTAGTGTTGTTCATGAGCTCGCGAGCCGGCTCACGAGCTTTTATTTATACATTTAAAAAAAAATTTAAAAATAAGAAAATATTTAGCTCATGAGCTAAAAAACTCGCGAGCTGCTCAAGCTCGAAACTCGAGCTCGATAAGTTGGCATTGAGCTCGAGCTCGAGCTGGGATAAATGAGCTCGTCGAGCTCGAGCTCGAAATGAAAAGCTCGAGCTCGAGCTCGGAAATTTTGCCAAGCTCGCCTCAAGCTCGACTCGTTTGCACCCCTACTGTCTGTTGCCCGGTTGATTGCTGTCAATGGTGGCCGATGAGGGAGTGGAAATAGGTGGGGATATGGGTTGTTGCATTTTCTGGTGGCACGCGGCGGGGAAGCAGGCATGGGAATAATGAAATAGGGGGGGTTCTGGGATTGTAAGATTAGGTAAGTAGGGGATGATGGGGCTGACCACTACGACTAAAAGCAAAATGGTGAGGGCTGAGCATGTTGCTGGAGAAGGTGGGTTGTTAACTGCAATGATGGCTTTTTATAAAGAGAGGAGTGCACATATCACATGAAATGCTATGTAATTAATACAGTTATATTAAAGATAACGACAGCTAAAAGAGTTGGGCTCCAATGTTTATTTTTCATATTACAGCTGAATTATAAAGTTAAGAAACATTTCGGCTCCGTTTGGCATGGTGGTGGAGGTCATGAACATGGGGGTTAAATTGTCATTTGTTAATGCCCAACTAAGGAACTTCATCCACTTTTATGTTCAAATGGATGATGTTTGTTAGGCGAACCTTGACGAATGACGGTTTAACCCATGCGTTTACGATCGCCACCACCGTGCCAAACGGAACCGTTCGTTAAATTCGGTTAAATAACACTCCTGTAATCTAAAACTTAGTTTTTTTTCCCCTACAGGTTGATTGGCTGACTGAAAAAATGCGCAATGAAAACTTCACACCTTCTTCTATGCATGGGGATATGCGTCAGAAAGAACGGGATGCAGTTATGGCGGAATTCAGGTCCGGGGCCACGCGGCTGCTAATCACAACCGATATTTGGGCGCGAGGCATTGATGTTCAACAGGTTTGTGCAAAATTGTTAACCTTATTATTTGTTTGAAAACAGTTGCAGTGTTCATAATGTCTCCCCTTGGATTTGAAACTTTATAGTTAGCATTGTTAACTTTAAACCCTAAACTATAAATCATAAACCCTAAACCCTGAACTATAAACCCTAGGCTCGGGTATAGACCATATATAGTTTCCATATTGATATTGTATTCATCATTTATTAGTTTTTCTGCAGTTATTTTTCGCAACTACTCTTTCTGAATACTTTTCGGTTCCATCATTGCCAGGTTTCTCTTGTGGTAAATTATGATCTTCCGAACAATCCGGAGATTTACATACATCGGATTGGGCGCTCCGGACGCTTCGGGCGCAAGGTACTCTTTGATTTTTATTCGAGCTGCATATTTGATTATGGGTGAACGATAACTAAAGAATTTAAGCAGCAGGCTTGATGTTGTTTGGGGTTTTTTTCGCTCCTGCCACAGGGTCTTGCCATAAACTTTCTGCGAAAGGGTGACACGAAGATATTGAGAAGCATCGAAAAATATTACAGTATTAAGATCGATGAAATGCCCGAGAATGTCGCAGATCTTCTATAACACGAGCCATGTATGTAGATAACTAGAAATGAATGAATGTTGTGATGTATCTATCTTCTTTAGGTGAGTTTTCAAATCAAAGAATTTTCCAATCAATTATGATTTATCTATATTTATTTTTAGATAATTCATAATTAGTTGAGTAATTTTATATTAAATTATATAATTTTTGTTCTTTTTCTGATTTTTTTTTCCCAAACCAACACTGATCACATGTAACCCTAGTTTTGGCATGTTGAATGAAAATGTTGTTTTTGAGCTTCAACCCTCATTCTAACCCTAAAATCCGTGGGCCCGTGGTTGTTTGCACTTAATGGTGACTCGCGTGCACCAATGTGGTCCTACAACCCACATTTATTTTTATATAATGTGTTTGATATGACAACGGCTATGACCACAATCACGAAAAATATTAATTAACATAAAACTCGATGGGGAGTTCCTTAGGTGAGGTCGGGCGTTCACGAATGATGGTTCGTAACCACTATGTTCTCCACCGCGGCGCCAAAAGATATCAACAGCATTCTGCTGTAGCATTAGTATCCATGGTCAAGGAAAAAAACATTTTTGTGTGAACTGTGGAGATATACTTAAATGATCAGAAATTTTGAAAATATGGATGTGAAGGCTCCATTTGGCACGGCGGTGGCAGTGATGAATATAGGGGTTAAACGGTCATTCGTTAATATCCACTTAAGCAACTTCATTCACTTTTATGTTCGAACGGTTGAAATTTTTTAGATGCATTAATAAATGGAGGTTTAACTCGTGTGTTTACGACCTCCATTGTTGTGCCAAATGAAGCTAAAGTTTGAAGGTGTTGTAAGAATCAGGCCGGTGGGGCCATGAACCAGCAAATCAATCGATTTGGGCTCTATTGGGCACGGTGGTGGCGGTCATGAACATGAGGGTTAAATTGTCATTCGTTAACGCCCACCTAAGAAACTTCATCCACTTTTATGTTCAAACGAATGATGTTTGTTAGGTGATCCTTAATTGAATGACGTTTTAACCCATGTGTTTACGACCGCCGCCACTGTGCCAAACGGTGCCTTGATCATTTGATGTAACCGTTGCCCGAAATGCAAAATTCTAGAACCCGGTCGAATTTTAGGAAACCACATGGTTCTCAAATTGAAGCTCTAAATTATGTGTATATAAAATACTATTTATAAAAACTATACTTTTTTTTTCAATTTTGAGTGTTCTATTTGACATAAAATATAAATAATGATTATACTCAGGTTTATTATCACTGTGATTGTCTGCATAAACTGGATCTAACGCTAGCAGCAGCTATGTAACGGGAGAAAGAATCAGAGCATAATCAAGAATAAGAGGCACAAAATCCGCTACGCACGGTAGCTCAACAAACTTACTCGGAAAATAACTCGACCCAAGCTCGTGTATGTCGAGCTCTAGCCTAAATCTACTTGTTCATCAACTCACTAGGTGATGAAATTTAAATTTATTCTTATTTCATGGTAAATATATAATATATAGACATATTGCTTATATAGTAAAATAAGGTGTTAGGTATTAACACACTCTCTTTAGCCATTGGCATACCTTAAACAAACCCTCAAACCCTATTTCAAGCCTAATACCTAATTTACTAACCACAGTGCCCCTCCCCGAGGGCCGCCCTCCGACTTCCGCTTATCTCCCTCCCATATAGCTTTTTCCGACGATTTTGCCGCCATTATCCAGCAAGCAGGTGTCCCGGGCTACTTCCTTCACTAGATCAGACTCTAGGGCTACCCTCTCCAAGAAGAAATAATGCTAGATAGAACCATTTGCCTGCAAACAATTGAGAGCTGCCATACAAACAATTGAGAGCCACCTTTTATAATTTATTTTCATATATCATGACTGCTGTCTCCACATCAAGCCAAGAAAGACTTCTACAAAGCATGTGTGCGAGAAATTTTTTGAACGGGGACTGCAAATATCAAATGATCTGCAAATAAGATTTAGCGGTCTTCGAATATGAAAGGTCCATGAATAGCGAGAGTTCGTGTGATGACATCAACACCCTAAAATAATACATATCATCAACTATAATATATTATCTAAAGCAGAAAATTTCAATCAAACATCTCGAAATCTCAAAAAACAACTCCCGAGCCGAGCTTTTAGGCTATTGCAATGAGCTCGTCGAACTAAAGTTTGAGCTAAAAAAAACATAGTTTTTAACAAGTTCGGCTCACGCTCAATTCATTAGCACCCCTGAACATTCACTTTACCGGTATGGTATAAATCCCCTGAAGAGGGAGAGAATTTGTGGAAGCAAGGCTTCTCCTCAAGAAATTAACATCCATAGTATAGAAAACACTATGTGAAGGTAAGTGATAACACTAGTATCAATTTTTTGTGTTGGCAAATAGATAATGGAAACACTTACAGGATCAGGAGTTAAGCTTATCATTTTGTTAGGGAAAATGTAAAAAAAACATACACCCAAAAAATTATGGTGGAAGAATGGAAGTGAGAGCAGAACATTTTGTGGACAAGCAGGTAAGAAGAGTTGCATAGAGAAGAAGCTGGGTGGCAGGAAATTTATCGAATGCGCATCATCGAGGATCCAATAAATATTAGGGAGCTTCATCATGGTCATAAGAAGACATTGAGCAACCTCTACGAGATGTTTATACTTCCTCTAAGTTACCCCATTTTGTAGGGAGGTTGGGCGTACAATTCGATGAATAATATCATGTTTGCTCAAACTTTTTCCAAAATATCCTCTATCGTCAATCACCGTACTCTCTATCATTAACTAAAGGCAGACCGGTGCACAAAACATTCCCGCGCAGTGAGGTTGCACGGAAGGGTCCCATCACAACTTTGAAATATAGGCAAACCTTACCATGCATTTTTGCAAGAGGCTGCTTCCAGGACTCCAACCCGTGACATCAAGGTCACATGGCAACACCTCAACCGGTGCGCCAAGGCTCCCCTTCATTGACTATTTTATGAAAAAAATGTAAAGCCTTCAGAAACTTCAATATTGATGTGGAGTAGGTAGATCCAAATAGTTCAGAAAAACGATCAATAAATGTAAAAAAAATCATTTAAAAGTGCACGAAGAAGAAACATGAGAAGGCTCGTAAACATCGGAATGTATAATATCAAAAAGATTTGTGCCGGAAAAATATACATGATTGAAACTATGACCGTGATGATTAGACATCTAGTAGACATCACAAGTAACATCATTTCAAAACATCAGAAAAAATGCTTTTTTTTTGAAGATAAGCTTAAAACCCACAAGAGTAGAATGAGCTGTAGTGGAGAAAGCATGAGTAGGCTACTTGAGGTTCAAGAAGTGCATACCCCCTTTATTCTTACTATTATCAAAGCACTGTTGAGTAGCAGGACCTTGAAAAATACAGTAAATAAGATATGAACCGCCGTTCATGAATGCTCGACCTCACCGAAAGAACTCCGTTCACTTTTAAGTTTAAAATTTTTAATAAAATTGTGACGGTAAAAACCGTTTTTATGTCAAAAACATATTCATAACAGTTGTGTTTTTGTTTACACTCAGCGAGGCAAAATATGCCACGCTAAACGGACGACGGCTCGTAACCGCCGCTGTCATGCCAAATGGACCCTTAGTTAACTAAGGCTCTGTTTGCCACTACGGTGGCGGGCGCGAATGCGGTGGTTATGAACCGTCGTTCGTGAACGCCCGACCTCACCTAAGGAACTCCATTCGTTGTTATGTACAAAACTAATTTTCTTTCTTGGCGGCAGTCATAACCGTTGTCATGCCAAACATACATTCTATGACGGTGACGCTTTTGTCCAAACTCACCGGAGCAAAAACAACACGCCAAACGAACCCTAAGAGGGTACATGTTATGTTGTAATGAAGGAATATGAAAAGTTATAGATAGAGAAATGTTAAGAGTAAAAGGAATAGTTCTCCTTGGAACAATTTGAGAAGAACAACTATTGCCGGATATAACTTTCTCACGATCAAATCAGGGGTAGTAAGGGAGAAAATCCGAGGTAGACCCAGTAGTATGATTTATGGCTCCGAAATTTAACACACTCAGGAGTGAAAGCAGCAGAGATGAGAGCATGTGGTGTACCCAATGAAGCAAACTTACCCAGTTGGAAAGGAAACATAAGTAGTAATCCGTCCATATTACTCATAAAGCTCAGAAGTATAAGATACAGAAGAGAGTTCAGAAAGTTTCATATTGTTGGAGTGTCAGCCTCCTTGGGAGACCGTCGGATCATTGATCTATTGGGGGAAAGGTGAGGGTTTAAGAGATAAAGTGTGTTCCTTAAATGGTTCTTGGTCACATGATGGTCACAAAACTAGTATGGAGGAAGCATGAGTTCAGCCTCCAGAAAGATTGTGCCTATATTGTGTCAAGGCCGACAGATCTGTATTAGTCGTCATTGCTAAGTATCTACCACGACATTCATCTCCAAGTATTCTACTGAAAGCCTCATGCAATGCAAGGATAAGTGAGTGATAAAGGATACAAATACGCACCGCGTTGAAATTCATGTTCAAACCAAGCAGAAAAAAATACTCGAAAGTGATCTTCTTTCTTCTTGATCTCAACTGCATCATAAGTACATTGGGCAGTAAAGTCCTCAGAGTGTTCTAACTCCTCGTAAAGATGCTCAAACTATAATAAATTCATGATTTAGTTCCAGAGCACGGTGAGTGAGCTCATAAATTTGAGTAGAGATGCAAACTTGACAATGTCTCATGAGTTCTCACAATAATGAGTAGGCTACTTGAGTCCAAGAAGTACATACCCCCTTTATTCTTACTATTATTAATGCACTGCTTAATAGCCGGATCTTGAAAAATATAGTAATTAAAATAAAATGTTGAGGACCCATTAAGAAATTAATTTAGGGTCTATTTGGCAGAGCGGTGGTGGTCGTGAACACGGTGGTTATGAACCGCCGTTCATGAACTCTCGACCTCACATAAGGAATTTCATCCACTTTTAAGTTTACAATTAATTTTTTTTTGTGACGGTCGTAACTCATAACCGTTGTTATGTCAAACACATATTCATGACAGTTGCATTTTTGTCTAAACTCATCGAAGCAAAATACATCGCGCCAAATGGACGACGACTCGAAATTGGCCACGTCAACGACCGCCACCGTTGTGCCAAATGGACCCATAGTTAACTGACTAAGGCTCTGTTTGACATGGCGGTGGTGGTCGTGAACGCAGTGGTTATGTACCATCGTTTGTGAACGTCCGACCTCACCCAAGGAACTTCATTCACTTATTATATTCAAAACTAGTTTTCTTTTCTTGGTGGCCGTCATAACCGTTGTCATGTCAAACATACATTCTATGACGGTGGCGTTTTTGTCCAAACGCAACAAAGCAAAAAACGTCGCGCAAAACGGACCTTAAGAGAGTACATGTTGCACTGAAATGTTAAGAGTACAAGGAATAGTTCTCCTTCGATCAATTTGACAAGAACAACTATTGCCAGATATAACTTTCTCAAGATCAAATAAGGGATACTAAGAAAATCTGAGGTAAACTTAGCCATATGATTCGTGGCTCCAAAATTTAACATTCACTCGGGAGTGAAAGCAGAAAAGGCAAAAGCATGAGGTGTACCTAATGAAACAAATTTGCCCAGGTGAAAAGGAAACATCAGTAATAATCTGCCCATATGACTCATAAATCTCAGAAGTATAAGAAACAGATGGGAGTTTCAAATGATTCATACTGCTGGAGTGTCGGCCTCCTTGGGAGACCGTGAGATCCTTGATCTATTGAGGCAAGGTCAGGGTGTAAGAGATAATGTGTCCCTTAAATGGTTCTTCACACGATGGTCACAAAACTAGTGTGGAGGAAGTATGAGTCCAGCCTCCAGAAAGATGTCTATATCTTGCCAAGACATATAGATTTGTTTTCGTCGTCATTGTTAAGGATCTATCACGATATTCATCTCCAAGTACCCTAATGAAAACCTCATGCAATGCAAGGATAAGTGAGTGGTAAAGGATACAAATACGCACCATGCCGAAATCCATGTTCAAACCAATCAGAAAAAGATACACTCGAAAGTAATCTTCTTCCTTCTTAAAGGAACTACCACGATATTCATCTCCAAGTACCCTACTGTAAGACTCATGCAATGCAAGGATAAGTGAGTGGTAAAGGATACAAATACGCACCATGCCGAAATTTATGTTCAAACCAATCAGAAAAAGATAAACTCAAAAGTGATTTTCTTTCTTCTTAAATTCAACTGCATCATAAGTTTATCGGGTAGTTAAGTCCTCAGAGTGGTCTAACTCCATGTAAAGACGCTCAAACTCATAATTGATCCTTGATTTAGATCCAGAATATGATGAGCGAGCGCATAAATCTGACTAGAGCTGTCAACTTGAAAATATGTCTTCCGATCTCTCAGGCATATATCATAAGCTCAATAATTGAGTATATAGTCACAATAATGAGTAGGCTACTTAGGTCCAAGAAGTACATACCCCCTTTATTCTTTATATTATCAATGCACTGATGAGTAGCCAGATCTTGAAAAATACAGTAATTAAGATAAAATGTTTGCAAATCCATTAAGAGATTTAGGGTCTGTTTGGCACGGTAGTGTCAGTCGTGAACACGGTGGTGATGAACCGCCATTCATGAACGCTTGACCTCACCTAAATTATTCAATCTACTTTTATGTTTAGTTTTTTTTTTTGGTTAAAGCCATAGAAGTTGTTAAGACAAACACATATTCATGACAAATGCGTTTTTGTCCAAACTCACCGAAGGAAAATACATTGCACCAAACGGACGACAGCTCGTAACAACCGCATTCACGGCCGCCCCTGCAGTGCAAAATGGACCCTTAGTTAACTGACTAAGGCTCTGTTTGGCACGACGGTGGCGGTCGTGAACGCAATGGTTATGAGCCGCCTTTGTGAATGCTCAGCGACACCTAAGGAACTTCATTCACTGTTATGTTCAAAACTAGTTTTCTTTTCTTGGTGGAGGTCATAATCGTTGTCAAGCCAAACATACATTCTATGGCAGTGACATTTTTGTCCAAACTCACAGGAGCAAAATACCGCGCAAAACGCTATGAGAGTGCATGTTGCATTGGAATGAAAAGTAATAGATAGAGAAATGTTAAAAGTACGAGGAATAGTTCTCCTCGAGCAATTTGAGACGAACAACTATTGCCAGATATAGCTTTCTCACAATCAAATACAGAAAAGATAAGAGCATGTGGTGTACCTGATGAAGCAAACTTGCATAGATGGAAAGGAAACATCAATAGTAACCTTCCCATATGACTCATAAAGTTCAAAAGTACAAGACACAGATGAGATTTCGGAATGATTCATACTGCTGGAGTGTCGACCTCCTTGGGAGACCGTCGGATCCTTGATCTATTGGGGCAAGATGAGTGTGTAAGAGATAACGTGTATCCCTTAAATGGTTCTTCACACAATGGTCACAAAACTAGTGTGGAGGAAGCATGAGTCCAGCCTCTAGAAAGACCATGCATATACCTTGCCAAGGCCGACAAATCTATATTAGTCATCATTGTTAAGAATCTACCATGAACCATGATATTCATTTCCAAGTACTCTACTGTAATCCTTATGCAATGCAAGGATAAGTTAGTGGTAAAGGATACAAACGCGCACCATGTCAAAATTTATGTTCAAACCAATCAAAAAAAGATAAACTCGAAAGTGATATTCTTTCTTCTTAATCTCAATAGCACAAGTACATCGGGCAATAAAGTCCTCAGAGTGGTCTAACTTCTGGTAAAGAAGCTCACTCATAATTGACCCTTGATTTAGTTCCAGAACATGGTGAGTGAGCTCATCAATCTGAACAGTATATAGCTGCCAACTTGACAATATGTCTCCCGAACTCTCACTCATATATCATAAGCTCAATCAATGAGTATATAGTCACAATATTGTCGAGGTCATGGAATGAAGAAGCCAAGAAACAACTAGGGTGTTGTTTGCATCCAATTTCTTCAAGGATGGATCCTCACGACTGGATTGAACAATTGAACCTAACGACTAGGCTGTTGGATAACATGTTGAGTTGCACGAAACTATTCAAGGAGGCACAACAGAAATCTTCCTAAAATCAGCGAAGGTTTGTACTATTGAGATATTCTCTATGGACACACTGAATAGTCCCAACGATAGGCATAGAAGAATTTGATGGAGTAAAGCCCTCCATAAAAAAGGTTCAAGACAAATACTGAACTCTGATAAAAAAGGCTTTACGAAGTCATTGAAGTCACAAAGGAGCATCAAAGAACAATCCGAGGAGCAAAGTCACATGCGTATATCGTATTGTCTTAGCGCATCATGTTGGAGGAGGTAGCAAAGGCGACTCTGGGAGAAGTGGCGACACTGAAATCCACCGAAATAGGCTTTTCCTCTATGCTGAGTAGTGTGGAACATGACAAGAGGATTATTCATAAGTAGGTGGTTCCAAACTGAAAATGGTTCCATTTTGTGAACTTGCGGAACTCGAGAGAGCAAAACGAAACCTAACGTCTGGCTCAACCGTCTTTCCATTTTTCGTCTTATTTAGAACATCTTTTACCTCTGATTCTTAAATTTTACGATAAAACATTATGTTCATACACTTCTCTGATTTACTTAACTTTTCCGAGTTCAATTAATTGTCATTTAGTTCATTATAGAGTTGATAAAAGTATCTTTTTCATCGCTCTTGAATATCCACATCATCCGTCAAAAATGTATCTGTCTCATCCTTTATGCATTTTACTTGACTTAAATCTTTGTCTTCCTTTCTCTAGCTCGAGCAATTTTATATATGTCACGTTTTTCATCTTTGGTATCTAGTCGTTTATAAAATTCTTCATAAGTTTGACTTCTTGTTTTACTTACTGCATGTTTAGCTTCTTTTTTGCGACTTTATACCTGACTAAGTTTTCAACATTCCTACAAGCGTAAAGTGATTTATAGCTGGCCCTCTTTGCTCTCTCTCTGTATTGCACTTTCTTTTTCCACCACCAAGATATTTTATTTGGGGGCGCACGACCTTTTGATACTCCAAGTACGTCATTTTCACTTATCCTTAAATGTAAAGACATAACTTTCTATGAGACATTAAGATCAACATAAGGGTCATCAACTAGTTGTTTCATAACTGCTATCTTGAAAGCAACCTGCTTTTTCATCTTCAAGTTCCACCATAGAATTGTTTGCAACATTTATTCTTGTCTTAAATTTATTATATTTAATTTGCACATCTAACACCACTGACTTATGTTGTGATGTCAAACTTTCTCCTGGTATGACCTTGCAACCTTACAAATCATTTTATCCATTTTGTGAGTCATAAAATAATCAATGTGTGACTTATTTGATCCGCTTATAAACGTAATTAAATATTCTTCCCTATTTATGAAAAGCATATTTGATACAATTAACTCATGTGTCATGGCAAAGTATAAAATGATTCGTCATTTTTCATTCATTTCTCCATATTCATATTCTCCATGAACGGTTGTGCAATCTACATTTTCCTTCCCTATATGTTCATTTAAGTCTCTTATGAAAATATTATCTCTTTGTGTGATTTCTCTTACTAAATCATCTAAGTCTTCCCAAAATTGCACTTTAATAGCTTCACTTAATTCTACTTGTGCCGTGTAAGCACTGATCACATTAATAGTTTCATTTCCTATGATCAATTTAAAAGCTAATATTTTATCATCTTTTCCGCTTACTCCAACAACTTCATCCTTTTAAGTAGTATCCACAATAATACATACTCCACTGCTTTTTTTTCCTGTGTACCATAATTTAAAACCTAAATTATCTAAAATTTTTGCTTTTTCATTCACTTATCTAGTCTCTTGTAGGCATAAAATATCTGTCCTTCTCTTAATCATCGTATCCACTACTTTCATCGCTTTCACCGTTAACGTACATATTCCAACTTCCAAACCTAAGTCGATCACAATTCCTACGACGTACTTCTCAAGGACGTTTAATATGTGAGAACTTTTGCTTATTTAACAATACACCCAAGTCCTCTTTGAGGTGCAACAGTTCTTGTCAAGACGCCGCATCCAGACAATACGATGAGGACTCTTGCATATTTAACACTATACCCAAATCCTAGAGATGCAGCGATGCTTGCCAAGACGCCGCATTCGGACCATGTGACGCGTTCCTTAAGGAAAATAACCTAGCTTTTATACAATTTCTCAAATGATTCATATTCATCAACAAAACAGGAAGACAACAACAACACTCAAGCCTTTATCCCACTATAGTGGGGTCGGCTATATGGATCCTTTGTCGCCATTGTACCCTATCTTTTGTCATAATCTCACTAATGCCTCAGTACATCATGTCTTTCTATATAGTTTCATTCCAAGTCTTTATTGGTCAACCCCTCCCTCGTTTAACATGCCTAGTGACTAAACTCTCACAACGCCTAACAGGTGCCTCTAATGATCTCCTTTGTACGTGTCGAAACCATCTTAGACGATCTTCTCGTATCTTCTCTGCAATTGGTGCTACCCCTGTCTTATCCCTGATACTTTCATTCCTAATTTTATCCAATCTCGTGTGTCCACACATCCACCTAAGCATTCTCATCTCCGCAAGTCCCATTTTTTGCTCATGTACACAATTCACTACCCAACACTCAAAATCATAGAGCATCGCGGGTCTAATTGCAGTACGGTAAAACTTGCCTTTAAGTTTTAGTGGTACTTTACGATCACATAAGATCCCTGATGCGCCTCTCCACTTCAACCAACCCGCTTGGATTCTATGTGTCACATCTTTATCAATACCTCTGTCTTTTTGAACTATCGATCCAAGATATTTAAAACACTCACTACGGGAAATATTTTAATCATCCAACTTAATAACGAAGTCATCTGTCCTTGCACTACTAAATTTAAGCTCCATATACTCCGCCTTTGCCTTGCTCGACCTAAAACCCTTCTTTTCTAAAGTATCTCGCCAAGATTCAAGTTTTGCGTTTACACCCTCACGCGTCTCATCAACCAAAACGATATCATCCGCAAACAATAAACATCAAGGTATTGCTTCTTGGATATGTCTGGTGAGCTCATCTAAGATAAGGCTAAAGAGATAAGGGCTTAAAGCTGAACCTTGATGTAAGCCAACAGTGATAGGGAATTCCTGTGTTAATCCTCCGGATGTTCTCGTCCTTGTCACTGAATTTGTATACATATCTTTGATTGTGTCAATATATGATATATTTACACCTTTCTTTTCTAAGATTCTCCATAAGATCTCTCTTGGAACTGCATCATAAGCCTTCTCAAGATCAATAAACAACATATGCAAATCTTGTTTTCTTTCTTGATAGTTGTCAATGAGTCTCCTCAAGAGATGTATAGCTTCCAAGGTCGACCTCCCTGGCATGAATCCAAATTAATTTTCTGAGATATTAGTCTCTCGTCTTAATCTTCTTTCTATTACTCATTACCAACAAAGCAGGAACAATAAATAAAAATAAAAACATCAGCATACTTCAGATTGATTCAAGTTTGAAGACCTCCTAATCAACATTACTAGATGAGAGTATCAAGAAGGAGGAAAAAATGAAATATATGCTAGTGAGAAATCATTGCCCATTGCAGCTTGAATCTGTGTGATATTGGGATTACCTAAAGGGAAGAAGCATCCCTTCCATCATCAAAGAAATGAGGTGAAAGAGACGTCATAACTCGATAAAGCTCTTGAAAACACCGGCCCCAACTATCTTTTCGCCCTCTGATGGCGAACCCCATCCCCTGCTCGCAGGCCACGGGCATTATGAGCTCCACAACTATCTTCACCCAGTCTCCAGGTATGAGCATCTTCGATTCTTCATCCTTACCGTTCATGATTCTGGTCACCTTCCCAGTGATATCAGTGGTCCCCATGTAGAACTGTGGTTGATATCCAAGGAAGAATGGAGAGTGTCGGCCACCCTCCACTTTCTTGAGCACATAATGGACAAAAATTTGGTGTGCGGAGTAATGGTTCCGAACTTTGCGAGGACCATCCCACGCTGGATGTCAATCTTTTGAATTACATGGAGAAGAAGTTCGACATTGTAGCCTGTGAAGGCCTCAGAGGATCTTCTGAAACATTTTCACTCTGGTAACGGTACTGCTTCGGGTCTCCCAGAGTCCGACAAGGTCGACGGTTACGCCGACCTTGACAGTGCCACGTTCGACACGGCCAGTGGCAACCTACCGCACCGGTGATTGAAAAGACGTCTTCGACGGCGAAGAGAAAAGGGTCATGATTCATGAACATGCTGGTTGTGAACCGTCATTCATGAATACCCGACCTGACCAAAGGAACTTCATCTAATTTTATGTTCAATATTAATTATTATTTTTTGTGGCGGCCATAGTTGTTGTCATGCTAAACACATTTTATAATTGCCGAACTCTTGTTTAATATTAATTATTTTTCTTAGTGGCGGTATTCTTAGAACATGTTGTGTTGAAATGAAGGAATATGATAAATTATAGATAAAGAAATGTTATGAGTACAAGGAATGCTTCTCCTTCGAGCATTTTGAGAAGAACAACTATTGGCAAATATAACTTCCTCGCGATCAAATAAGGGATAGTAAGAAAGAGAAATTTAGGTAGACACAATCATATGATTAGTGGCTCCAAAAATTTTCATCCACTCAGGAGTGAAAGCAGAAGAGGCAAGAGCATTTGGTGTACCTAATAAAGCAAACTTGCCCAGAGGGAAAGGAAACATCAGTAGTAATTTGTCCATATGACTTAAAGTTCAGAAGTATGTGATGTAGATGGGAGTTCAGAATGATTCATACTGTTGGAGTGTCCGCCTCTTAGGAGACCAATGGCTCCTTGATCTATTGGGGTAAGGTGAGGGTGCAAGAGATAACATGTGTCCCTCAAATGGTTCTTCACACGATGGTCACAAACTAGTGTGGAAGGAGCGTGAGTCCAACGTCTAGAAAGGTCATGCCTATACCTAGCCAAGGACAAGAGATCTGTATTAGTCGTCATTGTTAGGGATCTCCCGCGATAATCACCTCTTTGTACCTACTGAAATCCTCATGCAATGCAAGGATAAGTGAGTGGTAAAGGATATTATTGTTCATGTTCAAATAAGCATAATGCTGAAATTCATGTTCAAACCAATCAAAAAAAGATAAACTTGAAGGAAAACTTCTTTCTTCTTAATCTCAATATAATCATAAGTGCATCGAGCAGTAAAGTCCTCAAATTAGTCGAACTCCCGATAAAGACGCCCAAACTCATAATTAATCCTTGATGTAGTTCCAAAGCACGGTGAGATAGCTCATAAATCTGAGTAGAGCTTCCAACAATGTCTCTTGAGTTCTCACACATTTATCATAAGTTCAAACAATGAGCATATAGTCACAATACTGTCGGGGGCATGGAATGAAGAAGCCAAGAAACAACCAGAGTGTTTCGAGAATGGATCCTTGTGATTGAATTGAACAATTGATCCTCACAACTTGGTTGTGGATAACGTGCTGAGTTGCACAAAACTATTCAAGGTAATTATTGTTGCACAAAGGCACAATAGTAATCTTCATAAAATCAACGGAGGTTCGTACCCTAGATATATTCTGTGGACATGCCATGAATAGTCCCAACGATGGTCAAAGAAGAATTTGATGGAGTAAAGCTATCCATAAAGAAGGATCAAGACAAATAGCGAACTCTGATAAAAAAGTTTTACGGAGTCATTGAAGTCACAAAGGAGCATCGGAGAACAATCTGAAGAGCAATGTCACATGTGTATATCGTATTGTCTTAGTGCATCATGTCAGAGGAGGAGCAAAGGTGACCCCAGGGGAGTGGCGGCATTTAAAACAGTCAAATTTGGGTTTTTCCTCTATGTTAAGCTGGGCGGAATATGATGAGAGGGTTATTCATAACTAGGTGAATCCAAACTGAAGAGAGCACAATAAAGAGGGATGTTTCGCTTTGAAGATTGCACAAAAATGGAGGGTTTTTCGCATTTGACGACTGTATGAAACCTAACGCGAGGGTTTCACGATTGTTTGAAACAAAACGAGGGGGTTTCATTCTGCAGGCTGCAAGTGATGATGGATTGTAGGCAAAGTCAGAGATAAGAATAACTTTGTTGGAAAAAATATTTTTTTTGGCTCCGACACCAAGTGGCAACGTAAAGACAAAATATTGGTCATTATTATTAAATGAAAAGGTCACATTTTATGTACTAGAGATGTTGAATACTAGGGGTGTGCAAAATTAACCAAAGAGTCGAGAACCGGACTGAAACTGAACCAAACCCAGCGGTTCAAGTCGATTCTCACGGGTCTCGATTCGGTTTTGGATTCAAAATAAATTATAACTAGATGGATTGATTCGGTTCTTGTGCTCCGATACCCGAGAGCCGGCTCGGAACTAGTTATTGAAATTTGGCCTTTTGAGTTTGAGTCATCAGATTAAAATTTAATTCAATCTGCTCTTCCCGTATGACATAGTTTCACATATAAGTTCTCTTGATTTTCGAAATTCTTCTTCATTCTCTTACTCTTTATCTTTTCGAAATTTCTCTTCTTAGTAGTAGTTTAGAATTTCACATCAATTTTTATGTTCCATTTGTGACCTTGATCGTTTTTTTGTCCAATAGATATATGCTCAAAAAAACAACTTTTCAGTCCAATAGTTTAGAATGTATACTAATATAAGAGTATATGCAAAAAAATATGAAGCATGTGTAGAACTGAGAACCGAACCGAGCCTTTCAGTTTAGATCTGGTTCTATATCTTGAGTTCATGGGTCATTTCCGGTTCCCAAAAATCGGAAAACTACATGGATCGGTTTTTAGACCAAACCGAGTTGCATCCCTACCAAATACAAACATGCCTCTAGCCGATGTGGGACTAAAAAGATCAAGCCCAAAAAGACCAAACACAAATGGACTTCTTTATTCAACTTGTTTATCCAACAAATTAGGAAACTATTCATTGAGCTCATAAATCTTATCAGGAATATGTCTACTTCTAAAATTGCAACACCTACTAATAACTTAAAAGGTCAAAAAAACATGAAACAAAGAAGGAAAATGCCATAAAAATTCTCAAATTGGACCACAATTACCTAAGGTTATAACCACAATCTATTTTGAAGAAGATCTGAAAAAACAAAGCTCACAATGATTATTCACTAACAGCATATTCTAAACTCTCCAAGTTTACCTAGGATGGTTTCTTTACTCCATGAATGCTAAAACATCATAATCACTGTGTACTGAAAATATGCATTCAATGGATAAAAATTGTAGTAACAGCAGCACTTCTAATCCAATGTAAACAAAACATGCACAATAAATAAAAACAAAACCAGCATCATACTTCGAATCGATTCAAGTTTGAAGACCTCCTAATCAACATTACTAGATGACAGTTTCAAAAAGAAAAAAAAACAGAAATATATGACAGTGGCAAGTGATGGCCAATTGCAGCTTGAATCTGTGTATGATATTGGGCTTACCTAAACGGAAGAAGCATCCCTTCCATCATCAAAGAAATGAAGTGAAAGAGACACCATTACTCGATAATGCTCTGGATAACGCCGGCCCCGACTGTCTTTCCGCCCTCTCTGATAGCAAACCTCATCCCCTGCTCGCAGGCCACGGGCATTATGAGCTCCACAACTATCTTCACCCGGTCTCCAGGCATGACCATCTTCGATTCTTCATCCTTATCGTTCATGATTCCGGTCACCTTCCCAGTGACATCAGTGGTCCTCATGTAGAACTGCGGCCGATACCCAGGGAAGAACGGAGAGTGCCGGCCACCCTCCTCTTTCTTGAGCACATACACAATGGCCGAAAACTTGGTGTGGGGAGTAATGGTTCCAGGCTTGGCAAGGACCATCCCACGCTGGATGTCGATCTTTTGAATTCCGCGGAGAAGAAGCCCCACATTGTCTCCGGCGAGGGCCTCGTCGAGGATCTTCTGAAACATTTCCACTCCGGTGACGGTGGTGCTCCGGGTCTCCCGGAGTCCGACAAGGTCGACGGTTTCGCCGACCTTGACGGTGCCGCGTTCGACGCGGCCGGTGGCGACCGTGCCACGTCCGGTGATTGAGAAGACGTCTTCGACGGCGAGGAGGAAAGGGAGTTCGGTCTGGCGTTGGGGGATGGGGATGTAGGCGTCTACGGCGTCCATGAGCTCGTAGATCTTATCCACCCACTGGTCGTCCCCGCGCTTGATTTTAGGATTAGCGGTGAGGGCCTCGAGGGCGAGGAGTGCCGAGCCGGAGACGATGGGGACGTCGTCGCCGGGGAATTCGTAGGAGGAAAGGAGCTCACGGACCTCGAGTTCGACGAGCTGGAGGAGCTCCTCGTCGTCCACCTGGTCCTGCTTGTTGAGGAAAACGACCATGTTGGGGACGCCGACCTGCTTGGCCAATAGGATGTGCTCCTTGGTTTGAGGCATGGGGCCGTCCGCGCCAGACACGACGAGGATAGCGCCGTCCATCTGGGCGGCGCCGGTAATCATGTTCTTGACGTAATCGGCGTGGCCGGGGCAGTCTACGTGAGCGTAGTGGCGGTTCTCCGTCTCGTACTCGACGGTGGCCGTGTTGATGGTGATGCCGCGGGCGCGTTCCTCCGGCGCGGCATCAATTTCGGCGTACTTTTTGGGGGCGCTATTGCCGACGGAGGCCAGGGCCATCGTGAGAGCCGCCGTTAGGGTTGTCTTGCCGTGGTCGACATGCCCAATTGTGCCAATGTTGACGTGAGGCTTCGTCCGCTCGAACTTTCCGCGGGCGGCGCGCACCACCAAGAGACCGCCGCCGCGTCGGTGGAGCCGGATATCCAATCGAACTGCAGATCCGGCGGCCGCGAGTGCCGAACCGCGCAGCGACCAGGAAGACGACAACGCCACCGGCGGCGGCCGATGGGATGAGAGCGAGGAAGAAGATAAGGGGGAGAGGGATTTTGAGGCGGCGGAAGCTGGCGACGTGCCGACGGCGGCCATTGAGGCCATGGAGACGAAGATGAGAGGTGAGATGGGGGTTACAGCGAGAGTGGAGGAAGGAAACTATGCTGAGAGTGAGAGAGGGAGCGAACTGTCTCTTATCTGAAATTTGGGGTGAGGAAAGGATAGACCTTCTTAAGCCTTGAGGACATTTTAATAGGTGATTGTTATCCGCACTGCAGTTTTGGTTATTCGCAAATATTTTTTCCCTAATTTTTCGCGCCTTTTGGAAATACGTCTTGTACATGCATTTTCAGGAAAAGTGTTCAACATCAAAGTTGTAGATCTCATCGAGATCTACAACTTTCGTGTTGAACAATTTTCCTGAAAATGCATGTACAAGACGTACTTTGGAAATTTTCCAATTTTTCGCGCCTTTTAGAAATACGTCTTGTACATGCATTTTCAGGAAAAGTGTTCAACACTAAAGTTGTAGATCTCGATGAGATCTACAACTTTGGTGTTGAACACTTTTCGTAAAAATGCATGTACAAGACGTATTTCTAAAAGGCGCGAAAAATTGGGAAAAAAAAGTGCGAATAACCAAAACTGTAGTGCGGATAACACTCACCTTTTAATAACCAATTTGCCATTGGGGAGATTGGTCTTTGTTTTCATGTTAATACCCAAATTGCCACTTGGGAAATTGGTCTTTGTTCTCTTTGGTTTAGTTGTGTTGGTTTTTCAACCTTTGGTATTGTGAGTAGAATCTTTCATCAATTGATATTCTATTTGGATGATATAGTTTTTTTTTTAATGTTGCATGTTGATGAAATTCATGATCTCATGGGTAAGATCTTTGTGATTCATATTGATGGGGGTCTAAAGTCGACAAGGAAGATGTCATAGACCCCTGAATAGTGGGGCGAAGACATTTCCTGATAAAGCGCCAGGAGTTCACTTGTCTGCCACCCTAGAGTCCATCAGGGGCCCACCTTGGAGTCCACCAAGGGGGTTTATTGGGGTCGCGGCTCGTACACCCTAACCAGCTCTCCTTCATGGAGTCGATCATGCGGCAGGTTGTTGAGGTCAGGGCTCGATCCTCATACCTCTTAGATAAGAGGTCTTCACTGGCGCTATCATCACCAACTGATCCGCGGATCAATTGATGATGGGAGCTCGCATGAGAGTTCTTTATCAAGGAGGTCGGGGGATCGAGCCCCGACCTCAACAACCTATCGGCCATGTTGTGGGACTGGGTATGGGTTGGGGTGTACGGACCACGGGTTTGATAAAACCGCATTGGTGCAACACCAAGGTTGGCCCCTGGTGGGACTCTAGGGTGGCAGGCAGATGTGACGCCTATCCTGCATTATAAAAGTGCACTTTAATGATGGATGGTCAGGAGTCCACCTACCTGTCACCCTGGAGTGCACCAGGGGAACACCTTGGAGTCCACCAAGGGGGTTTATCAGGGTCATGACATGTATACTTCAAGCAGCTCTCCACCATTAAGTCCACCATGCGGCAGGTTGTTAAGGTCGGGGTTCGATCCCCAGACCTCCTAGATAAGAGGCATTCACGTGGATCAGTTAGTGATGCGAGTGTTGGTGGAGGCCTCTTATCTAAGAGGTCTGGGGATCGAGCCTCAGCCTCAACAACCTGTCACATAGTGGACTCCATGACGGAGAGCGGGTTGGGGGTGTACGGGTTGCGGCCCTGATAAATCCCCTTGGTGGACTCCAAGGTGGACTCCAGGGTGGCAGACAAGTGGACTTCTGGCCCTGCATCATTTCCTCTCTTACAATGATTTTATTCTCATCGTGGAGTCTCCCAATGTTTGTGATGCTATCTTAGGTAAGGATTTTGTTGAGAAATTCCCTCTGATCTGGTTTTGCAGATATAACACATCTCCTTAGATAAGCAAGTTGAAGGTCAAGCTACCAATGAGATTAGCCCAAATATATAAGAAAGTGATGATGATAAAACAACAACTCATGTAGTAAATGAGGGTTAAGCTACTCGAGGAGTTGTTGGAGAAGACACATCAGCTCAAGGAGATGATGAAGATATATATGTTGATGATGATGTAGAAGTTGTTGAAGAAGGAACATGGGAAATTCTCTTTGAAAAGCTCCCCAGAGCATACATATACATCAAGGATCATCAAATACTTCAAGTGATTGGGAACCTACATAACCAAATGAAGATTGGGGTAGGTACATAAAACAAAATGTTATTATATAGTTTCATATCACAGGTAAATTTAAGAAAGCAAATAGTCATCCATAATGAATCATAGTTATGCAGGAAGAATTGAAGCAATTTGAGAATCAATGGATATGGAGGCTAGTTGAGAGGCTAAGGAATCATCATATTACATGTACTAAGTGGGTTTATAGAACAAACAAGACCTCAATGACGTGGTCATTAGAAATAAGGCTAGACTTATGGATCAAGACAATAGGCAAGAAGAATGGATTGATGATGCTCAAAAATTCACTCTTAATGTTAGACTTGAGGTCATAAGACTCTTCTTGACCTATGCAGCACGCCATGGTATCAAGATATATCAAATAGATGTCAAACGTGCATTTATAAATAAGAAACTATAAGAGAAAGTGTATGTTGCACAACCTCAATGTTTTGTCGCATCTTCTCATTCTTTGGCACAAGATTGGTTTCAAGGAAAACATTGTGCAAGGGCACGAGATCAACCCCTGGAATTTGTCGTGCCTTTATATTGAAGCAATGGAAGAAATCCCTAAGCGACTCCTTCTTGGTCTATCGAATCACAGAGAGATGAGAGGGCTCCTGAACGATTAAGCAGTTGGTGATAAACTAATCTACGAATCACCGAGTTAACTCAACGAAGTTGTTGATTTCTCCCTCTTTCATGGACTGGAACCTTATGCGAGTTTTTCCCTTTAAAGTTGCTAGAAATACTTGACACAAGAGTTGTTCTTGAGCGTTGTAGATTCACATAATAATTATAAAGTGGTTGACATACTCTATTGGGTCGTCCAATCTGCCTAAAGTTTTGAAGTTGGGGAGCTTGTAATTTGGCGGAGCGTGATGCGTTGGGACATATGGAGCTAGCTGGAAGATGTGGTGAATTGGGAGTCACACATTTGTGTTTGGTTTCCCCATGCTTGTATTCCTTCTTGACCATGCGTCTTACTTTCTCACGGATGAGTCTTTGTCGTCTTGGTCGTCATCTACTTTTGAGTTGTGGGGTTCAACTGCGCGCGCCCAAGAAACCATTAGGCAGTGCAGCATGTGTGTAACTGTCAGCATGAGATAGCTTATCTGCGCTGAGGTCTTCCAATCTATTAGTGGCTTCTGGAAAGGCATGGAATGTGACCAATGGAGATTGCCCGTTGGAGGAGCTGATTGGGTTGGGGTATGTGAGGTCACCAGATCCCTCGGCAAGGTGAGCACCTCAGTCCGGTGCTCCTCTATTAAGCGCATGCGCTCTTTAACGAACATTGTTGACGTAATTAAACCTAGCTTCTTCGAGAAGCGACATGTTGCTGATGAGAGAATTGGGGAGTGCTTGAGTGGTATGTCCCTCAGGGGGCACCTTATTGGCAGTGCAGGAGCTTCTTGTCACTATTGTTAGTTGGGAGCACTTGTGTAGAACAAGCGCTTCTTCAGAACTTTAGGAACATCTTCTCATAGACGGCGCAAAATTGTTACAGGTCGATTAGCACTCTATCGATTTAGAGAATTGAACCGGCTTAGTTTGAGAATGAGTCAAGCGTGCAAACAGTTAAAAGAGAATCATCAACAAAGACGATAAGATTTTTATGTGGAAAAATTCGGAAAAAGAAAAAAAACCACGAGATCGGTTCGATGTCAGCCAATTCCACTAATTTGTTTGAGGAAACAACTGTTAGAATATTCAGGAGGGTGACAAGTCATCACCCCGATTACAAGTACTTGAAGGTGAAAAAGATGCAAAGATTCCCTTTGCGCTTGTAAGAGCTACTTCTGGAGAAAGCACTTGAGCAGGCACTTGAGTTGACACTTAGTAGGCGCTTGAGTGCTTGCTTGAGTAGGCACTTGAGTGGTCGCTTCAGTAGGCACTTAAGCGCGCAACCACTGAGTGTTGTCGTGCGGGCGAGAGAGCGAGTGCGTGGTATGCTCATGCATACTCTTAAGAGAGTGTGTGCACTGGTTTTTAGGTCTTGGGACTGCTCCGTTAGGGTGAGAATTTGTTCGGTCGAGCTGGTTCATTTTGGCAAACCGATCGAGGTCACGATCTTGAAAATCGTCCTGACTCAAATGAATTTTAGGGGAACCCCATTAATATTTAACTAATTATATCTCTAACTGTCATTACCCACTGTTGGAACCTGTGGAGACCAGGTGGTCTGGCGGATAAAATTAGCGTATAGAACTGGAGGACAGGTTAGACGGTCTAGTGGATAACAGTGGCAGGCAGGTTTAGCGGATAGCAGTGGTGAATAGGTTTGGCGGATAGCAGTGGCGAACAGGTTTGGCGGATAGCACTAGTGGACAGGTTGATAGTACTAGCAGTGTTTTCGCACGGGTGGTTAAGCAGTAGCCTTGGCGGTCTGACGAGCTGGCTTGGCGGTTTAGTAGTTGTCCATAACAAACCGCACCAATTAAACATAGCGTGGTCTGATGGTCAAGAGTTGTGGCGTCCGGTCTGATGAGATCAGATATAGTTGACGATTAGGAGGTTAGTACATGCCTAACCGCCTGAGGTGCTACTATGTGATGGTGTCGTCCCGTAAATGTTTGAAGAAACCCGCCGCTATAACCTCCGCTCGCGGCCGTGTCGCCACAATAATCAAGAGAATAAAAATGTTCGTCGCGACGACCTCCGCTGTAAGATCTGAATCCCCATTTGGGAGCTCTCCCGGATCTTATGCCCAGAACTGCCGCCTTACGGTGACACTAACTCACAGGTTATTCGACACCACAAGACGCCGATCCTGTCGGCTAGTATGATCATATAACCAATCGGCCAACATGAGAAATAGAAGTATAAGAAAAGCAGTATAATACAGCTAACAAGTCCACAAGCCACAGAGCATATATATATATCTATCAAAATATGAAACAATCCACAATGAGTACAGAAATGAAGTAAGGGCTTATGCCCGGTACATGAATATCTCAAATCTCTCTCTCTCTAAAATCAAAAGCGGAAGCTAATCTAATATCATCAAAACTCGTCCCACCTGAGGACGCGCAGTAGTAGAAGTCGGTGGTAGCGGTATCTGCTCCTCATCCCCTGCCCCCTCGTCCTGCTGGTCGTGCTGGCGCTCCATCTCCTCGAGCTCCTAAAATGATTTGGTCACCGACCATAAGTCAAAAAGACTAAGTTATTTCCTCCGCACCTCGCCCCGCAACTCCTAGGTACCAAGCGGGAGGACGAAGAGGAGGACAACAAGGGGTATCAAATATAAACAGGTGACAGTGACGCTACACTAGCAAGTATATGAGGAGTAATAATAGTTCTACTCTAGCAGTTCTATGTAAAAGTACGAGTGCAATAAGTAAAGTATAGAACTGAAGTAAGTAAATACTGAAGTAAAGAACAGTAAGAAAAGTGAAAGTGATGATAGATACAACTCTAGAGAGGGGTGAATAGAGTATTCAAAAATTATGACACCCTACTCAACTCCCTTAGAGTTAATTTGCGGAATGAGTTTATAGATATTTTAAACCCTAGAGCCTAACACAAAGTGAAGTGCACTAGAGAAGGGTAACTGTAATTAAAGTTGAGCTTTGATCCTATCACAGCAACTAGCAATCCTAGTTATTTCTACTCACAGCCACAGTACAATAAATTAAATAAGCAACACAGACGACACAAGAAATTTTATAGTGGTTTCCTCTAAATAGGTACGTCCACTCTTCTACCACCCTGGTAGGAATCCATTACAGGTTTTTGTTCAGGTGCCCTGCCACCAACTGATCTGCTTCAGGTAGATCAAGTAGACCCTTTGAGCTTTTGATCAGGAGCTCAAAATCCAACACAGGTTTTTGATCAGGTGCCCTGCCACCAAGGTTCACTTTTGAAGGGAGTAATAACCCTTTATACAGGAGGTTGAGAGAGTTAAAGTTTCTTCTCTATTGTTAAAACAAATTAGAGAAGGTAGTGATTGCATAGAGCTAGAAAGCTCTAAAGAGTCAAGGCTCCCCCTGGCTTAGAGAATATCCAGGAAGAAGTCTTGCTTCAGGGTGCAGGAACTCTTCTGAACTCTTGACAGAGAACTGTCTAGAAATTTTGAAGGAGAAGCTTGAAGAAGACTCTTGATTTGGAAAAGGTGTTCTTCTTCAATCAGCTTCCTTTCTTCTTCTTCTTCTTCTAAAGCCTCTGATTGAATGTATTCCTGTGAGCAGGATGAACTCAGGATGAAGAAGAATGCTGAAGAGATTTGATCTTCTCAATTGAATGTGAATTTCTGAGAGCTGTAGATCTCTATGCTGCTGTGAGTAAAAACTTCTTGTATTTTGTATTGTTGTTCTTGTATATCTTTTTCTCTGTCTTTAGAAGGCACTTTATATATGAGCCTTTGCAACGGCTCTAATCTGAATTTTAACTTTGTCTTCTTCTGGAATCTGCAAACTGGGCTGCAAAAAGCACAAAGCAAAATATATCTTGTAGACATACATCCTATAAAAAGATAAAGATTTCTAATAAGCTGCAAATCAATCTGGTAAAAGAGTGCTAGAAAAAGTCACATCAAAAAGAGCTCTTTACGGCCAGAGAATACTTTTTGAGTCTAACGGCTATAAAGGACAGCCTGGCAGATAAAGTAGAAAATATATTTCAACTAATAAGACAAACCACTTTGTCAGATAAAGATTGACTCATACATAAAGAATGGAGCAAAGATTGCCTGGAAATAATAGCATAACATCAATGAAATATACTTTAATAAAATATGTCAAGCAGATAAGAAATGAATAATATAACTTTACTAAAGGCAGACAAAAGAATGTCGAACGACCCTCGGAGATCGTCGACCGAAGCACGGAGATCGTCGACCTATCAGACAGATAGTCGAACGACACAGATAGTCGAACTATCAAGGCAGATAGTCGAGCTATCACACAGATAGTCGAACTATCACACAGATAGTCGAACTATCAAAAAGCAGACAGATAGTCGAACTATCAAAGCAGATAGTCGAGCTATCAGATAGTTGAACTATCAACACAGATAGTTGAACTACCACACAGATAGTCGACCTATCAAACAGATAGTCGAACTATCAACACAGAATAGATAGTCGAGCTATCAGAACAGATAGTCGAGCCATCAAATAGTTGAACTATCAAAATAGATAGTTGAACTAACCGAAAGATAGTCGACCTATCAAACAGATAGTCGATCTATCAACACAGAGCAGATAGTCGAACTATCAAAACAGATAGTCGAGTTATCAGATAGTTGAACTATCAAGGAAGATAGTCAAACTATCAAGAAATCTGTCTTAACAAAATAAGTCGAGCGGGGTTTGACGATCGTCAAGGCAGATACCGCAGATCGTCGAGAGTTGAACTAATTCAGAGAAAGACAATCTGCTGACAGACGAATGTCGACCAACTGATAGACGATCATCGACCAGTCGATAGACGATGGTCGAGCGGCGTTCGACTATAGTCGAACCAAAAATGACTTAACTAAATTTTCATCTAGATAAGCAATTTCTACAACTAAGGGAATCTAACCTATTAGCTAACCTTTGACCATAGATAAATCTTGGGTCAAGAAACTAAATGAGAGGACTTAACACAAATCCAAACTAGGGTACCAACAATCTCCCCCTATTTGGGTTAAGTCTCTCAAAAAAAAACTTGAAAAAAAATAACTCAGGATAGAAACATCTAAGCATCAAATGCATCAATCAAACAGTTAACATAAACAGATTGACAATAAAACTTAAACAGCATCAGAATCTGGTTTAGAGATAGAAGAGTCAGGAATAAAAGAGATTTTTCTGAGAGGATCTAGAGCTTCCTTCTTTGATGTCTTCAGATCTTGTTCTCCAATAACTTTGGTTTCTCCTGTTCTTGGAACAACTGCTTCTGGATATTTTTCTATATATTTGGTAGCATCAAAAACTTCAGGTCTTACCTGGAATCTATCAAGTTCTTTCTTTCTGAATTTGGACATAGTAGTTAAGCCTTTAACATCTTTTCCTTCAGCTCTTGATTTTCTAATCTGAGCTGATCCAACCAATTCAAGGAATCTGGCCATCCTGAAGTCAGGATTAAGCTCTAAGCTTTCATACTCATTTTCATCAGCTGGATTTAGAGGATTTACAGTTCTGAATTTAGTAGAAAGTTCTAACAAGCTTGTAGCTGGCTCTTTCTTTTCTTGAATAACTAAAGATGTTGGAGGAGCAAATTCAGCATATCTTTTACTTGATTTCTCAGAGTATATAACTCTTTTGCCTTTTGCATCTATTTTCCTTTTATGATCAGATTCTCTGGAAGATATAATCTTGCTTTCTTTATCTGGAGATGTCCTTTTCTTAGGTGAAGGAGGAGGAGAAAAGGTTGGCTTTAGGTAAACTACCTCCTTCACTTGTTCTTGTAACTCAGCTTCCTGTCTCTGATTGAGACTTGTCATGGTAGCTTTGATTTCCTTTCCTCTAATAAGATTGATAAGAAGTGAATCTAGAAGGAGGAGCAGAGGGACTGGCAACATTTCTAGATGCTCCTGCACTAGGAGGAGGAGGAGGTCCTTTAGAATTCCATTTAGGAGCTGGACTGTCATATCTTTTAGATTTCTTTCTTTGTTTTTGCTGATTCTTGGAGAATCCCATCCAGTGCTGATATTCTTTTGACTTGGGATCTATTCCTTTCAAGATATAGTATGGTACATCATGATCAGAGTTAGGTAGAGGAGGAGCAGCAGTTTTTCTTTTTCTTTTGGCAGATTTCTTCTTCTTGGTTCCTTCTGAATCATCAGAGTCATCTTCATCATCAGATGATTGAGGATGATCATAAGGATCAACAGCTTCTCGCACAGATTTTTCTCTATCCTTTAAAGCAGCTTTTTCTATCTCTTCTTCCAAGGCATCCTGTGCCAGAAGAGTGTCTAAATCCAGTCTTGGGGTGTCATCCCAGACTGTAGACTTTTCTTCCTGAATATCTGAAACTTTCTCTATCTCAGCTGCAACTGTCATGAGGACCAGTTCATCATTCACCGCTACCTGAGCTGGAGAAGAGGGTACAGGCTTTTGATTAGCAGATTCTTGCACTAGTTCTTGAGCAGGTTGATGAACAGCTAGGACTTCTTCCACTATATCTGTAGTATCAGGAACACAGATTTGCTAAATGAAATTAAAACATCCCTTCTAGGTATTCATAGACTAGCATGTCAGTTAACATGTCAAGAAAGTGAGTAAATGAATTACCTTCAGGATTTTCCTCAGAATTTCCTAACTCCCATAATTCATCTAGAAAGGAGGTAATGACTCCTTCTAGGAAAAGGGCAACTAAGGGAGTGGAGGCTTCTTCGAGGCATACTTTAACAGCAAATTCTGCATGCAATATAATATCAGAAATCTCTTTTTCAGAAAGTAGTTGAGGTACTGTTTCTTCTTGAGCTACTATCTCTTTTTCTGTAAGTGCTGTTTCTCTTTGAGTATCTGCTGGAGGATCTGCTGGAAGAGATGCCAGGGGCAGTTGAGAGGCATCTTCATAGAACATCTCCCCCTGCCTGATTTCAGTGGAAACTGAAACCAGGCCCCTAGATGAAGAGGGCTCAGCAGATTTGGAGAGGGCTTGGATGGAGGCAGTCAGGGAAGAGATGGAGGATACAAGAGGAGCAATTGCTTCTTCAATCATGGTTTTGATTGAAGGAGTAATTAACTCCAGGATATTGGCTATGAGTGCTGGAGATATTTCAAGAGATGTGGATGGGGGAACAACAGAAGATGGAAGATCATCAGGAAAGGCAGTTTCCTGATGAGATGTGTTGTGAACTGGTGATTGAGGAGTGGATGAGGGGAAGTCAGTGTGATCTGGAGGTGTAAGTGGTGACTGAGGTGGGATTGGAATTCTCTCAGATCCTAACAAATTAAAATTGGGAATAGAAGTCCCAGCTAGATGTGCAGGAATGGGAGATGCTGGAGATAAAGTATGGGGAATAGAAGAAGAGTCAAGAGGAAGAGTGGTAGAGGATGGTACTTCAATTGAAGTAGATGGAACTTCAATTTGAATAGATGGTAAGGCAGATGTCAATGGTACTTTAGTAGAGGTATATGGGAATGCAGCAGAAGTGGATGGAATGGAAAGAATGGATGAGCCTGCTTCAGGTAGGTGGGGAGTGACTGAAACAGTCCTTGTGCTCTCAGACACAACTGGAGCTACCCCTGCTGGAGAAGGCTTCTGAAAACTTCTTTTCCACTTAACAAACAGTGTTGGATCCATCTTCTTGCTGGCATTGATGGATGTAGAGACTGTAACCAACAGCTGGGGGTATTTCTCTCTTAGAAATATTCCAAGTACCCTACCTAGGGTTACTTCCTTCTTGTCATTCTTCTTTCTTATCAAATCAAACATAATCCCTGCCCAATTGATCTGTTTCTTATTTACTATGACACACATCAAGGCAAACTGCTGCCTGGTGATGTTGTCATGAGCAGAGTGCTTGCCCAGAAGCACTTTTCCAACGAGTTCAGCCAAGAACTTTATCTTTAACGGAAAATTAACTTTTAACAACTTCGAAGGAATGCCTTCGACATGTCCTAACTCGATTAACATCCTTCCAAACTCTTGGGTATCTTGTTCATAATCTTCTTCACCATTCAGTAATCCAAAAACATCAGTTAAAACGGCGGGAGTCAAACTTACCTCTTCGCCGCCAATCATTCCAGTCATCGATTCGTCATTGGAAGACGAAGTGAAGGCCCACTCTTTAATTTCTGGGATGTTGATCTTGATCCTTGTGGACATAAGCTTTTCTAATCCTTGTTCTTTGCAGAGCTGGAGGATTTCCACTATCTGAGAATCACAGGCGCCGAAGGAGTCGAAGTCTACGCTGAATCCGGCGTCGAACTTCATCGCAGACAGAAGGGCTGGAGCAATCGCCATCGATTTTTCGGAGAAGACGAGAGAGACGAGGAGGAGAAAGCGCGAGGCAGAGCTCAAACAGAAAGACGGAATATGAAAAGACGAGTTCCGTCGACTATAACAAGCACGATCTCTTAACCTAGATCAACCATCGGTTTAAATATAAACCGCAATCGTCGGTCTATTTTAAAAGATACAGGAGACGATGGTCGAACGGTCGTTCGACGATCGGTTCCTGAACTAGAGTAGTCGATCAATCGATCGACTATTTCTGTCTTCCAAACAAAACGAGCTGTCGTCACCCATAGGTCGACGATCGGCTCAATCTGATCGACTATCGTCGAACGTCGTTCGACGATCTTCAAACAGATATCAACAAAGGCAGACGTCACACTTAGTCTTTTTCATTAATCATGCCTAGTTGATGCAAGAAGAACAGATGCTTCTGTTCATCTAAGGGCTTGGTGAAAATATCACCTCTCTAAAGGTCAGTGGATATGAACTCAAGGCTAATCTTGTTCTTTTCCACACAATCTCTCAGGAAATAGTGTCTAATCTCAATGTGCTTGGTTCTAGAGTGGTGCACAAGATTTTTGTGCAATAGAGATAGCACTGGTACTGTCACACATGATTTTTGTGTTCCTATGTGTGTACCCATAATCCAAAAGCTAGTTTTGAATCCACAGGATCTGTGAACAATAACTGACAGCTGCTATATATTCAGCCTCTGTAGTTGAAGTTGAGACAGAAGCATGTTTCTTACAGAACCAAGAGACCAATCTCTCTCTCAGGAACTGACAAGTTCCTGAGGTACTTTTCCTGTCAACTCTACAACCAGCATAGTCAGAATCAGAGTATCCAATTAACTCAAATTCTGATTCAGCTGGGTACCATAGTCCTAAATTTGGGCATCCCTTCAAGTATCTCAAAATTCTCTTGAGAAGAGTCAAATGAGATTCCTTGGGGTTGACCTGAAATCTAGCACATAGACATGTGGCAAACATTATATCTGGCCTACTTACAGTTAAATACAATAGGGAACCAACAATGACCCTATAATTCTTCTGATCAACTGGCTTACCCTGATCATCAGAATCTATAACTGCATTAGTAGCCATGGGTGTATGCATTGCTGAAGCATCAACCATCCCAAACTTCTTTACCAATTCCTTGGCATATTTGGATTGGGAGATGAAGATGCCATCAGCATCTTGCTTTACTTGGAGACCAAGAAAGTAAGATAGCTCACCCATACTACTCATCTCAAACTTAGAATGCATCAAGTCAGAGAACTTTTTGCACAGTTTGGGATCAGTGGAGCCAAAAATAATATCATCTACATACACTTGAACTAACAGGATTGTGTCCTTGTGGTGCTTAATGAAAAGGGTTCTATCAACTACTCCCCTAATAAAGTTGTGCTCTAACAGGAAACTAGCTAGAGTCTCATACCAGCCTCTCGGTGCTTGTTTAAGTCCATAAAGAGCTTTTTGCAACTTGAAACATGTGAGAGCTGAGTTGAAGAGACAAACCCAGGAGGTTGTTCAACAAATACCTCTTCCTTTAGCTCACCATTTAGGAATGCACTTTTGACATCCATCTGAAAAACCTTAAACTTCCTATAGGCTGCATAGGCTAGAAAAATCCTTATTGCCTCTAGCCTTGCAACAAGAGCAAAGGTTTAGTCATAATCTATACCTTCCTCTTGTCTGTAGCCCTGAGCTACAAGCCTAGCTTTATTCCTTATTATAATTCCATTTGCATCCAACTTATTTCTAAACACCCACTTGGTGCCTATGATCAGTTGGCATTTTGGTCTTGGAACCAAAGTATATACCTTACATCTTTCAAACTGATTGAGCTCCTCTTGCATATCAATGATCCAGTGGGGATCTAGCTCAACATCTTTTATGGTGAGAGGCTCAATCTGTGAAAGGAAACAAGCATGCATCACATCCTGTCTTAATTGATGTCTTGTTTGTACACCAGCTGATATGTCTCCAATCACTTGAGATGTAGGATGATCTCTAAGTGTGACAACATCAGTAGGTGGGATGTGATCTTCAGCAACAGTTGAGATTAATTCTTCAGGAGGAATTGGATCAACTGTTGGTGGCACATCAACAACTTCTACAAAGTCTTCATCACTGTCTGAATCAGTGATGTGAAGAGTTGATAGATGGAGAATATCTTGAGTGACATCTTTATTGGATTCTGGTACCTGCAATGAACTTGAGGAAGGAGAAGTTTCTTTCTCCTTGTAAAACATCTTAGATTCATCAAAGGACATATGCACAGATTCCTCAATTTTAGAAGTTGATTTATTAAATACCCTATAAGCTTTGCTTACTTAGGAATATCCAAGAAAGATTCCCATTGAAGCTTTTGCTTCAAACTTTCTAAGGTATTCTTTGTTATTATTATGAATGTATACTATACAACCAAACACTCTAAAATAATTAATTTTAGGTTTCTTTTCTTTAAGCAACTCATAAAAAGTTTTACTCTTAAGCTTGTGTATAAGACTTCTGTTCAGAACATAATTAGCTGTGCTAACAGCTTCTGCCCAATAAGAGAGAGGCATATTAGCATCTGCCAATAGTGTTCCTGCAGCTTCAATCAGGGTTCTATTCTTCCTTTCCACTACCCCATTTTATTGGGGAGTTCTAGGAGCAGAGAAGCTATGTTTGATACCTTCTTTCTCACAGAATTCTTGCAAGAGAAGAGACTCAAACTCAGTACCATGATCACTTCTGATCAAGGCCACATGAGTAGAATACTCAGTATGCACACATAGCAGAAAGTCTGTAAGAACTTTGAAGTTATCAGCCTTAGTTCTCAAAAAGAACACCCAAGTGAACCTAGAGAAGTAATCTACAATTACTAAAGTGTAATACTTCCCTCCTAGACTCTGTACATTTATTGGACCAAAAAGATCTAAGTGTAATAAATACAGGATTCTGGGTGAATCACTTTTATTTACAGATTTAAAGGAATTTTTGGTTTGCTTGTCTAGTTGACAAGCCTTGCATAGGCTCTCCTTCTTGTAGGGGCAAGAAGGTAAACCTCTAACAAGGTTGTATTTAGATAACCTAGATATGTTCTTGAGGTTAACATGGCTAAGCCTCCTATGCCATAAGGTGTTGTTATTATTTGTTACTTTATTAAATAAACAGATTTCAGAATGGGTTGAATTAAAATCTACTAAATAAATATTACCTTGTCTAATACCTACTAACACAACATTACTATTTAAAGTAATATTACAGAGAGTGTTAGTGAAAGATACCTGATATCCTGCATCACATAACTGACTTACTGAGATAAGATTGTGCTTCAGTCCAGTTACATATGCAACCCTTTTGAAAGTTACTGCTCGAATGGTAATCCTACCATATCCTTCAGTTTGACCACAACTAGAATCCCCAAAGATCACCTTTGGTCCAAGTCTGGCCTTGAATCTTGATAGATTTTCTTTGTTTCCTGTCATGTGTTTGGAATAGCCACTATCCAAATACCATTTGTCTTTAGTAATTGGATAAGTCTTCACCTGCAGAATAGACAATTAGACATTGTGGACCTAGGTAACCTTGGGTCCATTATTCTTCACATAATGAAAAATAAAAATAAAAGAATAAGAAGGTTGGGGTTTATATCCTAAAGGGTAAGGTCTCCTAGGTGGGATGCTCCATGCAGTTAATGGGTCCACAAACCTAGGGTTTCTATTTATATTAAGGTTTCTAAGGTTCTGGTTGTAATTTTAAAATTCATATTGAGATCATCGATCTACGTTCGACGATCGATGCTCAGATCGTCGAGCTTCGTTCGACCATTGAGCCTCAGATCGTCGAGCAGCGTTCGATGACTTTTGTATTTCCTTAAACTTTTGTTTTCTCTTTTCTCTCTTAGTTTTATTTAAGGCTTGATTAACTTGTCTTACTTGCTCAGTGTTTTTTATCCCATCAGCTGAAATAAAGTTCACTGGAGTTGAAAGATGATTTGTAAGAATAATTGGGGGTTCACATGATGAAGCTCCTAAGCCTAGCTTATTATTGCCTGACCTAGTGTTTGTCATGCTGGTGATTTCTAGCAGCTTAATGCTTCTGCCATTTAAGGATTCTTCTAATCTCTTGGACTTTGCTAGTTCATTTTTAAGAAACTTTATTTCTTCACTAGACTTAGTGAGTTCTACTTCTAACCTAGCATTTTCAATGGAAATAGATTCTGATTCAGCTAACTTATTTCTAAGTTCCTTAATTTCCTTTTCTAAACTAATTAGATCTAAGCAAAGGGATTTAAATTCAGAAGAAGAAAAATCATATGAAGATAATACCTGATCTTCTGTAAGCATTTCTTCATCATCATCAGAACTCTCTACAGCTGAGTGATTGCTGCAGGCATCAATTGCCATAAGGCAGATTTCCTTTGCTTTCTTCTCTTCCTCATCCTCACTAGATCTTGAGGAGGAAGATTCCTCATCTGAATCACTCCAGGTCTCAGCAACAAATCCCTTCTTCTTTTTCTTGTTTTTGTAGGAGGAGGACTTGGAGTGTTTCTTGTGATATTTTTTTCCTTTCTCTTTTCTTTGCTCTTTTCCTCTGGATACTCTGGTAGAATGTGTCCAGGTTTCCTACAACCATAACAAATAATTTCTTTAGCAGGAGATCTATCATACCTTGGTTTATCTTCATATCTTGAAGATTTCTTTCTGAAGTCTTTTCTTCCCATCTTGAGAAACCTTTTGGCAAAGAGTGTCATCAGTTCCTTATTGGATTGGCTTTCTTAAGAAGCATCAGCAGCTTTGAGAGCAAGAGTTTGCTCTTTCCTTGTTGGAGTTGGAGTCTTTGCTTCAGCCTCAGCTTCCCTGGTCTTCAGCACTTGCTCAAAAGACTTGAGCTTGCCAAGGAGAGCTTCAGTTGAGATTTCATTTGTACTTCTGGCCTCCTTGATAGGCCAGATCCTAAGATCCCATGTGCTGGGGAAGCACATCAGTATCTTATCATTGACCTCTGTCAATGTAATCTCCTTATCAAGAGTTCTCAGCTCATTAATGATTGAGCTGAGCCTGGTGTACATGGCTTCAACTGATTCAGCTTCAGTCTTCTTGAAGTTTTCATACTGGGATATAAGGTTGGACCTTCTGTCCTTCCTTTCATCAGCTGAACCAGCTATAATATGATTCAGTGAGTCCCACATGGCTTTTGCAGAGGTGCAATCAACTACTTTCTGGAAGATTTCATCAGACATAGTCTGAGCCAAAATATTCATAGCTTTGGCATCAGCTATCTTTGCCTTCTTGTAGGCATCATTGTAATCTGGAGGAGGCACTGCACTGAGATTTGTAGATATTGTAGCAGTGGCTGCAGCAGGAGGTGTTGGAGGTCCTGTTAAAATAGAAGAGAAAATGTCTTCATCAATAGAGTTCATGTATAATTTGATTCTTGCCTTCCAGATGCTAAACTTAGCTAAGTTGCAAGCTGGAGGTCTGGTGCTAGAGTAATCTTTGGACTGGGCCATGAAGTGAATATCTATAAGCTTGGTATCTATCAGGATCTTGTGACTCAGGTGTTAGACTGTACAGTAAGTCAACCTCCCTCTGATACCAATTGAAAGTGATGATAGATACAACTCTAGAGGGGGGGGGGTGAATAGAGTATTCAAAAATTATGACACCCTACTCAACTCCCTTAGAGTTAATTTGTGGAATGAGTTTATAGATATTTTAAACCCTAGAGCCTAACACAAAGTGAAGTGCACTAGAGAAGGGTAACTGTAATTACAGTTGAGCTTTGATCCTATCACAGCAACTAGCAATCCTAGTTATTTCTACTCACAGCCACAGTGCAATAAATTAAATAAGCAACACAGACGAAACAAGAAATTTTATAGTGGTTCCCTCTAAATAGGTACGTCCACTCTTCTACCACCCTGGTAGGAATCCACTACAGATTTTTGTTCAGGTGCCCTGCCACCAACTGATCTGCTTCAGGTAGATTAAGTAGACCCTTTGAGCTTTTGATCAGGAGCTTAAAATCCAACACAGGTTTTTGATCAGGTGCCCTGCCACCAAGGTTCACTTTTGAAGTGAGTAATAACCCTTTATACAGGAGGTTGAGAGAGTTAAAGTTTCTTCTCTATTGTTAAAACAGATTAGAGAAGGTAGTGGATTGCACAGAGCAAGAAAGCTCTAAAGAGTCAAGGCTCCCCTGGCTTAGAGAATATCCAGGAGGAAGTCTTGCTTCAGGGTGCAGGAACTCTTCTAAACTCTTGACAGAGAACTGTCTAGAAATTCTGAAGGAGAAGCTTGAAGAAGACTCTTGATTTGGAAAAGATGTTCTTCTTCAATCAGCTTCCTTTCTTCTTCTTCTAAAAGCCTCTGAGTGAATGTATTCCTGTGAGCAGGATGAACTTAGGATGAAGAAGAATGCTGAAGAGATTTGATCTTCTCAGTTGAATGTGAATTTCTGAGAGTTGTAGATCTCTATGCTGCTGTGAGTAAAAACTTCTTGTATTTTGTGTTGTTGTTCTTGTATATCTTTTTCTCTGTCTTTAGAAGGCACTTTATATATGAGCCTTTACAACGGCTCTAATCTGAGTTTGAACTTTGTCTTCTTCTGGAATCTACAAACTGGGCTGCAAAAAGCATAAAGCAAAATATATCTTGCAGACATACATCCTATAAAAAGATAAAGCTTTCTAAGAAGCTGCAAATCAATCTGGTAAAAGAGTGTTAGAAAAAGTCACATCAGAAAGAGCTCTTTATGGCCAGAGAAGACTTTTTGAGTCTAACGGCTATAAAGGACAGCCTGGCAGATAAAGCAGAAAATATATTTCAACTAATAAGACAAACCACTTTGTCAGATAAAGATTGACTCATGCATAAAGAATGGAGCAAATATTGCCTGGAAATAATAGCATAACATCAATGAAATATACTTTAATAAAATATGCCAAGTAGATAAGAAATAAATAATATAACTTTACTAAAGGCAGACAAAAGAACGTAGAACGACCCTCAGAGATCGTCGACCGAAGCACGGAGATCGTCGACCTATCAGACAAATAGTCGAACGACACAAATAGTCGAACTATCAAGGCAGATAGTCGAGCTATCACACAGATAGTCGAACTATCACACAGATAGTCAAACTATCAAAAAGCAGACAGATAGTCGAACTATCAAAACAGATAGTTGAGCTATCAGATAGTTGAACTATCAACACAGATAGTTGAACTACCATACAGATAGTCGACCTATCAAACAGATAGTCGAACTATCAACACAGAACAGATAGTCGAGCTATCAGAACAGATAGTCGAGCCATCAAATAGTTGAACTATCAAAACAGATAGTTGAACTAACCGAAAGATAGTCGACCTATCAAACAGATAGTCGAACAATCAACACAGAGCAGATAGTCGAACTATCAAAACAGATAGTCGAGCTATCAGATAGTTGAACTATCAAGGAAGATAGTCGAACTATCAAGAAATCTGTCTTAACAAAAGAAGTCGAGCGGGGTTCGACGATCGTCAAGGCAGATACCGTAGATCGTCGAGAGTTGAACTAATTCAGAGAAAGACGATCTGCTGACAGACGAACGTCGACCAACTGATAGACGATCGTTGACCAGTCGATAGACGATGGTCGAGCGACGTTCGATTATAGTCGAACTAAAAATGACTTAACTAAATTTTCATCTGGATAAGCAATTTCTACAACTAAGGGAATCTAACCTATTAGCTAACCTTTGACCATAGATAAATCTTGGGTCAAGAAACTAAATGAGAGGACTTAACACAAATCCAAACTAGAGTACCAACAAAAAGCTATACTACCACTACAATACCATCACAGAAGTACCCTAACTTATATGAATGCTCATACAAACTTATAAGTTAGGGTTTCCAAAATTAACTTATCATATAAAAGAGCTCATACTAATTTATATGATAAGGGTCCATGAAGCGTATGACCTAATGTGCATGAATGTTATGTTATGAGTTATGAAACATGCAAGTGCAACACACGCATACGACTCTGAGATCCCAAACCTTTAGTTCCCACTTTTCGAGAGCTAGCATCACTCTCAGGTGCCACTGTTGTGGCTACAGCAGCAACGGAACGGGCGCTTCCGCTTTCTAGGCAGGTATGCACACTACCAAGCCTAGACCTCTCCCATACGCCTCTGTACACGTGCTAGGTGCACTCTAGAGTATTGCGTACTAATTGCTGACTACCTGTCAGTCTTATTAGGTCGGGTGTGCGTCTTTTTTGATTGTCAATAGACCGCAGTATAATATACTTGCCCCTCCACCCGGACACCTCACCTGAGTCACCGTACTGTCATAGGTGTGACGATTGACCCAGTACCGCATGACCCACCACTATTTTGTTTACACTTATACAAGTACTTCAACTCGAGCCTCCAGCTCGCAGGGTCAAACTGCCCTGAATCCCTCCAACCCTACACGGGTGAGACTATTACCATGAATCCCTCCAACCCTATACGAGTGAGAATAAATATACGATGCTTAACCTATTAGGCTACACTTTTCTACGGTTTATTATACTTAGTGATTTAAGGTTAATCCCAGGACTGTCCTGGGCATACCCGGTGAAGGGCTCTCGGGGGCACTAGGAATTACGATGGGCTGAAGTCCAAAGCTCCCTTTCTCAAGGATATTTACTTTAATTGATGTCTAGCCATGATTATACCCATCTCTCGTTGTTATTATTGTACAACCCTAATGACTTAGGATATTATTAGAAGGGCGACGGTCTTCTGCCGGCCTTAGTTACAGTACTATCCTAGGACTTGTACTCTACCACTCATAATCAAGGGTTGACCTATAAAGGACTAACCAGGACTTATTCCTTAAAATTGATCCTCACTTCGATGGTTAATCAATCTTCCCCCGATGGCCCTTACTAGTATAAGCATCTGTGCTAGACTCTACCCTTGACTTAATACCACCCACAAAATAGGTCTTCCAAATTCCTTGGGTAATAATCCCCAATCTATTTATCCTAGGATGGTATGGGCCTATATGATGACCATGATAAATTTCACAATTTTTTGAATTATTTAAATCATTAAATTAAATCCTTTATTTAATTCCCTAGGCCCTTTAAAACATGAAGTACTATGATTGATGATCCCACTGACCTAAGAAATTTTCTTGATTTGTAATTTGGTAAAATAACCATGTATGACAAATTTCATAATTTTCCTAACAAGGATTCTATTTAATTCTCATTTAACACAAAATCCATGAAAATGCCAATTTCTAAAGGGAGTATAGAAATTACTCAACTAAAAATTCTCAGAAAATTTCAGGCCAAGTATAATAATGAAATATTACTAAGTACAGAGATTCATAATTATTCATAGTGTAATGGCCTACAAAATTCCATTTATATTAAATTACCAAAATGCTATTATTGAGTTTTAAATATTATTGACATCTCCAAAAATTCTAGTGTAAAAATAGAGAAGAACGACTAGAAAAACAGGCCGGAGGCTTGAATAACTGAAATTTTTATTTTCCAAAAAGATATCATTTACAAAGGTATGGCCTCCCTTTTATAGAATGGAGGAGATAGAGGAGAGTACAAACTAACAATGTGGGACTAAATAAATGTACAAAGACTGGGCGGTTTAACATGTACAGACCGCACAGTCCGCGCGGTTAGATAACAGGCTAACCGCCCGGACAGACCAGGAGAAGATGCCGTAGGAGACCGCATGACTGTCAGACCGCCAGATTGCCAGACCGCCAGATATACAAGCCGCTGGCGACAACCCGCAAGACCGCCGAACCATAGCCGCCACCAACTGGATATTCAGCCTGTCAGCCCCAGACCGCTAGACCGCGCGGTCTCCAGACCGCCATATTCAGGCCGCCAGACCGCCAACTTTAACACTCCCCCTCAAGCTGGAGCATAGATATCGATCATGCCCAGCTTGTCACAAATGTGGAAGAATGAAGTAGACACAGGCTTGGTAAAGATATCTGCCAACTCTTTGTCGGAGGTGACGAACGGAGTGCAAATCTGTTTCTTCAAGATTTCTTCCCGGATGAAATGGCAGTCGACTTCAATATGTTTGGTTCTCTCATGGAAGACCGGATTTTTGGATATATATATAGCGGCCTTGTTGTCACAGAACATAGGAAGAGGATAGTCGTAGACCTCTCCTAGATCAAGCATGAGAGCCCGCAACCATTTTAGTTCGCAAGTGGTGGACGCCATGCTCCGATATTCAGCTTCCGCACTAGACCTTGAAACTACAGACTGCTTCTTGCTCTTCCAGCTCACAAGGTTACCTCCAACAAATGTGCAGAAACCCGATGTAGATTTGCGGTCATCTTTATCATCAGCATAGCTCGAATCAGAGTAGGCTTCAACTCTCAAATGACCATTCTTCTGAAAGAGTAGTCCTTTGCCCGGTGCGGCTTTAACATACTCTAATATCTTCAGGGCAGACTGAAGATGACATTCCCTGGGAGCTTGCATGAACTGACTTACCTTGCCAACAGCATAGGCAATGTCAGGTCTGGTCACCGTGAGATAAATGAGTTTACCCACCAGACGTCTATACTTTGTGGCATCAGATATAAGAGGAGAGTCATCTGTCCACGTTTTGTCTTCTCCAGTAGCCATGGGATACCGTGCCGGTTTGGCACCGGTCAATCCTGCATCCCGTAGAAGATCAAGTGCATACTTCCGTTGGGAGAGAACCAGAGAGTCGGGCTTCCGACAGATCTCTATCCCCAAAAAGTATTTCGGGGAGCCCATATCCTTTGTGACAAGATGTTGACGGAGGTGCTTCTTTGTCAAGTCCACCCCAGCTTGATCATCACCGGTAAGAAGAATGTCGTCAACATAAACCGCCAAAACTACAAGGCCCGATGCGGTTTTGCGAATAAACAGGGAATGATCAGCCGTACTTCTTGTAAAGCCAACAGCAGCCACGATGCCGCTGAACTTGTCGAACCATGCCCGAGGGCTCTGCTTGAGGCCATAGATAGCCTTCTTTAGCTTGCATACACGGGTCTCCCCCTGAGCAACATACCCCGGAGGTTGCTCCATGTAAACGTCCTCATGAAGATCCCCATAAAGAAAGGCATTCTTGACATCAAGCTGGGAGATAGGCCAATTTCGGTTGACAGCCACCGAGAGAATAACCCGGATGGTGCTGAGACGAGCAACCGGGGAGAAAGTATCAAAGTAGTCAACCCCATAAGTCTGAGTGAAGCCTTTGGCCACCAGTCGGGCTTTATAGCGGTCCACAGTCCCGTCTGGGCGAAACTTCACAACAAACACCCATCGGCAGCCAACCACATCAGTACCTACTGGAGGAGAAATAAGGGTCCAGGTGCCCCGTTCAGTAAGAGTAGCGATTTCCTCATCCATGGCAGACTTCCAATGAGGAATCACAAGAGCCTCCTGGTAGGTACGGGGAGTAGTAGTAGCTGAAATAGCTAAAGCAAAATGCCGGCGAGAAGAAGTAAGCCGATCATAGGACACAACTGCCGCAAGCGGGTGTTGAGTGCATGCCCGCACCCCTTTGCGAAGAGCAATGGGGAGATCCAGGTCGTCGGGGGCTTCAGGTACCGGAGCGTCCGTAGCGGAGAGAGCTGGCCCGGGACTAGAGAGAGACGGCTCCGGAGACGGAGGGGAGAGAGAGGGGAGAGGAATAGACGGAGGAGGGGATGAGGAGGAGGGAGGAGAAATGTGGATAGGCTGAGAGGGAATAGACAGGGAGGGTGAGGAGTCAGGAACAGGAGGAAGAAGAGGTGGAGAGGAGAAGTAGGCTGCATTTTCGAAGAAGGTGACATCTGCAGAAACAAACTGTTTTCGCAGAACGGGGTCAAAGCAACAGTAGCCTTTCTGAGTGACCGAGTAGCCCAAAAAGACACATTTGGTGGCACGGGGAGAGAGTTTGTCACGGGTAGCAGACGGGGCATGCACAAAGGCTGTACAGCCAAAGATTCGAAGAGGGAGGGGAAAAGGTTCCTTGCCGGGGTAGAGAATGGAGAAGGGAGTTTTACCCTGAAGAACAGTAGAAGGAATACGATTGATGAGATAACAGGCGAGGAGAACAGCATAGCCCCAATAAGAGCGAGGCACATGCATCTGCGTTAGGAGAGTACGAGCGACATCGAGGAGATGACGGTTTTTACGTTCCGCCACCCCATTCTGCTGGGAGGTGTAAACACAGGTGGTCTGATGAATAAGACCATGTTGCATACAAAAAGATGAAAAATCACGACTAAGATATTCTTTAGCATTATCAGAGCGAAGACATTTAATAGAGACATGAAACTGAGTTTTAATCATATTATAAAAGCATTCCCACACAGAGAAGAGTTCAGAGCGATCTCGTAACAGATACACCCAGGTACAACGAGAAAAGTCATCAATAAAAGTTACAAAATACAAACTACCCCGACCAATGGTTGGAGTAGGAGCCAGACCCCATACATCAGAATGGATGAGATCAAACGGGCTAGAGGAACTGCGAGCATGCTTGGGCGGGAAGGAGGAGCGGTGATGTTTGCCAAGTTGGCAGGCATCACAGTTGAGCGGAGGACTGGTTGGCGGTAAGTGCGGCAGAAGCTGTTGGAGAATGCGAGCAGGAGGATGTCCAAGGCGAAGATGCCATTGAAGCAGATCAGTAGAGGAGGAAGTGAAAGCGGAGAGAGCGGAAACGTTGTCGAGGAAGTAGAGGCCGCCGCTCTCAGTCCCAGTAGCAATCGTCCGTTGTCGAGGAAGTAGAGGCCGCACGGCAAGAAAGGAGCACAGAATCAGGAGGCAGAGACCGAGTCCTCTGATACCATGTAAAAATAGAGAAGAACGACTAGAAAAACAGGCCGGAGGCTTGAATAACTGAAATTTTTATTTTCCAAAAAGATATCATTTACAAAGGTATGGCCTCCCTTTTATAGAATGGAGGAGATAGAGGAGAGTACAAACTAACAATGTGGGACTAAATAAATGTACAAAGACTGGGCGGTTTAACATGTACAGACCGCACAGTCCGCGCGGTTAGATAACAGGCTAACCGCCCGGACAGACCAGGAGAAGATGCCGTAGGAGACCGCATGACTGTCAGACCGCCAGATTGCCAGACCGCCAGATATACAAGCCGCTGGCGACAACCCGCAAGACCGCCGAACCATAGCCGCCACCAACTGGATATTCAGCCTGTCAGCCCCAGACCGCTAGACCGCGCGGTCTCCAGACCGCCATATTCAGGCCGCCAGACCGCCAACTTTAACATCTAGAATAATTATACAGGGTCATGTATGCTTAAATACATCATTATAAATATTTCCAAAATTTCTCAAATGTAATTTCCATCATTTACATACAATTGCAATATACGAGTAAAACGGTAAATTTCATTTTTCAACTAACCACATCCATGAAAACAGAACTATAAAAATTTCCAGGGTTTAATAATGTCACCCTTGATTTCTAAACAAAGTTTGGGGATTTTATCTCATACATAAACCCTAATCCAAATTAATGATATTAATTACCCTAATTTCTCAAAATTCCAAATAATGGGATTTTTAATCCCAAAAATCCCAATATTTCTGTGAGGGGTATATTCCATCCCTATGAACCCATGTACAAAGTTTAATTGACATGCAAGATGGAAAAAGGGTTAAATACACCCTTTGGTGATTTTTTGCTATAAGCACCCAAAATCCTAAATATAGTCAACATATGCAAATGGGATCACCCCACATGCAGTGACCCAATGAGGCTGAAATTTCTACCAGGGGTATATATTTACCCAAAGGTCAAGCCACCAAAATTTAGGGACATTTGGAGTCATATTACTCCAAATATTCAATTTATTTAATTTCATGTATTGTGATAAATACTATAGGAAAACGTCTCCCAAAAATTCCAATTTTTGGGCAGGGGTAGATATGCCCTAAATGAGCACATGACCAAAATCTTGGGTCATGTGGACATCTGGTTTGGCTTGGGCATCCATTTTAATTTCTGCCCTAGCCTAGGACAAGTCCTAGCAAAACTACCCTACAGAACAGTACACTGCACCAAATGATAAGTTTAGGGTGGCATATTAAAGTTAAGAGAAAGGGTTATATTTTTCATTTTAATCACAAGATCTTAAAGACCTCTAAGTGCCCTAAATTTCTCATGTAAAGTCACTGATTATGTGTGACAATAATTTCACTATTCATTATTAAATAATATAACTTAATTTATTAATTTGCACACATCTTGACGCATAGCCGATGGCATCCCGTCATCGTCCCAGATCAGCCTACGGCTGAGATCGAGCCGTCCTGGCCGTTTTGCCTGGCTATTTCCGGACAGCTTAGCCACCACCACCGCCGGTGATTGTCGCCACCACCTCCACTGAGGTGGTGGCTAGTGTTTCCCGGCGGTGTAGCCGCCAGAGTTGGCTCCTTCGGCAAACCCGAGCAAGAAGAAAAACTCGGAAAAATCACACTTTTCTCCCATGGCATCGGGCTCAATTGAGCCCGATATCTCCCCTAATTGATCTAGAAAGCTAGTGCGGGTAGAGGAGAGGTAAAACGAACCCGAATGGCGGCGTGGCGGCGAGTTTGGTGGCGGTTGGCCATGACCGAGCTTGCTCCGGTGACTACCTCCCGATTTCTGGATTCTGCACCATTTTCTCTGCTCTAGCTATCGATCTCCAGTCGTTTCCTCCCTCTGAAGCTGATGGAATGGTTGGTTTTGGTCGGGAGTGAGTATAGAAGGAGATAAAAAACGAGGTGAGCTCGGTTTGGGCTTTGGTTGTATCGCTTATGGTTCCAAGTGGCCACCATGCCCTAAATCCTCTCTGGAATTACTTGGTAAGGCCGGCCAGAATGCTTGGGCAGAAGAAATGAGGCCATGTGGCTTTCATTCCCCCTTTTCCTCCTCTCTCACCCCTTCTCTCTCCTAAAATCTCTATTTTACCCCTTTGCATGTAATCTCTCTCTTCATTCAGAGGGGTAAGGGTTGTCCTTGACCACTTGGGTTGGTCATGAGCCAAGTTTGGTGGGCTTAGCCCAAGGGGAGTGAGCTTAGCCATTATTTTCATCTTTTAGGTCAATATGTTGACTTGTTGACTTTTGAGTTGACTTGGTCAACCATGATGAGTGGACTGGCCCCACTTGAAGGTGATGACCCCAATGACACTACCCAACTTGGGTTGGGCCAAGGTGATGCACTACTTGGGCTAATTGGGTCTATAGGTATAGGTTTGACAAACTTAGGGCTAAAGTTGACTTTGGTCAACTAAGGTTGACCTAATGACATGTACTAGGGTCCACTTAGATTATTTTAGGGTTAGGGCAGTGTGGTTGGGTCATGGTGTGGCTAGGGTTCCTATTTAGGCTAGTTTGACCTATTTTGACTTTGGCCCCTTAGTGGACCCCACATGGCTACAACCCACTCCCTATGGTCAAACCTAGCTAAATTCCCTATCACCCACCCCATGCCTAACCCAATCTAAGTTAAGGGGTCTAGGAGTAACATGAGATGTTACAAATCCCAATAAACAAAAAAAATAATTTCGTCCCCGAAATTCAAGTTCGGGTCTACGTGGTTCTACTTGTAATAATTTAAGTATTTTTAAAACATAAATTACAGCATACCTGAAGTAAACAGCTCCGGGTGTCACTACAACATTAGATCCCTCTGCTCCCAAGTGTGCTCCTCCTATCCATGGCTGGACCACAACACCTTCATAAGAGAGACCTTCTTCTTCAGCAACACTAGGACGGCTGTATCATCGATCCGGATCGGCTCCAAACGAACTGATCTATCATGTGCTATCGGGCCAGCTATAGTAGAAATGTGCTGCTCCGACCAGAGGAGTGCTCTCCATAGTGAAGAGACATGAAAGACGTTGTGTAAGATCCGACTCCCCCTTCCGGGGAGTTAACCCAGATCTTATGCCCAGAACCGCCATCTTACGGTGACACAAACACACAGGTTAGTCGATACCACAAGACGCCGATTCTGCCGGCTAGAACGATCATAACTTGTTCAGCTAATATGAGAAACAAAAGTAAAACTAATCAAAGTATAATAATATCTAGTCCACAGTCACAGTACAAATCATATGTATATGAATGAAAAGTACAAGTCCATAATGAATATAATAAAGAAGAGTAATAAGGGCTTATGCCCGGTACATCATATCAAATCTCTCTCTCACAAATCAAATGCGGAAGCTAATCAACTAATCTCATCCCACCTGAGGTCGTACTCTAATAGTAGTAGGTGACACCGGTATCTACTCCTCATGTCCTGCCTCCTCAACGTGCTGGTCCATCTCCTCGAGCTTCTAAAATGATATGGTCACCAACCATTAGTTAAAAAGACTAAGTCGTTTCCTCCGCACCACGCCCCGCAACTCCTAGGCACCGAGCGGGAGGATGAAGCGGAGGACAACAAGGGGTAGCAAAGGAAAGCAGGTGACACGAAGCTAGCTATCAAGTATGTATATAGTTCTACTCTAGCAGTTCTAAGCGCATGATATAAGTGAAGTAAAATTATAGTACAAGTGAATAAAGAACTGAAATAAGAGCAGAAAAGTAAAGCTAAACTACCACTACTCTACCATCACAAATCGTGCCTTAACTTATAAAAATGCCCATACAAATTTATAAGTTAAGGTTTCCAGGAATTTTAACTTATCATATAAAAGAGCCCATACTAATTTATATGATAATGATCTATGAAGCGTATGCCCTAATATGAATGAATGTTATGATGCAAATTATGCAACAGACAGGTGAAACTCACACACAACAATTCTGTTATCACAGACCTTTAGTTCCAACTTTTCGAGAGCTTGCATCACTCCCAGGTACCACCGTTGTGGCTACGGCAGCAGCGGAGCGGGCGTCTCCGCTTTTTAGGCGGGTATACACACTACCAGGCCTAGACCTCTCTCATACGCCTCTGTACATGTCCTAAGTGCACTCTAGAGTCTCTGCGTACGTACTTTGCTGACTACCCATCAGTCTTGTTGGGTTGGGTGCGCGTTATCGGGGATCGTCCTCCAGGCCACAGTATAAACAACCTACTGGCCCCTCAAACCCTAACACCCGCCTGGTTCACCGTATTGCCATCGGTGTGACGATTGGCCCAGAACCGCATGACCCGCCACTAATTTTATGCACATACAAGTATTTCATCTCGAGCCTTCAGCTAGAAGGACCAACCTGTCCTGATTCCCTCAAACCATCCACGGGTGAGCCTGCAACACATATCCCTCCAACCCAACACGGGTGAGCAGGTAGTCAATAAACTACAAGCCCCTCCAACCCGGCACGAGTGAGCATATAAAACAAATCCCTCAAACCCTACACGTGCAAGAATATTACCATGAATCCCTCCAACCCAGTACGGGTGAGAATGATGATACGATGCCTAACCTATTAGGCTACTCTTGTCTACAGGTTATTATACTTAGTGTCTTAAGATTAATCCAAGGACTTCCCAGGGTATACCCGGTGAAGGGCTCTCGGGGGCACTAGGAACTACGATGGGCTGAAGCCCAAAGCTCCCTTTCTCAAGGATATTACTTTAGTGGATGTCTACCCATGATTCCCCTTTTGCTCTCATTATTACTCTTGGGCGATCCTAATGATTTAAGATGTTATTGAAGGGGCGACGGTCTTCCGCCGGCCTCATCCTAGTTGCTATCCAAGGGCTTGCACTTTTACTTTCGTCACTAAGACAACACTACCAACCAGGTTTATACATACTCTACTTGTGATCTCTAGCTCAACCGTCGATCCATCCCCCGGTGGTCCTTATCGTATAACCTACTTTCATTATGCACAACCCATGACCTAATACCATCCCGAAATAGAACTTCCAATTCCTTGGGCCACCTGCCCCTAAATATTTATCCAAGGATGGTATGGACTAATGAAGTGAGCATGTGGATTTTCATAATTTTCTTAAGTCATTAAAGCCTCTAATTAAATCATTTAACTTAATTCCCTAGGTCATTTAACATATGAAGTATTACAAATTATAATCCATTGACCTAAGGAATTTTTCTTGAGTTGTGCATTGGTAAAATATTGCTAACTACCAAAATTCATAATTTTTCTTTGATTAATTCTATTTTTTCTTTAATTAATACAAAATCCACATAAATGCCATTTTCCAAATGAATTATAAAGAATACATTACCCAAAATTCTAGGAAAATCACAGAGCATATATATCATTAATTTAAGGCTAATGGAAGAGTTTCATCAACTTATATAATGTAATGGCCTACCAAATTCAATTCCTAAATATTTACAAAAATATCATTATGCTAATTTAAAAATTATCAGAACATCCAAAAATTTTGAGATAATTATACAAGGCTAATCATACAATTATATAACACTAGAAATATTTCCTGATATTATACATCCAAAATTTTCATATATATATTTCCATCAATTTATAAATAAATAAATTAAAGGTAAAATGGTAATTTCCATGTATTTTACTCCAAAAGTTCTCAAACAGAAAGATAAAATTTTCATGAGTCAAATATGACCTCCTTTTTTATTTGACAGTCTTTGGGGATTTTTTTTATTGATCAAAAGCCTATTTTCCAAATTATTTACTAAAAGGCCTAAATTTTTTAAAATTCCAAATAATGAGATTTTTGTTCCCAAAAATCCCATTATTACAATGAGGGGTGAACTTTACCCTAATGAGTCTCTGGCATCAATTCCATGATTTTTTTGAATGCATCAATTAGGCTGAATATGCAACATTTCAAATATTGCTATTTGCACCCCAAGGCTATATATGGCCAACACATACAAGTGGGTTAACCAAACATGCAGTGATCCAAATGTGTTGAAATTTTTACCATGCACATACGATGTTCCCAAGGACATTTCACCAAATTTTTGAGTCATAACACTCCAAAAATTTCATTTATTTAGTTTTGTGTATTTTGATAAAAACTTCAGGAAAAGTTTTCCCAAAAATTCCCAATATTTGGTAGGGGCTAGATATGCTAAAGTTAAGCTCATGCCCAAAATTTTGGGGCATATGGACCTCTGGTTTGGCCTGGGCATTAATTTTGGTTTCTGCCCTAGCCTAGGACCAGTCCTAGAAAAACTGCCCTACAACCCATTCTACTGCACCAAATTTGATGATTAAGGTGGGAATTTAAAGGTAAGAGGAAGTGATACAAATTTATCTTAATCACAATTTCTGATAATGCCTCTAAGAGGCTTAAAATTGACATGCAAATCTACTGTAAAAGTGTGCCAGCATTTAAATGTTTCATTAAATAACATTTATAAAAACTATAGGATTAAATGGACGGCATCGGGTCATCGTCCCCGATCAGCCAACGACCCAGATTGATTTGCGCTGGGCCGACTTATCTGCCATTTTCCGGCCAGCTGAGCCACCGCCACCGCCGGCGATTGTCGCCACCACCTTCACTGAGGTGGGGGCTAGCGTTTCCCGGCGGTGAGGCCGCCGGAATTGGCTCCTCCGGCGATTTCAAGCAAGAAGAAAAGTTCGGCATTTTCTCACACTCCTCTCATGATATCGGGCTCAATTGAGCCTGATGTCTCCCCTAAATGATCTAGATAGCTAGTACGGGAAGAGAGGCGGCGAAACGGACCTGGTTCAAGCCTTGGCGGTGAGTGTGGCGGCATGGTTGAGCTGCTCCGGCGATCTCCTGCCCGAAATCTCGTTTCTCCACCGTTTTCTAGGACTAGCTCCGGCGATCTCCTGCCTCACCATCAGCTTCAGAAGGTGAAATCGAGTGGAGATCGACTGCTGGAACAGAGAAAACGGTGGAGAAACGAGATTTCAGGCAGGAGATCGCCGGAGCAGCTCAACCATGGCAAACCGCCGCCACACTCGCCGCCAAGGCTTGAACCAGGTCCATTTCACCGCCTCTCTTCCCGTACTAGCTATCTAGATCATTTAGGGGAGACATCGGGCTCAATTGAGCCCGATACCATGACAGGAGTGTGAGAAAATGCCGAGCTTTTCTTCTTGCTCGGGATCGCCGGAGGAGCCAATTCTGGCGGCCTCACCGCCGGGAAACGCTAGCCCCGACCTCAGTGAAGGTGGTGGCGACCATCGCCGGTGGTGGCGGTGGCTCATCTGGCCGGAAAATGGTAGATAAGTCAGCCCAGCGCAAATCAATCTGGGCCGTTGGCTGATCGGGGACGATGACCCGATGCCGTCCATTTAATCCTATAGTTTTTATAAATGCTATTTAATGAAACATTTAAATGCCGTCACACTTTTACAGTAGTTTTGCATGTCAATTTTAAGCCTCATAGAGGCATTATCAGAAATTATGATTAAGATGAACTTTGTATCCCTTCCTCTTATCTTTAAATTGCCACCTTAATCATCAAATTTGGTGTAGTAGAATGGGCTGTAGGGCAGTTTTTCTAGGACTGGTCCTAGGCTAGGGCAGAAACCAAAATTAATGCCCAGGCCAAACCAGAGGTCCACATGATCCAAAATTTTGGTCATGAGCTTAACTTGGGCATATCTAGACCCTGCCAAAAATTGGGAATTTTTGGAAAAACTTTTCCTAAAATTTTTATCAAAATACACAAAATTAAATAAATGAAATTTTTGGAGTGTTATGACTCCAAATGGCCCCAAATTTGGTGGCATGTCCTTGGGGACATCATATTTGCTTGGTAAAAATTTCAACACATTTGGATCACTGCATGTTGGTTAACCCACTTGCATGTGTTAGCCCTATATAGCCTTGGGGTGCAAATAACAATATTTGAAATGTTGCATATTCAGCCTAATTGATGCATTCAAAAAAATCATGGAATTGATGTCAGAGACTCATTAGGGTAAAGTTCACCCCTCATTGTAATAATGGGATTTTGGGGAACAAAACTCCCATTATTTGGAATTTTAAAAAATTTAGGCCTTTTAGTAAATAATTTGGAAAATAGGCTTTTGATCAATAAAAAAAATCCCCAAAGACTGTCAAATCAAAAAGGAGGTCATATTTGACTCGTGAAAATTTTATCTTTCTGTTTGAGAACTTTTTGAGTAAAATACATGGAAATTTTACCCTTAATTCATTTATTTATAAATGGATGGAAATATATATCAGAAATTTTTTGAAATATTTGTAGTGTTGTATAATTGTATGATTAGCCTTGTATAATTATCTCAAAAATTTTGGATGTCCTGATAAATTTTAAATTAGCATAATGGCATTTTGGTAAATATTTAGGAATTGAATTTGGTAGGCCATTACATTATAGATGTTGATGAAACTCTGTAATTAGCCTTAAATTAATTATATATATGCTCTGTAATTTTCCTAGAATTTTGGGTAATGTATTCCTTATACTTCATTTGGAAAATGGCAATTATGTGAATTTTGTATTAATTAAGGAATAAATAGAATTAATAAAGGAAAATTATGAATTTTTGTATTTAGCAATAGTTTACCAAGACACAACTCAGGAAAAATCCCTTAGGTCAGTGGATTATAATTTGTAATACTTCATGTGTTAAATGACCGAGGGAATTAGGTTAAATGATTTAATTAGAGGCTTTAATGACTTAAGAAAATTATGAAAATCCACATGCTCACTTCATTTGTCCATACCATCCTAGGATAAATATTTAGGGGCAGGTGGACCAAGGAATTGGAAGTTCTATTTTGGGGTGGTATTAGGTCATGGGCTGCGCATAGTGAAAGTAGGTTATACTATAAGGACCACCGGGGGATGGATCGACGGTTGAGCTAGAGATCATAAGTGGAGTATAAACCTGGTTGGTAGTGTTGTCTTAGTGATGAGAGTAAAAGTGCAAGCCCTTGGATAGAAACTAGGTGGAGGCCAGCGGAAGACCGTCGCCCCTTCATTAACATCTTAAATCATTATGATCGTCCAAGAGTAATAATGAGAGCAAAAGAGGAATCATGGGTAGACATCCACTAAAGTAAATATCCTTGAGAAAAGGGAGATTTGGGCTTCATCCCATCGTAGTTCCTAGTGCCCCCGAGAGCCCTTCACCGGGTATACCTTGGGCAGTCCTGGGATTAATCTTAAGACACTAAGTATAATAACCCATAGACAAGAGTAGTCTAATAGGTTAGGCATCATATCATCATTCTCACCCGTACTAGGTTGGAGGGATTCATGGTAATATTCTCACCCGTGTAGGGTTTGAGGGATTTATTTTATATGCTCACTCGTACCGGGTTGGAGGGGCTTGTAGTCTATTGACTACCTGCTCACCTGTGCTGGGTTTGAGGGATATATGTTGCAGGCTCACCCGTGGAGGGTTTGAGGGAAACAGGACAGGTTGGTCCTGCGAGCTGAAGGCTCGAGATGAAATACTTGCATGTGCATAAAATTAGTGGCGGGTCATGCGGTACTGGGTCAATCGTCACACCGATGGCAGTAAGGTGGACCAAGCGAGTGTGAGGGTTTGATGGGCCAGTAGGTTGTTTATACTGCGGTCTGGAGGACAATCCCTGATAACGTGCACCCAGCCCAACAAGACTGACGGGTAGTCAGCAAAGTACGTACGTAGAGACTCTAGAGTGCACCTAGGACGTGTACTGAGGCGTATGAGAGAGGTCTAGGCCTGGTAGTTTGTATACCCGCCTAGAAAGCGGAGACGCCCACTCCGTTGCTGCCGTAGTCACAATGGTGGTACCTGAGAGTGATGTAAGCTCTCAAAAAGTGGGAACTAAAGGTCTGTGATCACAGAGTCGTTGTGTGTGAGTTGCACCTGTCTGTTGCATAATTTGCATCATAACAATCATTCATATTAGGGCATACGCTTCATAGATCCTTATCATATAAATTAGTATGGGCTCTTTTATATGATAAGTTAAAATTTATGGAAACCTTAACTTATAAATTTGTATGGGCATTTTTATAAGTTAAGGTACAATTTGTGATGGTAGAGTAGTGGTAGTTTAGCTTTACTTTTCTGCTCTTATTTCAGTTCTTTATTCACTTGTACTATACTTTTACTTCACTTATATCATGTGCTTAGAACTGCTAGAGTAGAACTATATACATACTTGATAGCTAGCTTCTTGTCACATGCTTTCCTTTGCTACCCCTTGTTGTCCTCCGCTTCGTCCTCCTGCTCGATGCCTAGGAGTTGTAGGGCGAGGTGTGGAGAAAATGACTTAGTCTTTTTGACTAATGGTCGGTGACCATATCATTTTAGGAGCTCGAGGAGATGGACCAGCATATTGAGGAGGCAGGACATGAGGAGCAGATACTGGTGCAACCTACTACTACTAGAGTACGACCTCAGGTGGGATGAGATTAGTTGATTAACTTCCGCATTTGATTTGTGAGAGAAGATTTGATATGATGTACCGGGCATAAGCCCTTATTACTCTTCTTTGTTATATTCATTATGGACTTGTACTTTTCATTCATATACATATGATTTGTACTGTGACTGTGGACTGGATATTGTTATACTCTGATTAGTTTTACTTCTGTTTCTCATATTGGCCGAACAGGTTATGATTGTTATAGCCGACAGAATCGGCGTCTTGCGGTATCGATTAACCAGTGCGTTAGTGTCACCGTAAGACGGCAGTTCTGGGCATAAGATCTGGGTTAACTCCCCGGAAGGGGGAGTCGGATCTTACAAATTGGTATCACTTGAACAAACGATCATATGAGAAAGAAGTTCACAATACTGGAACACCCCGCTCGAGCATTAGTTTGCGGACAAACTATGCAGCGGAAGCAATGGTGTGCCCATGTGTGAAAGTCACATAAACAGTCCATTTAAAACAATGAGTTAGGCCAATTCTAATTAAACCTTACCTATTTTGCAACCTTCACAGGTCGCTCCGCAGCCGAATATGGTTCCTTCCCCTCCAGATGCCACTCCTTTTTTGTAGAATGAGATGGGGCAAACTCTGACGGATATCCTGGAAGCCTTCAGAGCCCAATAGCTCCCAACCCCACAGACAAATCCGGGGTCGAACTGGTTGAGTGCCTTTAAGAGTCTGTCTCCACCGGTATACCGTGGGACAGATGATGCTGTAAAGATGGAGGAGTGGCTGGAGACTATTCAGGAGTTGTTGGTTGGCATCAGCTACCCAGTCATCCAGGCAGTCCCTCTTGCCACCTCGGTACTGGAGGCACATGCGAAGAGGTGGTGGAAGTCTGTACGAGACTCTGTATATAATGATAGGGAGCTGATGGATATTTCTTGGGAGGAATTCAGCGAGACGTTCTTAGAGCATTACGTATCCTCCACGGACAAGGATGCGTTGGAGGAGAGGTTTCTAAACCTCAAACAAGGGAGTAGATCCGTCATCAAATACCAAAGAGAGTTATCCTATCTTGCCAGGTTTGTGGGATTCTATGACTAGGATGACCGGAAGTATGCTAAAAGGTTCTACCATGGGCTCCGAGACTCCTTAAGGCAGCCCATATTATTCATATCTCATGACACCACTACACAGATTATTGAGATGTCAAAGAAGTTAGAGGCTGACCAGCTAATGGTGCAAGGCAGAGGAAAGAGGCCACTAGAGGGGTCATCATCTGGAGAAGGTAGCAGGGCATCCCAGAGATGAAAGTTTATTGGATACGGGAGGGGTGGGGGACGTCGTCGTCCCAACATTAGGCAGGAGCAGGGGCCTCCTACAGTCCTAGCTCCCCCACCTCTACAGATGCAAGGACCGATGAGGCAAGATAATCGTGGTCAGAGACAGGATGATCGGGGCCAGAGACAAATCTATGCTTTGGATGCGGCTAGCCTGGGCATATCAGGTTGCAATGCCCACATCAGATCCACCCTCTTCCTCCTCCTCCATCTCCAGTGGCCCCTCCAGCACACCAGGGCCGAGGAAGAGGATGAGATCGAGGCCGAGGTCGTGGACATCATGGCCGAGGACGTGGCTAGGAACATATGTATGCACTAAACCTCACGGAGCAAAGGAACCCCAAAGAAGTGATTACAGGTACTTAAATTATTGTAATTTAGAATTTTCAACCTTAATAGTACCTTGAAAACCATAAAAAATAATAATAATAACCTCTCTTTTAACTCAAATAAACCCCAGGTATAGTTATGATCAGCGGCAAGCCCGCTCATACCCTATTCGACACGGGTGCTTCACACTCATTCGTGTCGGACACTTTTATTGAAGGACTAGAGGGCGTGGAAAGGTTCACTGGCATAGAAAGGAGGGTGTGTCTTCCTGATGGCTCGGAGCTACGGACCACGGATTACTGCAACATGGAGGCCGAAATCAGAGGCAAGACATTCGAAGCTCCGGCGGCGGTCTTGAGATTACCGGACTTTGATTTGATTTTGGGCATGACCTGGCTTCATTGGAACCGTGCTCAGATCGACTGCCCCTCGAAAGGGATCACGCTCAGACATGGAGACTCTTACGTCACTATTGAAGGTATCCGACCTATCCCCCATCTTTCATTATCTTCTGTACAGGCTATCAAGGCCTATGAGTAGGGGGAGGAGGTGTACCTCATCTGCTTTGAGATTGCAGTAGCAGAGATCTCTATAGCTGATATATACCGGTGGTTCGGGATTTCTCCGATGTATTCCCGGAGAAATTTCCCGGACTACCACTAGTTTAGGACTTGGATTTCAGGATCCAGTTAGTGCCGGGGGCGAGGCCAGTGTCCCGGGCACCTTACAGGATGGCTCCCAGAGAGTTGACAGAGTTCCGGACTCAGCTTCAGGAGCTTGTGGAATCGGGATTTGTGCGGCCGAGCTCATCGCTGTGGGGAGCACCAGTTCTTTTTGTGAAGAAGAAAGACGGATTGTTGCGACTATGTATAGATTACAGGGAGCTGAACCGGTTGACGGTCCGCAATACCTATCCACTGCCTCGGATAGACGAGCTATTTGATCAACTGCAGGGAGCCTTCTGGTTCTTTAAGCTGGATTTGTCATCCGGTTACTACCAGCTCCGCATCCGGGAAGAGGACATACCGAAGACGGCATTCAGTTCACGATATGGGCTATACGAGTTCACGGTGATGCCTTTTGGGCTCACGAATGCCCCCTCCGCATTCATGAACCTATTGAACCGTGTATTCGAACCCTACTTAGACCGCTTCGTCATTGTGACCATCGATGATATTCTGATCTATTCCTGGACTCAGGAGGAGCACACAGAGCACTTGACACAGGTTTTGCAGAGGCTGAGAGAGTTCCAGATATATGCGAAGTTTTCTAAGTGCCAGTTCTGGCTACAAGAGGTGGCCTTCCTGGGGCACACTATTAGTGGGGCTAGATTGGCAGTGGATCTAGCCAAGATAGAGGCAGTACGAAATTGGCCACGGCCGAAGGCAGCGTCAGACATCCACAGCTTCTTGGGATTAGCAGGTTACTATCGTAAGTTCGTGGAGGGATTCTCGAGGATAACCCTCCCCCTCACATCCTTGACGAAGAAGGATGCAGATTTTGTTTGGTCAGAGCAGTACGAGACAGCTTTTCAGGAGCTGAAGGACCGACTCACCTCATCCCCTATCCTTGCGCTCCCATCCGGGAGTGAAGGATTTCAGATCTACACGGATGCCTCTTACCAGGGGATGGGTTCTGTCCTGATGCAGCATGGACATGTTATTGCTTATGCTTCGAGACAGTTGAAGAAGCATGGGCATAACTATCCAGTACATGACTTAGAGCTCGGGGCTGTGGTATTCTCCCTAAAGATGTGGAGACATTACTTATACGGGATTCATTGTGATATATACTCGAATCACAAGAATCTTATATATATCGATATGCAGAAGGACCTAAACCTGCGACAGAGGAGATGGCTGAAATTCCTCTGTGACTATGATTATCAGATCCACTACCATCTGGGGAAGGCAAGCACAGTAGCAGATGCTTTGAGCAGGAGAGTCGGCACTTCTTGACCGGAGCCTCGGTTGATGTCTATAGAGATGATACAGATGATGGAAGACATGCATATTACCATGGTATCTGAGGCCGAACCAGTAGTATACCAAGAGTACCTGAGCTCACTGATCAGAGATGATGACATTCAGGAGCGCATTATGGCACATCAGAGGCTGGTTGCTACATTGGAGCCGATATTCAGTGCCCTGGAAAGGTGGCAAGGTTGAGGATTACACGCTACAAGATGATCTCCTTCGATTCCGTGGACGTGTTTATATACCTGTAGGAGGCGGTATCCGGGATGACATACTTAGAGAGACACATTGCTCTAGATATTCAGTGCACCCCGACATCTCCAAGATGTGGGCAGATTTATGGAGGACTATGTACTGGCCTGGGATAAAGAGGGAGATCACCCACTTTGTGACGCATTGCGAGACGTGCCAACGCGTTAAGGCGGAATGCAAGAGCCCGGGAGGTTTATTACAGCCATTTCCAGTCCCAGAATGGAAGTTTGAGGACATTGCTATGGATTTCGTGCATGGACTGCCTCGCTCCCACTCAGGGCACGATTCTATCTGGGTCATAGTCGACAGAATGACCAAGGTAGCGCGGTTTATCCCAGTCAGGAAGGATGCCCCAGTTGTAGTTTTGGTGAGATTATTCGCGGAGCAGTTCGTCAGATACCATGGCATCCCTAGGACAATCGTCTCAGACCGTGATGGTCAGTTCACTTCGAGGGAGTGGAGGGTTGTGCATGCTTACTTGGGCTCTCGGCTTACTTTTAATACCGCCTTCCACCCGCAGACCGACGGACAGACTGAGCGAACCATCCGGACCATGGAGGATCTACTCCGTCTATTCATTTTAGATACAGGGAAGCCTTGGGAGAGGCTGCTACCATTGATCAAATTCTCTTACAATAACAGCCACTAGGCTAGCATCGGGATGGCTCCATATGAGGCACTTTACAGGAGGAAGTGCCGGACACCGCTGTCTTGGGTTCAGGATGTGGACACCAAGGCTCTTAGATCTGATTTTATGGAATACACGGAGGCTCAGATTCGTTTGATCAGGGATCGGCTACTAGAGGCCCAGAGTAGGCAGGCGAAGTATTATGATGCGAACCATATGAGAACTTTTGCTAATCGCTCAGGAGAGGCAGACTAAGTACTTTAACGCCACGTATCGGAATGTGGAGTTATCGGATAGCGTATTGGAAGTTATAGTCGTTCAAGAGTGTTTCACGGGAGCGACACTTGGGGAAGCTGAGCCCAGTATACCTTGGACCACTTGAGATTTCTAGAGCGGTTTGGTGAGGAGGCGCAAGAGCCTTCGAACTTGATCGTTAGTGATCAAGTTTTGGTGGACGAAAGGTTGACGACTAGGGTCAAAGCTGTTCGTTTTGGAGACCGTGAAGTCGAGCGACTTTGTCTCAAGGAGATCAGGATAGTCGTGGTCCGGTGGGACAATTGCGATAGCGAAGAGCTCTCTTAAGAGTGAGAGCAATCTATGCTGGAAGTATACCCGGAGTTATTCCGCCTGGGTACCGCTAAGAGTTTCTGTTTTCTCTCCTTTAGTAATTTCGTGAACGAAATTCTTTTAAGAGGGGGAGAGTTGTAACACCCCGAAACTCAAAAGAGGGACGGGTGACGTTTTAAGCCAAGTCTGGGACTTGGAGCAGGTGTCACGGGCGTGTTCGGCCACGGGTCATGTTATCGATGTTTTGACGATCGGCGATCGTCGAGTTGAGGCACACGGCCTGGGACACGGGCGTGTCTCAGGGCGTGTCACGCTAGGGAGTTTTCTGAGTCATGTACACGGGCCATGACACGGGCACAGACACGGGCGTGTCACATATGACACGGGTGTGTCGGGTGCCGTTTCGCAGGCCGTGTCCTCCTCGAGAAACAAGTGTTTGTAGTTGCACACGGGGTGTGACACGGGTCGTGACACGGCTGTGTCGCATGTGACACGGGTGTGTCAGAGGCCGTGTCGAATGCCGTGTGCTGGTTATCGCATCGGTCGAGACGGCGAATGGGCGACACGGCCCTGGACACGGGCGTGTCACAGGCCGTGTTCGGCCCAGATTTTGTATTTTTGGCCCCAATCGTGGCCGTTCATTTTATCTTGATGGGATCTGACGGTGGGGAGTTGGTGCTGGCGGTTTAAACCCGGAAATAGGGTTTAGAAGCCCTCATTTCACTTGGGTTCATCTCTCTTTAAGTTCTAGAGAGAAGGGAGAGCAAGGAGGAGGAAGAAGTCCAAGTTCCGGTCACCGGCGGAGCTTCGGAGCTCCAAATCACGATCTGAGTCCGGATCCGTGAAGGCGAGGCCGATATGGTGCTTTCCATCCGGCTAGATCATCATGGCACCGAGGAAAAGCGCAAGAGTAACGATTCTCTTCTTAAGCATGTGAAGCTCTTCTTCCTTTGCATGGGAAAACCCTTCTCCCGCGAGTGTGCGGCGAGATTGCAGTATTCTTTGGGGTAGATATGTAAAGTCCCCCTTGTTAGAGTCCGGAATCGTAGTATGGACATAGGCATGATGTGTGAAGCCTACTTGGACAAGTTGGTCCGGATTGGTGATGTGCATTGCATTTTTTTTAGCCGGAGAAGACTCCGTGCCCTTTGTTGTTTTTGGGTTTCTTCGGGGTAGATTGCAGCAGGGATCCTTGGGGAGTAACCCTAAGGCGCACCCGGAAAACTGGGCGGAAATGCATTTCCGCCATCTTGGTGGCCGGGGATCCAACCATGAACATAACTGGGTTATGTGTTTGTGTGATCGAACATTGGGATCCGGGAGAAGCTTGGCCCGCGCGTACGTCTTAATATGACTATGCGATGTGAGCAATGGGCAAGTGGATGCGGACCCGGGCTATGCGGTTTGGTGACAGACATCTGAAAAAGAGACTGGCCATTGGCATGGTCGTGCGAGTCTTAGGCTTAGACCGGAAAGACTAGATTGCTCACGAGTTTTGCCGTCCAAGGGACGGTGGTGAGACCATGGTTACGACTGGGTTCACCGAGTTAGTGCCCTGAGAGCACGGGGTGCGTGGCCGTTTGAGCCCGCATCTGTGATGTTATGCTTATTCTCTATTTCATTGGCTAGGCTAACAAGTACAGGGAAGAAGCTTTGCCATCCCGAGCTTGGGGGCGGAATTGTTATAATTTGGTCAACATAGCTGACCGTTTCTTTTGTTTACCACCGTGCAGTGGATTGTTGCTTGCAGGTGCTGCGGAGCCGAGCGGTAAATAGCGGGCAAAAGCCCAAGTTACTGCGCCGGCCCTCAAAGGCCTAAACTTTTGAGTGTTTTCTTATTTACTCATGTATGGCCGACCTGCGTGCCGAGGTTTGAAAGACATTTTTTATTAAGCAAACATTGTAAGGCCTTAAGGCCATTCCTGTTTAGTGTATTAAACATTCCTTCTTGGTTTGAGTAGTGGACATTCATGCTTGGCAGGGTTTTTTATTCTTTGTGCAACTTAATAATTTACTTCCGCTAGATGCTCTGTGTAGGACGTTGTGAATGGTTTCAATAAGTAACCAACCGGTCTGTCCGTAGTATATGGCGTCGGGCCCCGACCGGACCTTCTGCTATATGCCATGTGACGGATAGGGGCGTTACACACCATATACCAGACGTATCCTCAAGAATACCCTATCTCCCACCTAGAACTCCACCTTTCGATGTCACGCATCGTAATACTTTGTCTGTCTACTCTGAGCCTCCAGCATCCGGTCCCTGATCTGTCGAATCTGAGCCTCCGTATCCTCTATATAATCATATCCAAGTGCTCGGGGGTCCACATCCTTAACCCAAGAAAGGGGGTCCGACATTTCCTCCCATATAAAGCCTCATAAGGGGCCATCGCAATGCTCTCCTGGTGACTGTTGTTGTAGGAGAACTCGATAAGTGGTAACAGTCTCTCCCAGGGCTTTCCCGTATCCAGTATGCACAGCCACAACAGATCCTCCATAGTGCTGTTGGTCCACTGCGTTTGGCCGTCGATCTGTGGATGGAAGGTAGTGCTAAAAGAAAGCTGAGAGACCAGATATGCCTGCACTGCCCTCCACTCCATAGAAGTGAACCGACCGTCACGATCCGAGACAATCGTCCTAGGGACGCCGTAGTACCTGACGAACTGCTCCACGAACAATCTCACCAACACAGCAACTGGGTTATCCTTCCACACCGGTATGAATCGTGCCACCTTGGTAAGTCTATCGACGATGACCCAAATAGAATCGTGCCTAGAATGGGAGCGAGGCAACCCATGTACGAAGTCCATAGAGATGTCCTCGAACTTCCACTCTGGCACTGACAATGGCTGTAATAGTCCCCCCGTGCTCTTGCACTCTGCCTTCACCCGCTGGCACGTCTCGAAATGTGTCACAAAGTGGATGATCTCCCTCTTCATCCTCGGCCAGTACATACCCCTTCGCAAATCAGTTGTTATCTTGGTGATACCGGGGTGCACTGAATAACGAGAACAATGTGCCTCCCTGAGAATATCCTCCCGGATACCACCACCTGCGGGAATGTAGATGCGACCACGGAAGTGAATAAGGCCATCAAGTAGTGAATAGTCCTCCATCTTGCCCGCTTTCAAGGCTATGAATACTGGCTCCAATGCTATATCTGATCTCTGCTGTGCCTGAATGCGGTCCTGAATGTCACACTCCATGACTAAGGAACCCAAGTACTCCCTGTATAGCTCTGGCTCCGACTCGGACACCATGGTAATGTGCATCTCTTCCATCATCTGGGTAAACTCTATAGCCATCACCCGGGGCTCCGGTCCAGTAGTGTCGGCTATCCTACTCAATACAGTTGCTACGGTGTTTGCCTTCCCCGGGTGATAGTGCACCTTATAGTCATAATCACATAAAAACTCCAGCCATCTCCTCTGTCGGAGGTTCAGATCCTTCTGAGTGTCGATGTACTTGAGGTTCTTGTGATCCGAGAAGATGTCACAATGAACCCCATATAAGTAATGCCTCCAAATCTTGAGTGCAAATACTACGGCTCCGAGCTCCAAATCATGCACCGGGTAATTCTGCTCATGCTTCTTCAACTGTCTTGAAGCATAGGCGATGACATGACCATGCTGCATCAGGACATCACCCATCCCCTGGTATGAGGCGTCGGTGTAAATCTGAAATCCTTCCTTCCCAACTGGAAGTGCAAGGATTGGGGAAGTGGTGAGCCTGTCTTTTAGCTCCTGAAAGGCTGCCTCGCATCTCTCTGTCCAAGCGAACACTGTCTCTTTCTTTGTCAAGGACGTGAGGGGGAGTGCTATCCTTGAAAACCCCTCCACTAAGTTGCGATAATAACCTGCGAGCCCCAAGAAACTGCGAATATCTGATGTTATCTTTGGTCGTGGCCAATCTCGTACTGCCTCTATCTTGTCTGGATCCACCGCCAACCCAGCTCCACTGATCGTATGACCTAAGAAAGCCACCTCCTATAGCCAAAACTGGCATTTCGAACACTTGGCTGTTGGGTCCGGCGTTCCTTCACTTGACCCGTGACGCTTTGCTACTTATTTAAGAAATTAAGTAGCGCCCTCTCCAACAGTCCGGGCTTTTGGTGCAGTTGGGTATGCGCTTGATCCTTCAATTGGTATCAGAGGAGGTCATGGGTTCAAGACCGAGGGGGCACTATTAAATCCTGATTTTTCCCTTCTACCTGTGTGGGTCCGGCGGGTCAGGCAAACAGTGGAAATGTGTTATGTAATACCCCCCTCACTGAACACAAAACACGACACGAGAGGGGTCTTATGCCCAGAACAGCCGCCTTGTAGTAACACTAGCACTCGGGCCAGCCTGTACCACAAGACGCCTATCCTGCCAGCCACAACCAATATCAACGTATAAACGCCAACCCAACCATAATAATATAAAGAAGTCAATCCACACTAAGCATAAGTCCATAAGTGCAGCAAAAGAGAAGCAAAACAAGCTTCTACATAATCAGAGTACGTAAATAGAATTGCCCCGAAGGGCTACAACAAAATCTCTCTCACTCACATCTGTAACCGATGGTAGCGACGGTACCGTCCCCTCAGGCCCTATCGTCCTGGCCTGGCTGTCCAGCTGCAAGACCTGTTGCTCCACCTGTGGGGTTTCCTCCTAAAAAGAAAGACGTAGCAACCGTTAGTCATAAAGACTAAGTGGCTTCACATGCGCTCCCCCGGCGACTCCTCGCTACCGGGCGGAGAAAGGAACAGGTACAATGTATATAAAATAGTAGTACAAGCAGGTGAAGTAAGTATGCATGACATAAGAAGCAATATAGTAATGTATAAATGAACAAACTCTTAATCTACAATTCTACCATCTACAGCAACAAGAGAGTATAATGTTATAACAGTAAATAAATCAATTTATATGGATGCCCATACAAGCATATAAGTTGAGGGTCGTTCGGCAGTAAGTAACCCATCGTATAAGAGTGCCCATACAAACTTATACGATGAGGGTCTTGTGTATGTAATGAAGTGCAATGCTATGTATGCAATGCAATGACACACCCATGATCAAGCACATGCAATCGCTATGTCGACACAAACTTATAGTTCCCACTATACAAGCAGGTAGCTAACCTCTCAGGCGTCAACCGTCGTGGCCAAACGGTGACAGTAGAGCGGGAATCTCCACTACTAGGCTGGTCTCCACACTACCTGGACTAGGCCTCCGTATGCCTCAACGCTAAGAACACAACAACAGAGCTCACATGCGTACTACGGCTCAGCGGGTTCTCTTGGGTAAAGGTGCACCAAGATCCTAGCCCCGAACTGGCCTAAGGTATGACACGGAAGGAGCCCCAGAAATGAGCACAAGGACCAAGCCCAACCGTTCACTTGGCACGGAAGGAGCCTCGGGACGTGAACACCGAGGACCAAGCCCAACCGCCCAAGATCTAACTGTCAACTCCCATCGGTGTGACGATTGGCAAGCCCGTAGACCTGCAACACTATCCCTAACCCGGGATTACGACACCGCGTGTCGACTCACACCACATGCAATTCCACAAAATAGTAGCATGGAAGGAGCCTCGGGACGTGAACACCGAGGACCAAGCCCAACCATCCATCAAATACGGAAGGAGCCTCGGGACGTGAATACCAAGGACCAAGCCCAACCGTCCAACTTAACTCAGCTCAACCTCATTCCAACTAGTGACGGTCAACACCGCACTTGTTACTTCCACAATGCTTCATATAGGGAGAAGACACTCTAAGCATTGGATTACTAACTCCCTTCTATCCATTCATCATACATCATGGCCATAGTTAAATCATTTATACATCTACCAATTTATATCTACCAATTTATATCTGGCTCTTTCCTTCAATTAAGCTTGTACACAACTCGTTATACGAATTCAGATTTATAACCTCAACTTATCATATCACTATGATGATTATGTCAAAATAGTTCACCCAAGCCTCGAGTTGGATCACAACATTAAATTCCACCAAATCGCACTCCACATTACACAGCCCAAAATTTAGGTACAGCCTTAATCCGGACAGCAACTTCGACCAAGGATTCCCGAGGCTATAGAAATCTGGCGAGTGCGTGTAACCACTCGTTGGAAAGATAATTTCAAGGGCTATAACTTTCGTGTTTAGTCGAAAGGCCAAATCTTGCCAGAACACCCCAGAAATTAGTCTTGAAGATCGCTGCGTGCAGAAATCAAATTTCTGCACGCATCTAAGGCGAGATGAACGGCATCCGTTCATCTTCCTCCTTGCACCGATCTCCTAAAAACTCCTACATAAATTCGTCCACCCTTATTCACCCTCACAAAGCCATATTGCTCCACGAATCACTCTCTCATCTTCACTTTGAAGAATGAAGAGGTTAAAGGGGGCTAAGCCTAAAAAACGACCTAGGCATGGCTTTTCCCTAAGAAATCTTCTCCTCACCATCAAGACTCTAAGGAGTCGATATCTCTCCTAGAATATTAACTACAGATCTAGCACCAAGAGAGAGGGGAGGAAGCTCACCTCATTTCCAGCTGTACCATCATTCCCGACCATGGATCTAGTCATCCTCCTCCGCGGCATCCTTACTTGGCGCAGTTGTTCTTCACGGTAAAGGAAGGAGAGAGAGAGAAGGCCGCCTCCAGGAGTTCCGATGAATTCCCTCGCCTCTGTCGGTTTCGTAAGGTCTGCGATGATGGCAAGGTCGATCGGCAAAATGGATAGGGTTCGGCTTTATCTTCCCTTATAAACCAATGTATTAGGTTAAGTCCCTTCTGCCACGTGTCAACGTCCCATTGGACCGCCCCTAATGGGTCATATTGAAGTGACCCGGTCCAAGGCATCCAAGCCGCAGCCAGCCCAGTCCGATTCAGTCCGCACGCACAGGACAGCGGAACCTAGGAAAACTGTCTAAGGAAAAATCAGCGGGTATCATCCTGATACCCGTCGATCGACGTGCGTTGCTACCGATACCCGTCGATCGGCGGGTATCATTCTCGATACCCGTCGATCGGCGTGCATAGCTACTGATACCTGTCGATCGGCGGGTATCATTCTCGATACCCGTCGATCGCCGTGCATATCTACGGATACCCGTCGAATTTTACTTAACCTACTTCTCAAGCTCTGAATCCGGCGGGTATCGACCACCGATACCCGTCGAATTCGGCGGGTATCATTCTCGATACCCGTTGATTTTCACTTGGCCGAGTTCCTTCACTCCAGCTACTGGTTGGGGTATCCTAAAACCCAACCCTTCATGCCACACTCCTGACACCCTCTGTCAGTGCACCACGAGTCTGAGTCGAGTCTCTTGACTCAAAACTCGTGTGAGGGGCCTAGCCCGAAACGGGACGTTATAATTCCTATAAACAAAATAAAAGATTTCGTCCCCGAAATCAGGCTAGGGCTATGGGGATGCAATTACAAAATAATATGCGCTATAAGATGTTACCTTGGGAGAACAGCTCCGGGTAGCGCTTCTGCATCAAGTCCATCGGCTCCCATGTGAACTCCTCCTTCCCATGATTAGACCATTGCACTTTTACCAAGGGAACACTTTTGCGACGAAAGGCTCTTATCTCATTATCGACGATCCGAACCAGCTCCAGTCGCACAGATCTGTCAGACGCCACCGTACCATCAGTTGTGGGGATGTATTGTTCGGGCCACAACAACGCCTTCCGAAGCGACGATACATGGAACACATCGTTGAGATTTTCTAACTCGGGCGGTAGCTCTAGCCGATAGGCCAAAGGGCCAACCCTTTCCAATATGGCATAGGGCCCAACATACCGTGGGCTAAGCTTCTTCACTCCCTGCACCCGTGACACTCCATGCATCGGCCGGATTTTCAGGAACACTTTATCACCCACTTGAAATTCCACCATACGGTGCCTTGCATTATAATACTTCGCCTGCCGACTTTGAGCCTCTAACATACGATCCCGTATCAACCTAACCACCGCATCCGTGTGATCTATATATTCAACACCCAAAGTCTTCGGGTCTTCATCTTGTACTTAAGACAAGGGGGTCCTACACCTCCTTCCATATAGGGCTTCATGGGGCGTCATGCCAATGCTAGCTTGATGGTTGTTGTTGTAGGAGAATTCCACTAAGGGCAAGAGTCTTTCCCACGACTCTCCCCTATCTATCACACACAACCTCAACAGATCCTCCAATGTTCGGATGGTCCGCTCAGACTGTCCGTCCGTCTGAGGATGGAATGCGGTGCTGAAGGTAAGGCGCAAGCCCAAATACGCCTGTACCGCCTTCCACTCCTTGGAGGTAAAGTGAACATCACGGTCCGAAACTATCGTCTTAGGTACGCCGTGATACCGTACAAACTGCTCCACGAAAAGGCATACTAAGACATCCACATGAGCCTCCTTCTTCATAGGAATGAACCGAGCAACTTTCGTCAGGCGATCAACGATCACCCATACTGAATCATTTCCTGAGTGGGAGCGAGGTAGGCCATGTATGAAGTCCATGGAAATATCCTCGAACTTCCACTCGGGGATTGGCAACGACTGCAATAGGCCACCGGGACTCCTGCACTCCACCTTCACTCTTTGGCATGCTTCACAATGCGTGACAAAGTATCAGACATCCTTCTTCATTCCTGGCCAACACATCGTCTTCCGTAAGCCGGCGTACATCTTGGAAATTCCCGGGTACACTGAATATTGAGAGCAATGTGCCTTTCTCAAGATATCCTCCCAGATTTTACTGCCCTTGGGAATATAGAGCAGGCTGCGAAAGTAAACAAGGCCGTCCTTTAGTGTGTACTCGTCGGTAGCCCCGTCCTCGATCAACTTGAGTGCTGGGGCTAGAGCCGCATCCAATCCTTGCTCCACTCGGATTCGGTCCCGAATATCACAAACCATGCTCATGCTGGACAAGTACTCCGTATATTCTGCCGAAGGAGCCTTAAATATCAATGTAATATCCATCTCCTCAATCATCCGTGCCAACTCCATGCTCATCAACCGAGACTCTGGGCTCGAGCCGGGTACTTTCCTGCTCAACGCATCGGCTACAGAGTTTGCTTTTCCGGGGTGGTAGTTCAAGGTGAACTCATAATCGCATAGAAACTCTAGCCACCGCCGTTGTCTTAGGTTCAACTCCTTCTGGGTATAAACGTACTTCAAATTTTTATGATCCGAGAAGATTTCGCAATGGACGTCGTATAGATAATGCCTCCATACCTTCAAGGCGAACACCACTGCTCCTAGCTCCAAATCATGCACCGGGTAATTGATTTCATGCTTCTTCAATTGTCTTGAAGCATAAGCAATCACGTGGCCGTGCTGCATCAACACCGCTCCACCCCATGATAAGACGCGTCCGTGTACACTTGAAATCCTTCCTTTCCTGACGGTAGAACAAGAATGGGGGCGGAGGTGAGTCTATCCTTCAATTCCTGGAATGCCGCTTCACATTGGGGTGTCCACTCAAATGGCACACCTTTCTTTGTCAAAGAAGTCAGCGGAAGGGCAATCTTGGAGAATCCTTTTACGAACTTGCGGTAGTATCCAGCAAGTCCAAGAAAACTCCTCACATCGGCCGCCGACTTCAATGGCGACCACTCCTTCACGGCACGCACCTTGGCAAGATCCACAGCTAGTCCAGCCCCACTGATTACATGACCAAAGAAAGCCACTTCCCTATGCCAAAATTCACACTTACTAAACTTGGCGAACAGGGCGTGCTCTTTTAACTTTTTCAGAACTAAGGTCAGATGCTCGGCATGTTCTTCCTCTGTATTCGAGTAGACTAAGATGTTGTCAATAAACACAATGACGAAGACATCTAGATAGGACTCAAACACTTTATTCATCAAGCTCATGAAGGCTGATGGGGCATTTGTGAGCCCAAACGGCATCACCGTAAACTCATATAAGCCATACCTTGAGCTGAAAGCCGTTTTCTGGATATCATCCTCTTGTATTCTCAATTGATAATACCCCGAGCGCAAATCCAGCTTGGAGAACCAATGCGCTCCCACCAGTTGATCGAACAACTCATCGATCCGAGGTAACGGATAGGTGTTCCGTACCGTTAGTCGGTTGAGCTCCCGATAGTCTATACACAAACGCAGGGTTCCATCTTTCTTCTTAACAAATAGAATAGGGGCTCCCCAAGGTGATGAACTGGGGCGAACAAACCCTGATTCTACCAACTTTTGCAGTTGAACTATAAACTCTGCGAGTTCTTTTGGGGGCATTCGATAAGGGGTCCTGGAAACAGGCTTAGCTCCTGATACAAGCTTAATCTTAAAATCCACTTCTCTATGCGGGGATAACCCTGGTAATTTCTCAGGAAATACCTCAGGGAAAAATCCCGTGCTACCCGCACATCCTTCACATCTACCCTCACCTCCTTTAGTTCGAAACATATCATGTAGACTTCATCCCCTCTCATATGAGCTTTCAAGGTCTGGATTGAGGATAACAATAATCGTGGTGCGAAATTTATACCTTGGAAGATTACATCAGTGTCTCCATGTCTCAAATAGATTTGCTTCTCCGCACAGTCGATTCTTGCATGGTGCCAATCCAGCCACGCCATGCCCAAAATGAGGTCGAATTTTGGTATTCTCATAATTGTGGCGGGGGTATCAAAGGTCTTTCCCCCAATGGTTATCTCCAACTCACACTTCGCGGTTGCCGTCATCTCAGATCCGTCTGGGAGGCGTACTCTTCAAGCAATACCAGTGAAATATTGCACTCCGTGTATATCCTTGATGAAGTCTTCAGACACGAAAGAATGTGAGGCACCGATGTCAATTAACGTATAAACCGGTTTCCCGCCGACCATCACGGTGCCTAAGTGTCATTAATAATACTCAAGCTAGGCGTCTAGTATATCTCAAGCCACTAGAGGATATTAATGGAAGCAAAATGGCTAATTCAAGTCGTACCTGCAATCATCTCCTGAGGATTCCGCTCTTGAGTCATATCCAAGGCATACATCTGATCCCGAGCGGGTCCGGGGTTTCTTCCTCATGGTCCACGTCCTCGACCACGCACATACCCTCGCTCCTGAGGGGCTACTGGAGGGAAATCAAAAGGCGCATCTCCAAACAGTTGCGGACAGTAGCGTCGAATATGGCCCGGTTAGTTGCATTCAAAGCACACCCGTTCCTACCTTCCACCGTGTTGCTGAAATTGTTGAGGTGGAGGTAATGTTGGCGGTTGCGGAACTGGGCGCTCCTCTCTAAAATTCTGGGGAAAACGCCCGCCACCTCTCCGATACCCTCTTCCTCTTCTATTGTCAAATCTCCTTCTGTTGTTGGGGCCGGCTTCCATCACGCCCTCCGCTGGCCTCTTACCACTTCCAAAGTGATCCGCTTCAAATCTCTTCGCCATATCGATAATCTCCACAAGATTAGAGTCCGTTATAAACAAAAGGGCTTGCCTTAGGGGATCTCTCAAGCCTTTGTAAAATCGTTTGGCGTACCCTCTATCATCCAACTTATAGGAGTCAGTGAATCTAGCCAAGTGCTGAAACTCCCGTTGGTTCTCTATCACCGACTTGGACCCTTGCTTTAGTTGCAAAAACCTCTCTTCAAGATCATCCCGAGCGGCCGAGGGGATGAAATGCTCTAAGAAGGCTTCAGAGAATTCGCTCCAACTAATGTACGTGTACACTCTTCCATGAAAAGTGGAGCCCATGAGGGACTTCCACCACCTTTTGGCGTGCAGCTCTAAGAGTGTCACCACAAGGGTCACCGCCATGTTGTTTGGGCATCTTATTCCTGCCAACAACTCTTGTACAGTGTCTAGCCACTCTTCCGTACGCACCGCCGACTCTGTCCCAATATAAGCAGGAGGGGAGAGAGCTCGGAAAATGCTTAACCAACTAGATCCCGGACCTTGTTGTTATAATGGTGCCTGCTGAGATTGGGACCTAAAGGCATCAAAAATAGCTGTGAGCGTCTGCCCCAGCTCTGATTGTTGGAATTGTGTCGGTATGGATGGGGCGGGGGTGCCCCTCCCTGGCTCAGCATGTACTAGAATCTACACATGGGGTACAAACCTAAGGTTAGGTTGGCTAATCTAAGGTCAAAGATGGACAAACTTAGTGTGAATTACATATGGGCACACCACTGCTTCCGCTAAGTCAGTTTGTCCCCAAACTGACGAATCAAATGGGGGTGGCACCATTGTTAAGTGACTTTCTCCTTAGAGGATCGTAGCAAGCTGATACCATTTGTAAGACCCCCCTCACGGAACACAAAATACGGCACGAGAGGGGTCTTATACCCAGAACAACCGCCTTGCAGTAACACTAGCACTCGGGCCAGCCTATACCATAAGACGCCTATCCTGCCGGCCACAACCAATATCAACATATAAACGCCAACCCAACCATAATAATATAAAGAAGTCAATCCACACTAAGCATAAGTCCATAAGTGCAGCAAATGAGAAGCAAAACAAGCTTCTACATAATCAGAGTACGTAAATAGAATTTCCCCGAAGGGCTACAACAAAACCTCTCTCACTCACATCTGTAACCGACGGTAGCGACGGTACCATCCCCTCAGGCCCTGTCGTCCTGGCCTGGCTGTCCAACTGCAAGACCTGCTGCTCCACCTGCGGGGTTTCCTCCTAAAAAGAAAGACGTAGCGACCGTTAGTCATAAAGACTAAGTGGTTTCACATCCGCTCCCCCGGCGACTCCTCGGCACCGGGCGGAGAAAGGAACAGGTACAATGTATATAAAATAGTAGTACAAGCAGGTGAAGTAAGTATACATAACATAAGAAGCAATATAGTAGTGTATAAATGAACAACCTCTTAATCTACAATTCTACCATCTACAGCAGCAAGAGAGTATAATGTTATAACAGTAAGTAACTCAACTTATATGGATGCCCATACAAGCATATAAGTTGAGGGTCGTTTAGCAGTAAGTAACCCATCGTATAGGAGTGACCATACAAACTTATACGATGAGGGTCTTGTGTATGTAATGAAGTTCAATGCTATGTATGCAATGCAATGACACACCCATGATCAAGCACATGCAATCGTTATGTCGACACAGACTTATAGTTCCCACTATACGAGCAGGTAGCTAACCTCTCAGGCGTCAACCGTCATGGCCAAACGGTGACAGTAGAGCGGGCATATCCACTACTAGGCTGGTCTCCACACTACCTGGCCTAGGCCTCCGTATGCCTAACCGCTAAGAACAAAACAGCGGAGCTCACATGCGTACTACGGCTCAGCAGGTTCTCTTGGGTAAAGGTGCACCAAGATCCTAGCCCTGAACTGGCCTAAGGTATGATACAGAAGGAGCCCCAGAAATGAGCATGAGGACCAAGCCCAACCGTTCACTTGGCACGGAAGGAGCCTCGGGACGTGAACACCGAGGACCAAGCCCAACTGCCCAAGGTCTAACTGTCAACTCCCATCGGTGTGATGATTGGCGAGCCCGTAGACCTGCCACACTATCCCTAACCCAGGATTACGACACCGCGTGTCGACTCACAATACATGCAATTCCACAATATAATGGCATGGAAGGAGCCTCGGGACGTGAACACCGAGGACGAAGCCCAACCATCCATCAAATATGGAAGGAGCCTCGGGACGTGAACACCGAGGACCAAGCCCAACCGTCCAACTTAACTCAGCTCAACCTCATTCCAACTAGTGACGGTCAACACCGCACTTGTTACTTCCACAATGCTTCCCGTAGGGAGACGACATTCTAAGCATTGGATTACTAACTCCATTCTATCCATTCATCATACATCATGGTCATAGTTAAATCATTTCTACATCTACCAATTTATATCTGGCTCTTTCCTTCAATTAAGCTTGTCCACAACCTCAACTTATCATATCACTATGATGATTATGTCAAAAGAGTTCACCCAAGCCTCGAGTTGGATCGCAATATTAAATTCCACCAAATCGCACTCCACATTACACAGCCCAGAATTTAGGTGCAGCCTTAATCCGGACAGCAACTTCGACCAAGGATTTCTGAGGCTACAGAAATCCAGCGAGTGCGTGTAACCACTCGTTGGAAAGATAATTTCAAGGGCTACAACTTTCGTGTTTAGTTGAAAGCTCGAATCTGGCCAGAACACCCCCGAAATTGGCCTCGAAGATCGCTGCGTGAAGAAATCAGATTCCTGCACGCATCTAAGGCGAGATGAACGACATCCGTTCATCTTCCTCCTTCCACCGATCTCCTAAAAACTCCTCCAGAAATTCGTCCACTCTTATTCACCCTCACAAAGCCATATTGCTCCATGAATCACTCTCTCATCTTCACTTTGAAGAATGAAGAGGTTGGAGGGGACTAAGCCTAGAAAACGACCTAGGCATGACTTTTCCCTAAGAAATCACCTCCTCACCATCAAGACTCTAAGGAGTCGATATCTCTCCTAGAATATTAACTACAGATCTAGCACCAAGGGAGAGGGGAGGAAGCTCACCTCATTTCAAGCGTTACCATCATTCCCGGCCATAGATCTAGTCATCCTCCTCCACAACATCCCTGCTTGGCGCAGTTGTTCTTCATGGCAAAGGAAGGAGAGAGAGAGAAGGCCGCCTCCAGGAGTTCCGACGATTTCCCTCGGCTCTGTCGGTTTCGCAAGGTCCACGATGATGGCAAGGTCGATCGGCAAAATGGATAAGGTTCGGCTTTATCTTCCCTTATAAACCGATGTATTAGGTTAAGTCCCTTCTGCCACGTGTCAACGTCCCATTGGATTGCCCCTAATGGGTCATATTGAAGTGACCCGGTCCAAGGCAGCCAAGCCATAGCCAGCCCGGTCTGGTTCAGTCCGCACGCACAGGACAGCGGAACCTAGGAAAACTATCTAAGGGAAAATCAGCGGGTATCATCCTGATACCCGTCGATCGGCGTGCGTTGCTATCGATACTCGTCGATCGGCAGGTATCATTCTCGATACCCGTCAATCGGCGTGCATAGCTATGGATACCCGTCGAATTTTACTTAACCTACTTCTCAAGCTCTGAATCCGGCGGGTATCGACCACCGATACCCGTCGAATTCGGCGGGTATCCTTCTCGATATTCGTCGATTTTCACTTGGCCGAGTTCCTTCACTCCAGCTACTGGTTGGGGTATCCTTAAACCCAACCCTTCATGCCACACTTCTGATACCCTCTGTCAGTGCACCACGAGTCTGAGTCGAGTCTCTTGACTCAAAACTCGTGCGAGGGGCCTAGCCCGAAACGGGACGTTACATGTTAACCCCACCTCTAAGCCATGTGGGCCATGTGGTAACCCCACCTCTGAGTCGACGGGTTGTGCTGGACGCCGGGGGGGGGGGGGATTGTTGGGTCCGGCGTTCCTTCACTTGACCCGTGGCGCTTTGCTACTTATTTAAGAAATTAAGTAGCGCCCTCTCCAACAATCCGGGCTTTTGGTGCAGTTGGGTATGCGCTTGATCCTTCATTGGCATACATCTGGTACTCCCTCAGCTTCTGCATAACTTGTGCCAAATGCTCCGTGTGGTCCTCCTTGGTCCGGGAGTAGATCAGAATGTCGTCAATGAATACTATAACGAAGCGGTCCAAGTAGGGCTCGAATATACGGTTCATTAGACTCATGAATGCAGAAGGTGCATTCGTGAGCCCGAAAGGCATCACCGTGAACTCGAACAAGCCATATCGAGAACTGAAGGTTGTCTTTGGAATAGCTTCCTCCTGAATTCGCAGCTGATAATACCCAGATCGTAAATCCAGCTTAGAGAACCAGAAGGCTCCCTGAAGCTGATCAAACAGCTCATCGATCCGGGGTAGAGGGTATGTGTTCCGGACGGTCAATCAGTTCAGCTCTCGATAATCATTGCAGAGCCGCAATGACCCATCCTTCTTCTTGACGAATAGTACCGGTGCTCCCCATGGCGATGAACTGGGCCGAACAAATCCCGACTCCACTAGATCCTAAAGCGGGTCCTGAACTCTGCCAGCTCCTTGGGAGCAATCCTGTAAGGTGCCCGAGACACAAGCCTCGCTCCTGGCACCAACTGTATCCGGAAGTCCATATCTCTAGCTGGCGGTAATCCGGGCAATTTCTTCGAGAATACATCAGAGAAATCCCGAATCACCGGGATATCAGAAAGGGAATCTTCTGCTCCCGCCATCTCGAATCATATAACATATACCTCTTATCCCTACTCGTGGGCCTTCACAGCCTGTACAGAAGATAGTAATAGGTGGGAGATAGGTCTAATACCTTCGATGATGACAAAGGAGTCGTCGTGCCTCAGAGTGATCCTCTTCGATGGTAAATCAATCTGGGCATGATTCCAATGCAACCACTTCATGCCCAAGATAAAGTCAAAATCTGGTAATCTTAAGACCGTCGCCAGTGCCTCAAATGAATTGCCACCAATCTCGGCCTCCTTGTTATAATGGACAGTGGTCCGTAGCTCTAACCCATCGGGTAGATGCACCCTCATCTCTAGGACCGGGAATGTCTCTACGCCCTCCAATCCTTCTATAAGGGCCTCAAAAATGAACGAGTGGGAGGCACCCGTGTCGAACAAGGTACGAGCAGTCTTGCCGCTGATCATGACTATGCCTAAGATTGTTGGGTTTAATTAAACTATTATTCTATGATGTAAGGGTACTATATAATTGAAGACTTAAATAAATTAACAAAAGTCTTAAATTCCTGTGATGACCTCCTCGGGATTCCTCGGCTCGGTGAGGTCTAACGTGTACATCTGCTCCCGGTCTCGGCCTCGACCGTAATGTACTCGGCCTCGGCCTCGGCCTCGTCCTCGGCCTCGACCCTGCTGCACCGGAGGGGCCATTGGAGGTGGGGGAGGAGGAGGAGGAAGTTGACAAAACTGTTGTGGGCATTCAGATCTATAGTGCCCCGGCTGGTGGCACCCAAAACAGACTACCTGTCTCTGGCCACGATCCTCCTGTCTCATCGGGCCATGTATCTGTAGAGGTGGGGGAGCTAGCACTGTAGGAGGCCTCTACTCCTTTCTGTAGTTGGGACGATGACGTCCCCCACCCATCTTGTACCCAATCACCTTGTCTCTCTGAGGTCCTTTACTGCCTTCTCCAGATGATGTCCCGTCAAGTGGTCTCTTCCTTCTGCTAGACACCATCAGCTGGTCTGGCTCGAACTTTTTGGCCATCTCTATGATCTGCATCGAGGTGCCATGAGAGATGAATAGTAGGGGCTGCCTCAAGGAATATTTGAGCCCATGGTAGAATCTCTTGGCGTACTTCCTATCATCCAAGTCATGGATCCCCGCGAATCTAGCCAGATGAGAGAACTCCCTTTGATACTCGATCACAGACCTGGTACCCTGCTTGAGGTTTAGAAACCTCTCTTCCAAGATATCCCTGTCCGTAATGGACGCATAGTGCTCCAAGAAGGTCTCGCTAAACTCCTCCCCATGAGATGTCCGTCAGCTCCCTATCATCATAAATGGAATCTCGCACGGCCTTCCACCATCTCTTTACATGAACATCCAGTGCAGAGGTGGCTAGAGGAAATGTCTGGCTGATAGGGCAGCTAATGCCTGCCAGATCCTCTTGTATGGCCTCCAGCCACTCTTCGGTCTTCACAGCATCCTCTGTCCCACGGTACAATGGCGGGGACAGGTTCTTTAAAGCACTCAACCAGTTCGACCCCGGATTTGGCTGTTGAGCCGGGACCTGCTGGGCTTTGAAGGCTTCCAGGATAGCCATCAAAGTTTGCCCCATCTCCGTCTGCAGAAAGGGAGTGGCAACCGGAGGGGCAGGAACCATATTCTGCGGCGGGGAGACCTGTGGAGGCTGCATAAAGATAAGATTTACGTCAAAATTGGCCTAACTCATTGCTTAATGGACTGTTATATATGACTTTTTACACATGGGCACACCATTGCTTCCGCTGCATAGTTTGTCCGCAAACTAATGCTCGCGCGGGGCATTCCAGTGTTGTGGACTTCTTTCTCTTATGATCATTTGTTCAAGTGATATCAGTTTGTAAGATCCGACTCCCCATTTGGGAGCTCTCCCGGATCTTATGCCCAGAACCGCCGCCTTACGGTGACACTAACTCACGGGTTAGTCGACATCGCAAGACACCGATCCTGTCGGCTAGTACAATCATATAACCAATCGACCAACATGAGAAATAGAAGTATAAGAAAAGCAGTATAATACAGCTAACAAGTCCACAAGCCATAGAATATATATATATATATATATATATATATATATATATATATATATATATATATATATATATATATCAAAATATGAAACAGTCCACAAAGAGTACAGATATGAAATAAGGGCTTATGCCCGGTACATGAATATCTCAAATCTCTCTCTCTCTCTCTCAAATCAAAAGCGGAAGCTAATTTAATATCATCAAAACTCGTCCCACCTGAGGATGCATAGTAGTAGAAGTCGGTGGTAGCGGTATCTGCTCCTCATCCCCTGCCCCCTCGTCTTGCTAGTCGTGCTGGTGCTCCATCTCCTCGAGCTCCTAAAATGATTTGGTCACTGACCATTAGTCAAAAAGACTAAGTCATTTCCTCCGCACCTCGCCCCGTAACTCCTAGGTACTGAGCGGGAGGATGAAGCGAAGGACAATAAGGGGTATCAAATATAAACAGGTGACTGTGGTGCTACACTAGCAAGTATATGAGGAGTAATAATAGTTCTACTCTAGCAGTTCTATGTAAAAGTACGAGTGCAGTAAGTAAAGTATAGAGCGGAAGAAAGTAAATGTTGAAGTAAAGAACAGTAAGAAAAGCTATACTACACTACACTACCATCACAGAAGTACCCTAACTTATATGAATGCCCATACAAACTTATAAGTTAGGGTTTCCAGAATTAACTTATC